>OZ020194.1:40400387-41148541 GCA_963971165.1 Philopedon plagiatum
CTTCTTAATGAATCTGAACGTAAATGTTTAGATCTGGCAGTATTTACAATTTTTTTTTTAAGTACATTTTGCTAAATAACTTCTAAACGGTAAAAATCGTTTTGATTTGATAGATTGAAGAATATCTACATTCTTAATTAACATCCTGTACATTGCAACTGAAAAATAATTTTGTATGAATACTTTCCAGCTAGTTCCCATTCAGCTTTTTGTTTGTTCCGATTAGTTAGATTTGGTTTTCCTATTCATCTGAAGACGCGATCAATAATATTGACAATACTAAAAAATGCCGTCAAATAAGCAAGACAGACGGAGGTCTATTTATAAATCAATAACCCTATATTAATTCTTATTTCTGCTATAATCTTCCTAAATTATATTTGTTTAGTTTAAAGTCGTTGTTTTTGTATATAACGTTCCTTTTCTTGTTTGAATTAGCCTCCTGGCTACGACCCTGTATGTGTCACTACTTGCTATAGTTAACTGCTAACATGCGAAAACTTGCGTTATTTTTTTCTATCCTATTCCTGATTTTTCAAAGTTCGCTTGAAAAGAGAGAAAAGAGAGAATAACATGCTATTATTGTATTATTATAAGGCAAGCAGTTTCGTTTTGAGATCTGCATTCTGCAGATTTTGTGCTCTTACATTTTTTTCAGCGTAAAGAACTTTAAAAGTCGCATTTGTTATTGGAGATAATTTCAATTTTTTTTTAGGATTCAAAACTTCAATAAAATGTATTTTGATAAGCGGACGCTTATCCTGTGAGTGTGAACGGACTAAAATCTCCCATGAACGGACACGTATCTCTAATAAAGATTAAAATATGTACCCAAAATAAATTTGGTATTTCATCGTCCTAAATTCGGTGGTTTACCGTCCTTCAGTAGGTCGTATTACGCATTTTACTTAGGTACACTTCGAGTGGAGTACACCTTGCAAGTTTTGCTTTGATTGTGTTTTCTCTTCTAGAACCGATTGTTTTAAATATTGTAAATATTGTCAATTAAATATTTGTGTTAGAAACAATTTCTAGTAATTTTCTTTATGTTTTAGTGTTCTATCAACGTTTATACACTGACTCCCAGTGTTCAATTTAAAGAACTAACATCAATTATTTTGAAAAATGTAATTATATTTTAATACTTTAATTATATTTTCTTTCGAAACTATTCACCTTCTTTCTTCATCGTTTAACCTTCACCTCCTTCTTCTTCACCACCTTCTTCCGCCGGTGCTTCCTCTCCTGCTTCTTCGCCTCCTTCTTCGCCTCCTTCTTCGCCTCCTTCTTCGCCTCCTTCTTCGCCCCTTCTTCAGCTGGCGCTTCTTCTCTCCCTTCTTCACCTCCTTCAGCTGGGGTCTCTTCTTTCTGCTCACCATCACCGTCACCACCGCTATCACCACCAGACTCCATATTTTCAATTAGTTCCTTGATCTTCTCGTAAGCTGCTTTGACGACTATGCTACACCACCATAAAGTCCAAATAAAAGGAGGGTGTTTATAATTTTCTAAATCACACGCATCCAAGTTGTCCATAACGGAATGGGACAAACAGACGATACTTCTGGTGGTAGATCAGCCATTTTGTGTGCTGTGTTAGTAATTTAAACGAATGGAAAGAAAAAGTGTTTATTACTTTTGGATATACACTAGAATTTTAAATTGGTTTTAAGACTGGATGTGAATTGATTTACAAAATGAAATGTGTCATCTTGATGGATTTTACTGGTTGCTGCTGGTGTACCAGTTATGATGCATTTAAATGTACAGTGTTATATAAATTTTTAGCTTAGTAATCCTTTTTATATTTTTAGCGGTGAACAAGCCAAACTAGCAGCTCAAGAAAAGCAGAAGCTCAAGCAGCTCAGCAAGCAGCTATGCAGGCCATAGAATCGGAAAGTAAGGCTAAAACATCCACAGAACCATCAGCCATGCAGCAAATAAATTTCAGTGATTACGCACACAGAGCTGTGTCGTTCTTAGCAAGGAACTTTTACAATCTTAAATATGTTGCTTTGATATTGGCTTTCTGTATTAACTTCATGCTGTTGTTCTATAAGGTAGGTATCATTTGAATAAAAATATCGACAGTAAAAGCAAACAATAAAGCATAGCTAATAGTAAAATAATTTTATAAAATAACACAAATAACAAAAAAAAATAGTTCCAGCAAAGCTTGGCAGATCGGCAAAGAAAATCTTTTCAAAATACCGACGATTTCAGGCCAAAATTTCATATATCCTTGTTTCATTATGGTTATATTTGTTTAGTTCATTTTTGTCTTAAAACGGCCAAAAATTTGTTTTGTTCAGATTAGGTTCTGGCAAAAAATATACTACATTAGTGATAGGTTAGGATCAGGAATCATTTTTATAGTTTAAAGTCACTGACAGGGCAAAGAAAATCGTTTTTCAAGATTTATTTTATTTTTGTTACTTTCAAATGCAGCGACGTTTATTATTTTTAAATATTAATTTTTACTTAACAGTAGAGTGGCATAATACCCAATTAATAGATCTTTTCAGTTTGAATCCGCCACAAGCATATATACATTATTGAAAATCTCTCAACATTCAATATTTGCTTATTAGTAATTCTAATTTTTGTAGTAGTTTTTTTCTTCTCAATAAGCAATTTAGCACGTAGAGATAATACATATATCGAAGTACAGTGAAAGCTCCTCTTGTGGACAGCTCTAATAAGCGAGCATCTCCCTTAGATGACCAAGTGTGGTCCTATTATTTAATAAACCAAATTTATTTGATCAGCGGACGATTTAATGAAGAGCCGCGGATACAATATTTTTCCTGTGAGCGTGAGCGGACTAAAATCTCCATGAACGGACACCTCTAATAAAGAGGAAAATATGTACCTAAATAAATTTGGTATTTCATCGTCCTAAATTCGGTGGTTTACCGTCATTCGGTATTACGCATTTTACTTAGATACACTTCTAGTGGAGTACACCTTGCAAGTTTTGCCTCATTGTCTGCTTGGATTGTAATGATATGACTAATATTGCATAAAATAGCATTAAAGAAGAGAATGTATACTCTAAAAGATGCAATATAAGTTCATTCAAAGACCTAGTAAATAAGGTTGCCAAGGCGCCCCTGAACCTTTAACAAAAAAAATCCGATAATTCAGTTCTGAAAAAATTTTGCAAAAACGGACAGTTTAATTCCGGAAAACGCAAAAAGCGGTAATCTTTAAAAAAAAAAGTCGAAAGTTTTGTTCTAAGAGAATTTGCAAAAAAGATCGACTATTGGCATATTTTTTTTTATTTGACCATTCAAAAAATCTTACAATTTAAAGAGTCTCTGCAAGAAACTAGAATTTTCTACGGGCTATAAGGCACTTTAAAAAATTATTCACCTAACGCGCTTTGTCTCCGATTGGCTTGGCTGTGACGTCATCAGACGCTTTATTCATTGACAACGGCCAGCGCGGCGCGGCGTAGCGACACCGTTCGACTTCCTTAGTTGAAGAGCGTTCATTCAAAAAGGACACGTCCACATTTTTTCAAAACACGTTTTATATCAATTTTCAGCTCATTTTTGTCATCTCTATCGACTCACCTCTTTAAATCGTTTCAAAATATTACACGTCCCTGTGAAATTCCCATATGAAAGTAAGATATTTGAACAAAACGAGACATGTCCAATACTACTAACTTTGATGTTTTACTTCTGGGTCGATATTTAACTCCTGTCGAGTTAATAAAACCTAACTTAAATCAACAAGCTTAGTGTTAACCTTCAAGCAGAACGAGTTTTTCAAGAAAATTTTAAAATATAATGTACCAGAAGAAGCTGGAACATGACAGGATATAGAAACGTGCGATTGCTTAGAAAGTGATAATGAACTACACATTTACAACATACATTAAGCTTACTTATTTGTTGTACTTCTCTTTAATAAAAATTTAATACGTAAACATTGACTGAACACTATTTACCCTAAAGTGAATAGGCCTTATAACTTATTTATTTTTAAAGATGGGAAAAATGTTAAATACAAAAGTTTTGTATATCTTATAAAATATAGTATAAAACATCGATTTTCTCGCTTATTTTAAATTTGATGGTATGATTTTTATCATACTTTTGGATTCTAGGAGATGCTCTAGATATAGTTTGTATAACATACCCTAGCGGTTTTTCAATCGTGTTTGAAATATTTCAAATTAAAAAAATATTTCGCATAAATATACTTTAAACGTAACCATCCAGGTTGCGAACGAAATACCTGCTACCTTTTTAAATTTTCTTCGTAGGTAAGTCAAAGTTAATGTCAGGTTGGTAATAATACTTTAGTCACCGTGAATTTATCATTTTATTCTTATGCAAAATGAGTTATTCTATTAAACAATAAATGTTTTAATAATTTTTATTAGTTATTAATATTTGAAATCAATAACCAGTGATTATAAACAATAACAAATGAATTATAACATAAACAGATAATTGGAGATTGTCTGTGCTGTCTGCCTCTGAAGTGTGTCTGAATACTTTCAGCATCATTTTCGTTCAGATTTCTTACTTCATTTCTCACCTTCCTTTGAATTTCTTCAATATTTTCATCATGATTGCTGTATACGACATTTTTCAAATGACCCCAAAGAAATGTATATAAAGGTGTGAGGTCTGGGCTATTTGCAGGCCAGTGTAACGTTCCATATCTACTGATCCATTCGTTATTCTGATGGTTTAAAAAATTGCGAACCTCAATAATTTTATTATGGGGAGGCGCTCCGTCCTGTTGCCATATAATACGTCGACGTTCTTCAAGTGGAAATTCGTTGAGAATATCTTCGATTTCATTTTCCAAAACACTAAGATAGCGCTGGCCAGTTAATGCTCCCCGAAAAAACAATGGCCCTATAATTTTATTTTGTAATATCCCACACCAAACGTTGATTGAGTTATGCCCCTGAAAAGCAATACTTTCAACGTTAAAGGAATTTTTATCCGACCAAACATGAACATTTCGTCTATTCCCGCAGTTGAGAAAGTTGCTTCGTCTGTCCAAACGATAGTATGAAATAAATTAGGATCTTGCCGCATTCTTTCGTTAATATTTGTGATAAAAGTGTATCTCCTTTCTTTTTGATCGGCACTAAGCTTTTTAACTCCCATAATTTTATATGATCAATAGGTACTTAAAATACTTTAACGTTCTTTAATCTGTTACACAAGTCAACATTTTATCTCTTCTTCCACATCTGAGATATCACACACAATCGGGAATTGTTTTTTTTTGAATTCTCTTGAAAATATAATAAAATCGCTAGGTCAATTTCTTTCTCTTCTTCTTTTTCCATTGTCCAGATTTCCTCTTTCTTCTAGTCTTCTATTTGTTTTTATTATAGTGTTTAATGATGGAGTTCCTTGTCTCTTTTCAATACTTTCTTCATATTGTCTTTGAGCCACTCTAACATTATTGTTATTTTTTCATTTTGTATATCTAATTAATAGAATAACTCATTTTGCATAAAAATAAAATTTTAAATTCACGGTGATTAAATTATTATTATTAACCAAATGATTTTCATCTTGGAACGAGTTGCTGTAATAAATTTAGTTCTATGATAGTTCTAAGTACGTACCAAAATTGTCCTTTTCTTTATAAATTTGCGAAAAAGCTTAGAAATAAATTAATAGTAGGTATAAAACTTAGTTGTCTTATTCTTTCACTTGTCAGTTTAAAACATTTAATTATCAAATTAGACCGGACTAGCTTTGGAGAATCTGGCTGTTTATATTTTCTTTCACTAAGGGCGATTCATCCCAGTGTAGGCAAGGTTACTGTTGTTTACCACCAAGATAAGTGATACTATAATGGTACTGGAAATCAGGGTTTGAAAATATCGTGAGATACAGGGTGTCATGAAATTCACTGCATGTATTGGGAATGGGTGACACCTGTGGTAGTCTAGCGACACACTCAATTATTCTTTTTTGGTTTAATCGAACAGCTGTAAAATTTTCTCTAACACCCGAAATCGTCACCATATGCGCACCCGCTGCTGCGACGTTGCCAACATTTTATTTTCGAGGAGAATATTATGTTTTAAATTTTGCTCAGGATTGCCCAGGTTTGTTACTACTATCCTACACTTTTAAATATTTCTGAAAAGGGCAAGGTCAAAGCTATTAGGGAGATTTTGCAAAAAGAAATTGCAGATACGCTAACCCATAACCGATCAAATTTAGAGTGGTATTTTAATCAGAGTTTTTACCTCATTTGCTAAATGCATTTATAAGCCTACCAAAGATTTGGATTTTTTCTTTATTTTAAGGTTTTTTATAAATCATGTGAGAGAAACACCACTTTAAATTTTATCATTTATGGGTTAGCGTGTCTGCAATTCTAGTAGCAAAATCTCACTATTATCTCGACACGACTAACCTGTATTCTCCTATGCAACAAAAATTAATAAGTGTTATTATGGGTTTCCTGTACCACAATTTAAAGAATAATATATAAGTTGCCTCACTCCGTCGAAAAATCAAAACTACCTACCCCTTGCACCGCCTGACCGATAGGCTAGCAGCAGTGTCTGACGTCAGTCGAACAAGTACAGAGTAGACCAGCAAGAGCGGAAAATTAAATTACGCCTGAGTTTATAGGGTGTCTTTCAAAAAGTTATTATAAAATGCCCGGTAATATTTGTTCGGTGGACGGCTGCGAAAGTCGGGTGAGTGATGGTGAACTATCGTTTTTTAGATGCCCAAAAGAAAAAGGAAGGTAGGAAATTATTTATGTATATTTTAAATGATTATTACATTACACTTTAAAGCCGAGAAGCGACAAAAATCGCGAATCCTTTGTTCTTTCGTGTTCACGAATATTTAACGATCATCAGCTATCGTACACTGATGAAAATGTTACGACCGCGTAAAAATTGCTTGTACACTGAGAAACTAAATTATATTTTATAAGAAATTGCAAGAAGTTAATCTGATTTAAAGTTTAGTGGATATTCCTTGCAAACTTTGATCTAAATGTTATTATACTATACAGGGTGCTGATAAAGTCTGAAATAATGGAAATATCTGGATAACGATTCACTTTCGGATAAAATGCCCAAACCTCTAAATGGCACCGTTTTTTTCTGGCGCTCTTTTAGTAAATAGGTCTTTTCATGTTGATTTCACAAATATCGGGCTGTGTATAATTTTTTGTCTCCGATTTTAAACATTTTTACGTTTAGGGCATATAGAAGATGTTTTGCGCCTGTCTGTCAGTCGGTCTATCTGTAGACCAATCCTTGTAACGCGCTCAGCTCAAAAACTGTTGAATCGATTTTAATAAAATTTGGTAGAAAGGTTAGTACTGCCGAGTAGATGGTCGTGTTTTAAACTTAATAATTTTGTCATTTCAATTGGATTCTAAACTTATAAAACTTTTAAAGAAACACAATAAATTTAAGTACTACCTAAAATAAGTACTACCTGGGTCTAAATAGGAAAGAAATCATAAGCAGGTAAAGAAATGTTCAAAATATACCGTTGGCTTTTTGACTGCAATAAATCCTTAATGATGTCTTAGGCTATAAAAGCTCATAAATGTCCATCCCTTTCAGGCAGGGCTGGCCCTTAATATTTTACCTGCGACATGAATTATACCAATTGTTAAGATTATTATTTTCCAATTAATTTTAGGAAAAAATGGTTAAAATTAAATTTTTACAGGTAATTAAATTAATTAGCTGTAACTTAAGCACTTAATATTAATAATATATAATGATATTTTATTAAGGCACCTTCAGTCACCTTTTTAGCTTTCCTGTGTGAGGTGCGAGTTGTGTGCGCTAATTTTGTCTTTTTATTTTAACTATTTAGTTTGCTTAGTTAAACTATTTTTTAAGTATAATGTGGCGTCCATGGACTCATGCTGATGGTGCAGCTAGTAGTGTATCTTTAAAAAGAGTACCAGTATAACTTATTTTTATACCTAAACAACCATAATTTGTAATAAACAAGAAGGAAGAAGGCACTATAATAATAAAAATATGCATCCGGAGAAAATTTCATTATAATTCAAATTTTAATATTAGAATAAGCCCCTTGTTTTTTTTCTTTACAACTTTCTTAATATTTCAGCTACTTTTTTTTTATAAAAATTTAAATTATAGTCAGCTATAGCAAAGCCTAAGATTTTACAAAATATTAAATATAATGATTTTTTCATTCCTACTGAATCCAAAACTTACCTATACACATTTTGAAGAAAAACAATAAATTTAAATATTCAAATATTTAATGTACTTGCCTAAAATAGGTACCACCTGGGTCTAAATAATATACCATTGTACCTTATTTTTGTACCTAATTGCGAATACTTGAAGTTGTTGGGTTTTCGTATAATTTTTTTTTTAAACCTCTATATTACATAAAATACCAAAATGTTTACATTTTTTGTATCAAAAAATAAGATTAGTATTCAGACCCATATAAAATAAAGGGAAAATTTTTCCTAATACTAAATGATAAAAAAGAAACAAAAAAACAAAACAACATCTCCTGTGGACTTATCGCAACTGGAGCTAGCGGAAATCTACAGCTACCTTTCCACATCTTCTATGTTACCCTTTACTTATAAACTACCTTTCCCCCTTTTTCTTTCTTTGCTTACTAGAACATTGCCTCTTAAAACCCATATATTTTTTTTGAAAATTTATTTATTTTTCCACAGGAAATATATTCACATCTCTTTTTTCTTATTATGTTTTTAAAATCTTCCACATTGTCATTTTTTACTTCACTGTTGTAGTAAAACAAAGCACTAATGTAAAACAACCATACATTTCCGTCGCCCCTATCGGGAAAGTCCACTACAAACAAATTAATACAATTTGAAAAATTATTAAGATTTTTTAGAAATTGTCTGACAACCAAGCTATTCAACCAATTCCAGATCGTCCTGGCATGCACACAATCTTTGATTAAGTGCATGATATCTTCTGTTTTATTACATTTATCACACTGATCACTCTGCTTTATTCCATGCCTAAAGAGCTTCTGCGAAACCGAGCAGATATCATTGATAACTTTGTATACCGCCGAACGCCACTTCGTAGGAATAATCGAATTTGACAGCAACTGCCAAACTTTGTTCCAACTGCTGTGTTGAAATTTAGCTTCAATTTCAGGTGTTTTATATTTCTCAAGCATTAAGGCATTATAAATATTTTTGGTGTTAGACAAAACATTTTTGTCAAAATGTAAGTTATTCTCATTACTTTTTACATGTATTTTTCTAAAATATAGGTTACTGATTTGTGGTGCATGTTCAAAAATACTGTTCATGTGTGATTTATATTCAATTTTATTTTGAATGTTTGTCCAAGAAAGAAACTGTGTTTTAAGCAGAAGAGCCAGAGCCTTACTTTCTATATTTATTAAATTTTGACCACCTATTTTATTATTCAGTTCTAACTGATTCCTCTTAATCCTATAAAAACATCCACTCCAAATATATTTACCTGTGATCAATACAATTTTTTGGCTTAGGCGATTTGTTATGGGCAAGACTTGTGCCAAATACCATACTTTGGCCATTATAAATATATTTACGTACCATATTCTTTTTATTAAGTCTAAGTTTCTTAGGTTATTTGTTATAATATTAACCTGTATGTTTTTTATTACTGTGTTCCAGTTAAAATTTATCATTTCAGTAAAGTTTTTTGTTATAAACATACCTAATATTTTTATCTTATCTTTTATCGGAAAATCATGCAAGTAATTTTCCGCTTTTGTCCAGTTACCTAGGAGTAAAATTTCCGACTTTTCCATATTAATCTTTGCGTTTGAGCCTTTTGTATAGATTTCATTCTTAAGCCTCAAAATATCTGAATCATCCCTTATAAAGACAGAGACATCATCTGCATATGCCGCAATTTTATGTGTTTGATTCTTAAACGTTATTCCTTGAATGACAAATTTAGCCAATTCTATAAAGGGCTCTAAGCTTATACTAAATAGAATCATAGAGAGTGGACATCCCTGCCTGATTGAGGTTTCGATTTTAAAGGTGTTTGATAAAAACCCGTTTATTAATATTTGCGATTCCGCGGTGCCATACAGTACTTTTAATAGATTGATTAGCTTATCCTGAAAACCCATTGATTCCATTACCTTCCACAGATATTCATGATTTACTCTGTCAAAGGCTTGGTTGAAATCTATACTTAAAAGTGCACCTACATCTCTTTTATTTTCCTGAAAAGATATTACCGTATCTCTTAACAGTAATAAGTTGTTAAAAATTGATATACTTGTACCGCATGTTTGATGTTTCGAGATGATTTTAGAGCTTTTTCTTTTTATTCTTTCTGCTAAAATTTTTGCGAACAATTTATAATCACAGTTTAGTAGAGTGATTGGTCTATAATTAGTCAAACTATGTGCAGATTTATTTTTCGGTATTAGTGTGACTACACCTTTACCAAAATCCTCCGGAGGTGGACAACAACAAGCATTTTATTATATATGTAAATAAGCTCACTACTAATTTCTTCAAAAAATATTTCATAAAATTCATATGTTAAACCATCCATTCTAGGCATTTTTTTTTTATTAGCATCTTTTAAAACCTCTAAAATTTCTTTTTTAGTAACTTCTTCAACCAACTGTCTTGTTGTTCCAACTTATTTTTTACGTGTGCAAGCAAGCATCTTGTTTTTTTGTCCTCGGTGTATGATCAGTATAATCATCGGTATAATCAGAGCTAAAAGTAGACTGTATATAATTTTGGTTGGGGAGATGAGAAAGAGATTGGTTTTTAAAAGTCATTAGGCAAACGGCGATAGCATGACACAAGTACGAAATATGGCTTACCTTGACGTCGAAAAACACTTTGACCTGTTTCTTCGTGGTGGCCACCTGGATGATCCCATGTGCTGCTCTTGCTCTTCCAGAACCATGGATCGGGAACACTACCACTAGTTTGCGAGTATATTGAATATCTCAGATATAATGGTATATTATGAAGGTAGAATTAAAATGGTAAATTTATGTGAATCTCTAATGGAAGCACAATTTTTAATAACTAATCTAGGAACATATATAATAACATGAGATGTTAAATAAATGATTATGTATCTAAATTATTGTTAAAAGTAAAAAATTTCATCCAGTCCGTGGTCCTCCCCGATGGTACCCATTACCGATGCCGCGTTACCTCTTTGTATTGCTAAGCTGATCCTTTGCGTGATAAAACTAAGGGATCGATCACACGGGATCTTTAAAGCAATCTCTCGAACCAACCTCCTAGCTTCATCACCCCAAGGACCTAATGTCTCGATCGCAATTGGTATAAAAATAAAGGGGTCCTGTAGCTCTCCATATTTTAAAAATTTTTTGGATTCAGCAAGAGCAGCAGCTGATCCAGGTGTTTTAGATGTTTTAGGTTAATAAGATTTTGCCAAGGTATGGCTACATATTGCATCCCTAATCAGCTGCTTTCCCTGTCTCCAAGGGATCAAAGTCATTCCGTCCGCTCTCTTGCCGTCATTCCTACAAATTCCAAGCGGCTCTAAAACTGCAGGTTGTTCAGCAGAAATTAAAGCCCGTTTAATTATATCATTGATCTGACTATGTCTGGAAGCACGCCCTGCACTTTTCTTCCAGCTAAGCCCGTGTCAGCCATATATATCGGCTGTTTCGCCGCAAATGCAAGGATGTTCCACAGAAATAGGCAGACCAAGTCTAATTGCAATTGAAATTCTGAAAGTTGAGTTATCAATTTGATTCAAAAGCGTGAAGAGCCAGTATGCGTGCCCTATCCTCATCCCTTTGGCACTCAGTTAAAAAATGTTCTTGACGAACTTTACATAATAAAAAATCAAAATATTTTTGGGATTTTTTAAAATCTTGAGGAACGATATTTAAATTTGAAAGAGAGAGCCACTTTGTCAAACATAAATCATAGTCTAAATCACAGGAATTTAAAATATGATCTGGTAAAATACTATTTACTAATTTAGTCGAATCGTTAATAGAGCCCAAAAAAGCAGATATTGATAATGTATTTGTATTTCTTATTCCAAGTCCTCCCAATTTTACCGGAAGTGAACTTTGAAGCCAAGAATTTAATTTTATTGGACAATTTGTAATTCCTTGAAGGCAAGTTTCAAGAAGAAAATCATATTCTTTTAAAGATTCGGGACTTTTCCAGCAAGGAACACAACGTAGTAAGTACGATATTCGAGGTATTGAAAAAGACGATTTTAAAGCAAATAGGCCACATGTGAGTCAAGTAATTTTAATTTATCACGCATTTTATTAAGAAAATTTATTTTATCTTTAACCGCTAAACTAATTTCATCAGAAGAAAAAACACATCCGAGCAAATTAAAATGGGAAATTGGAACTTCTAATAAATTTGGAGCAATAGAGTAAAAATCTGATAATACATATGAAGGATTTGTCGATATTGCAGAGATTTCGCATTTATTAAAATTTAGAGAAAGGCCGATATCTTGACTTGCAGAGATTAATTTTATAAAATTTTCCAAAACGTTTTTTGGATCTCCTGCTAAAGTACCGTCATCTAAATACCACAAATTTAAATCTAAGGAGTTTAGAGAATATATGACACTATGAATTGCTAAACAAAATAATGGAGGGCCTAAAGGATCGCCTTGCTGGACGTCTCTTCTAGAAAAAATATTTTCTTTGCCATATGAAAGAATAGTTTGGTGACTATAACATTGATATATGAAATGGTAAAATTCTGGAATATATTCTTTAACTTTTAATAAAATTGTGTTTCTATTGATCATGTTAAAAGCATTTAGAAAATCTATTTTTAAAATAATTTTGTCAGAAATATGAGGAAAATGAAGAAACCTTCTCATTGCATGGGCCGCTGCGTCCGTGCCACATTTCGTGCCAAAACCCAATTGTAGTGGTCTAAAGAATTTCCCAAGTTTATCATAAAGACGGGAAGAAATTATTTTGGCTGCTAGGCGTCGAAGGCAAAGTCCAACTGCAATTGGACGTATACCCCCATTTTTTTTATTAAAAGCGCAAAGATTAGCTCCATAAAAAGTTGGATGGATATCCTCTGGTATAGGATTAAGAAAAAGGTGATTTGTAAATAAACTAAGTGATGATAATAGTTTAGAATTTTTGCCAAATTTGTAACCTACCATATCTTTGAGGTGACGCGGTCTAAGGGAATCGACACCACCCGAAGAACCAGGACTAAAAGAAAAAATTGTTTTCTTTACTTCTTCTTCTGTTATGTTAAAAGAATTATGAACAAAATTATTATCGAAAATTGGAATTTTATCAAAATCTTCTGGTTGTGGATGTTTTTCTTTCAGTTTTCGCAAAGTTTCTTCATTTTTAAAGGCAATGGTATCGTTTGAAGTTAAAATTCTGATTGCATTCTTTACATCTCCTTCGGAAATTTTTGATTGTATTTTCTTTGCCAAAAACTTATCTTGATCAAATTTCTTTTTCCTTTTGAGCGTGTCTATGTTTTCCTCAAAAACTTTATATTGTTCTAGAAGTTCAGTTGTAGAAAGTTTTTTGTTATTAATCCAGGAAGATAGATTTTTCCTAATAAGAGATGTCTGGGATGATTTGCGATTTAATTTTGAATTTTCGGGCAAGGCCAAAACAGAGTATGGAAAAATAAGAAGTAAAATCCAAGAATCTAAGTCGTTTTTTAAAACGCATTGAGTTAAAAGCGAACTGAGTTCTTCTGAAATTGGAATTCTTATTGCTTTAGGAATGATTTTGATAACTGGTACCGAAGATTTTAGATTTGAGAAAAAAGTTGATAAAATTATACTTACTCTGGCTGGTTTGATTATCTATTTTAGGTTTGGATAAATTACTTTTTGTTGTATCCTGGGAATCAATTAATATTGAAGAATTGGATGGATTAATCGAGGATTGACAAAATGTTTGTTTATGCATCTTGGGTGTATGAATTTTTAGACCATTTGTAGTTTTAAACTTTTTGAGGCATGTAGAACAAATTGACAAATTTTCTTCCAATAAAAAATGTTGTTTCTCAATTAAATCGTAATGTCCATTTTTCGGATTGCCGGTACATTTGCCGGCCATTTTTACGTATCAAGTCATTGATAGAGAGTTTTTCTTCAAACGTGAACACATTAAAATTAAGTTGGAGTACCTCAGAAAGAGCCGCGCATTCAAAGCAAGTTCCAAAAACTCCATTTTTCTTGATTTTGTTGCAGTATTCCTCACGAGTTTGGTTTATGATGTCTCCATTTGGATTTTCTTCGGAAATAAATGCTTTGAGATTTTTCCAGTTAGTACTAATATATTTAGTTGCAGCATTTCTTAAAGTTTCATGGTTTTCTTGAGATTTAAACAAAAACAAACTTATTGAACGAAATAAACAATTTCCATCCTTTAAAATGTCGAACTTTTGAAACACTTCATTTTGACATGCCAACATTTTTCCATTTAAAATTTATAGATTCTATCTTAAAAATCCCATACTATGAACCAGGAACTTTTGCTTGAAGAATAGGGACCTCTGGGTGATTGTCAGTACTTTAAATCCTTATTTAAAATATAATAAACTCGTAAAATGTTGTAAAAAATGGTAGAGTAAATTTGATTTTTGTATGACGTTTGAGTAGTTTTAGAGAGAAATTATATAAATGGGGAAAAACACCCGAGAAAGTAATTGGGCACGCGGCCCAGTTGTGGTCAGTACAATGTATTTGTTGGTACTCTCTTTACGTACTATTAGCGTCCACGCGCTTTAGGGCCAGTAAATGTGTCATGTGAACACTACGCGAATTCCCGTGTATTTTAAAATCTAGTACCCAACACTAATTGGGGACTTTACCAAATAGAGCATTAAAATATATATAAAACCCAAACATACCGCCCACCTAAAATGATAAATTTTACCAAAAAAAAATAAAAATTCTGAGAAGTTTAAAGAGTAATCCCAAATGTTACACTTAAACTATAAAATAAAAAAAAATAATTTCAGCATGTAGGCAGGGGGCACAGCTTGGTAACCGGGCGTTTAAAAATACCCTTCGCGCTGCGCACTGTCACTACGCGCGTAACTCCGTCCGCACCGGGGTGAACATCCACCACGCGACCTAAAGGCCATTTTAATGGCGGTGCTAGCTCATCTTTGAGTACTACGAGGGTGTCTTTTAATACAGGAGTGGACGATTCCGTCCATTTACTACGCTGCATTAAAGTATGTAAATATTCTTTATTCCAGCGTACCCAAAAATGTTGATGCAACGCTTGCAGTAGCTGGAATCGTGACAGTCGTCCGAGGTTTAATGAGGTTAAGTCCTGTTCAACAAACGAGTTTAGAGGCTCTAAATTTAAAAAAATGACCAGGGGAAAGTGCCGTTAAATCGTTTGGGTCAGAGCTGAACGGACAGAGGGGTCGTGAATTTAATAACGCTTCAATTGAGACCAAAACGGTATTAAACTCTTCATAAGTTAAAATCTGAGTGCCAACAACGCGAGACAAATGAGTTTTTACGGATTTTACACCGCTCTCCCAAAGTGCTCCAAAATTTGGACTAGCGAGCGGGGGGAATAAAATGCCAGGATATATTTATGTTCCTTCTCAGCGGCTCGTTGCATGGTATTGGTGAGTTCATTATGAGCTCCGACAAAATTTGTGCCGTTGTCGTTATAGATGTCGGAAATTTTGCCCCTACGTGCTAAAAACCGGCGCAGTGAGGCTAAAAACGAGTCCGTCGACAAACTAGAACAGAGTTCTAAATGTATAGCTTTAGTGATCATACATACAAATATACAAATGTACGACTTGTACGTTTTAGCATTTCGAATTCTGCCCATGGTGGTAGTGAAGGCACCAGCAAAATCGATGCCAACCTTTTGAAATGGCTTATATTGGGATAATCGAACCTCGGGAAGGTTACCCATAAGAGGTTGAGGAGGTCGGGGGTTGGCTCTAAAACATTTATAATAGCGAGAAAGAACTTGGCGAATAACCCTTTTAGGGAATATAATCCAAAATTTTTGCACGATTAAATACTGAAGTGTTTGTTGGCCGGGATGTAAAAATTTATTATGTGTATCCTCGATGATGAGAGTGGTAAGTCGGTGAGCACTGGGTAAAAGAGCGGGATGTTTCTGCTCAAACGACAGGTGAGAGTAAGATAAGCGTCCGCCCACTCGCAGCACGCCTTCTTCATCAAGGAAGGGGTTCAATTTTCTGAAGACTTTTGAAAGAAGCTGATTATTTCTAAGCCTTTTAATTTCGTCGGAAAATGCAATGCTCTGAATATATTTGGTCAAACACATAAGAGCTTTATCTAGCTCTAGGACCGAAAATGGTCCTTTTAGAGAAGTGTGAGAAATTTTATTGGAGATAAAACGTAAAAATCGACAAATAATACGCAAAATTTTATTTAACGAGGAAAAACTATCCAGAAGCTCTAACAGAAGGTTACGAGGTTGAACCAAGGTTGCGAACACGGCCTGTCTCTGCTCTAACGTGGTTTCCAGGGGTTTAGACCTGTCACCAAAATCTGGCCAAAGCTCTTCTGGCTGGGTGAGAAACGAAGGCCTCGCCCACTATAGCGAATTATCAAGCAACTGAGAGGGCAACATACCCCTCGACCCACAATTCGCGGGGTTATGCTCAGAGGGAACATAATACCAACGATCAGGTGCAACTTGTTCTTGAATGTGAGTAATTCTGTTAGAAACAAAGGTATTATACTTATGAGGAGACGATTTTATACAAGAGAGGGCTACGGTTGAATCCGACCAAGCGTAGATGCGCCGGACAGTAATTTTCCCTTGAAGAGCGTTTAACGTAGAAGTTAACAAATCGGAGAGGAGTACGGCTGCGCATAACTCTAAGCGAGGAATGGAGATTCTTTTTAAGGGGGCTACTCGAGATTTGGCAGCAATAAAGGACGTTTTTATTTGGTTTTGAGCATCTACTATAAATCTAAAATAGAGAACACTGGAGTATCCATAACTGGAAGCGTCACCGAATGCGTGAATATCACAAATTAAAGAGGTAGAATTGAGGATAATACGAGGCAATTGAAGGCTAGAGAGTAGAGGTAATTCCTCTTTAAATTTGCACCATTTGGTTACAATTTCCAGGGGGGGTGTGTCGTACCATTGGAGGCCAAGACTCCACAATTGTTGGATAATGAGTTTTCCAAAAAAGACAACGGCGGTTAAAAATCCCTCCGGATGAAAGATACGAGCTAAATCGGAGAGAATATTACGTTTTGTACAAGAATTTTCACTGACGCTTACCTTATACGTAAAGACGTCAGCAGCGGGTTGCCACTGAAGACCCAAAATCTTTACGAAACTCTCTTGGGTATCATCAAAAGAGAGGGTATCAATCTGGAGTGACTCTTTCGGTAAGCGTGCCAGCAATTGAGAACTATTGCTTGCCCATTTTCGCAACTCAAAACCGCCTAGTTTCAGCAGTTCAATTAGCTCATTCTGAAGTTTTAAGGCTTCTTCGTGAGTATTACAACTGCAAATTAAGTCATCCACATATATGGAGTCTTTCAACGCTCGACTAGCAAGCGGAAAAGTGGCTTGGTTATCATTAGCCAATTGAAAAAGAGTGCGAATGGCTAAAAAAGGGGCTGACGTAACACCATAGGTTACTGTGACTAAACGGTAATCTGTAATAGATTCTTCTGGAGAGAAACGAAATAAGGTTCTTTGATAATCGCGGTGTTCCTGAGTAATCAAAATTTGTCGATACATTTGTCTGATATCCGCTGTGAACACTATAGAGCCGAGTCTAAAGCGCAACAACAGACTGAAAATATCTAACTGGAGCTTTGGGCCAACTAACAAGGTATCATTCAAGGACAAACGATTGGAGTCTTTCGTAGAGGCATCAAAAACCACTCTAAGTTTAGTGGTCAAACTTTCAGGGCGCAATATACAATGATGAGGAATATAATAAGAGTGAGGGGCTTTTACAGGATCTTTAACAAGTTCCATGTGTCCAGCTGATAAGTATTCAGCCATGAATTGACTATAGTCTTTATACAGAGGGGGGTTATTTTTGAGACGACGCTTTAAATTTAAGAATCGCCGCAGGGCAACATCACGAGAATCACAAAAGAGAGGAGGAGTTGAATTCTTAAAGGGAAGGGATACCATATATCTACCAGTCTGGGTTTTATGATGAGTGTTTACAAACATTTTCTCTGCAGCTGCCTCATCGGGAGTATATTTTGGGGTGTGAGAAACCTGATCAAGTTCCCACAACCTTTTAATAGAGTTTTCAAGTTCCACGGGGGTACATAACGTATTAATGCACGGGTCACTCTCAATAGGCACCTTGCCCATAATAATCCAGCCAAGGGACGTACTAATAGCTGAGGGTTCTTGTGGGTCAAGAGAGATAGACTCTCCTTTCAATAAGGAAGCAAAAACTTCAGCACCGAGAAGCATGTCAATGGGAGAGGAGAGATTAAATCGCGGATCCGCCAGATTTAAATTTAAAAAATTGTTAAATTGTTTTTGGGGTAGGTCAACACAAGGCATATTAGAACATATTTCTGGTAAAACGACAAATTCCACCTCTAAGGCAGGTTCCGAGCAAAAATGAGGGATAACTAAACACGTAACACCTTGCGTTGCCTTAGTATTCATGGGGCCTAACCCGGCTATTGACGTGTTAAGAGAATAAAAATTTAAACCTAGTTTTTTGCAACATTTTCTAGTAACAAAATTAGCCTGACTGGCAGAATCTAATAATACACGTATAGTTTGAACTTGTCCCCAGCGGTAGACAACAAAACAGTATGACTACGTGGTAAATTAACAACTAAAGAATTCAGAGAATTATTATTTTGCGAACTACCTTGAGTAGGAGATTGGGAATCCAAGGTAATCTCCGCCGGAGTACCGGGAGCAGAACTATAACCCTGAGGTTGCGCAGGCGCAGTGGATTTCGTTGTCTGCGAGGGGTGAGAATCTGAGAGACTATTTTGAGAAGTTTGAGGCTTAAATTTTGAGTCAAAATGTAGAAGTGTATGATGTTTAAGAGAACATTTACGACAAGTGCGAAGAGAAGTACAAGAGGGTGAAGTATGCCTTGTACCTAAACAATTTGTACACCATTTTTTATTTTTTACAATATTATACCGTTCTTGCGGAGTTTTAGACAGAAAGGCTTCACAGCTATAAATGGGGTGAGTATTGTTACAAAAAGAACAAAATTCTTTGCGATCAGTGTTATTTAAAAACGACTTGAGTTTACTTTGAGACCTTTGTGGTTTTACTAAAGGGGAAGTAATAGATACAGCATCTAAGGCGGCACAGTGCGTTTTTAGAAACTGTTTTAAGATATTAAAATTACTTGAGCGATTGCTAGGATTTTTTAACTCATCGTGACATTCAATCTCAAAATAGTGGCGATTGTCTGACTCAAGCGTTCCATGAGCATATTAAATAACACAAAATCCCATTGTTTTACTGGATAATGCAAATTATTTAGAGCAGACAAGTTTTCTTCAAACTTGTCAACGAGAATTCTTAGAGCACTAACTGAAAAATCATCAGTTAGGTTATTTCTTGATATTTTGTATTTCTTGCCAATGAGTCACAGCAATGAGTCTAGGATCATCGTATCTACTGACAAGAGCGTTATAAGCTATTAAATAATTTGCATCACTTAACGGTGTACATTTAACCAGAGTGAGAGGCGCTTTGTCCAAAAAAGTTATTAAATAGCTAAACTTTTCAACATTGCCTAAATTACGATTGTTATGAATTAGCGAGTTATATAAATCAATAAAAGTTTTCCAAGTTTTAATATCACCATAAAAAATGGGTATTTCCAATTTAGGCAATCTAACATTACTTTGCGGAGGCCCAGCATTGGAAGCATTTAAATTAACAGCGGGTTGTGATTCTGTAATGAATGGATTAGGGGTTTTCTATCCCCTTTTATTTGGTAAATCAAACTCTCTTCTTTAAGTCTTAATCATATCTCTATTTCCATATTCAAAAATGTACCAATTCAAAAGTGCTTATCTTTCTTATAATAATTACATATATTCAGTAACCTTAATTACCTTAGTCTACATATTGGGTTTAATAATAAATTATACGGGGTGTACGCCTGCTACAAGGAGCTAATATATATATATATATATATATATATATATATATATATATATATATATATATATATATATATATATATATATATATATATATTTGTTCTTACACTACACCTCCTACGGAAAACAAAAAAAAAACACAAAAAAAAGGTTTAGCGTATCTATCTTTACAAACTCTTATGACAACTCTGGTTATTACTAGCTCTATTTTTGTGAATTTCTTTGATTTTATTCCCTACTAAAATAACAATATTTGGCGACTTATCTTCTACTACCACATATGGACCGTTAAAAATTTCTTCGAGTTTATTCCCGGTTTCGTTTTTTACTAAAACCTGGTCGCCTTTTTTATATGTTTTCGCGTTAACTTTAGAAGCGTGACTTTTTTTTCGTTGTATTTTTGACTGAATGAGGTTATTTTTGGCATCCTCCCAAGCTTTCTGTAGTCTATATTTTAGTTCTAGTGGGTAGTTATCGAAATTGTACAATGGTTCAGTACCTGTGTCGATATTTGAAGGGATTTTGCATTGCTTACCAAACACAAGTTCATATGGAGTGTATTTTGTGCTAGTGTGAACAGTACTGTTGAATGCAAAACACCAGAACTGAACCCATGAACTCCAACTGTCAGGGTGTTCTGCCGTTTGCACTCGCAAATAAGCGCCTAGATTTTTGTGTGTATTTTCCAACGACCCTAGTGTTTGGTGGTGATAAGCTGTTGATGCAAGTTGTTTAATCTGCAAAATTTTGCAAGCTTCCTTCAGAGTTGTAGCTATCTTTGTTCCTTGATCTGACACAATTGTCTCAGGTATTCCATATCTTAAGATAAAGTTATCCACAAGAGATTTTGCAATAGTTTTTGCTTCTTTGTTTTGGATCGGGTATCCTTCGACAAATTTTGATAATTCGCACTGTAACGTTAATATATATTTATTTCCATATATGTCTTCCGGCAAGGGTCCTACCAGGTCTAAAAATAATTTTTGAAAAGCTGACGAAGCAGTTGTGGTTATTGACATCGGCTCAATATTAGGCCTAGAATGTTTGAACCTTTGACACTGATCACAACGCTTTACAAAATCGCGAACATCTGTATGCAAACTTGGCCAAAAATAGTACCTTTTTATGTTATTATACATTCTGTTAATGCCTGTATGACCGCCGCTCGGTAGAGTGTGGAAATCATTTAATATTATTTGCCGCATCTCTATATTCGATATTTTTTGTACATCTTTTATAATTGAAATTTTTAATTCTGAGGGATCCCTACTTATAATTGTAAGCATTTTCAATCATCAAGATTGGAGCTCGAGTCGGTGATGTCATGGTTCCCCGAACCAGAATCTGCAAACGGCAGCAAAATGGTCCGCACGACGCGTTGAGGACTGGGAAAAGGGGGAACAGGAACTTGGTCTTTGACTGCCGTAGCGCGAGCTTATTTTACTGTTTTAGTCTTTGTTTACCTGTTTACCTATTTGTTTAATATTTTAATATACGCGCTTTATTTTTATATCTACTGTTTTAATTTTAGTGAAGATTATATAATATTTATTAATTGCGCATTATTAATATTTTTTAAAATATATATTTCTGGTACCTTATATTTTATGCAAATATTCTTAAGTTCTCTCAACGAGGCATTGCATGCGAACGTCGATCGAGAATTCTTAATTTTTAAAGCCTTTTCTTTTTCTGAAAAAATTATATAGCTTGTACAATAATCATATTTTTTATTTTTTGCTAAATTATTAAATTCTAGTGTTGAAATGCAATAAGTTTCGCAAGAATTTTTCTGCGGTTTTAAAAGTTCCACCATTCCTGTGTGGTAGACTTTATAGACTCCTTAAAAGGCGCTATTTGTGTGTATTTTTTTTATTGGATTTTGAGTGTTTAATTAGTGTTTAGTGAAAATGGTTAAAACAAAGAGATCCCGAGATCGATCTAGTAGTGCTGAAAGCACCAGTTCTTCCACCATTTCAGAACAAGTTCGCTATCGAAGGACAACCAGCGAAAGGGGCGCGAAAGGAAAGGAATACAAGGAATACTAAGCCTGGAAGTTCACGACAGTTAGGAACGTCTACGAGCAGGGACAGGAGACAGTTAGGTACGTCACCTGAGCGACAGTTACGAACGTCGTCTGGCGGTAAACGACAGTTAGGTATGTCGACAAAGAGGCGACAGTTAGGTAAGTCACCTGACCGACAGTTACGCAAGTCACCATCAGTTAGCCCTTCGCGAATATTGGTACATCTCCAAAATAATAGTGCTATTTCCGACGGCTCAGAACAACCGACAGGTTCAAGAAGCGCTACTCCACCGCAAACCGCAAAGTTTTATGAGGCTCAAATTACAAGATTGGAGGGGATCATAAAAACTATGGTTGGATTTGGCAACACTCAGCAAAGACGGTTAGCAATAACAACCGATTGTATTCCAGAATTTTTGCCTGAAAATGAGAATATTTCTGCAGCGCTCTGGTTAGCAAAAATTGACCAGATCAAAGAAATAAATAATTGGGATGAAGTGACAACAATCTATCATATGCAGTCACGCCTTTGTGGAATGGCCAAAACGTGGTACCACAATTTACCATCTCTCATTTATACTTGGGCCGAATGGAAACAACTCATTTTGAGGACTTTTCCTGATCACCTAGATTATGCAAAAGCATT
The DNA here is from genome assembly GCA_963971165.1 of Philopedon plagiatum. Classification (NCBI taxonomy): domain Eukaryota; kingdom Metazoa; phylum Arthropoda; class Insecta; order Coleoptera; family Curculionidae; genus Philopedon; species Philopedon plagiatum. The sequence continues at coordinate 40,423,182 of OZ020194.1, forward strand.
ACGAAAAATGCTTAATCGACAAAACTTACCTGGTGAACCAATGTCTGCCTATTATTTTAATAAGATGGAACTTATTAGAGCATGCCAAATTACCGGTAAAAATGCTGTGTCTTGCATAATTGACGGCTTATTGGACGCCAATATCCAAAATTCTGCAAGAGCGGGCCGTTACGAAACGCCCGAGGCACTTTTTGAGGAATATCTTGCTATGTTACGTAACGAAAGTAACGTAGAAACAAGACCGAAACGTGAATCGTCCCCTAAGCCACCACGTACAAACGATCTTCGAAAAATGCTGAACACACGGAATAATAAATTAAGTGCTAATAAACCTTATTCCAGGCCGGATTTGCAGAACATCAAGTGTTTTAACTGCAAGTTAAAAGGTCATTATCAGTCGGCTTGCTCAAAACCCAAAGTGATTTGTTCTAAATGCCACTTGTTAGGACATGAAGCCGATCAATGTCAAAGGAAGGGTGAGTCAAAACCTATTTTACCTGTTTCACATAGTCAATGTTCTAATACTTGTTATTTTATTGATTGCGTAATTAACAACGTGCCTTTACGAGGTTATGTCGATTCCGGTTGTGCAGCTGTGACAATTCGACAATCAAATGTAAATATTTTAAATTTGAAATCTGAGCCTACCCTCGTACGTTTGTGTGGATATGCCGGCGGTTCGATAGTATCGAACTCCAAAGTATCCATTAACTTGAAGGTTGACTTGGCGTCAGCCGATGTTGAGGCTCTTATTGTTCCTGATTATGCACAAAACGTGCCTCTTATTATCGGACAGCCATTTATAAATAATAAAGATATCACAGTCCTAGTGAGAGGAAACCAAATACGTTTATTTAATCAAGCCGAAGTCACTGCGGATAAAATAAATGAATTGCTGAGTGAAAAAATAAACTTGTGTGTTAGAGAAACCACTGTTATTCCGCCAAATCATATGGGTCATATTGCCTTATATTCGGATAAGCATTTTGAAACGCCTAATAAAGATATTTTTATCGATTTTCAAGTTCGAGACTGGGATAATAATATTCATGCTGTTTTGCCTTGTGTTATTAATTTACAGAATTGCTATATTCCGATAATTAATATGTCTCAGAAAAATGTTTGTTATGAAAAAGATAGAGTTCTTGCACGCGGTCTCACTTGTTACGAGGACAGTACTATAAGTACGGCACAATGTATGTCGACGAGTGTTACGAATATGAAACATTTTACCATGGGTGATGTAAATAATTTAATCAATCCAGATTTAAGCGATCGTCAACGTTCTACTTTACTGCGGTTACTTAACGAGTACCGAGATTGCTTCGCAACTTCTTTAGGAGAAGTTGGGCACACGACTGTTACGAAAATGTCGATTAACTTGAGCGATAATGAGCCTGTTACGTATAGACCATATCGCATGCCGTTTTGAAAACGTGAAATCGTGCGTGGAATAGTAGACGATCTTCTTAAAAATGGTATTATCCAAGAGTCGAGTCACCATATGCCAGCCCTATTTTGTTGGTGAAAAAGAAAAACGGAGAGGAAAGAATGTGCATAGATTATAGATCTTTAAATCGCAAGACTATAAAAGATAAGCTACCACTTCCTCGCATCGATGATCTTTTAGACAATCTCAAGGGCAACAAGTTCTTCACGGCCTTGGATCTTGCATCGGGGTATCACCAGATTCCTGTTGAAGAAAAGTCTGTACAAAAGACTGCCTTTGTGACTCCTGATGGTCACTTTGAATATTTGCGAATGCCGTTGGGACTCGTAAATGCACCTGCGGTATTTCAAAGGTCCATTAATAAAATACTGGGTCCATTACATTACGACGCTGCAATGGCATACCTTGACGATGTATTAGTCCCTTCAGCTTCTTTTGAACAAGGTGTAGAGCGGCTCGAGACAGTTTTGAGGCTCTTCAGGAGTGCAGGATTGACCCTAAGACTTAATAAGTGTAGATTCCTTCAAAGTAAACTAGAATACTTAGGTCATGAAATTTCTGGAGAAGGAATTAGGCCTGGAAATGACAAAATAAAAGCAGTATCAGATTTTCCACCACCCCGTAATGTTCACGAAGTAAGACAATTCCTTGGCTTGACCAGTTACTTCAGGAAGTTTATTAAAGGGTTTGCTGAAATTGCCAAACCAATGACGAATCTGACAAGGAAAGATGCCATTTTTAAGTGGGAAACAGAACAGCGAATTGCGTTTGAAGATCTCAAAAATAGATTGACGCAAAGACCTGTTTTGGCAATGTATAACAGGGATGCAGAGACAGAGGTGCATTGCGATGCTAGTAAAGTTGGGTTAGGAGGTATACTTTTACAAAAGCAAGAAGATGGAACAACCAAACCTGTACAGTACTATAGTAGAGCAACAACTAAAGAGGAACAGAATTATCACTCTTACGAGTTAGAGACTCTAGCAGTCGTCTGTGCTTTAAAGAAGTTTAGAATATATTTAGTTGGCATAAAATTTAGGGTGGTTACCGATTGTAATTCCTTACGTCATACCCTCATGAAGCGTGACCTACTTCCACGAATAGCCCGTTGGTGGCTGGTTATCCAAGAATTTGATTTTGATATTGAATACCGTCCTGGAACAAAGAACTGCCTTTGTGACTGTAGATACCTTGAGCAGAAACACTCCTGATAACATTGATGTTATGCTTGTCAATGTAGAAGAAGACGATTGGATTCTTTCTGCTCAACTTCAGGATACTAAATGCAAAATGATAATAGATATCTTATCAAAAGCCCCCCAAAGCAAACAAGAGCTTCAAACATACAAAGAATACTGTTTGAAAGACAATAGGTTATTTCGAAAAACCGAAAATGGAAAGAGATGGGTAATTCCAAAGAGTGCAAGGCGAAGAATTTTAATGTATTACCATGATGATGCAGGACATTTTGCCGTGGATAAGACCATGGAATCCATCCGTGCAAGATACTGGTTCTCTTCCATGAGAAAATATGTAAGAAACTACATAAATTCTTGCCTGGGCTGCTTGTATAATAAAAACCCATCTGGAAAAATACCAGGGGCCTTACACCCAATAGAAAAAGAAAATGTTCCGATGGATACTTTGCATCTTGACCACTTAGGGCCATTTGTGAAGAGTATCAAGAAAAATGCGTATTTGATCGTTGCAGTTGACGCATTTACAAAATTTGTATTTTTGAAGGCAGTTCCGAATACAAAAACTGCTCCAGTTATCAAGTTCCTTGATCAAATTATCGAGATGTTCGGAGTTCCTCGAAGACTCATATCTGATCGTGGCACTGCATTCACAAGCAAAGTTTTTACGGAGTATTGTAAAAATCTGGGAGTGAAGAGAGTTTTATGTGCTACTTCTACTCCAAGGGCAAACGGCCAGGTAGAAAGAATGAATAGATCTATTCTTTCAGCTCTAATGGCATCCACTGATGACGAGAATCGTTGGGATGAAGCTGTTAGTCAAGTTAGGTGGGGAATTAATTCAACAATTAATTCCACCACAGGGAAAAGTCTCTATGAATTATTCTTTGGCTATCGGCCGAGAGGTGTAAGGGATGCCTTTCTGTCAGGTAACGTGTGCACACAAGAAAGTTCAGATCTCGAGAAATTGAGAGAAGAGGTCTCTCAGAGAATATTGTCTAGACAAAGATACCAAAAGGAGTGGTATGATAAGCATCATTAGTCTCCAAAAACGTTTGGAGTTGGGCAACACGTGCTCATTCGTAAAGCAAAGGGGTCCAACGATGGACAAAGTAGGAAGCTCGAGTCACGATATCGAGGTCCCTTTGTTGTTACAAAAGTATTGGACAACGACCGTTACGTGGTCAACGAACTGCCGGGTTCGAAACGTTCGAGAACGGCATATACAGGGATATGTCCCTCAGAGCGTATGAAATTATTTGTCACAAGAGTTTCATCAAGTGATGAGACTAGTTCTGATGACAAATAAATTCATTCGTTGTTTGTTTAATGTAAACTAAAGTCCAATTTCTTGTTTCAGATAAGGGCTTCACGAGGGCGTGAAGATCCATCAGGTAGGCCGACTGTAAGCATTTTCAATCATCAAGATTGGAGCTCGAGTCGGTGATGTCATGGTTCCCCGAACCAGAATCTGCAAACGGCAGCAAAATGGTCCGCACGACGCGTTGAGGACTGGGAAAAGGGGGAACAGGAACTTGGTCTTTGACTGCCGTAGCGCGAGCTTATTTTACTGTTTTAGTCTTTGTTTACCTGTTTACCTATTTGTTTAATATTTTAATATACGCGTTTTATTTTTATATCTACTGTTTTAATTTTAGTGAAGATTATATAATATTTATTAATTGCGCATTATTAATATTTTTTAAAATATATATTTCTGGTACCTTATATTTTATGCAAATATTCTTAAGTTCTCTCAACGAGGCATTGCATGCGAACGTCGATCGAGAATTCTTAATTTTTAAAGCCTTTTCTTTTTCTGAAAAAATTATATAGCTTGTACAATAATCATATTTTTTATTTTTTGCTAAATTATTAAATTCTAGTGTTGAAATGCAATAAGTTTCGCAAGAATTTTTCTGCGGTTTTAAAAGTTCCACCATTCCTGGGTGATCAAGCCGTTCGTGTACGGAACTGTCAAAACTTTGCTTATTTAATTCTTTCTTAGCTTGTTGCCTGGTCATAACAAACATTGTGTTGCACACGCTGTTTGACATTTGTTTCAGTTCTTCCGATGTAGTTTCGATTCTAGATAGTGCGTCTGCTACTACATTATTACTACCTTTTACATATCTTACGTCAAAATCATACTCTTCTAACAATAATCGAAATTTGGTAAGTCTGCTAGATGGATTGTTCATTCCGAAAAGGTAAACAAGAGGCCTATGATCAGTATAAATGATAAATTTTCTCCCAAATAGGTAATTTCTGAAACTCTTTACTACAAAAACAATTCCCATAAAAGTTCTTTGTCAATGACCGGATAGTTCACCTCTGCCTTATTTAACTGTCTGGAAATATATGACACTGGCGAACCATCTCCGTTCGAAAGAGTAGCTCCTAAAGCTTTACTGGAAGCGTCTGATGTCACTATAAAAGTATTAGTCTCGGAAAAATTTGGAAATTGTAACACTGGTGGGTTCACTAGTGCTTGCTTTCGGGTTTCAAAAGCCTTTTGACATTCTGGTGTCCATTGGAATTGTACACCTTTACGCGTTAAAAAATTTAATGGAGCAACTATTTGTGCAACATGTTTTATGCTTTTCCTATAGAAATTTGCTGCGGCCACAAACCTCTTGACTTCCTTCTCGTCCTTTGGTACAGGGTAGTTTTGTATAGCCTGAACCTTTTGAGGATCGGGACAAACACCGTCTGCTGAAATGACGTGTCCGAGATATAACAGTTCTTTTTTCAAAAAGTCACATTTTTCAGGATTTAGTTTCAGATTAACGTCGCGTAATCTTTGTAGTACTTTTATTAAGTTGCTGTTATGAGTTTCTAAGGTATTGCCGAAAATAATTAAGTCGTCTAGGTAAACAAAACATGACGAATAAGTTAATCCCGATAAAGCAATTGACATAGCTCGAGAGAAAGAACTAGGACTTATCTTAAGCCCCATTGGCAGTCTAGTCATTTGAAACTGTCCTTGGTCAGTTACAAATGCGGGACAAGGCCTACTTTCTTTTTCTAGCTCAATCTGGTGAAAAATATATTGCCCCGGACAACGAATCTAAAATTTCGGATATACACGGTAATGGATATTTATAATCCTGTATATTTGAATTTAAAGGTTTTCTATAATCTATTACCATTCTCCACGTTTTATTTTCTTGCTCATCGGCTTTTTTAGGTACTAATAGAATTGGTGCCGACCATGGAGAAGAGGCTTCTTCAATTGTTTTTTCACGGAGCATTTTATCACCCCCTATTTTTATTATAACCTAAAAACCTAAAATGTTCCTCTTCTTACTTTAGACTGTTACTCGACTTGTCCCGATTTCTTGCCGAACTTCTGCACGCATTCTCTGTACCACCACTTTTGCAACTCTTCTATATATGCACCAACCAAAGAAAATTGCCAACAATACAATAATACCTATACTTAGGATATCTTGGATAGAGCCGAAACCATGGGTACTAGGGCTGTTAGTTTGACCACCGCTATTCCCTGCTTGTGCTATTATTATTTCTTCTTTGCTCTGTGTCTTGCCCATTTCGTCGATATTCAAATGCTCAACATTGGTTCGCAGACAGGATCGCCATGTAATGAATGGATTAGGGGTTTTCTATCCCCTTTTATTTGGTAAATAAAACTCTCTTCTTTAAGTCTTAATCATATCTCTATTTCCATATTCAAAACTGTACCAATTCAAAAGTGCTTATCTTTCTTATAATAATTACATATAATCAATAACCTTAATTACCTTAGTCTACATATTGGGTTTAATAATAAGTTATACGGGGTGTACGCCTGCTACAAGGAGCTAATATATATATATATATATATATATATATATATATATATATATATATATATATATATATATATATATATATATATATATATATATATATATATATATATATATATTTTGTTCTTACACTACAATTCAAATAGACTATAATAAATAGCTTGAATTTCAAAATAATCAAAATCAAAAAGTTCTCTACATGTGGCCTCGGTATTTAAAAGATTATCTTTGTTTTCACTATTAGTAGCTAGTATATCAACAATGCTACAGTGATTTTTATCAAATTCATCTTTAATACCTTCGAGTTTTTTAAACCGCATTTGTAAATGTAAATGAACATTTTGATCTGGCTGAGCCTTTTTAGCAATATTTAATAATTCTTTCACACGAGAAGTGGCAGAATTTCTGCGAGCATAATAAATATCAATTATTGACATTCTGAAATATTTTCTAGTTATTAAAAATAAAATAAACAAAGAAAATTGCTAAAAAGTTGTGTTTTATTTCGCGAGGTAAAATGTAAACAAATCAACGTCACAAATTCAACGCTGAAACCGGTACGACTATTTCAGAAGATTTCAGCTGGACGAGAACCAGTGAATGAGGCGGGGAAACGAATTTACGGAGCGTGACAGTGCGCGTTCGGTACTTTGACCTTTCCTGCGTTTAAACGCAAAAATGCGATGAAAATATTTGAAATATTTCTGATTTTTGTGAATTTAAAGAATAAATAATTTTTTAAAAATTAACGGCTTTTAAAAAACCGAAAAATCCGGTCGAAGTGGCCAAAAAATGTTGGGTTTTCGTATAATCAGAGCTAAAAGTGGACTGTATATAATTTTGGTTGGGGAGATGAGAAAGAGATTGGTTTTTAAAAGTCGTTAGGCAAACGGCGATAGCATGATCCAAGTACGAAATATGGCCCACCTTGACGTCGAAAAACACTTTGACCTGTTTCTTCGTGGTGGCCACCTGGATGATCCCATGTGCTGCTCTTGCTCTTCCAGAACCATGGATCGGGAACACTATCACTAGTTTGCGAGTAGTTTTAGAGAGAACTTATATAAATGGGGAAAACACCCGAGAAAGTAATTGGGCACGCGGCCGAGTTGTGGTCAGTACAATGTATTTGTTGGTACTCTCTTTACGTCCTATTAGCGTCCACGTGCTTTAGGGCCAGTAAATGTGTCATGTGAACACTACGCGCATTCCCGCGTATTTTAAAATCTAGTACCCAACACTAATTGGAGACTTTACCAAATAGAGCATTAAAATATATATAAAACCCAAACAGAAGTAGTTCAAGAAAGTACCTACCTCTGTAAAAATGTCTGTTTTTTTGATTATGACTTGTTTAGAGTTTGTTAATTTTTTTGGTTACGGTACATTATTGTCTTTAAAATAGTAATATAAAAACTTGTTTTTAAAACAAACATCACAATTTAGAATTTTAATGTTGCCCCCTCCAGGATTTGTTGCCTATTTTGTTTTGTATTTATCTGTATAGTTACCAATTTCCAAACATGTTTCATTCTTTATAACCCACTCTGAGCGTAATTACCTTGATAAAGTAATATCATCTTGTATTTTTTTAAATGGCTGTAAACCTACCCACCATTTTTAAATTGATAATTAATTTATATTTCACTAATTATATGCATACCTCTTTTTATTAAATTAAATTAAAACTACTTAAGAAAAAATTGTTTATACAAAATAAAAATCTCATGCTGCACTTTTGGAAAACCCCATTTATACAAATATTCCATGTGCGAAAACAAACTGCCTTTAATATGCCCCCGAAAAAACGGGGTTTTACGACCGACGCAGGTAGGCGGCGGCACGCTTGTGATCTCAATACATCAAAGGTCCGATGGAGAGTGAAGTAAACTTTGCCTGTACTTTGTCACGAATGTCAATGCGTAAATCTTGGCGGACCCTAAGAGAGTTGTGGTTCTTAGTAAATAAATAAATGTTTAGTTTTTAGTTTTTCAATAGTGCTGATAATAAAAAATGTAGAAATAATACGCGCTGTTTGAGTATTGAGTACCCAACCTGGCAAGACTAATTATTTATTTATTAAACAAATGGGGAATATAACATATCCAGACCAACAACCATAGTTAATATTTACATTAAAAGATGGCGCAGCATAAAGTGAAGTGAATTCTTGAAATAAAAACAAGAAAAAATCGTGGATTCCTCTAAGCACTGGATTTAATTGGTTAGTGGAATGTTTTTCTCATTAATGGCTATACCTACTGTTTTGTTGGTATTGTATAAGTGTGTTTCTTTCTATAGAGGACGTGCATTTTACAGAGGTTTTATTTTAATTGTGATTGTGATTGTGTGTTATATTGTGTTTAATTTGTTATTATTAATTATTACACTGGCCGACAAATTTTTTTTTTATTGTGTAACATAAAGCTGAATAGCATAGTGTAGTAGGATGGACCTATCTGAATACGGAAATGGCCAAAAAAAAGTTGTAACACGTAAGTTTTTCGTGTTACATTAAACAAACCACATGTAGAACGATACCGTTTAATATTTAGTGAAAAAATGATTTTACAAGCGTTTAACCCTGTATATCGACTATATTTATAATTTATATTAGCATCTAAAAAAAATAGCAAACATCAAAAATATGTATTTCAAACTCGCTCTTAAATCTTCTACTAAATTTATCTGTTGCATCTAACCCTCCCCATCAGACAAATCCTACAATGTGTTCTTTGACCATCTCTCGGCAAAAATCGACCATCTCATCTCCGAATTTCCCTCCGCTGAAGTTATCGTCCTTGGCGACTTCAACGTCTATAGCAAGGAATGGTTAGGATCCACAAAAACTGAACCAGAAGGCAGAGCAGCAGAAAACTTCGCAATCAGCAACTCGCTCACCAATTTGATCAGAGAACCAACATACTTTCCCCGCGTTTCTACTCATAATGCAAATCCACTAGATCTTGTTCTTAACACCCATCCTGAGCCTTACTTAATGCGCTCCCCTTGGTCGTTCAGATCATGTCCCATTCATCCTGAGTTTGCTGAAATCATGCCAGAACGCACGATCTGGCACTACAATTCTGCCCACTGGGACGGTCTTCGAAACTTCTTCTCTGCTTTCCGTTGGAACCCTGTATGTTTTTCCACTCCCGATCCCTCCGAAATTTGCTCTCATATCACAGACATTACTCAAGCAGGTATTCAAGGTTTCATTCCACATACCCGCAAGAAACCTAAACTCCACCATCAAAAGCCATAGTTCTCCAAGGCCTGTAACAAATCCAGGCTCAAAAAACCCCAAGCTCACAAAAGGTATCTTCAAAATCCTACACCCGAAAGTCGTCAAATTTGCACCGAGGCCAGAAATCAATACAACCAAACTATCTTATAGTCCAAAAATGTTTTTAACAACCGCATAAAAGATAAAGTGCTTTTCTGTCCCTACGGCGGCAAATCTTTCTGGTCACTTGCCAAAAACATTAGTCAGAACTTCTGTAGAAGCACTTTTCCTTCCCTGACCTCTGAAAACGAAGTTATCTCCACCTCTAAAGGGAAAACAGAACTATTCGCCAACCAATTCGCTGCCAATTCCACCCTGGTCCCTCTTCCCAATTTAGCTCTTCCAACCGCTAAGTCTGTACCCCACAAAATGCCCGATATAATACTTGAGGTCAAAAAAATTCTTCTATCCCTTAACACCAAAAAGTCCTCTGGTCTGGATGGCATACCAGCAATTGTTCTAAAGAAATGCGCTCCAGAACTTGCACCCATCTTAACTAGTCTTTTCCAGATCTCTTATGACAAGGGTATCTTCCAGATAGCTGGAAGACTGCTCGTGTGCAGCCTGTCCCGAAGAAAGGTTCCAAGTCCCTTCCATCCAATTATTGACCTATCTCTCTTCTCTCCGTTGTCAGCAAAGTTATGGAGAAAGTAATCGACTTGCAAATTCTAAAATATATAGAAAAACACAAAATCATTCGTGACAGACAGCATGGATTTCGTCAACAAAGATCCACAGCTGATCTCCTTAGCTTTGTCACACATAACTGGAACAAGTCTCTTGAATTTCATGGCGAATCTCAGATTGTTGCTCTCGATATTTCCAAGGCCTTTGACCAAGTATGGCATGCCGCGCTCCTTAACAAACTACCTTCTTACGGTCTTCCTACCAAACTATGTACCTGGATCGGCAGCTTCTTCTCTAATCGGCGCATATCTGTTGTGGTTGACGGTCACTCATCTAACTTCCATCCTATCAATGCTGGTGTCTCCCAAGGTTCAGTCCTGGCACCAACCCTATTTCTTCTTCACATTAATGACGTACTCTCTTCAACCACCAATCCCATCCACAGTTATGCTGACGATAGTACTCTTCACTCCAATATTCATTTTTCCAGACAAGTTTTGAATCAGGAGTTGGATAATAGACGCAGATCTATGTACTTATCCCTTTCCCAAGATCTTCAATTAATCTTAGACTGGGGTGCCAAGGACCTTGTTCAGTTCAACGCCTCCAAAACCCAGTCTTGCTCCCTCTCACGCAAAAAACTGGCAACGCTTACCCCATCCACATGAATGGCCAATCCCTACAAAACAACGAAACGTTCGATCTCGTTGGCGTCGCTTTCGAACATGATCTCAGCTGGCACAAACACATTACTTCAGTAGCCACATCGGCAGCTAAAAAGCTTGGTTTTCTCTTTATACACTATCTATGTTTCCCAAATAAGACCTAACCTAGAGAACTGCTCCCACATCTGGGGAGTGGCATCACCTTCGACACTTAAGATCCTTGATTCTGTCCAAAAGAGAACCATTCGACTTATCCATGACCCAGCCCTCTCGAGAAAACTCTCTTTTCTCGCTCATCGCCGCGCTGTAGGGGATTTATCCCTTTTCTGCCGCTACTTCCACGGATTTTGCTCTGAAGAACTAGCCGGTATTATTTCCCCTTGAATGTCCCTAACAGAACAACAAGAGGCGCGTTACGTATGCATCCATTTACTGTCCAGCTACAAAAGTCTAGAACAGATCACTTCTCTCGCTCATTCATACCTAGGGTCTCCAGATTATGGAACAAATTGCCTGCAGATGTTTTCCCTTCCCGTCCCAACCTCCAATCCTTCAAATACCGTGTCAATAGACTGCATTTCCCTTCTCTACAGACACCCACGGTACGTTAGTACTTAGGCTTGAAGTCTATGTGGGATGTCTTAGATAAAAAAAAACACGTATTCTATTTTTTCCTTTTATGGGGGGTCACATCTTCTCTCTTCAAAAACCAACAGTAGTCACCCATCATGACTGGATCCCATCGTCCGTGGTACCGAATTTCCATTGTCCGGATACCCTGATGGAACCTTTCACCCTGCTCGTTGCTGACAGCGCCCAAATTCTCAGGAAAAAATGATAAATGGGAATGGAGAAAGTGAATTTATAATGACGTTCGCCAACCAAGCGATTTGTAGGAGTATAAAAGTTCGTTAACTAAGTGTTCGTAGTTTGCATCCATATTGTTTCCTAAAAATCCCCTCGCTACCCTTACAAATGACTTCCCAGCTCTGAGTTCTTGCGTGGTGAGCTTTTCTATAAAATTACCATCGTCCAGCAATTTTCTACTTTGTGACCCAATAAAAATGCCTTCTGTTAATTTGGCGTCACTTAACTTTGGAAAAACTTGTCTTAAGTATTTAAATCCGTCACCCTCTTTATTCATAGCCTTCACAAAATTTTTCATCAGTCCAATTTTAATGTGAAGAGGAGGCAAAAGGACATTTTTTGGGTCTACAAGGGGCACATACTTAACATTTTGAGAACCCGGTTGAAATTCACTCCTTTCCGGCCAAATTTTCGTTACATACTGTTCATTCACTGTACGACTGTCCCGCAAACAAAGAAAACGGCAATATTTTGTAAATCCTCCCTGAAGTCCCACTAAAATTGCTATAACTTTTAAATCCCCACATATCTGACATTTGTACCGGTTGTAGTTTATTTTATCTAAAATGATGCGCATATTTTCATAGGTTTCTTTCATTGTCACTGAATGGGCAACTGGTATAGATGGTTTTAAATTTCCATTATGAAATAAAACAGCTTTTAAACTATATTTCGATGAGTCTATGAACAAGCGCCACTCACAAGGAGAATGCTCGATATGGAGTTCCTGCAGTAAACCATCGATATCGGTACACGCACATAACGAATTGTCCATATTGTAAAATGCAGAAAACGTAGTATTTCTTTTCCTAAAAGTCGTAATTTTTGTTTCTTAGGCTAGCAGGGCCGTAGCCAGCGGGGAGGTCAGGGGGTTAGCCCCCCACCCCGAAATTTTTGTTTTCAGGTGTTGCGATTTACCGCCAAATGCGCGATTTTTGAAGTCCGGAGGCGATTTATTTTTTCGAAACTCAAAAGAAGACTGAATGTGAGAATAAGTTTAAGGTTATAACGTCATTTTAGGTTATCTTTCTGTTTTACAATGCACCCCTTTTAAATGACCCCTCATAAAATTTACTGCCTGCCACTATAAAATGGGCCCATTGAAAAGTAGGTAGTACGTATTAGGGCTTTATGAATATTTTTTCAATTATTAGAAAGGCATTAGCATTGTGAAAATAATGGGCTGAACTGTGTTACGAGAATCGTGTCGGCCAGTGTATTAGTCAAGCGTTGTTTTGTTGCATTAAATTAATGGATGTACTGTGTTGTCAGTGTTTTCTGGTATCTATATTGGTTTTTGTTAATCCTAAACATTTTTAAAGGAAGTGTTAAAAGAGAGTGTTAAAAGGGATTTTCCCACAAAGGTAACAATAAAATTAATTATCAACAAATTAATTATCCTATATAGACGCTCTCGCAGTTATCACAAGGTATTTGATATACGACATTGCTTTTCATATTTTGTGGTATTTTTGATTTTAAGCAACTGAAACAACTCTTTAATAGATTGTAGCCTTTGTGTGCGACTGTAACATTATGGCTTTTGAAAGTATGGTTTATTTTTTCAGACAAACCATTAATATAAGGTAATGAAAGATATGACCTTTTCGTTGTTTTTGGTTTGGGTTGGTTATGGTTATAGAAAATATGTATTCGTTTTTTAAAGATGGAATTTTTTAGATTTTCGGGGTAGCTGTTTAGCTTAAAGGTTTGTTTTGCTTTCTCTATTGCGTTTTCCCTATAATCAGGACTTGAAAGCTTTATTGCCCGGTCAGCTAAGCCGATAACTACTGATTTTTTTTGGGATATTGGGTGCTGAGAATTGTAGTTGACATATCTGGAAGACCAAGTTTCTTTAGTATACCATTCCGTTTTTATGTTGCTACTATTATGGTGGAGTGTAAGGTCCAAAAAGCTTAGTTCATTTTCCTGTTCTTTTTCTATTATAAACTGGAGCTTGTGGTAACTGTTCAAATGATTTAACGTGTCTTGTATTTTATTTATTGGTATAGCTGTAATGCAGTCGTCAACATATCGATAGAAAAAAGGTACATATGTGAAAATTAAGGGTTTTTATTGTATTTTCTTCTAGGTCCTCCATTACAAGTTGACGCTTGAGATGGATGCTCCCATGGCACAACCTTCTATTTGTTTAAAAATTTTGTTTTTATAATTAAAATAGGTTGAGTTTAATGTCAAATCTACGGCTTCTAAAAAATCTGTTAATGGTATGTGAGTGAATTTACTAATTTTATCCCATTTTTTCCTTACAATCTCTTTAGCTAAATTTAAGGGTACATTCGTATAAAGGGATACATCATCTAGGGATATAAGTATGTAGTGGTTTGGTAACTTTGTATTACTTATTTTGTTTTTAAAATCGACAGAGTCTTTTATGTAATAATCATTTTGATTTATGACATTTTGTAAAATGTTTTTAGAAATTTAGAAAGTTTTTCTAACGGTGATTGTATACAGGAAACAATAGGTCTAAGTGGAATATTTTTTTTGTGTAATTTTGGCAAACCGTAGATTCTGAGGGGTTGTGCGTTTTGAATTTTTAGTTCTTTTGCCGTATTTGGAGATATATCCATTAAATTTTCCCATCGAGATATCAAGGCATTGTTTTGTTTTTGATAAATGTTGGTAGAATCGGTTTTAAGTTCTTTATACGTATTGTTGTCCTGTAATAGATCATTAATTTTTTTATCGTAGTCCCTTTCATACATAATTGCCGATTTATTGGACTTGTCAGGTTTTAGAATTTTTTGTTCAGATTTACTAAGAAAGTTTAAGATTTAGTACTGGTTTAAATTAAGATCTTATAGTTGATCAGTTATGTTTTGACAGGTTTTTGCCCGGTCATGATTAACAAGTCGTCATTAAAAACTTATGAATTTTTCTGATATTTCCACGATTTGCTTGGTTTCCAAATGATTTTCATCTTGGAACGAGTTGCTGTAATGAGTTTGGTTCTATTATTGTCGAAAGTAGGTACTAAAATTGCCCTTTTCTTTATAAATTGGTGAAAAAGATCAGAAATAAAGTTATAGTATAAAACTTAGTTTTCTTATTCTTACACTTGTCAGTTTAAAACTTTTGGTTGTCAAATTAGAACGGACTAGCATTGGAGAAACTGACGTGTTTTACAGTTCTTTATTAATAAATCAACCCCTAGGGGATGATTCTCCAACGCTAGTCCGGTCTAATTTGACAACAAAAAGTTTTAAACTGACAAGTGTAAGAATAAGACAACTAAGTTTTATACTATAACTTTATTTCTGAGCTTTTTCGCAAATTTATAAAGAAAAGGGCAATTTTAGTACCTACTTTCCACAATAATAGAACTAAACTCATTACAGCAACTCGTTCCAAAATGAAAATCATTTGGAAACCAAGCAAATCGCTGAAATATCAGAAAAATTCATAAGTTTTTAATGGCGACTTATTAATCATGACAGGACAAAAACCTGTCAAAACATAACTTATCAGCTATAAGATCTTAATTTGAACCAGTACTTTTTATGTTTTTATTTTGTTTTATGAAATATTTTGTTTTATTACGTTTTTGTATCAAGCTTTTTTGTTGTTTATTGTTTTAGTTTATTCTATGAAAATTATTTTTGTGGTTCGAAATAATGTTACATCATTTTGACACTGCGGGTCTACTTTGACAATGGCGTCATTTTTGTTTCTTTTTTGTTGTTTCTTTTTTATTCTAGTTGGTAATTTATATTGTTACAGGTGCTTAGTAACTAATTATGGCGAGAAAGTACAAAAAAACTCCGGGAAGCCGGAGTTACAAGAACTATTCTGAAGAAAATTTAAGAAATGCCCTTGATGCTATTCGAAGTGGCATGCCAATAAAAAGGGCAGCAATTGTGTACAAAATTTCGCGGACAACGCTTCGAAACAAGAATCTTGAGAGACAGCAACGGTCGGTAGGTCATTCAAGTGTACTTTCTGCGAGTGAACAGCAAGTGATATGTGATACTTTAAGTCAGGTGGCAAATTGTGGATTTCCTTTAATTAAGTGTGATATTCGGGCTATGGTCAAAAAGATCTTAGACAAACAAGGCAAAACAGTATATAGCTTCAAAGACAATTACCCAGGACCTGATTTTATGGACAATTTTATTTTAAAAAATTATCTTTCCTCACGAGTCGCCACAAATATTTAAAAATCCCGCTCTTCTGTAAATAGAAATGACATTATTCAGTTTTTCAACAACATACAGGAAGTTTTAGGTGACATCGACAATAAAAATCTGTATAATTACGACGAGACTAATATCGCCGATGATCCAGGTGCGAAAAAAGTCATTATGCCAAAAAACTTTCGAAGGGTAGAACGGTTACAAAACTAATCTCGCTCCTGTGTGAGCATAATGGTTTGTGGTAACGCCGCTGGGGATCTCCTTTCTCCTATGGTTGTTTACAAAAGTGCCAATCTAGACGAAAACTGGTGTACTGGAAGACCCGCTGGGAGTGTGTATGGAAATAGCTTATCCCGATGGCTCGACGTGAACCTTTTTGAGCAATGGGTTTTTAAATCGCTATTACCCCAAATAAGAGCAACCAAGGAACCGGAAACACGAGCAGTTGTGGTTGGCGACAATCTGGCTAGTCATTTTTCACCCCAAGTCATTAAGGCATCTCTAGAAAACAATATATACATGTGCCCTTTTCCAGCCAACGCAACACATTTGATCCAGCCACTAGATGTGGCTGTGTTTACACCCCTCACAAGGAAACAGCGCGAAATATTGGGAAGATGCGAAAGGAGAGCAGATACTCCGGAACTCTACCCAAAGAACATTTCCCTTCATTACTTTCAAGTCTTTGGAATAGGATTGGGGAAACGGTAAAAGCAAATTTGATATCTGGTTTCAGAACGACAGGATTGTATCCAGTGAATGTAAAAGAAGTATTAAAAAAGATTCCTTGAGGTTTGCCGGAAAATGAGGAAGAAGTTGCGCGAGCGCTTGATTCCAACTTGCCGGAGCTTTTAAAAAAAATGAGAGGGACAAGCGAAGAACACATAAAAAGAAGGGGTAAAAAATTTGAAGCTGGAAAGCAGATGACAGTAGCTGAAGTAAAATTAAGTGTCGAGTGCCCAGTGTCGAAACCCAAAATGTAGTTGAGTCTGACACTGAATCCCAATTCCTTGCAATAAACAATGACAATGATTTGCCTTGTTTCTCTAAAAGCACTCCAGGATCATCAGGAACATCAGGAGTGGTTACAGAAAAAGTGAAAAAACCTAAACCGCGTCCTGTTAAGATAACAAAAGCAAGTTTAAGGGGTAAAAGCGATTCAAACTCTAAATGTGGAATTTGCCGTTTGAATTTTAAAAACTACACAGGTAGAGCTGACTGGATAGAATGTGTGGCATGCAAAAAGTGGATTTGCGGAATTTGCAATGGTTCATTATGTGTGTCCAGTTTGCGATGACTCAGATGCCGATTCGGATGAACCACTTTCAGATGACAGCGAAGATGATAAATCTTTTAACCCTGAAAATAAAATTCACAAAGAAAAAAGGGTCAAAAAGTTCAAATTTTAGTTTTTCTTTATGTTATATTTAGTTCCTATGTTTCAACAATTCTTATTTGAGTTTTTATTTTTTGGTACTTAGGTAAAAATCCTAGAAACTGTTTTTTTTTTTGATTTTTAAAATGTTTAACGTAGCTAAATTTTTTTACTTAAGTTTCTTTATCCAAAGATTAAGATTAAGTTTATTTTTTATTTTTTTTATTCATATTTTGATATATTATAATATTTTAAAAGTTGCCTGCATTTAAATGTGAAGTTATAATGACAAACTTAATGTGCCTAAAAAACAAAAATTCATATTTAAAAAGAAATGTGTCTTTAAGTTTTAAACAATTTTTTTTTAAATTAAATAGGAACATTTTTTAATTCCGCGTCCAATAGCATCAGGACTCTTTAAAATACATATTTCGTTAAATCATGAAAGGGTGTCAAAAGTAGTCCCAAATACCGGGTAACTTGACACTCTCATTTTTTTCCAAAACTATTATTTAGAGCAATTTTGAACGACCAATCGATTCAGCAGGCCAGATTTATTATAATCCAGTTTATTTGACGACATTTTGTTAATAACTATACTATAAAATCAAAAATATTTTCAGTGACGTCAGTAGTCTTGTTCACATTCACGCAAAAGCGGGTTCAGGGACGAAGTGTACAGTTGAGTAAAATGTCATAATGCAAAATTATTAGCTGCTTTGCCGAATCATGGGTACGCATGAGGATCCCAGCTTCTAGGTGGCAATTGTGAAAGCGTATAATAACAAGGAAAACTCAAACACTAATTTTAGCCATATAAAATAATTAATTTATATATATGACGTATAATATAAATTGGGTCGCTAAAATCCGTGAAAAATCTTTTACTTTTGAAAATATTTTATTTAAAATGAAAATTATTTTGTAAAATATAATTGCCTTCAAAAATCGGACCCTAGCAACGTTAAAATCGAACCTTAGCAACGTTCACGCTGCGCTCTGATTGGGGGGTTAAAATCGAAGTTGTCATTTGTCATGTTTATCGGCTTGGGTGATATTTATCTCTCTTCAGCGTGTTATAGAGTTCTTTATAGAAAAAGACATGCGAATATCAGCTGGTGATTTCTTCAAAAACGTCGCGAGCTTATTTACATATCATAGTCGGTGCGAGTGGAAGTTGTGTTGATTATAATTAATTATTTAATTATTAATCTATTAGTGGTGTATAAAATATGGAAAACGAGTCCACGTCTAGTGGAGGAACCCTTTGGAAGGGCCCACCTAAAAAAAGGCGAAATATCGGCATTCAAGTGCAGGTGAATGCGATATGTTAAAAAATGTTTACGAAGGTATTCGCGAAAAATGGCCGAAAATGCCTGTTGAGGATGCAGCAGAAATGTGCGGATTTTTCACGAAAGTGACAAGTGGCACTGTTTTTAATATATTAAAAAAAAGTCGTGAAGACGATATTCAGAATCAAGATCCGCAGTGTAGTAAAAATAAAGAAATAAAGAAAGAAAATCGGGGAAGACGAAAAATTGCGCTGGATAAAGACATTAAATATGCCATTCGAGGTAAAGTGCATGAGTTTTTTTTTCGAAATGAAATGCCCAGTATAAAGAAAATAATGCAGACCATCAGGCAAGGTGATAGCTTGCCAAAAATTTCTCGTCGCGTTCTGTTACGCACTTTGCTCGAAATGAACATAAAATATTTAAAGAGAAACCGGAAGAGTGTTTTAATTGAAAAAAAGGAAATTGTGTTGTGGAGAAGAACATTTCTAGAAGAAATTTCGTTACATCGACGGGCGGGCAGAAAAATTTATTATACCGACGAAACTTGGTTAAATGAAGGTCACACACGATCAAAAGTTTGGCAGAGTTTTAAATGTAGAGTACTACTTCGGTCGTAGAAGAGAGCGCACGTGTTTTATTTTGGTGTATTGCTGAACCACACAACGAATACTTTGATTTGCGATAACAAATTTTGTTCGATTTACTGGTTATTTATTTTTTTATTTTTTTGTGATAAAGTATACAAAACGGAATAAATATCTTAAACAGGTTTAAGTTTTCATGGAGACTGATAGTGACGGTAATGGTATAAAACAACGGGCACAAAAAATGGATGTAGAAAGAAAGAATATAAGATACAAAACTAGAAGTTCGTCCGTGAATGCGATTGATAAAACTGAGTTAAATACTGATTTCCTTGGTGGTGTCAAAAAATGCCACTATTAAAAACATATAAAAACACATCCGTTAAGGAGGGGGATATAAAAAATAAAGATGAAAAATGTATAGGTGACGCCACAAGCAAACAACAAATTAGCTACAGCACTTTTCCTGACGGCCCAGATGAAGTGTTTTAAACCAAAAAAAGTATTTCTCGCACGCCACCTAAACAATACAATGATCAACCACAAACTGACAAATCAGAAGACCTCACAGAAGATAATACAAATAAGAGACAGCGTTCAGAAAACAGCCCACAGTGTGAAAGAGATAGCAAAAGACAATGTGAAGAAAACTCAGAAAAAGAGCAAAGAAGCGGGAGTGAGACACAAAAAAGTACAGATGGACAAAATAATTCTGTTGAGGGCCAATGCATTTATCTAGATACGATAATAAATGCTCTAGACGATATTGAAAGAGCTGTTAGTAACGAAACAGATGGTACCAAATTGTTTACTAGAGAAGAACAA
The DNA here is from genome assembly GCA_963971165.1 of Philopedon plagiatum. Classification (NCBI taxonomy): domain Eukaryota; kingdom Metazoa; phylum Arthropoda; class Insecta; order Coleoptera; family Curculionidae; genus Philopedon; species Philopedon plagiatum. The sequence goes on from OZ020194.1 coordinate 40,443,321, forward strand.
AACACAATACGAATGGCCACTGTCATCCTACTAAAGAATCTCACCAGAATAATACATCGAAATGGCATTCCTGAGAAAGAAAATCTTATGTTAAAGAATCTACAAAGCAATATAAGCTCAAGAACGACATATGCTTCCGTAGCAAACACAACAAAAATGATATCAGGAAACACTGAAAAATCAAACACTCCTTGGGCAACACCACCGACATCAAACAGATTGCAAACTATAATCAGTATACCAGAAAATAAAGATCCAAAAAGGATTATTCAACAAATATAGGAAGATGTAAAGGGCTCAGCTCTAACGGTAGGTTTTAAGAGTGTCCGACCAACTAAAAGTGGGGCAGTCATCATCGAAAGTCACACGAAATCCCAACAAAATGAATTAAAAAAGACTCTGGAAGCCCAACCGAACATAAAAATAAGAGAATTGAATAAGACAGAACAGTTTAAATTTATTGGAAGATTTTCTTAAGGAAAATCGAAAGTGTCATGTGCAGTGTTTAACAGAGCACTGGAAAACAACTTCACAACTAGAAAACTATGGAATAGCTGGATACAATCTGATAGCTAGTTTCTGTCGGAGAGAGGAAAATCGACATGGTGGTAGTGCGATTTATGTATGCAAAGACATACAGTGCAGAGCTAGGAAAGACATAAGTTCTATCAGTGCGGAGGGTATTTTTGAGTGTTGTGGCTGCGAATTTAGTATTAAAAATAAAAAGGTGTTAGTAATATGTCTCTATCGACCACCAAATAGTGATTTAAATGATTTTTTAACTAGAATGGAAGGTGTATTGTCGTTGTGTTTGGATGAAGGCAGTTTAATAATTTTTGCAGGTGATTTTAATTTAGATTTTTTATCAACTAAGAAGAATATATTAGAGCTGTTATCGATTATTGTATCGTTTAATATGAAATATGTAATAAAAGAACACACAAGAATAACTGCATCCACCCGTACTTGCAACGACAATATTCTAACCAATTTTAATGGTGAATATACTGCTCGGGTTTTGCATTCTCAAATCTCAGATCATACTGCACAAGAACTGGTCCTCTGCTTGGGTAACGATTTTACGGAAAAAAGAAGTTTTAGTGAGCGTAATATAAAAAGGTTTAAAAATAGTCTGTTAGCTAGGGACTGGAATATACTGTATAGGATGGAAAATGCCCGAGTAGACGACCAGTGGAACACATTTATGAATGTACTTACAGCTGACTTTAATAAATGCTTTCCAATAAGGAAGTTTCATATAAAGAATTTTAATAAATCAAAAAACTACCAAAAAACCCCTGAGATAAGAGAGTGCAAAAGACAGTTAGATATATTGTATGTTATAAAAAATGTAGACGCTAGATATAAGGAAATGTACAGTCAAAAAAAGAAGGTATATGATTACCTCCTCATAAATAGGAAAAAAAAATACTTTTGTAAACCGTCTCAGATCATCAGACAACAAAACAAAATGTGCCTGGTCCATTGTAAATGAAATACCGAGAAGGACGAGAGTTCATGATATCAAAATTGAAAAAAATAGTACTGATGTGGCAAATGAATTTAATGAATTTTTTGCCAATGCGCCCAATAACTTATTGGAATATTTGTATAATATTTCCTTCTCTACTAGTGTTCAAAATTGCCAAGATACCATTTCCATTAAACCTGTAGATTCTAATGAAATACTCTTCATAGTTAAAAATCTCAATAATAAATTAAGCAGCAGTAGTGATGAGATTTCAACCTTTATGGTCAAGCAAATCATAACCGTGATAGCTCAACCAATTGTTCACATCTTCACTTCATCATCACTCATTGAAATTTGGTATATTTCCCGATAAGCTAAAGATGGCTCTAATTGTTCCAGTTTTTAAAAAAGGCGACGAGTCAAAACTTGAAAAATACCGTCCAATTAGCCTGTTGCCATCTTTTTCAAAGATTCTTGAGAGAGTAATGTGTGATCGTTTAACGGAATTTTTGCTAGCTCACAGTATCCTCAATAAGATTCAGCATGCGTACTTAAAGGGTAGGTCGACACAAACAGCAACATTTCAATTTACTGAAGAAATACTAAGAGCCCTTGAGCGTGGAGTGATCCCTCTGGGGTTGTTCCTTGATCTATCGAAGGCATATGACACTTTAAACCATAATATCTTGCTTCAAAAATTAGAATTATATGGAATAAGGGAGATAGCTCTAAGATGGATCGCTTCATATCTCTCTGGCCGATATCAGAAAGTAGTCATAGGCAAAGGTTCAAAGAGAGTAGCATCAAACGTGTCAGAAATAAAGTTGGGTATACCACAAGGTAGTGTCTTAGGGCCTCTCTTGTTTATCATATATATTAATGATATAACAGAATTATATTCTGCAAATACAAACAGTATAATCACAAACTATTCAGATGACACTAACCTTCTGGTAACAGCTCCAGATTTACCTATCCTTATTGATAAATCTCAGTTGCTAATGATGGAAGCATCAAAGTGGTTTATAAAAAACAAACTGATTTTAAACAGTACTAAAACAAGTGTCATAAGATTTAAGACAAAGAGGTCAACATTGCAAGATCCTGATTTTATAAAAATTAACGATGTGGACATAAAATTAGAACAATCTACTAGGTTTCTGGGAATGGTATTGGACTGCAATTTGACCTGGGAAAAACATATTGAATATATTGTCCAAAAGTTAAATAGAATATGTTATACTTTTCGAGTATTGTCTAAATATATTGATATTGAGACAAAAAAGATTATTTACCACGCAAATTTACTGATTATACTGTATGGGGACAGTGGTGATGTCAAGAGGATCCTTTTGTGCCAAAAAAGAGCTCTGAGAACTTTGCTAGGTCTTAATTTGATAGAAACCTGCAGAGGTAAATTTAAGGCAAACAGACTTCTCACGGTAACCGCTGTTTACGTGCAGGAATGTATCTTATTTTTTTGTAAAAATAGGGAACTATTTAGTGGTAGTGCGTCTCAAGCTGCTTACCCCACAAGGACATCAAATTACACTTATCCGAAGCATAGGTTAACACTGTATGAGGGTGGAGCTTATTACAATTGTATTCGATTCGACAACACTTTGCCAATTAATATGAAGCAATTAAATAATGTCAAAATTTAAAAAAGTACTTTTCAGAATGCTGGTAGATATTGAACCATATAGTTTGGACGAATACTTTAGAAAAATAGTAAATTACTAATATTGACTATACCATTTGTTAGAACAGGTGACGTTGTTTCACTTTACGTATTTGTATGTAATTTCGAAATAAAGATTTTTATTATTATTATTATTATTATTATTATTGTTATTATTATTATTATTATTATTATTATTATTATTATTATTATTATTATTATTATTATTATTATTATTATTGAAAAGGATCCCATCGTGACTCTCCATGGCTCCGACTCACATAGAAAACCACGACGGAAGGCTCATATCGATAACCACTCCTTGCGTCCGCTCGGTCAGTGGTCATCAGCCAAATTCATCTGCCTCAACAGACGAAGCGAACCCAGAATCACTGCTCTCTGCATCTTCATTACAAGTTCATTAAGTGAATCGCGACACGATGGTAGTTTTCGTAGTTCAGAGAGCAGCGTACTTCGAATTCCTCCCAAAACACCAACAATCAACACAACTATTTCAACAGAAAAGCCCGGGCATAACCTGCGTAGCTCATACAGGAGGTCAGTATATTTTGCGCGTTTTTCCTCCACTTTCCTTAGTATGTTCGTCTCGGCTGGTGATGAGAACTCAATGACGTAGATGGTTTTCGCGTTTTTGTCCATAACGACGATGTCCGGTTTGTTAGCCTGGATTCGTCTGGTCGTGTGAAATGCGTAGTTCCAATAGATACGACACATTTCATTTTCCACTACTGCTTCTATCTCCGATGGTACATGTGGAATTATTGGAGCTTGATCTATACCGTAAAAATGTCTAAGGTGGTAGTATAGAACCCTTAAGGCAGCGTAAGGCGATATATATAAGAAGTAGTTGAATGAGTTTTGCAAGCTGACAGGAGATGCATGAGCGTTTCGGACTCTTGACAACACGCCCTACATCTGATGTCTTGAATGTCACCAAAACGCGTACGGTATGTAAGTGTATTGATCACTTCATCTTGACAAGCCATGAGGAATCCCTCGGTCTCAGACTTCAGGCCAGCTGAGCTTAGGAAACTGAAAGTCAGTTCTTTGGACAGCCCCAGCGTCTCCATATTTCTATAGAAGACGCCGTGCTGTGGCTTTTCGACATGCCTTCGAAGTAGCTGCTGTTGTTCTGCAGTTTTAATGGTCCTTTTTAATACTTGTGGTTGTAGGTCCCGAAGTGGGAGCATGTCTTGGCGGTGGCGTTGCCTGTCCTCAATCCCAAAGTTAAGACCGAGTTCATCTGCGGCACGTTTGGCTGCCTTAAATAGAAATGCGCCAACACCGGCAATTTCATGAGCTTGTACGATTTGCAGTAGTGGATCCCGGCTATTTAAAACATTGCAGGCCAGACCCAAGACAATTCTGTCGTGAAGTCTCTCCAAACTTAGTAGGCCTCGTCCCCCCTGTTGTCGTGAGAGGTATATTCGTTCAACCGATGATCGTGGATGAACGCTTCTGTGAAGGTGCATCATTTTTCGTGTACCAGAATCGAGACCTCCCGGCTCGTCCCTGGCCCACTTCAATACACCAAAAGAGTATAATAATACCGGAACAGCAAGCATATTTGTCGCTGATATTTTATTTCTGACCGAGAGTTCTGACTGCCAGATTTTTCGCAAGCGTTGTCTGTACTTGCTTCGCTGAATTTCTTTAACTCTGTTAGCATCTTGTAAGCGATTTTGATCTACGCCTAGATAAGTATAAGTTTCTCCTTCCTCTAGATGTTTTAAAACGCTCCCGTCGGTGAGCTGTATGTCTTCTTGCTGTTCCAGTCGGCCTTTACTAAGTTTGATGGTGGCACATTTATCCAACCCAAATTCCATGCTCACTGCTTTTGTATATTCTTGCACTATCTTCAGTGACTGTTGGAGGTCACGATCTCCAGAGGCGTAAAGTTTCAGATCATCCATATAAAAGAGGTGGGTAACCTTATGGATTCTGTTCCCTGGAGAGCCGCAAGAATAACCACGAGTTCTTCGAAGGGACACTGACACAGGTAAAAGTGATATACAGAACAGTAGTGGACTTAAAGTGTCTCCTTGAAATACTCCCCTCCTGAATGTTATTGGTTCTGTAATAATATTGGTGTTCCCGAAAACCGAGTTCTCCAAAGAGGCATTAGATGTTCAATGCACCGAGTCAGTTCGGGAGGGACTGCTAAGCCGCGCAGAAGATGAGACAAGAGCTCATGCGATGTTGTATCATAAGCCTTGCGATAGTCTATCCAGGCCATTGATAGGTTTCGTTTATATTGTACCGCGTCTTGCGTGATGTATCTGTCAATGAGCAGATTTTCTTTGCAGCCCGACAGACCTTTCTTTCCTCCGCGCTGCTCTACAAAGTCCCTAAGTACAGGACCAACAGTATCTAGCATCCTGGCGTACAAGATACGTGTAAAGATCTTATAGCAGGAATTAAGACACGTTATCGGTCTATAGTTCTTTGGATCGCCCAAGTTTCCCTTCTTCGGTATAAGTACAGTGCTCCCTTCTACGAACCACTGGGGAATAGGTTGATCTTCATATAGCCACGAATTGAATATTCGGGCCAGATGCCGGTGTGTACAAGCTAGTTTCTTCCACCAAAAGTTGTTAATTGCATCTAGCCCAGGGGCTGCGTAATTTTTAGTACCTTCCACAGCCCTCCTAACCTCCTCCGCAGCGATTTCCGTTCTCGGTTCCTGATCTTGGTGGAACTGTGTGCAGTAGGCCTGAAAATGAGTGAGTGCTGGAGAGTCTTGCTTCAATGGTGTTTGTGTCTCGTAAAGTCCCTTCCAGAAATGCTCCACTTGTTCTGTCGATGGTGGATTTTCAACCACCGGTGGCGGATCTTCTACAAGGCGGCAAGGCATACAGAAAAAGGTGTTGTTATCCCTTATAGCCTTCATACGCCTTAGTAGACGTTGTTTAACGATCCCTAGAGCTCGTATACGGTCTAACTTATGTTGTTTAATCGTCTGTAATGTAACTCGGTTTAATGTGTGATGGGCTTGTCTAAGTTGTGCTGCTATTTTCCTGATTTTGTCCATAAAAGGTCGGCCAGATGTTATGTAGTCCATCACACACTGTATACGCGAAGCTTCTTGTCGAGCTATATGGATCTTTTGGGAAACTTGTCTGATTCTTCGGTCATTTCTTTTAATAGTGTTATTTGATCCACTGTCTTGTCGATCTGGTACTAACTCTGCTGCAGCACTATAAACAGCGTTGTTAAGTGCTACCATATTGACATCATCTGGAAGTTCGTTCTCGAGAGCACTATTTATTATTCTTACTTCTTGTGGTTTAATGTAGCATTTGGTGTTAATTGTTTTATTTGTTTGAGTGAGTCGATTGTCGGTGTTCTCAGGAGTAGCTGCTGTTACCAAGAGCGGTGGTTATTATTATTATTATTATTGTTATTATTATTATTATTATTATTATTATTATTATTATTATTAAATGCTAAAGGTGCGAGACAAGCCTTCTTGATGGATTGTCCACGGGTTTAAAAGCTCCATCTGGAAAAGGACGCCGACTAATTATAACACACATCGGGAGTAATTCCGGATTTGTAGATAGCGGGCTTAATGTTTTTGAGTCACGAAGGACAGGAGATTATCACGAAGATATGAATGCTGAAGTTTATGAGAAGTGGTTTTCTTCTGTGTTAGAGCATATTGAGCCTGGTTCGGTGGTAGTCATGGATAATGCGCCCTATCACAGCCGTCGATTGGAAAGTATTCCTACTTCTTCGGGGCGAAAAGGACAAATAATGGAGTGGCTTAGTTCAAAAGGTTTGATTGCTTGATGAAGCCATCTCAGACGTCACCGCAGATGAATGGAACAAGTGTGTTGCACACGTGCAAAAGGAAGAACAAAAAATGTGGGACCTAGATACACGTGTCGAAGTAATTACCGAGCCGCTAATTATTCATAATGCCGGTAAGGACACTTCTAGTAGTGAAGACTCTGGTTCCGATTTCTGAGCGTGATTCGTCTTTCTCATGATCTCACTTGATGATGAAAATTAACAATTTTTACCGGTAAGTCTAAAAAAATATACAACAAATAATTAGCCATCTTTATCTATTCTATATATATATATATATATATATATATATATATATATATATATATATATATATATATATATATATATATATATATATATATTAAATGTACAAGCTTAATAGATGGTTATCAGTTATATCGGTACACTTTTCAACAAAAAATAAGAAAAAAATGTTATACAGGGTGATTCAAAAGTAAGCGGCATCCTTTCGGGGGCGTAATCCTTGCATAAACATAAGGCAAAAAGTTCCTATTAATATGGCTCCGAAAAGGCTTCCTAAGGGAGCTACGCCCCATTGAATAGGACACCTTTAAGGCTATTTTTTCTCTATAACTTTAAAACCCTTTACAATTAAATTTTGAAAATTGGTGTACGGTATAAACATGTGATGGTAAATAATATTCTAAATTCAAAATTTTAAAATCTTATTCAGGGGCGTCACATGCGGGGGAGGGTGAGGGTAAAAACATCCCTTTTTCTTTTACTCTTTAGGTTAATGTGATTTTGTTGGGAATTGACCTAAGAGTACCTTTTTTACATAAAAAACTCTAGAATTTTATAATTTCCCAACAAAATCACATTAACCTAAAGAGTAAAAGAAAAAGGGATGTTTTTACCCTCACCCTCCCCCGCATGTGACGCCCCTGAATAAAATTTTAAAGTTTTGAATTTAGAATCTTATTTACCATCAAATGTTTATACTGTACACCAATTTTCAAAATTTAATTGTAAAGGGTTTTAAAGTTATAGAGAAAAAATCGTCTTTAAGGTGTCCTATTCAAAGGGGCGTAGCTCCCTTAGGAAGCATTTTCGGACACATATTAATAGAAACTTTTTGCCTTATTTTTATGCAAGGATTACGCCCCTGAAAGGATGCCGCTTACTTTTGAATCACCCTGTATATGTTTATACATAAATACTGCGACTATAATTAAAATATACCACGCCACTGGAACCCGCCCCCTTTTCTCTTTCCGCCCCGATCCATCTATCAACGTCACTGAAAATTATTTTGATTATTTCACTCATGTGTTCAAAGTCCCGTAAGATGAGTAAAGTTTTTTAAAATTACATCGATAATTTTTTCCTGTCATTTTCTTGGTTGTCATATTAATGTATTTGGAAGCAGTTTATGTCATTTTGTACAGACAGTTTGTGTTTTCATTCGTGAAATAATCCCCTAAATACCACTCGAGCTTTAAAATTACTGATAATTTTTCACTCTTACGTGTTTTCTTTGCAAATTATAGAAAACACGCAATCGTGAAAAATTATCGGTAATTTTTAAGCTCTCGTGGTATTATGCCCGATAATATACTATAGTGGCGCTGTATTAAAAAATATCCTAAAAAGGTGTCAAAGTTTGACGTTACGTCTATAAATGTATTTTTGAGCAATATAAGTATTTTTTATAAAAATGATTTTTTATACCTTATTTTATTGCAAAGGGTAGCAATTTTTTCTTTTTATTTTTATCTAGGATGTTTCCTAGATAAATGCACTGATCTCATAAATATAAATTCTTAGGATTTAAATGGTTTAAAAAGCGAGACAAAGGCCTACCGCTAATACCGGGATCGCTCGATACCGCATTGCAAATATCTCACATTTTATGCAAATTTCTTAGTGATACGTTCGGTATACAATTCAAACAGCTGCTGCCTGTCTCGTGAAGGGACACTTGCCGCGACGATGCGTTTTGTCTCTTTTCCACTAAGTGTAATATTATATTATCGCATGCAGTGGGCGGAGTCATTTCCAGCTAATTGAGGCATTACGTCTAGACAGATACTTTTTTGAAATATGATTTATTTAAAACAGTTAAGTTTTAGGTTTTGATCAGTGAAGTGCGTATTATAAGTGTTTATGGTTTTAGATAAGTGGTTTATGTAAGTAAATTTTTATTATAATAATGGCTTTTTGGCGACCTTTTGAGGTAGATGAAAGCGAATTATTACATGTTGAATTACCTTCGGTACCGACCGTGACATCGCCAGTCGAAACATGCCCGGAGTTTAATAAAGATTTACATGTTCAAAGTCAACGAATGGTTCTAAATATTTACGGCTGTTCCGCTGACGTAAAATACCTGGGAATCCTTCATGATCCCTAGTGGACTGTCGATCGTCCAGGGTACCGGTCAAGTGTGCAGTTAGCCTCGACTCTGTAAATGTCGAGTGAAAAGCAGAAAAAACAAAGAAACAAGAAGAGATAAATTCTCGGTCGCGTTTCAGGCTAGGCTACGCACCCAAGCACATATGTGCGGGAAATACCAATATGGGACCATTGATCTGGACGAACTTTGTGCTGGAATGATAAATGAAGAATTGGGAAGCTACCTATTCGATATACCTCATTTACCCAATGAATTAGCTACAAAATACGGTTTGGCTCCCGTAAATGAGACCACCCTTCTTGATGACCTTGGAAATAAAGCAGTCAACACCAATGAAGTTGATAGTAAAGCGTTGGCTACTGTTAGCGATGACAAAATGGAGTGTGTTGAAGAAGCTGAAGAAAATCTTTAATTCATTGTATAATGGAATAACATGAGATGTTAAATAAATGATTATGTACCTAAATTATTGTTTTATTTTTTTTTATAAATAGGCAACCATTACAAAAATCACATTAGTTTAAGTTAAAAATGGGTCGTGTTAACAACACAATTGATAAATTTGGGGCCAAAAATTTAATGGACAAATCAAATGCTTCTTCGTGGACAACCAGGGGTTGGATTTAGATTGACCGATCATGGTCGGTATGATATACAAGGGAAATCTCTAACTAATGTGGCACCGCCAAAGAATCCTGGGGATGCCGTTAATCTGGGATATGTTCTTGAACAAAGGCGTGAAATAAATTAACAATTTAGTGAAATAGTGAATAATGATGTTTTGCAATTTGTTAAAAAAGAACTTAAAGAAATGAATGAAAAGCTTGTTGAAAAGGTGAATGAAGATTTTTTCAATTTGTTACTTAAAAGACTTAAGGAAATTGATTCAAAATTGTTTATTCAAGAAAAAGCTATTCAGTGTCTGAATAATGGACGTATTACGCGCATCTAGAGAAAGAAAAAGTCTATTCTGTGTATGGTGACCTCGATTTTACATCGAATATGCGAGTAGAGGGGGTTTGAAGGTCACCTAACAGATACAAATAGAGGCACAAAAATTTCTTGGTTCGGTCTGTATTCAGTACTTCCAGAATACTACATAGTAATTTATTTCCTCAAAATGCAGTCACCAAAAAGTGAACGTCAAATCGTAGTTGTACATCCATTCTCTGTAAACGGTCGTCAGATGTGTGCCAATTGCGAAAATTGGGAATTTATTAGTGGAATAATGGGTTTCTGTGAATGGTGTCAAAATTAGTACCATAAGAAATATGGGATGAAATCACCGCAACAAATATCTCACAAAAATTCTAGTGAATCTTTGCAAAGTCTCGCTGTCTCAGGGGGAGGTTAATCAGAACATAATATCATGATACGCTGGAATTCAGCCAAGAAGGGTAGCGCTGGACTTTTTCAAGCAATTTCGAAGAGATATAAACAATTAACGAATCACCGCAAAGTCCCGTTTTCTTAGAGGAAGGAGGAGGAAGTTCATCAGAACGTAATAATAGTGAGACCATGGAATTCAGTCAAGAAGGGCAGCGCTGGTAATTTCGAAAAAATAGAGACAATTTAGATATAGTGTAAAAGTTTCTTATGGTAATCATGTAATTTTAAATTTTTGTGAATAAGTGCGTTTTTCTAATGAGAGTGTGGATGTATTATTTAAATCTTAATAAAAATCTTTTTGTACTAAATATGTTTATTTTTCACCATACATTTGAATTAATAAATCGCTCTTGATATATATTATTTCTGTGGTTCCATTCTAAAAATCTTGCTAGCATTACATCCATTTTTACAATTCTCCTTTGAAAGCGGTATCTATGAAGTATTAGCTAATATTTCTTCCTTCATCAAATCTTACTTGCTTCATGGTTATTGTATAAATGAATTTTTATTAGCTATGTTATTCATATATATATATATATATATATATATATATATATATATATATATATATATATATATATATATATATATATATATATATATATATATATATATAGGCTGAACATAAAGAGAGTAAATTAGTTTTACTTTAAAATGGGTCGAGTTAACAACACAATTATTGATAAATTTGGTCGACACAAAACTCTTGTTTGTAACAAAGTATCGCGAGGGTTGCCCGGAATCGGATTTAAACTTACTTCAGATTGACATTTTGATATAGAGGGAAAATTATTAAGGCATGTTGTCCAACCGATAAATGATAATGATGCTGCTACTAAACAATATGTCCTTATGGAAGTTCATCAACTTGGTTCGCAGATAAATTCTATACTTAGTAATGTGCTAGTACCAGTTTTTCAAAAAATGTTTGTCGATGATGATGCCAAAAGTACCTACCTTAAGGAAAAATTTTTTCACATTCACCCGCATGCTGCACGGTATGCCTCAATGAAGAAAAATGATCCGAAAAAAACAAAATGGAAACCAACCTAGATAATGTTCTACTTAAAAACATAATTATACTGTTACGTATAATAAATGAAAAAATAAAACACATAATTATGGAATGCAATGTTTATTATTAATTATAATGTCGCATACATACGTAACCTAAGAACTATTTGATAATATTTATACAATATCTGATTTGTCTGTCCAAGAATTAAATTGATTTGGAAAACCTAACCATTTTACAAGCAATTGATCGTTTTGATTTTTCTTGCGTTTTCTAAGAATTTTCTCAACTAAATAAACACCTGGGCTAGCTGTCTTTGCAGTTCTGCTTCGTAAAAACATCCTTTAATAGGTTGACCTTCTAATGATTGAAGCAAGTATGTAGGTGGATTTGTAATATTAACTTTTGCTATTTCAAATAGCTCCGTCGACCATGAAGGCGTATATCCTTTGTCAAATATACCTTTGTACTTGCTAATGCGAACAATGTCACCCAAATGAAATTTCCTTTTTCTTCGGAACAATTTTCAAATAGTCATATGCTTTAAGGGGGGTATCCTCTTTCACACTGTTGGGCTTCATTCCAATGGTGCGGTGTTTAGTGTTATTATAGGTCTTCGTTATGGCTGGTAATATTTGTAACCATCTGTATGAACCTCTAGACGACAATTGTTTATATAAGTTATTTTTCAAAGTTCTTATAACACGCTCAACAATTTCCGCTTGTTCGTGCTATATGTGGAATAATGGTTTATATTATATTTTTTCATGAGTGCTTGAAAGGTGCTATTATAACATTCCTTTCCTTGATCACTCTGCAAATTGTTTGGTGCATATGAAGCTTCTTCAATGATGCTTTTCATCGCATTCGTAACTTCAACACCTATGATTATGATTTGTAAATATTTTTTCCATCGTGTTTCCCTTAAACCACGTTTCTTGTCATAACCGTCGAATGCCGCATCTGTCAATTTTAAAAAGGTTTTGTATTTTTGAAGTACATCTAGACTAATTTCATCTTCTTTATCTAGGATTGGTGGATTTAAAAAAAAAATCAAATCGTAAAGCTTAGATGTTCCATCGAATTCAGCAATGTTTATTTTGTTCTTGTATAACACCATCTTTCCATTTGTTAGAAAACGAACTACAAAGTTGCCAATATATTTTGTTGATTTATTTTCTTTTTTACCAAAGCGTACACCATACACGGTATCATAATAGGATGGCTCCAATTTTAATCCACTTAAATAATCTTGAATATTTCTTGCGGTTGACCTACTACCACTTGTGTGTGTGATGATGTGTGAGATGATGTTAGCGTTGATAGGGAAGGGGTTTCGAACAGTGACTCACGATTTCCATGTTTTGGTGTTGGAATTTGTGTTTTTTGCGAAATCGGTGTAGATGTTTCAAAATCCGCGTCTGTTGGATACGTTGATTCTTCAAACATTTTCGCTGTTCCCACCGAGCTGCTGCTACTCCGACTTTGTGGTTTAGTCGTAGTACTGGATTTTTTAGTTACGTACTGCTGCTGCTGCTTTAGGGCATTAGATATAGATGCTAATGGTTTAGAAACTGGTTCATAAAACTTTTCCAAATCATGTTCATTCTGCACTTTAGCTGCTTTAATTTGTTTAAATTTTTTTCTGACAGCATTTTTTGTAGTTTCCAGTAGCATTCGTTTTAATTCGATTTCTTCATTCATGATGCTTTAAAAGTACCGTTCAATGATGAAATGATTATCCAAGTTATTATTATAGGAATATATAGCTATCGAGTCCCTTGCGATATCTGCCTAAATTTACATCACTATCCTTGTCAATAACTAAAAAGCCATATTTATTATCCCAACATTTAGCACACATCTCTTGAAATTGTGTAAACGTCAGGTCGGTTGAAACGTGATCGGAAAATACATGCGCCATATTCATCTCATCTTGTTTAAACATAATAATGAAGTTGGCATTATCCCGGACAAGCTGCTTGGGAACACGAGAATACGTTTGTGTCAAGTAAAAGGCATCCACATTTTTGTGACGTCCCATGCTAAAATACCATCTTATAACGTCCTGTTTCTCTCACACATCAAAAATAAATATTGAATTAGGTTTAGCATCTGACGGTTCCACAATGTTATTTGCGTCGCTAAAAGCGTAGTAGCCAAGACCTTTGATTGATGATAAAATTTTCTTTAAATATTCATATTTTGGTTGATAGAGCGACTTTGAGTAGATATAAACATTTTCGAAACGCAGTCCCGAGGGGTGAGTAAGCATCGAAATCATAACATTTGTTTTTCCACAGTTGGAAGGTCCTATTAATAATCCACGAATAGATGATGGTAGCAAAGGACCATGTCTCTTAAATAGCTTCTGTTCCTGTCCAGATCCAACCTTTACATCGAGGTTATCGACGGGAAGTTTTTGTTCAAGATTGACGATACGCATCCTAACAAATTCTATATTTTATACTGAGCTTTCACGTAAACCATCATTCAGATGTCGCTCGTCAGACGAAGTAGGCGGTCTCGTTTATCAAATAAGATTGGAAGCGGTATTGTTAATTCAGTAATTAGTATGTTACCGTTCGAGTTACATATTCCAGGCTATCAGTATTGTGGCCCTGAGACGAAAGTAGTAATACGTGTGGCAAGAGGCGATCAAGGAATTAATTCTTTGGATGTCGCATGCAAGAAACACGATTTAGCTTATTTGCGTAATAGTGAAAATTTAAGTACTCGCCACCAAGCAGATCACGAGCTTGAGCAGAGTAAAGTCCAAAGGCTCTAGCGCTAGTGAAAAAGCTGCAGCGTGGTTGATAACCAACATTATGAAAGCGAAACAACGTTTTGGTATGGGAGTATCGTCATCATCAAAATCGAGAAAAGCATCCATTAGAGGTAAGCGTCGCTTTCAGCGCCGCCGCCGCCACACTAAACTTTCCAAAGGTAAAGGCCTGGGTACACAGAAGTACACAAAGTAGATTTTTGATCATCTATTAGACGACCCGTTCGATCAGAATTGTTAAAAGCTGGAGGGAAAAAACTTATCGAGAAAAATATCATGAAAACATCGAAAATAGCTGCAGTAGCTGCACGTAAATCCCTAAGAATAGCTGGTGGTTAACGAAAAATGCGCACACCTAGAATCATTCCAATTCCAAAGACTGGGGGAATATTACCGTTAATACCAATGTTTGCAGGACTATCGGCTTTAGGTTCATTAGCTGGTGGAGCAGCTGGCATTGCGCGTGCCGTAAAAGCAGTAAAAAAGTCGACTGCAGAAGAAATAGGTACTGGCTTACATCTAACTTCGAGAGGAAATGGATTATATTTGAAACCATATCGCACAGGTTTGGGATTATTTATTAACAACGGCAAAAATAAGAAATCAGAAAACTGATAGAATCCCTCCTCAAAGACAACTATCCTATATTGATATAGGAAAGTTTGCCTTAAAAATGAAAATACCACACTTTCGAGGCGTATATACGGGAGATTCATTACCTGTACGCGGCCCCAAACGTTATGAGGCCGCCGTAAGTTTGAATAGTCTGTCGGGTTACTCATTGGGTAGCATATAGAAAAAGCAATTCTGATGTAACATACTATGATAGTTTCGGTAATTTACCCCGACCTATGGAATTGGTACGATATCTGAAGATGGGTTCCGAAGCGACGAAGAACATTTACTATACATACGACCGTCAACAAGAATTTGGAACAGTCTGGTGTGGACATTTGTGTTTGAAGTTTCTTTTACAATCATAAAAAGTATGGCTTTGACACCCCAAATGGAACGTGACAACTACGCCAAAATGTTGTTATCACTTAAAGCCTATCACCAAGTCGGAGGATTACAAAAAATGACAGCTGAACAGTTAGAAAATATGCCCAAAGAAGTGTTGATTGCATTAGCTCCAAATGAAATAGCACTAGTTTGGGATAGGTTACCTAATCACCTAAAATGTGACGTTGATATATTGAAATATCAATACTGTTTCGAACATTATAATAGCAATAATTCAGATTCGGATGAAGGCGATGGGCCGGCGCACAGTAGTCTAGATTGCTGTCATAGCGCGAATTAATTACAAAAATGAAGCATAGTATTTCCTCCCAAATTTGGTCATATTTAATAGTTTATTATCTGAATTTTATCAAAATAATTAAACATTCATAAATACATTGCGCATATCAACAAATCTGCAGGTGTCAACGTGTTTATGCGTGTATCGCTTTTGTGAACCCTATTTAGTCATTGTAATTCGTTTGATTTCAATCGGTTGATTGGAAGTATTGTGTATATTCTGGTATATTTATTGTTGCTGATACTACTCAAGGTAATTTTGGCCTTTTCGAAGCACTGTAAAGCTTATAGATAATATGTTAAAATTAATGTCTTGCATTTGGGCTTTTTTAACTAATACTTAAAACTACATACGCAATTTAAAAAAAATGCAAATATTTGCAAATTTTAAGTCTATCTTTTCTTAGTAGGTTTGAGTTTAAATTTTAATATAAGAAAAAAAGTAGGTGCTCATAAGTGCTCTAGTCTTATTTATTTAATACTCTTTCTGTTTTGTAGTGCCTGTACCTGTTGTCACCCCAATGGAGGTTTCAATGAATGGTTAAAATTAAAAGGTTTAAAAAGAAATGCCTGCTGTAATGGCCTGGAAAGGTACTTGCTTAGTACCAGAAACATAAATTATCAGAACATTCGAGCAGTATTAATGAAATTTATTAAAACTGTTGAATTTCGGTGGAAAAAAAGTTACAGAGACAGAATTCGGTTTCAGGCTAATAATAAAGCACCCTCTACTGCGATATCTGTAGACTCCTCTTTTTCAGAAAGCGAATAAACTTATTTAATGATATTATTTTTCTAGTAACATTTTTAGTTCAATGTAATGTTTTAAAAGTATTTTCAAATAGTATAATACAGTTGCATAAAGTGGATAAACACTTTACATGTATTTTCCAGATTGTTTTATTGTTCTTATTAAATACATTTAAAATACCCTTTAAGTGATTTTTTTACTTTTATAATCTTTTGTAATTAATTCGCGCTACGATTGCAATCTAGACCACTGTGCGGCGCCAAAAAATATTTTGTTGTTATTGCAAAATGTGAATATAAAGGCAGAAAACAGTTTAAAAACGTCAAACGGAATAAAGCAACGCTTCAGCTTAAATCCATTTAACTGTTGCAAACAGCAATAAAATAACTACACAAATAGTTTGGTCGTCAGTCATGTCTTACACATTCACTCTAACAGGACATTCAAGGGTCTTAAGTGCGGATTTTTATCCACCCATTTAGTTAAATGCAACTTGCAAATATGGACTTGCACTGCTGGGAGTTTACACATATAATTCAATATTTAATGTAGACGAAAGCAACAATTCGTTCGCATACATAAAAAAAATGGTGGCACAGAACCTAAGAATTTAAGGATCGAACCTGGAGCTTATGAAGTTAATGAAATTGGTAAAGCTATGCTTGCAGCTTTAAAAAAATCAAGTAATAAGCAAGACGATGACATATTTATATTAATTGCCAATAATTCATTAAAATGTGGTCTAAAATCAGAATTTGACATTGATTTTAGAGGAGCTAACACAATTGGTAAAATGCTGGGATTTGACTCTGTGGTGTTAAAAAGAGGAGAAAAACACGAATCAAGTAGTATAGTAGACATAATGAAAGTGCGCATTATACGTGTGGATTGTAATATAATTTCCGGAGCTTACCTGAACTCTTAGGAAAGTCATACATTATTTGAAGTTGATATTGAAGTGGAACCTGGTTGCAAAATCTCCAAAAAACCACAAAATAATATTTATGTGCCGATAATGCCAGATGGTCGTCAGTTTGTCGACAACATTACTCTGCGCATCCTGGATGATAGAGGCGATTTGATTAATTTTCGAGGTGAGACAATTATTGTTAAACTAGAGTTGAAAAAATCACATAATTATGGGTTTTTGCTTTAATCGCCAACTGCTGTCAACCGTTCAAGATTCGGTTAAACGACATAAAAGTCAACAGACAACATAGTCAAGGTTCATTCATAAGCCAGACGGACGATCGAAAACACATCCGCACAGCAATCGACAGCTCTCCGTGAAAGATTGTAAATTCTAAAATCGATTGGTTTGAGAGTGAGAAGAAAAATTAGAAAATGATGACCGCCAGTAGTGACAAAATCGAAGTTTATCGAACCCATTTTTGATAACTCCATTATTATCTTTCAAGAACCCACATATAAACCAACCTTATGGTTCTCCAACATTCCGCAATTCTGATGAAATTCGTATACCTCTACACTTTCAAGATATCAGTTTGGATATTATATCGGATAGTTTTTTTTTTTATCTTCTGACAGCCCACAAAGACCGAAGTCTAAGTACTATGTACCGTGGATGTACTGGGGGATCGACTCACACATCCAGAGCTGGAAACATCCGTAGGGATTTCACCAGCCCTTGAAGAGGATGTGTGGGATGGTACTACCTCGGCCGGGGAAGAATTCCTATACCACCTTCCAACAGTTAACAATCGCAAAATATCCATGGTCGAAGCGGGATTCGAACCCGCACCTCTCGATTGCAAAGCTGGAGCCGTACCAACTCGGCCACCGGAGCTACATTTACATCGAAGGAACATTTAAACCCAAAAATGTTACTTCAAAATGTTATCTATCAAATAATGCCATCGTATTTCTATTCGACGAATGTCGCTATGAACTGGGAGGGGAGCAAGTTGCTGTTGTTCGAAAACCCCGAATTACCACAACACTGAAAACTATGGTGTCATTGGGTGCTGCACAAAATAGATCTCTCCTGGCATGTGGATGGGGTCTAGATGAAGCAAATCAAGGTATATTAGATTCCACAAGTAACGTGTCCTCCGGCAAGCTTCCTCTAAAATATCTCATGGGTTTTGCTGAGGATTATTCAAAGGGTATTTTTAATGTCAAGCAAGAGTTGATTTTAATTATTGCCCGCACTTCCAACAATTGCTATATTGGTGAAGTACATGCAGAAATTCCTATTGAAAAAATTGAACGGAAAATTCGTCACATTAATCCAGATGATCGACAGAAGTTAAAGGTATTGTCTCGCATGAATAAAGGTGGAAGTAATGCAAACGTTCCAATGGCTTACCGTAAGTGGGATCTTTACGGGCTAGCTGCTTTGAGACAAACATCCTCAGACGTATGTGCCTTAAGAACTAGCACGAGTCTCGAAAAACCGAGATATTAAATTATAGGCTTTCAGACAAGCACTTTTACGACAACAGAGAAAAGGATAGCACACAATTTACAACGGCCGATATAAGTGATGAGCCTTAACTCTGCCGTATTTCCCTATGAAAGATTGAATTTGGATTTTTCAAAGAAACTGTCTGCCGCAGCCTATTATAATTATGAGAATTTTCAAGCTAGCTACTACCAGCGAGAACTTAGTGATCCTATGATGAGTTTTGCCGACTATCTGAAAAATCCGTTATTCGTAATCGATTGTAGTCATTAGCCAGAAGCCGTTAAATTGTCCACAGTGGAAGTGAAATTGGAGTTTGAAACATGCAAGAGTAAATTTCCTAAAGGCATTAAAATGTACGCGTTAGTTATACACGATGCATTTTTTAGCTGTAATATACTTAATGGTTCTGTTACTAACAAATCAATACATTAATTTTATGTTATGTAATTCTCTAAATTATGTATTTTACATATTTAAAATAAATCTATAAACGACATATTTGCGTTTTATTTTTACTATTGGCTTATTTTAATACTTCAAATGTGGGGCTTTGGTAAATAAGGTTAAGAGATGAAGAATAGACAGAAATTTAGGAGAGGGTGGGGAAAGGAATGTATATAAAACGTGATTTAGAAAATGAAATTCATTTGAAGCCAAGATGTCATCAAGTTCAGATAATGGTTATTCCAGTGACGACGAGCAGACAGCTGCACTGAATGTGCAACATAGACTTGTACGTAGACCGCGTAGGCTTAGGCCTAGGTATTGCATCGTGCAATCCTACGTCTCATGGGGGTCTAGAGATTTGTGTATGAATTGCTACACAAGAGGATTTCGGGTTGTGATGGATGTTAATTTCATCACATCCCATTTCAGAGTGGGTTCACGAGGTGATCAAATGCGGAACCACTCGAGGTGTGCTTTGTGTCGGGAGAGACTGTTTACAGTCTTTCATCAGCACTCATGCCTTATTTGCAATAGGATGTAAATACTACTACAAATAAAACTTCCTCATATGACAACCCTGCCTGTCCCCTGACAACTTGCCCTTTTTAGGGCACAAAAATAGTAGTTTTGTAGTTAAACACAATGTATCCTAAAGAAAAAAATTCTTGATGGAAAAATTCTGTTACTTTGGGTGAGAGACGCATTATGTGTTTACATAGATAGCGAGAGAAAGAGCATATGCAAGATTTAGCTTGTAGTTTTTATGTATGATAAGAATGCATATGCGCCTATTTATTCAAAGTGACATGACTTTCCATCAAGAAACATATTTTTAAAAATAAAGTCACTCTGGGTTGTTACACTCAAAAAGATACATTGGTATTTTTTTCGTTTCGCACAGAACGTTGGCAAATATTAAATCGGCTCTAACGTATGACAAGAACACACGTATTCTTTCATAGTAACAAAATATTTCGACCAAGAAATCTATTCTTGAGGAAATATTTTGTTACTCTTAAAGGATATGTTAGAACTGCTTACCACCACTCTCACCCCCACCACCCTAAAATGCTTTTAAAAGCGGGAGCACCCATCACATTTTTCATTTCTCAACTAGCCATGAAGTGGGACAGATTAATGTTAAGGAGTACAAGGGAGGCGAAAATTAGTGCGTATTGGGAGGCTTGGCGTTTGAAAAACGCAAACAAGCCAACGGCAACTATACGGGTGGTAACAAGACCGCTGTCACCACCTGCACCTGGAGAAGTGGTCATGATCCGCCGAGGGTCCTCTCACCAAAGCAGATGGCAGCTCTAGCGCTGCAGATGGCGGCGCGCCGTGCGGCCCGAGCTCAGCGACGGGCTGCACAGGTGGAAGCGGCGGACTCCACCACGTAAACCGCCACCCCGACAAAATCACCCCTTTTCAGGGCTACAAAATGTTTGATCGTAGTTTAGATATTCTTTGTCACTTTGTATTTGACACTGTATTAGTGAAAAAATGCAAAGATGACCAAGGATGACATATTTTGGACGTGGAAAAATAGACGTTCGGATCAACATTTTTCTATAACTTTTTTCGATAATTTTCCTAGAAGTGTCTAAAACTTATTTTACGTTAAAGATTCAAGATCCGTTAAAATTGTTATTTTTCTAACTTAAAAATTGTATCCATTTAGTTATTTCCGAGACGTATAGTTTTTGATCTTAAAATCGATATTTGTCGACCCACTAAGATTTTTATTTTTTTATTTTTCTAAAGTTGGAGAGTCACTTGCTAATGATATAATAAATAAAAATCAAAATAAAATAAAAGTAGAAACTTTACAAAATAATTTAAATTCTTGTTATTTACAAGAAACCAATTATACCGAAATAAAAGAAATTATAAATGACTTAAAATTTAAGAAATCCCCTGGAATAGACGGTATCACATCTGAAATTTTAAAATCAATTAATCCGTATATTTGTAAACCTTTGACTTACTTAATAAACACTATTTTTAAAACAGGAATATACCCAACTGCTTTTAAAATAGGTATAATTAAACCAATTTATAAAAATGGTAATAAAACTGAAATTAAAAATTACAGACCTATAACACTAATTTCATCATTAGCAAAAGTTTTTGAAAAAGTCTTAAAAGATAGAATGGACAGTTTCCTAAATAAAAATAAAATATTATCTGACAAACAATTTGGATTTAAAAAAAAACTACAGAAGATGCGATATGTTATCTAACCAGTCAAGTATATAACTCAATGAATAATAAGATGAGTAGTGCGTGTATATTTTTAGATTTAGCAAAAGCCTTTGATACAGTAAGCCATAAAATACTTTTAGAAAAATTAGAAAAAATTGGATTTCGTGGACATACATTAACTTTATTTGAAAACTATTTAAATAATAGAATACACCATGTAAAAATTGGAGAAAACATTAGTTTACCTAAAACATTTGATTATGGGGTTCCTCAAGGCACTGTCTTAGGACCATTATTATTTAACATATATCTAAATGATATATTTAACCTAAATTGTCAAGGAAAATTACATAGTTTTGCAGATGATACTGTAGTTTTTTATGAAGAAAAAAATTGGAATATTTTAAAAACTATAATTGAAAAAGATTTTTTAAAAATAAGCACCTGGTTTGATAATAATTTATTAACTATAAATTATAAAAAAACAAAATATATACCATTTACTTCATATATAAATAATTCACATAATATTGGTAAACTGAAATTTAAAGATATCAGTATAGAAGAAACAGAAAGTATCAAATATCTTGGAATAATTATTGATAAAAATTTAAAATGGAATTTTCATAGTGAATATATAACTAAAAAATTAAGAATTCTTATACCAAAATTTAAACACTTAAAACAATTCTTAAATATTGATCAACTTGAAATATTATATTATTCATTGATACAGACACATTTAAGTTATGGAATACTTGGCTGGGGAGGTATCAATAGAAATTATCTTCATAATATAGAAACAATACAAAAATATATTTTAAAAATTATTTATGGAAGAGATTATTTATATTCGTCTGACTTGTTATATAAAGAAAGCAAGAAAATGGATATCAGACAACTTTTTTCATATAATGTGTTAATATATATTTTTAAAAATAAAAATAAAATTAACTATAATAATCACATTCATAACACTCGTAATAAAAATACAACCACATATAAAAACAGAGTTAACAAAAAAATTGGTCCTAAAAATTTTATAAATATAATTCCATATATTTTTGATTTATTGCCAAAATCAATTAAAATAATTAAATCTTTAAATAAATATAAAAATGAAACTAAAAAATGGGTATTATCAAATCCAAGACAAATAATACATAATATAATAAATAATTTATAAATACTTAATAAAAACCAACTGGATATTCATTATGATATATTGTCATTTCAATTCGGGATTATTAATAATCTAGTTGTGTCTGATATATTTATTATTATTACTATTATTGTAAATAAATTGTATAAAATTATTAATATTATATTTTGAGTCAACTCACAACAAGTGTATTACTTAGTGAGTCAAGTGTTTATATTGGCTTATTCAAAAAACTATATATATCTCAATTGTACATGTATCATATGAATTATTGAATAAACCTATTATTATTATTATTATTATTAACCAAAAGAAGCAACCATATTAACCCTTATATAACAAAAATATTTTTATTTCAGATCAAAGCAATGACAACAAGCACATAACTTTCCTGTCATTTCATAGCCAATATAAATAATAAGAATTTTGTTATTAATATTATTATTTGATAGTTCAAGGACATTTCAGAACATTTAACATAAAACTTTTTATGACCAAAATGATCAGACTAATCAAAATTTCAAGAACTATGAGGTGACTGAGTGTGACTGAGTGTGACTCGCTCGAATCCATTTAAATAGAGATAATCTCCCCCTCCATCACTTCACCCCCACCTTCTCACCTCTAACAAACTAGAGTTAATTATATAAATGCACTCCATCCAAAATGAAACCGACGGACTTCACTGTCGAAAACTGCATTTAATTGTCATCTCCTAAGGCTTCTATCATATCTTGGTAGTAGTCACAGAATCTCACCATCATCCCCTCCACTACTTTTTAGCAAGGGTGGAAGAAGCTGAGGTCTTTAAAAGCAGCTCGACTTTTAGCATTACTTCGTTACATTCGTTCACCTCAAACTGGCAACTTCAGATGATGGATACTCAAGCGACGAAGGACGTAATGTTCCTATGAATATAGGGGGTGTACAAATTAGACGGAAAAATGTTTTTACCGTCGGATGTACCCGGGTGTGTAGGATGCTAAACCTGGTGGTTCGTCGGTTTGGAGCGATGAGACGGTCGATATGAACGAAGTCAATGAACAAGTGTTTGATGACTTTGACAACCTACAGCAGATCATATTGAATGATATCGAGTGGGACGAGGATGATCTGCGACGATTCGAAGAACCTGAGTTCGATTGGGGAGTCGAACTGCCCAACGATGAAGCAGAATTGCCGGTTGAAGAGGTGGAATCGGACTCCAGCACTGATTGGGTGCTACCGCCGCCGCCGGAAGATCACGACTGTTCGGCTGATTCGTCCACTTGGTGGATCACGGGCTATCAGGATGAAGATGGTCCGGCGGACCCCACCACCGCGTAAACCACCAACATATGCACTCCCTAACCTACCCCGACAAAATCAGCCCTTTTCAGGGCTACAAAATATTTGATCGTAGTTTGTAGTTGATTCATGTCTATCCCAAGTAACATGATATTTCTCAAGAATTAATTTCTGTTTGAAAATATTGTGTTACTCTGTAAAGACATGTACGCGGTCCCAAACGTTATGACGCCGCTATTATAAATTTGAATAATATGTCGGGTGTAGGAACTCATTGAGTAGCATATAGAAAAAGCAATTCTGATGTAATATACTATAATAGTTTCGGTAATTTAACCGCACCTATGGAATTGGTACGATATCTGCAGATGGGTCTCGAAGCGACGAAGAACATGTACTACACATACGACCCTCAACAAGAATTTGGAACAGTCTGGTGTGGACATTTGTGTTTGAAGTTTCTTAAAAGTTTAAAAGTTTAATGTTCGGTTGCACAAACAATTTAATCACGAATTAAACTAATTGGACACTTGCAATGTGACAGCATTCATGTTAATGTCATTGCCAAAGATGCCTCTAAACGCCAATTAAATTTTAGTAAACTTAAAACTCTTACAGCGGGTTGCACAAAACTTTTAATCAAGTAGTCTTGATTAAAAGTTTTGTGCAACCCGCTGGAAGAGTTTTAAAATTTTCATAAAAAGTATGTATTTGACACCCTAAATGGAGCGTGACAACTACGCTAAAATATTGGTATCACTTAAAGCCTATCCCTAAGTCGGCAGATTACAAAAAATGACAGCTGAACAGTTAGAAAACAAGGCCAAAGAATTGTTGATTGCATTAGCTCCAAATGAAATAGCACTAGTTTGGGATAAGTTGCCTTATTACCTAAAAAGTGACGTCGATATATTGAGATATAAATACTGTTTCGAACATTATAATAGCAAAAATTGAGACTCGGATGAAGGTGATGGACCAGCACCTAAAAAAATATTTTCTTGTTATTACAAAATTAATGATGTGAATATAGGGGCTGAAATCGGTTTAAAAACATCAAAAGGAATAAAGCAACGCTTCAGCTTAAATTCATTTAACTGTTGCAAACAGCAATAAAATATCAACACAAATTGTTTTGTCGCCAGTCATGTCTTAGACATTCACTCTAAGAGGACATTCAAGTGTCTTAAGTGCGGATTTTTACCCACCAATTGAGTTAAATACAACATGCAAATATGGATTTGCTCTGTTGGGATTTTACACATATATTTCAATATTTAATGTTGAGGAAAGCAACAAGCATTCGCATACATAAGAAATGGTGGCACAGAACAAAAGCATTTAAGGATTCTACCTGGGGCTTATTAAGTTAATGAAATTGGTAAAGCTATGCTTGCAGCTATTAAAATCAAGTAATAAACAACGCGATGACATATTTATATTAACAGCCAATAATAATACATTAAAATGTGGTCTGAAATCAGAATACGATGTTGATTTTAGAGGAGCTAACACTGTTGGTAAAATGCTGGGGTTTGATTCTGCAGTGTTAATGTGGACATAACGAAAGTGCGCATTGTACGTGTGGATTGTAATATAATTTCCGGAGCATACCTTAATTCTTTGGAAAGTCATACATAATTTGAATTTGATATTGATGTTGAACCTGGTTACAAAATCACCAACACCACAAAATAATATTTATATGCCGATAATGCCAGATGGTCACCAGTTTTATCGACAATATTACTCTACGCATCTTGGATGATAGAGGCAATTTGATTAATTTTGGAGGTGAGAAAATTATTGTCACACTAGAATTGAAAAAATATCATAATTATGGATTTTCCATTCAACCATTCAAGATTCTGTTAAAGGACACAAAAGTAAACAGGCAACATAGTCAAGGTTCATTCATAAGCCAGACGGACGATGGAAAACACATCCGCCGAGGGACATAGGTTTTCCTGTTTAATTTAACATTTTACCCACTTTTTATGATAAAATTATTATACAGGGTGTCTGGAAAAGGTCTCTACAAAATGCTACCACGTATTCGTGAGAGTAAAATAAGACGATTTAACCCAACTTACCTATATCCAAAAGTGTTTCGTTAGGGAGATACAGAGCCCCAAAGGGGTACTTAACGATTTACTTTTTTGGCTCTAACTTTTGAACCGACTTGTATAATTTAATGAAATTTTAATATTTTATGTTGGCCATAAAGACTCATAAAACCATACTACAGTAGATGTTTGAGATCGTCAGGGAAGTCAGGAACGGACTTGCCACCACACTCGTTGGGCCAAATTTTTGACAGGTATCATTTTACAGAGCTCAAAACTGATTTTTTAAATACTTTGGTCATTCCTCTTTAAAAAAGGTACTCTACATTTGTTTCGATAAAATTAGCCGTTTTCGAAAAAATTAAGGTTTTGTGTAACACGTTATTGAAATAATATTACAATACTACAATAAAACACCAGTCGTTGTTATTTCGTTATCAATGTGTTAGTGACAGGTAAAGTTAAATCATAAAAAGTACTTAAAACTGAATCTTTTTGATATTTTAAAAATCGCTTAAACAGAAAAATGTTAAAAATGGGATTTTCTTCATGCCAGATATGCAAATTATGGCAATTTATTACACCGTCTCGGGTGCAACCGGCTTCGTCCGTGAACAAAACAATACTAGTAAAATTTGGATTTTGCCTAAATCGTTGAGAAAACCAATTTGCGTAATTGACTCTTGCAGGATAATCAGCGGGAGACATGGCATGTACCTTTTGGACGTGATACGGATGTAGCAGTTGTTCTCGAAGGGTCTCATGAACAACCCACTTTGTCGCATGAACTTGAACCGACAACTTTCTTACACTATTAGAGGAATTTTCAGCAATCTCATCCAGAATTTCCTCCTCTAACTGAGAGTGTCTTGCTCTTCTTGGAGACCCTTCTCCACCACGGCGCGGCAAAAAACTTCCTAAAATTGATTAGCAAAAGATTCGCTATTTTTAGCATTTTATTTTATTTCACTTGGCTTTTTACGTGTTTCTCTTAAGCTACGATCCAGCCTTTCAAAAGTTCTTCGGTGCGGTAAACGTCGATTTGGAAATGTACCAGAATAAATTTTTGCCTCCACACAATTGCCAAGTGCTTGTCCATAAATTAGATGCATGTCAGCATATTCGCTATAGGAATAATGCTACATTACTTAATTCTTGTATAATCAGTCAGACAATTTTGAAAAGTGTTGTCAATAACACATTGTTAACGAAATAAAAACGACAGGCGTTTTATTGTAGTATTCTGATAAAATTATTTCAATAACGTGTTATACAAAAACTTAATTTTTTCGAAAACGGCTAATTTTATCGAAACAAATGTAGAGTACCTTTTTTAAAGAGTAATGACGAAAGTATTTAAAAAATCAGTTTTGAGCTCTGTAAAATGATACCTGTCAAAAATTTGGCTCAACGAGTGTGGTGGCAAGTCCGTTCCTGACTTCCCTGACGATCTCAAACACCTACTGTAGTATAGTTTTTTGAGTCTTTATGGCCAACATAAAATATTAAAATTTCATTAAATTATACAAGTCGGTTCAAAAGTTAGAGCCAATAAAGTAAATCGTTAAGTACCCCTTTGGGGCTCTGTATCTCCCTAACGAAACACTTTTGGATATAGGTAAGTTGGGTTAAATCGTCTTATTTTAGTCTCACGAATACGTGGTAGCATTTTGTACAGACCTTTTCCAGACACCCTGTATAAAAACATACTATTACGACACTCGCCCGCATCCGTTTAAATGGAGATAATCTACCCCTTCCACCACTTCATCCCTACCTTTTTACCCCTAACAAACTAGAGTTTATCATACAAACGCAGAAATTTCGATACTATAAAAAAATAAGGACATTCATTGTTCACGAATCAGGCATTTCCGCCAGATTTGCATAAACAGTTTACAGAACTTTTTTTGGTATCGCACAAATGGAGTTATAAAAAATGGGTTCAGCAAAAACTTCGTTTTTGTCACCACTGGCGGCCATCATTTTTTAACTTTTCTCCTCAGTTTCAAACCAGTCGATTGTAGAAATTTGTAATCTTTCACGGAGAGCTGTTGATTGCTGTGCGGATGTATTTTCCATCATCCGTCTGGCTTATGAATGAACCTTGACTGTGTTGTCACTTTACTTTTATGTCGTTTAACAGAATCTTGAATAGTTGACAGCATATGCAGTTGACGGTTAAAGCGAAAACCCATAATTAGGAAGTTTCCTATTTCAGAAATATCGAGTAACTTCAACATCATTTAATAGTCTTTCACTTAACTTGTCAAACAAAAAAAAATTATCTCGATATCTTCAAAATTGACGAACTTATTCAATTTCTTATTTAATAACTTCGCGCGCGGCTTTTATCGGCCGTGACGTCAAAACACACAACTCTGTCGCCCCATGGTCGCCGGGCTAGCAGCCCGCTGCTGTTTCCGCGTGTTTACTTTACATTTAACTATTATTTTGCTCACATGTATTGTATGCATTATATCCTGTCCGGTACGAATAACGCTAAAGATTAAACGGGCGCCTATTCGGCTGTTGACGGAGTTGTGTGTTTGGACGTCATCGAGCCTCAGCCAACGTGAGCATAGAATCTCAGAATTTGAAGGACGATAACTTTTTTATTTCTACAGATAATTAAATACAAAAATAGATATGTTTTTTACATTTTTAGGACTATTTATTAAGAGAAAATGAAAAAATGGAAACTTCCTAATTATGATATTTTTTCAACTCTGGTTTAGCAATAATTTTCGCACCTCGAAAATTAATCTAATCGCCTCTATCATCCAACATGCGTAGAGTAAAATTGTCAATAAACTGGCCACCATCTGGCATTGTCGGCATATAAATATTATTTTGTGGTTTTGGAGATTTTGTAACAAGGTTCAACATCAATATCAAATTCAAATTATGTATGACTTTCCAAAGAATTAAGGTATGCTCCGGAAATTATATTACAATCCACACGTACAATGCGCACTTTCGTTGTGTCCGCAGTACTACTTGATTCATACTTCTCTCCACTTTTTAACACTACGGAGTCAAATCCCAGCATTTTACCAATGGTGTTAGCTGTTAGCTCCTCTAAAATCATTATCGTATTCTGATTTCAAACCACATTTTAATGTATTATATTGGCTGTTAATATAAATATGTCATCGCGTAGTTTATTACTTGATTTTTTAAAGCTGAAAACATAGCTTTACCAATTTCATTAACTTAATAAGCTCCAGGTTGCTACATGCTTTGCTTCTGTGCCACCATTTCTTATGTATGCGAATGCATTGTTGCTTTGTTCAACATTAAATATTGAAATACATATACAGGTATATATGTATATGTAAAATCCCAACAGTGCAAATCCATATTTGCATGTTGTATTTAACTCAATGGGTGGGTAAAAATCCACTCTTAAGACACTTGAATGTCCTGTTATAGTGAATGTGTAAGACATGACTGACGACGAAATAATTTGTGTGGTTATTTGATTGCTATTTGCAACAGTTAAATGGATTTAAGCTGAAGCGTTGCTTTATTCCTTTTAATATTTTTAAACTGTTTTCAGTCCCTATATTCACATATTGATTTTGCAATAACAACAAAATATTTTTTTAGGTGCTGGTCCATCACTTCATCCGAGTCTGAATTTTTCCTATTATAATGTTCGAAACAGTATTGATATCTCAATATATCGACGTCACTCTTTAGGTAATACGACTAATAATTCAACTTATCCCAAACTAGTGCTATTTCATTTGGAGCTAATGCAATCAACACTTCTTAGGGTATGCTTTTTAACTGTTCAGCTGTCATTTTTGACTTGTCTTTAAGTGATAACAACATTTTAGCGTAGTCGGCACGCTCCATTTGGGTAGTCAAATACATACTTTTTATGAAACTTTTAAAACTCTTCACTTTTAAACTTTTAAGAAACTTCAAACACAAATGTCCACACCAGACTGTTCCAAATTGTTGTTGACGGTCGTATGTATAGTAAATGTTCTTCGTCGCTTCGAGACCCATCTGCAGATATCGTACCAATTCCATAGGTGCGGTTAAATCACCGAAATAATTATAGTATATTACATCAGAATTGCTTTTTCTATGCTACCCAATGAGTTCCTACACCCGACATACTATTCAAATTTGTAATAGCGGCCTCATAACGTTTGGGACCGCGTACAGGTAATGAATCCCTCATATATAGACCTCGAAAGTGTGTTTTTTTTCCATTTTTAAGGCACACTTTTCTATATCAATATTAGACAGTAGTCTTTGAATTCTATCAGTTTTTTATTTCTTATTGGTGCCGTTGTTTATAAATAATCCCAAACCTGTACGACATGGTTTCAAATATAATCCATTTACTCTTGAAGTTAGATGTAAGCTAGTACCTATTTTCTCTGCAGTCGACTTTTTTACTGCTTTTACGGGCGCACAATACCTGCTGCACCACCAGGTAATGAACTTAAAGTCGGTAGTTCTGCAAGTTTTGTTATTAACGGTAATATTTTCCCAGTGTTTGGAATTGGAATAATTCTAGGCGTGCGAATTTTTCGTTTGCCACAATTCTGCCCGAACAGGTCGTCTAATAGATGATCAAAAAGCTACTTTGTGTACGCGCTTGTGTTTACCAACAACTTTACCTTTGGAAAGTTTAGTGTGGCGGCGACGGTGAAAGCGACATTCACCTCTAATGGATGCTTCTCTTGATGTTGATGATGATACACCCATTCCAAAACGCTGTTTTGCTATCATAATATCTATTTGGATTCCGCATTTAGAAATTTCAAAGTTGTATATCTCTGTTCCTACTTACAGGACCCGTACCAAATTTAGGTGTTTTAATAGTCAGCCCACCATAGTGAGCCCACTGGGAATGTTTTGGTAAAGAAAAAAATCATTTTGAAGTTTATGAAGAAAAGTCGAATTTTTGCTGGAAAAAATTGACTGTTTTAAAATTATTTTTTCAAACTTGTTACATAGGAATATGGTAGAGCGGCTTGGCAACGCCACAGCGAGTACTTACGTCACAACAAACCTTTGTTCTGTGACTGACGTTTTTTATATGGCCATGTATTTATCATCAGTGGTGCGCAGTGACTAAAAAAACTTTTTTAAGCGACGATACCTACATTTTTTTATCGTGGAGCGCCATTTATGAATATTTTTATTCAATCTTAATTCATACCAGGATTTACCGGTTTCAATATATGCAGTGAACTTTATAACACCCTGTATATATACAGTGACAGGCAGAAAGTTTGCGACATATGGGAAAAAATATATTATTAGATTCGGACAAAAAAAACTTGGCCATTTTTGTCTGCATCACTTGATAATGAGACTATGTCAATTATTGAAGAGCTTCGAGAGGAAGGAATACGAGGACGAGAGACCTTTCAGAACTAACCTTGCTCATATTGGTTAAAGGTTATAGGGGCGGCGTTTTTGAAATTCTGCGAGTAATTTATAATTTAGATAGCGTTTTTTTAATAATAAGCTGTAAAAACTCTTACGGGGCAGTTAAAATAATAGCGGTAGAGTAAAAGTTAACAAACCGCTTCTGTAGAATGGCCTCTTATGTGAATGTCGTACATAAACTGTATTAAATTGTTATTAGTTTTTAATAAGTTTTTATTTAGCATCATAATTAAGATCTTTAAAAAATACTAAATTTTGATATTAACGAATATTAAATACTTTTTTGTTCACACTGTATAAGACATCCAATCTGCGACTATTCCAATGGTTAGGAGCATAAATAAAAAATTAATTTAGAAGACTGGTATGAAAGTTTTTCAAATGAACCAGCAAAAACAGGTGCGCCACTTTTGTGGAACTGGGTGTATAAAAGATGTTGGACGTTTAAACTGTTCTCTAATTTAAGTTTTCGTTTAACACTTCGTCGGCGACCACATGGAGTACGATTATTTGACCCAGAATACTTTCGCGGCATATTGAAGAGATAAAATATAAATGCACTGTAGACACAGCTTTCCAATTCACAACAGTTGAAATCAAAAATTATTTTTGTCAAATACCGTATACGTACGTACTTATTTTCGGCATTGACGCCTCTGGGAACAGACCAACCGTGCCAGCCTTACTAATCAGTTATATAACCTATACGCACTGACTTATTTCCGGCATGGCCGCCTCTTGTTATTTATTCAAGCGTTAGCCTTACCATAGTTATTGAGACTTTTGCGTCCTGTGAGAAATTCACAATATTCTATGTGGCATAGAACCCTCTATGTGCGAGTCGAACTCGCACTCAACCGTTTTTTTTTATTTCACACCATCACGGCAACGCCTTTGAATCAAATTATTTCTGTCAAATACCGTATACGTACGTACTTCTTTTCGGTATCGACGCCTCTGGTAACAGACCAACAGTGCCTGCCTTACTTATTACGTTAAAAGTTGTTTAGAGTGACCCCCATGAACTTCTTGCCAGTAATAAAGTCCACTTTGCAACTCTGCCAAGAAGTAACATCTGCCATTCTCGAAAAGACCTTTAAAATAAGGTACCACACGGCATAGGGTTGCATTTAAAATTTTTGACCTCAACTCCCTAGCGTAAACCCCCAAGGGGGTTGGAAAAGTCAGATTACATAAAAAAGTAGATTAATTAACCAATAAGATACAACTAAAATTTGGAGTATCTATCTTTATTAATAGTAAAGATATTTGCCCATGCTTAGACTTTTCAGACACCCTGTATGGTATATCACTGTAACCGAAGTATTTTCCTATATCGCATTTTCAAATAACACAATGTGGGTAAATAAATATTTGTATTTTATTTTCAAATCAGATCGTAATTTTATTTCCAACTAGGTTAGAGCCGTCCCTGGACTATTCCACGTTTCCAAAGCTTTACTTACTGCTTAGGCAACTATACAAACACGCGAGCATATTTTAATATATTTTTCTAAAGCAATCCCTACACGATCATTATTAGTATTACTGTCAGTATTTCACACAGCAGTAATACTGTAGTATTATAAAAATATTAAAATATTCGAATAATCTGCAATAATTTGCTTGAATTTACTTCATTCGATCATTCTACACGATCAGTATTACTGAAAATATTTTTTAATACTGACAGAAATAATGATTAAAGCTTTGCAAACGTGGGTTATTCAAGGGACGGCTCTAACCTAGTTGGAAATAAAATTAGTATCCGATTTGAAAATAAAATACAAATATTTATTTACCCACATTGTGTTATTTGAATATGCGAAATACGAAAATACCTCGGTTGCAGTGATATACCATACAGTGTGTCTGAAAAAGCATGGGCAAATATCTTTACTATTAATAAAGATAGAGACTCCAAATTTTAGTTGTATCTTATTGCATAATAAATCTACTTTTTTATATAATTTGACTATTTCAACCCCCTTGGGGGGTTACGCTAGGGAGTTGAGATCAAAAATTTTAAATGCACCCCTATGCCATGTGGTACCTCATTTTAAAGGTCTTTTCGAGAATGGCAGAGTTCCAAAATGAACTTTATTACTGGCAAGAAATTCATTCTAAACAACTTTTAACGTAATAAGTAAGGCAGGCACTGTTGGTCTGTTACCAGAGGCGTCGATGCCGAAAATAAGTACGTACATACGTATACGGTATTTGAGGGAATTCATGGGCGTTGCCGTGATTGTGTGAAATAAAAAACGGTCAAGTACGAGTTCGACTCGCGCATATAGGGTTCCGTACCACCGTAAGATTATGTTTATATATTTTTAATAAATTTGCAGATGTTTCATATTCTTGTTGTGCGGTGTCACAATGTCACATAGTTAGGAATGTTCAAAACAGTAAGACGTCATAAAATCGTAGAAATATGTTAAATACGTAGTTGTAGTTTTACTATTGGAGGTATATTCTTGAAAGTGGGTAGGTTTGAATGTAGACACAAAAGTACACCCCCTGAAATTTCGTGCGCATGTCTAGCCCTCTTGGTTTTTCGCGTGGTACGCATTTCGGTCTACTGCGCAGATGTCAATAAACGAAAAATAAAGAAGTCGAACAAAAATTGGGAAAAAAGTTATAAAGTTAAATACATAGTGGTACCTTTACAATTGGAGATATATTCATAAAAGTGAATGGGTTCAAATGTAGACACCAAAGTCCAAAGTCCATCTCCTGAAATTTCGTACGCATGTGTAGCACGCTCGGTTTGCGCGAAGTACGCATTTTGGGCTACTGCGCAGATTTCAAAGAACGAAAAATATAAAAAACGACAAATCTACTGCGCAGATGTCAAAAAACGACCAATGAAGTCGAAAAAGTTGGAAAAAAGTTAGAAGAAAAAGTGCCCCATAAAAAAAATAAATGTGCGCGCCGACTGGTACTGTATGACACAAGAGGTTGACTAACGGTCGACTTATGCCCCGCCCGATTATACGATTTATAATTTTTGTAGGCTTGCCATTTAAAAATGAATTAAAATGCGGGGTTTGCAGTAAAATGTTTATTTTTTGAAGACTTTTAAAAGAAGGGACCACACGGCATAGGTTTGCATTCAAAATTCTTGACCTCAACTCCCTAGCGGCACCCCCCAAGGGGGTTGCAAAAGTGAAATTACATAAAAAAGTAGATTTATTAACCAATAAGATAGAACTAAAATTTGGTGTCTCTTTTTTAATAGCGAGGATATTTACCAATACTAAGACTTTTTAAACACCCTGTATGTTATATTACTTTTACCGAAGTATTTTCGTATTTCGCATTCTCAAATTACGCAATGTGTGGAAATAAATATCTGTATTTGATTTTCAAATCGGATCCTAATTTAATTTCCAAGTAGGTTAGAGCGGTCCCTGGAATAACCCGGCAAAGCTTTAATACTGATCGTGTAGGGTCTGCTGTAATAATTAGAAGGTAGTTTTAAATAATAATGTACCTAGGTAGATTCCAAGGGTACTAAACTAGTTTCTTTTTGTTTTGCTGCCCAGAAAAATAACGCTCTTCGTCCATCCGATGTTAATTAATATGTTCAATAATATGTTGCTTATTTTTATTTAGTTTGTGCTTTGATTAGTGCTTCTTAAATTAGTCTGAGAAGGTTGAAAACTAAATTAAATTTACCACTAATAATATTTACGTATTATGTAACGTTTGGGGGTGCAAGCAAGCGATTTATGTAGATACCTACATCTCGACTTTAGAAAAACTCATTTAGAGGATCTCTTCAAAAGAAATCGGTAAGTTACCTTCGATCATTTTATTATTGGCAAAAGAGCTACAACTTTCTGAACGTGCTGTGTAAAACAGAATAATGTTGTTTGTTTTGACAAATGCTGTAATGAAATAATTTTGGTTATTTTAAAATACGGTGTAGTTGTGCTCCGTTAGTATTTTTCGTTTTGATTTTTAACCTATTTTTAGCAGACAGTTGACTTTTGACACATTACTCATTTGGCGTTTACCAGGTACGTGGTTATTTTCATCAAAGAGCCGTGCGCCATATTTAAGTTTTTCAACAGCCATAAAAACCACACACTGAATGTTTTAAATTTTTTTTTCGTTTAAAGTTTTAAATAATGTAACTTCTTCTCACTACCTAGAAAATGGTCTTCGTCGATCCGTTGTTAACTAATATTTTGATCAGTTTTATCTAGTTTGTCTTTGAGTGAGTAGCGTAATAGGGTTGAAAACTAAATTTAATTTAAAACACTAATAATATTTACGTACTTATTATGGTAACGGATGGTAGCGGATCTGGTTATACTTTTGAAGTAAGTACTATGTAGATAAGGTATTCTGGGGTACTATGTTGTGCTCAATTAGTATTTTCGTTTTGATTTTTAACTTTTCCTTGGCAGAAAGTTTAAGCTTGTAGGAATAACGCTTATATCATTAATACCGTAATATAGGGTGTCTTAAATATTAGTTAAAACTAAGGCTACTGACAAAAAGGATTTATTTCGCAGTGCCTTTTTACTATTTTTTTTTAGTTTCTTCTTAGGAAGAGGTTAAAAAAAATTCTTAATGTCTTAAATTACGCTTAAAAACAGAAAATAAATTCTCCTTAAAGATTCATATGTCTGGCAACGTTTCAACAAATTCAATTGTTTAAAGTTTTTCGCGCGCAAATTTCCGTCAAGCGCCTTGTTTACGATCAGTCAGGTGCGCCGAATATCGACGGATCTTAGGGTATTTTTGAAAATTTTTAAAATGTTCGATTTAAATAAAAAAAAGTATTGGGTATGTCTGTAGACTACCCCAGGAGTCACCCATTCCAATATATGCAGTGAATTTCATAACACCCTGTATATATATATATATATATATATATATATATATATATATATATATATATATATATATATATATATATATATATCAAACATTCAAACGTGTATTTCGTGGAAAAGGTGCTAAGAAGAAAGGGAAATAAAGTTTATGTTAAATGGTTGGAAATGGACAAATCACACAATTCTTGGATATTAAAAAAAGATGTAATATAATAAAATAAAAAAACTTTATATTTAACAACATGGTTTTATTTACTTCTGATATATCTATATTAAATTCATGTCACTTATGTACAACAATATCACTAGAGCTTGATCAGCACTGTCATTTTTCTTCACAAGAATCTTTTTCTTTGAGGTATAAAATAATTTTGGTTATTTTAAAATACGGTGTAGTTGTGCTCAGTTAGTATTTTTCGTTTTGATTTTTAACCTATTTTTAGCAGACAGTTGACTTTTGACACATTACTCATTTGGCGTTTACCAGGTACGTGGTTATTTTCATCAAAGAGCCGTGCGCCATATTTAAGTTTTTCAACAGCCATAAAAACCACACACTGAATGTTTTAAATTTTTTTTTCGTTTAAAGTTTTAAATAATGTAACTTCTTCTCACTACCTAGAAAATGGTCTTCGTCGATCCGTTGTTAACTAATATTTTGATCAGTTTTATCTAGTTTGTCTTTGAGTGAGTAGCGTAATAGGGTTGAAAACTAAATTTAATTTAAAACACTAATAATATTTACGTACTTATTATGGTAACGGATGGTAGCGGATCTGGTTATACTTTTGAAGTAAGTACTATGTAGATAAGGTATTCTGGGGTACTATGTTGTGCTCAATTAGTATTTTCGTTTTGATTTTTAACTTTTCCTTGGCAGAAAGTTTAAGCTAGTAGGAATAACGCTTATATCATTAATACCGTAATATAGGGTGTCTTAAATATTAGTTAAAACTAAGGCTACTGACAAAAAGGATTTATTTCGCTGTGCCTTTTTACTATTTTTTTTTAGTTTCTTCTTAGGAAGAGGTTAAAAAAAATTCTTAATGTCTTAAATTACGCTTAAAAACAGAAAATAAATTCTCCTTAAAGATTCATATGTCTGGCAACGTTTCAACAAATTCAATTGTTTAAAGTTTTTCGCGCGCAAATTTCCGTCAAGCGCCTTGTGTACGATCAGTCAGGTGCGCCGAATATCGACGGATTTTAGGGTATTTTTGAAAATTTTTAAAATGTTCGATTTAAATAAAAAAAAGTATTGGGTCTGTCTGTAGACTACCCCAGGAGTCACCCATTCCAATATATGCAGTGAATGTCATAACACCCTGTATATATATATATATATATATATATATATATATATATATATATATATATATATATATATATATATATATATATATATATATATATATATATATATCAAACATTCAAACGTGTATTTCGTGGAAAAGGTGCTAAGAAGAAAGGGAAATAAAGTTTATGTTAAATGGTTGGGAATGGACAAATCACACAATTCTTGGATATTAAAAAAAGATGTAATATAATAAAATAAAAAAACTTTATATTTAACAACATGGTTTTATTTACTTCTGATATATCTATATTAAATTCATGTCACTTATGTACAACAATATCACTAGAGCTTGATCAGCACTGTCATTTTTCTTCACAAGTATCTTTTCCTTATTCTCTTGTAAAACAATTGAAAAATAGAATCTTCTGCAAAGAGGACAATGTGCGTTTGTTTTCGACCACTCTGTTAAACACTTTATACAAAATTTGTGTGTGCACGAATTGGGTGTGCAAATTTCTTCTCTTCTCATGGAATATAAACAAACAGGGCATCTGCTTCTGTCTTCTTGTTTAAGTTTTTTCACCGATTTTCTGCAACCAACCAGCTTTCGTTTTTGAATCATATTTATGTATTATTTCTAGCAAATAATGTTTTAGAAACCGTGTGCGTATAAATTTATAGATATTCCCCCACTCAGTACTGCAAGTCAAGCCCACATGGGCGAGGTGGGAGGATATGAGCTTGAATTGGTTGTAGTATCGCCGTAGCTTAACTATTAATAGAACAAAAATTATTTAAAACGTTCATTGTATATTTTCTTCCTATAATTTTCATCCAAAACATCCTTTAGGAGGTTCTCAGCATATTGAAGTCTATTTTGAAAGCGGTAGCGATCCAATACATACTGCTCATAATCACTCTCACGTGATTTTTTATAAGCAAACTTCCATGCAAACAATATATGGATTTTATTCATATTTTCGTTAAATGTTACCTTCTTCATGGTGCTTCTCTAAAATCACAAATGAACTGAGAAGACGAACTGTATGAATTTAACGTTGTAATGGATTTTATTCTTCAGCAATCAATCTTCTCATTACATTATAGGATTCATGTGAATCTAATCCCAAATCTATTATCATCAAATGATCATTAAAATGTTTAACCGTTATAGATTCCTTTAGTAGATTATCACATAAAATAATAGCTTCATCATACAATGTTAGTATTTCACTACCATAATTTTTCTGAAGAAGTCTGTATTTTACTTTAATAAGATGATATTGGAGTTGCAACACTTTTATTTTTACTTCGTGTTTTAGCATTTTCTTCTTTTATAAAAATCAACACCTTCTTGGGATATTTGAACTGATCTCAGTTGACAACAATTTGTACAATACTGAATACAAGCACTTGATTTATTTACTATTAGTTTTTTACAAACTGAACAACGACACCTTGATACAACACTAAAGTTATATGTAGTAATAAAGAACCACTTAGGATACATAACTAACCGCAAAATGGTTTGTTATAGCTTTAAATATGGATTGGAAGTAGTGGTGAGGTATGGAGAGGAGGAAGTGGTGGGGTGAAGAGTGGGGATTTGGTAGGATGATTGGTGATAGGCGGATTAATGAATAATACTTCTAATTATTTGTTTGACATATATAAAACTAATAGTGTCCGAATCCTGTCCGGATACTGTCCAGATCCTGTCCGGATACTGTCCGGGTCCTGTCCGGATCCAGTCCGGATACTGTGCAGATGCTGTTCGGATAGTATTCGGATTACATGACTAAACATTACATTTGCTGTTGGGCAAGACATAGTTTTTCTTTCTTTTCAGTCTTTTCCTTTTCTGTTTCCAATTCTTGAACTTTCTTTATCTGTTCAGTTCGAAACTTTTTTAGCACTCTTAGATAGATTGGGAGGTGGATTTATTATTATCAAATTGTTTTCTATGTACTCTTGTGGATTATAGCTTTCGCAATGTTCTGCGTCCCATGAATAATCAATAGGGACTGCTACAGACATGATCTGAATTGTGTTAAATACTGTAAATATTGAGTAGGATTTGGTAGGGAGAGGAGTGTAGAGAGGGGAGAGGAGTGGGGAGAGGAGTTGGGAGAGGAGAGGGGAGAGGAGGGGGAGAGGAGTGGGGGAGGAGAGGGGAGAGGAGTGGGGAGAGGGGAGAGGAGTGGGGAGAGGAGAGGGGAGAGGAGTGGGGAGAGGAGTGGGGGGATTTGGTGGGGTGAACGGTGGGGGGATTTGGTGGGGTGAAGAGTGGGAGGATTTGGTGGGGTGAAGAGTGGGAGGATTTGGTGGGGTGAAGAGTGGGGGATTTGGTGGGGTGAAGAGTGGGGGATTTGGTGGGGTGAAGAGTGGGGGGATTTGGTGGGGTGAAGAGTGGGGGGATTTGGTGGGGTGAAGAGTGGGGAGATTTGGAATGTTGGTCTGGCGGCTGTTATAACCAACTACTGTTACATATTCATAAATTATTACCATAAGGAATACAAGTCTCCCAGGAATGCTGCTTATGGATAAAAAAGGTAAGTAATATCAACAGGATAATATAGTAAATGAATTACGCAGGTACATACAAGGTAATTTAGCAATTAATAATAAAATTTAAGTGATACTGTATAAAAGTAGAAAATGCGAAATATGCGAGTGATATTGTATAAAAGTAGAAAATGCGAAAACAGGTTTATAAGCAAAAGGAGTGTTAAATTGGATTTTAAATCTTGCATTTTGGAAATCTAAATGTTCTATAGATACTAATTCTGCGTATTTTGCACATATCCATATAAGGTCCGTAAATGGTATCCAGAAGGACGTCCAGGAGTGAGTCATTTGTATAGTCTACTGGATAACCATAAGCTGCCGGCTGGACAAATTCGTGACATCCTATGGACAGCCGGTATGTTCAGTTAAGGATATCCACTGGCTATCCAGTGAACTACCCAAGCAAACCCAAAGGATGTGCTATCTGGGTATGGTTAAAATAATTTCTGACAATTGTATATTCCAATGGACATCCTTAAGGGACAGCCTATGGATGTTTTGCTAGAGGATATCCAATAGACGCCCTAAAGGGATATCCCGCGGATGTCATAATTTGTGACATTTGTATCATCAATTGGACATCCGTTGGACCAAACATGAACCAAATTTGGACATCTTCTGCATGTGTTTTTGACAATTTTCGGACTTCCATAGGATGTACATAAGATGTCAGTGTGCTGTTTGGGTAAACACTATCCTTTTGTCATCTTTATCCATTTATGTGCTTGTTTTAGGTACGTGGAAATAGGATTGTATTATTTCTAAAAGTCAGTTTACATTACATGTAAGTTATAGCATGCAAGTTATAGCAAAGCAATGAATTGCATTGCATGACCGTTTACACATAAAGCAATTTTTTTATGCAAGTATTCTGACAAGAAATGTTGCCAAGTTTAAAAATATATCTAAATCAGCTGATTAAAAAATGGGTTTTTATTGTGCCACATGCTGCTTTTTGAGACATATCGGCTTTATTTTGTATACA
The DNA here is from genome assembly GCA_963971165.1 of Philopedon plagiatum. Lineage (NCBI taxonomy): Eukaryota > Metazoa > Arthropoda > Insecta > Coleoptera > Curculionidae > Philopedon > Philopedon plagiatum. The sequence continues at coordinate 40,484,624 of OZ020194.1, forward strand.
GATGAACAATAACAAAATATATTAAATCCGCACAATAAAACAAAAGAGATATACATTTTTTGAGGTTATGTTAACTTTTTTTATATGTATGGTTGGTGCTTCGAAATATTACTAGAAAAGTTACGAAAAATGCATGCTACTTGCAATTAAATTAGCACAAGTCCTAATTTCATGCAATGCAAGTAAAATTGCATCAGCTGATTGAAAAGCCACCAACTACATTCACCACACAATTAATTGTAGGCAATTTTTTCTTGCATGGCACCAACTTGCATGTAATATAAACAGGTTTTAACGATTATGAATTCCTAACCCTAAAAACCAGACTTTTAATGAAAGATAAGGCATACAAATATCATAAAGATATTTCCTTAGACTTGGTAAACCTACATGTAAGGAATAGAGTCCTAAACGGATGTTATTTGAGAAATTATCCTAGCCACAATATTCGGTTAAATACCACTGGAAAAACTTGGAAGTTCGTTGGTATTTTTTTGATAAGGTAAAATATTGTCATTAATATTCTATCACGCACTACTTATGTTATTTTTGGGTACAATTTTGTTTCCTATTTTTACCTCAAGTTCTATATTTACTTTACCCATAATAGCTAACATAGATACTATATTTTTTTGTCCAGTGCATCTGACAAAACATTTTTGTCTGGGTAAGCAGTACCGTATCTAGGTGTAGGCAGACTAGTCCCTTGCGTGGGCGCTTGTGGCAAGAGGCGCCAAATAGAAAAACTATAGGGCCTATAAGCTAATTAGGTCTTGTTATAGGGGTGCAAGATTCCTGGCTTGCCTTCAGTTAAATTTAGCCTAGCTATGGCACTGTGATAAGTATCCTGGTCAATTTATTAACCTAATTACTGACCGATACGGCCCGTGAGTTTTTACAGGTGGGTCAAAATTTTGTGGGCAATTAGTGATATCAACGCAAAAAGCAAAATACACTTTTTAATTAAGGAAGGTTTTTTAATAATGTGCCAAGAAATTATTTAAGTACCTACAAATAAACACCGCAAAAATCATAAAATAGGTACTGCAGTATATTGAACATTACTACTCTAGATGTTTATGGCTTTTTTCTATGTGTTTTAATGCTCTAGATTAGTAGATTGTTGGCGGCTTCCCGTTTTGATACGTTTAGCACCTCCTCAATAGAGGTAGTTCAGGTGGTAATTCAGATCACAAATAAAATTTTTGTAGCTATGTGGCTCGCTTAAACTGTAGAGTGTTCATTTAATCCACCACAAATTTATTCAAAATTAAGTTCGAAGTAAAATATTTCTCATTTAATAAACGTTTTGATCGTGATAACTGATTCTTCAGAGATTGAAGATTGGAATTTTTCTGTTGCACCATTTACTTGACTACCATTTTTATCAATATCAACCTACTGGTGACATAGATGTTAAAATATTTTATAAATAGAAATTTGCTACTTTTACATAAATAAAATATGTTCTAGGATTTTTTAAAATATAAGTTACATCAATTTATGTCAATACTTTTGTTCGTTTTTATTTCCTGATAATTTATAAAACTAGCAAGGTTCCATAAAGAAAATTACAAGGGTAATTTCAATCACTTTTTTAAAATTTGTTTTGTGGCATTAATCTTCTTTTTAAATTTAGAAAAGTCGAATAGGGCAACATAAGATCTGTTCATTTATGTTGCACGAAACTGCACTAACCACACATTTTTTATATAAGAAGACATCAATTAGAAAATATCTATGCAAGTTACTGCAGTTTCAACACAAAATGTTTGTTCTTTTGTATTACACAATTTGCACCAACCTGCACTGATTTTTTTCCAATGGGTGCCTCCCACAAATAAAAAAAACTGTAGTGTTGGTGCAGTTTTGTGTAACATAAACGGATAGTTCTTTTGTGTTGCACTAACCTGCACTTCTTTTTTATTTATTTGTGGGACATACCCATTAGCAAAAAATCAATGCAGATTAGTGCAGGTTCATGAAACACAAAAGAACAAACCTAAAAGTGTAGGTTAGTGCAGTTTCAGGCAACACTAACGAGCAGACTTTTTTGCATTTACAAAAATTGAGTTGATCCTGGTCACTTTTGGTTTATTCGTTTGTGTTGCACAAAATTGCATTAACGAAAATTGATTGTTTTTAATGGGTGTCTTCTACAAACAAAAAAAGGTTGTGTTAATGCAGTTTCGTGCTACCCAAACGAACAGACCTATTAATACGCCTCAGCAGTGGGACTCCGCGAGGTGGTAGAATTCTATTTGTAGGGACAAAGCGATATTTTTTCGCTCTGTTTTACGTTCGCTGTCAAATGATCGACAGAAAAAAACAACACGATCGCTTTGTGTCGATTATAGAAAACTATAACCTCCCTGGGTAGGGGCCCTGTCTCGTATTCAATTCACTGGATCGATCCGGCTCATTTTATGACACTAAAATGCTATTTCATCTCATAACTTTGACTTACCTACGAGGAAAATTTAAAAAATAGCAGGTATTTCGTTCGCAGCTTGGATTGTTACGTTTAAGGTATATTTATGCGAAATAATTTTTAATTTGAAATATTTCAAAAACGATTGAAAAACCGCATATGGTATGTTATACAAAATATGTCTATAACTTCTCCTTGAATCCAAAAATATGATAAAAACCATTCCATCCAATTTAAAATAAGCGACAAAATTGATGTTTTATGCTACATATTTTTAGTCAATGTTTAATTGTTTTGCTGATAAGATATGTGGATGATCCATAAAAATCCCCAAAACTTTTAGTTCTAACATTTTTTCCAATCAATTTTAAAAATAAAAAGTTATAAGGCCTGTTCACTTTTATTTGGATATCCCTGTACATATTAAAATCACCTTTTCTTTATAAATTTGGAGAAAAAACTCTCAAGCAAATTCATAGTATAAAATTTAGTTGTCTTATTACACTTGTCAGTTAGTCATGTAAATTAGACCGGTCTAGCCAGTGGCGTAACTAGCCATCTGATCTGGGGGGAGGCTAGGGAGGGCCCGGGTGATGGTAATGGGGCTTAGCCTATTTTAGAAGAACAATTGGAAAAATTCGGGGGGGGGGGGGGGTTGCGGCTAGGCCCCCCTGTAGATACGCCCGTGGGTTTAGCGTTGGAGAAACTGGCCGTTTAATTGTTACTTCCCTCGCTAGAGGAAGTATTATATTCGGGAAAAAATCATCTCTCGAAATTTATTCAAATTTTCACGTGATCTAGGGACTCGATCATGAAAACCATGGTTTTCCATTTCCATCTGGCAGCCTTTCTGTCTGTCTATCTTTCAGCGGGAAAACCTAAATATTGCTCAATCAAGAAAAAATTTAATTATGCACATATATATATATATATATATATATGCATAATTAAATTTTTTCTTGATTGAGCAATATTTAGGTTTTCCCGCTGAAAGATAGACAGACAGAAAGGCTGCCAGATGGAAATGGAAAACCATGGTTTTCATGATCGAGTCCCTAGATCACGTGAAAATTTGAATAAATCTCGAGAGATGATTTTTTCCCGAATATAATACTTCCTCTAGCGAGGGAAGTAACAATTAAACGGCCAGTTTCTCCAACGCTAAACCCACGGGCGTATCTACAGGGGGGCCTAGCCGCAACCCCCCCCCCCCCGAATTTTTCCAATTGTTCTTCTAAAATAGGCTAAGCCCCATTACCATCACCCGGGCCCTCCCTAGCCTCCCCCCAGATCAGATGGCTAGTTACGCCACTGGCTAGACCGGTCTAATTTACATGACTAACTGACAAGTGTAATAAGACAACTAAATTTTATACTATGAATTTGCTTGAGAGTTTTTTCTCCAAATTTATAAAGAAAAGGTGATTTTAATATGTACAGGGATATCCAAATAAAAGTGAACAGGCCTTATAACTTTTTATTTTTAAAAATTGATTGGAAAAAATGTTAGAATTAAAAGTTTTGGGGATTTTTATGGATCATCCACATATCTTATCAGCAAAACAATTAAACATTGACTAAAAATATGTAGCATAAAACATCAATTTTGTCGCTTATTTTAAATTGGATGGAATGGTTTTTATCATATTTTTGGATTCAAGGAGAAGTTATAGACATATTTTGTATAACATACCATATGCGGTTTTTCAATCGTTTTTGAAATATTTCAAATTAAAAATTATTTCGCATAAATATACCTTAAACGTAACAATCCAAGCTGCGAACGAAATACCTGCTATTTTTTAAATTTTCCTCGTAGGTAAGTCAAAGTTATGAGATGAAATAGCATTTTAGTGTCATAAAATGAGCCGGATCGATCCAGTGAATTGAATACGAGACAGGGCCCCTACCCAGGGAGGTTATAGTTTTCTATAATCGACACAAAGCGATCGTGTTGTTTTTTTCTGTCGATCATTTGACAGCGAACGTAAAACAGAGCGAAAAAATATCGCTTTGTCCCTACAAATAGAATTCTACCACCTCGCGGAGTCCCACTGCTGAGGCGTATTAATAGGTCTGTTCGTTTGGGTAGCACGAAACTGCATTAACACAACCTTTTTTTGTTTGTAGAAGACACCCATTAAAAACAATCAATTTTCGTTAATGCAATTTTGTGCAACACAAACGAATAAACCAAAAGTGACCAGGATCAACTCAATTTTTGTAAATGCAAAAAAGTCTGCTCGTTAGTGTTGCCCGAAACTGCACTAACCTACACTTTTAGGTTTGTTCTTTTGTGTTTCATGAACCTGCACTAATCTGCATTGATTTTTTGCTAATGGGTATGTCCCACAAATAAATAAAAAAGAAGTGCAGGTTAGTGCAACACAAAAGAACTATCCTTTTATGTTACACAAAACTGCACCAACACTACAGTTTTTTTTATTTGTGGGAGGCACCCATTGGAAAAAAATCAGTGCAGGTTGGTGCAAATTGTGTAATACAAAAGAACAAACATTTTGTGTTGAAACTGCAGTAACTTGCATAGATATTTTCTAATTGATGTCTTCTTATATAAAAAATGTGTGGTTAGTGCAGTTTCGTGCAACATAAATGAACAGATCTTATGTTGCCCTATTCGACTTTTCTAAATTTAAAAAGAAGATTAATGCCACAAAACAAATTTTAAAAAAGTGATTGAAATTACCCTTGTAATTTTCTTTATGGAACCTTGCTAGTTTTATAAATTATCAGGAAATAAAAACGAACAAAAGTATTGACATAAATTGATGTAACTTATATTTTAAAAAATCCTAGAACATTTATTTTATTTATGTAAAAGTAGCAAATTTCTATTTATAAAATATTTTAACATCTATGTCACCAGTAGGTTGATATTGATAAAAATGGTAGTCAAGTAAATGGTGCAACAGAAAAATTCCAATCTTCAATCTCTGAAGAATCAGTTATCACGATCAAAACGTTTATTAAATGAGAAATATTTTACTTCGAACTTAATTTTGAATAAATTTGTGGTGGATTAAATGAACACCCTACAGTTTAAGCGAGCCACATAGCTACAAAAATTTTATTTGTGATCTGAATTACCACCTGATTACCTCTATTGAGGAGGTGCTAAACGTATCAAAACGGGAAGCCGCCAACAATCTACTAATCTAGAGCATTAAAACACATAGAAAAAAGCCATAAACATCTAGAGTAGTAATGTTCAATATACTGCAGTACCTATTTTATGATTTTTGCGGTGTTTATTTGTAGGTACTTAAATAATTTCTTGGCACATTATTAAAAAACCTTCCTTAATTAAAAAGTGTATTTTGCTTTTTGCGTTGATATCACTAATTGCCCACAAAATTTTCACCCACCTGTAAAAAAACTCACGGGCCGTATCGGTCAGTAATTAGGTTAATAAATTGACCAGGATACTTATCACAGTGCCATAGCTAGGCTAAATTTAACTGAAGGCAAGCCAGGAATCTTGCACCCCTATAACAAGACCTAATTAGCTTATACGCCCTATAGTTTTTCTATTTGGCGCCTCTTGCCACAAGCGCCCACGCAAGGGACTAGTCTGCCTACACCTAGATACGGTACTGCTTACCCAGACAAAAATGTTTTGTCAGATGCACTGGACAAAAAAATATAGTATCTATGTTAGCTATTATGGGTAAAGTAAACATAGAACTTGAGGTAAAAATAGGAAACAAAATTGTACCCAAAAATAACATAAGTAGTGCGTGATAGAATATTAATGACAATATTTTACCTTGTCAAAAAAATACCAACGAACTTCCAAGTTTTTCCAGTGGTATTTAACCGAATATTGTGGCCAGGATAATGTCTCAAATAACATCCATTTAGGACTCTATTCCTTACATGTAGGTTTACCAAGTCTAAGGAAATATGTTTATGATATTTGTATGCCTTATCTTTCATTAAAAGTCTGGTTTTTAGGGTTAGGAATTCATAATCGTTAAAACCTGATTATATTACATGCAAGTTGGTGCCATGCAAGAAAAAATTGCCTACAATTAATTGTGTGGTGAATGTAGTTGGTGGCTTTTCAATCAGCTGATGCAATTTTACTTGCATTGCATGAAATTAGGACTTGTGCTAATTTAATTGCAAGTAGTATGCATTTTTCGTAACTTTTCTAGTAATATTTCGAAGCACCAACCATACATATAAAAAAAGTTAACATAACCTCAAAAAATGTATATCTCTTTTGTTTTATTGTGCGGATTTAATATATTTTGTTATTGTTCATCTGTATACAAAATAAAGCCGATATGTCTCAAAAAGCAGCATGTGGCACAATAAAAACCCATTTTTTAATCAGCTGATTTAGATATATTTTTAAACTTGGCAACATTTCTTGTCAGAATACTTGCATAAAAAAATTGCTTTATGTGTAAACGGTCATGCAATGCAATTCATTGCTTTGCTATAACTTGCATGCTATAACTTACATGTAATGTAAACTGACTTTTAGAAATAATACAATCCTATTTCCACGTACCTAAAACAAGCACATAAATGGATAAAGATGACAAAAGGATAGTGTTTACCCAAACAGCACACTGACATCTTATGTACATCCTATGGAAGTCCGAAAATTGTCAAAAACACATGCAGAAGATGTCCAAATTTGGTTCATGTTTGGTCCAACGGATGTCCAATTGATGATACAAATGTCACAAATTATGACATCCGCGGGATATCCCTTTAGGGCGTCTATTGGATATCCTCTAGCAAAACATCCATAGGCTGTCCCTTAAGGATGTCCATTGGAATATACAATTGTCAGAAATTATTTTAACCATACCCAGATAGCACATCCTTTGGGTTTGCTTGGGTAGTTCACTGGATAGCCAGTGGATATCCTTAACTGAACATACCGGCTGTCCATAGGATGTCACGAATTTGTCCAGCCGGCAGCTTATGGTTATCCAGTAGACTATACAAATGACTCACTCCTGGACGTCCTTCTGGATACCATTTACGGACCTTATATGGATATGTGCAAAATACGCAGAATTAGTATCTATAGAACATTTAGATTTCCAAAATGCAAGATTTAAAATCCAATTTAACACTCCTTTTGCTTATAAACCTGTTTTCGCATTTTCTACTTTTATACAATATCACTTAAATTTTATTATTAGTTGCTAAATTACCTTGTATGTACCTGCGTAATCCATTTACTATATTATTCTGTTGATATTACTTACCTTTTTTATCCATAAGCAGCATTCCTGGGAGACTTGTATTCCTTATGGTAATAATTTATGAATATGTAACAGTAGTTGGTTATAACAGCCGCCAGACCAACATTCCAAATCTCCCCACTCTTCACCCCACCAAATCCCCCCACTCTTCACCCCACCAAATCCCCCCACTCTTCACCCCACCAAATCCCCCACTCTTCACCCCACCAAATCCCCCACTCTTCACCCCACCAAATCCTCCCACTCTTCACCCCACCAAATCCCCCCACTCTTCACCCCACCAAATCCCCCCACCGTTCACCCCACCAAATCCCCCCACTCCTCTCCCCACTCCTCTCCCCTCTCCTCTCCCCACTCCTCTCCCCTCTCCCCACTCCTCTCCCCTCTCCTCCCCCACTCCTCTCCCCCTCCGCTCCCCTCTCCTCTCCCAACTCCTCTCCCCACTCCTCTCCCCTCTCCCCACTCCTCTCCCTACCAAATCCTACTCAATATTTACAGTATTTAACACAATTCAGATCATTTCTGTAGCAGTCCCTATTGATTATTCATGGGACGCAGAACATTGCGAAAGCTATAATCCACAAGAGTACATAGAAAACAATTTGATAATAATAAATCCACCTCCCAATCTATCTAAGAGTGCTAAAAAAGTTTCGAACTGAACAGATAAAGAAAGTTCAAGAATTGGAAACAGAAAAGGAAATGACTGAAAAGAAAGAAAAACTATGTCTTGCCCAACAGCAAATGTAATGTTTAGTCATGTAATCCGAATACTATCCGAACAGCATCTGCACAGTATCCGGACTGTATCCGGACAGGACCCGGACAGTATCCGGACAGGATCCGGACAGTATCCGGACAGGATTCGGACACTATTAGTTTTATATATGTCAAACAAATAATTAGAAGTATTATTCATTAATCCGCCTATCACCAATCATCCTACCAAATCCCCACTCTTCACCCCATCACTTCCTCCTCTCCATACCTCACCACTACTTCCAATCAGCGTTGTGCTTGCTATTACAATTGTACTAGATCTATTACAATTTAACATTCAATATTACCCTATTACTACATTACCAAAAACCCCAATAATCTAGTACATTCTCAACTTCATGTACAACCTTGAACTCAATGTGGTGTCGTGCCTCGTGTCCGACTTCTGGCTAACCGACATACCGACAACGGAGTAGCGCATTCTCTAAATAAAAGTAATGTAAGAGAAGGAGACAGCCATTGACGGTAGGTTTGTAATTTTCTTATTACGCTTGGGATTCCCATGACCAAACTGTGGCGCGTACAGCGGATAATGGACATGTCAAACTATTGCTATTCTTCTCTTTTTAATACTTTACATTAGACTAATCGAGGAACGTATGATGTCTAAATTCCATGGGCATGCGGTGAAATTTCAAAGTTGTATATCTCTGTTCCTACTTACAGGAACCGCACCAAATGTAGGAGTTTTTATAGCGAGTCCACTGGGAATGTTTTGGTAAAGACAAAAAACATTTTGTAATTTGCGAAAAAAGTTGAATTTTTGCATTGCTTCCACTTGGAAAAAAATGAACACGTTTAGGTATGTTATTTATTATTTTTCCTAAACAAATTTTACATCATTTTGTCGACAAGTTTTAAATTTTAAGAGAAAAAAATGTGTTTGTAGAAAGTTATAGTCATTTGCATTTTTTGAAACCTAAAATATAGGTAATTTTAAAAAAAATCAATTGACTATAACTTTCTACTAACACATTTTTTTCTCTTAAAATTTCAAAATTGTCGGTAAAATGATGTAAAATTAGTTTAGAAAAAATAATAAATAACATACCTAAACGTGTTCATTTTTTTCCAAGTGGAAGCAATGCAAAAATTCAACTTTTTTCGCAAATTACAAAATGGTTTTTTTTCTTTACCGAGTGGGCTCACTATTAAAACCTCTGAATTTGGTGAGGTTCCTGTAAGTAGGAACAGAGATATACAACTTTGAAATTTCACCGCACGCCCATGCTAAATTCTAAATCGTTCCAAATTCGTCCTGTTCCTGTTAAGAATGTTTTGTTTGTAAGTCTACTTATAATGTTTAATTATTGATTTATGTTATACTATTCATGTTTCGATTTTTGTTGATTATGTCATATGAATGTATCATTTTTTGTTAATTATAATTAAACGTATTTAGTAAAGCTATTTGTTCATCCAAAAAATGATGTATTACTAATCAGGTGGTCAAAAATTGTCAATGGGAGTGAGGACACGCCACGGATTTCAATCTAGTACAATTGTATGTAAAATTCTAGTACATTCAGCAAGCATCAAAAGCCCAACGCTGCTTCCAATCCATATTTAAAGCTATAACAAACCATTTTGCGGTTAGGTATGTATCCTAAGTGGTTCATTATTACTACATATAACTTTAGTGTTGTATCAAGGTGTCGTTGTTCAGTTTGTAAAAAACTAATAGTAAATAAATCAAGTGCTTGTATCCAGTATTGTACAAATTGTTGTCAACTGAGATCAGTTCAAATATCCCAAGAAGGAGTTGATTTTTATAAAAGAAGAAAATGCTAAAACACGAAGTAAAAATAAAAGTGTTGCAACTCCAATATCATCTTATTAAAGTAAAATACAGACTTTTTCAGAAAAATTATGGTAGTGAAATACTAACATTGTATGATGAAGCTATTATTTTATGTGATAATCTACTAAAGGAATCTATAACGGTTAAACATTTTAATGATCATTTGATGATAATAGATTTGGGATTAGATTCACATGAATCCTATAATGTAATGAGAAGATTGATTGCTGAAGAATAAAATCCATTACAACGTTAAATTCATACAGTTCGTCTTCTCAGTTCATTTGTGATTTTAGAGAAGCACCATGAAGAAGGTAACATTTAACGAAAATATGAATAAAATCCATATATTGTTTGCATGGAAGTTTGCTTATAAAAAATCACGTGAGAGTGATTATGAGCAGTATGTATTGGATCGCTACCGCTTTCAAAATAGACTTCAATATGCTGAGAACCTCCTAAAGGATGTTTTGGATGAAAATTATAGGAAGAAAATATACAATGAACGTTTTATATAATTTTTGTTCTATTAATAATTAAGCTACGGCGATACTACAACCAATTCAAGCTCATATCCTCCCACCTCGCCCATGTGGGCTTGACTTGCAGTACTGAGTGGGGGAATATCTATAAATTTATACGCACACGGTTTCTAAAACATTATTTGCTAGAAATAATACATAAATATGATTCAAAAACGAAAGCTGGTTGGTTGCAGAAAATCGGTGAAAAAACTTAAACAAGAAGACAGAAGCAGATGCCCTGTTTGTTTATATTCCATGAGAAGAGAAGAAATTTGCACACCCAATTCGTGCACACACAAATTTTGTATAAAGTGTTTAACAGAGTGGTCGAAAACAAACGCACATTGTCCTCTTTGCAGAAGATTCTATTTTTCAATTGTTTTACAAGAGAATAAGGAAAAGATTCTTGTGAAGAAAAATGACAGTGCTGATCAAGCTCTAGTGATATTGTTGTACATAAGTGACATGAATTTAATATAGATATATCAGAAGTAAATAAAACCATGTTGTTAAATATAAACTTTTTTTATTTTATTATATTACATCTTTTTTAATATCCAAGAATTGTGTGATATGTCCATTCCCAACCATTTAACATAAACTTTATTTCCCTTTCTTCTTAGCACCTTTTCCACGAAATACACGTTTGAATGTTTGACTTTCTGCAACTCCGGTTCATAAAAACTACCTAAAATTATTTCATTTTTGTCACTGTAAGCAGATATGTTCTTGGGTTGGTTAATTTAATTTCTTTAATTTGAAAAGTTTCATTTGACCAGTTTGGTGTATATCCCTTTTGAAAAGCCTCTCTGTATTTACTAACCCTAATATAATCCCATTGTTTAAATTTTGATTTTCTGGGGTCAATTGTTTTTATATTATTATAAGTTGATTTTAGAACATCTTTTTCATTTTCTTCATTTATATCTATAGGTTTTAATCCTGTTGTTCTATGTTTAGTTGTATTATACTTAAAAACAATATTATTTAGGATATCCAACCATTTATAATTGCCTTGCAAGCTAAACTGTTTCCACATGAGAGTTTTTAATGTTCTGTTGACCCTTTCAACAATCCCCGCTTTGATAGTGGAATATGTACTGTAGTGATTAATGTTATATTTTTCCATTAATTTATTAAAGTTTTTGTTGAAAAATTCTCTTCCTTGATCTGTATGTATGTTAGTTGGAGGAGTTTTCGCAAGCTTTAAAATTTTTTCCATAGCTAAAGTTACTTCCTCAGCAGTTTTTCTTTTAACAGGTTGAACCCAAACATATTTGGAAAATGTGTTTATAACAACTAAAATATATCTATATCCTTTATTTAGTTTTGCATAAGGTATCATTTCCACCAAATCTGCTTGCCATAAATCGTTTAAATTTTTAATAATAACCCGTCGTCGTCTAAAATTTTTTCTAGCAGGTTTATGTAACTCGTTGACTAGATCTTCTTTGATGTTAGGTTGTGCAGACATGATAATTAAATGTTTAGTTTGTTACTTCTACAGGACATTTTATTAACAATTCGCCATAAAAATCTTCTAAATGACTACCTTCAGGACGATGAAAAGAAAGAACATCCCCTTTCTTTAACCGAATACCTACAGGGTCGGTGATCTTTTTGCCATTAATTTTTAAGAAAACATATTTTTTCGGGTAATCTCCAGAAATTATAGTAGCAGATTCCATAGGAAAAACATATTTAATTCGTTTGGCTTGTAATAAATGGTAAACTCCATCGGACAGAGAGTAAATGCCCATGAAGGGCAATACCAAATTATAACAAAGTTTAACTGCACTAAGATCAACAAGTTTTATAATGTTATGTTCTTCAGATGAAAATTTATTATCCTTGCCAAAGATGTGGGAACCAAACTTGTCAATAGACATGGTTGTTGCCAACGGTAGAATAAGGAATAAACATGTGAGAATTAGTATTTATTTAATTATTTTTGCTTCTCTTAGTTCTTCTAAAATCGATATTATTTCATTTTGATGACCAGTATGTCCAGCCATTTGTGATGCTGTCAATAATTCTAATCTATCAATTATCTCATTTATATCGTCATAATATACATAATCTAATTTCTTTTTTGATAAATTTAACATAGCTCCCCCCTTTCCAATTTTTGTAGACAGATTTCTTGTAGAACGCGGTCTTTGTGGAGGTAATAAACGTGAAGTGCTTGGTAGTACTGCACGATAACCTGTCTCTGTTGTGCCTCCACGTTTTAATATACCTTTTTGTAATAAGTAAGGTTTAATTATTGTCAAGTATTTAATGTCGGTCGAGCCTTGAACTTGACTATTAGGATCAAAATTTCGTCTATATGCATTTGTCCTTTTCAAAACATCCATATAATTTTCCATATCATTTGGTGTATAACCTACAGGTTCTTTTTTAAAAAGAAGCTCATACAATCCAGGTGTTCCCTCATACCTAACTCCTTCAACTTTAAAATCTTTTCCTATGAAATCCACCACAGAATTAGCAATCTTATATTTGCCTGCATCAACATCATGACTAAAACCATATTTGTTATCAAATTTGCCTTCCGTGTCTTTTATTAGCCCATCCAGGAAAGGTCTTAGAAGTGAATGATATGCTTCCAAATATTCTTCATAAGCAGGTGTTCTTGTTAATTCTAAAACATCTTGTCGCAACTCACCTATAGTTGGTTCAATTGTTGTTTCAGGGCTTGATGCTCCTGTACGAGACTGTTGCGAATCTTCCCAAAATACTTCTTCATCTCCTAAAATTGAGGGCATGTGCGTTGGAAGATATTTACTATATGCATTTGATTTCCTTTGATTGACCTCTGGCGTAGGAAATTGAAATTTTGGGATCGAAACTAATTGTGGTGAATATACTTCTTTTTTAATGAACCCTGTTCTGTTTTAATTGTCTGAATTAACTCATGCAAAGGTTGAGTTATTGGTTTAAATTCTTTTTCCATACGAATTTCTTTATCAGATAAATCTGATTTTAAAGCTTTATACTTTTGTCTAACGGCTTGTCTAGTTTTTACCAACCCTTTCGCTGTTTTTTCGTCCATCTTTACAAAAGGTAGGTTGTATACTAGAAAATTATTGTTGTGTCAGAGAGTTATATAGTGGAAATAAAATTATCAAATCCTTTTCTATAGCGGCCATCATTAAATTGGCAGTCTTTGTCAACAACGACAAAGTCATATTTATGTTTCCAACACATTGAACACACGTTTTTAAACTCTTGATAGCTCATGTCACCATTTACATGATCATCATATATATGTTTCAAGTTTGTAGCATCCTGTTGAAAAATTACCAAGAGGTTGGCATTATCACGTATAAGTTGTTTAGGGATTGATGAATATGTTTGACACAAATAAAAACAATCTGTATTTTTATGACGTCCAAAACAAAAATAATCCCTCATAAGACTTTGATAAGTGCATACTATATCATCAAATACAATCAGTGAGTTTGGTTTTATTTCAGTGGGTGAAACAATATCCTCAGCGTTCGATGATCAAAATAACCAATAAACTTTAGTGGGGCAAAAAGCCTTTTTAGATATTCATATTTTGATTGATATAAGGATTTTGAGTACACATATATATTTTCAAATCTTAATCCATTAGCGTGTGTTATAAGAGAAATCATAACATTTGCCTTTCCACAACCCGATGGTCCTACTATTAAACATCTTTTACAGTTTCCACCAAATAATTTTCCATGTTTTCGATAATTATCATGATATAAATCAAAATTTTTTATAGGTAAAGAAAAATCTTGTTTTTTGATCTTCATTGTTTGAACATCGCTATTTAAGTAAGGTTATTTGCGTTTTTAAATCATTTATATATAATGATTAGACATAATAATGTCATTCACTGCGCGAAAGGACAGAGAAAATGTAGTGGTTTATTAAATACTCCTATTAATAAATTAGCAGTAGAGCTCAATATTCCTTCTTATAACTTTTGTGGGCCTGGTACAAAGTTAAATAAAAGGCTTGCCCGAGGTGACAAGGGAATTAATTTATTAGACGAAGCTTGCAAAGAGCACGATATAGCATATTCGGAATATTCCTATTTAAAAATCAGAAACGAGGCAGATAAGGTATTAGCTAAAAAGGCATTTAATAGATTTAAAGCTTCAGATTCAAATCTAGGCCAAAAACTGTCATCCTTGGCTGTGGCCGGAATCATGAAAGCAAAAACTAAACTCGGTATGGGAATAAGAAAAACGAAGAGAAGACATAAACGCAAGAAAGGAGGTCAAATATCTTTTAACCAAGGTGTAAGAAAAGCACGTGAAGAGCTGGTTGGAAAAGAGCTTGCTAATATAAGAAATGCTGCCAGCACAGCTTTTGATTCCAATTCCAAAAACTGGTGGAATATTACCTTTAATACCTATTTTTGTTGGTTTATCTGCTCTAGGGGCCCTAAGCGGGGGCGCTGCTGGCATTGCCCAAGCAATAAATTCTGCCAAAAATGCACAGAAGAAGTTAGGAGAACAAACAAGACACAACAAAGAAATGGAAAAAATATCAATTGGAAAAGGTCTTTATTTAAAACCATATAAGAAACGGTGTGGTCTATATTTAAAACCATATTCAAAAAATTGTTAAATTTGCTACCTCGCCAACCTTTGACAAATATAGATTTATTAAAGTATGTCAAATTATTAAAGTTTCCACATTTTAGAGGTGCCTTTATGAGAAATAAGTTACCCAAAAAAAATACAAAAATATGAAACAGGTATTATAAATTTAGATGACGATATGGGGGAAGTCACTCACTGGACAGCGTATGATAAAAATAATAATAACATCATTTACTTTGATAGTTTTGGAAATTTACGACCACCAAATGAAGTTATAACTTATTTCTATAACTATGATAAATATCAATCTTTTAATACCTCAACTTGTGGACAGTTATCCTTACAGTTTATTTATAATAATGCGTAATTGTGTTTCCATTTTCTTCTTATTACGACCATCATGTCGTTTACTATAGCTCTTTCCGCAAATTCAGCTATACTTCAAGCATACTTCCATCCACCTATTTACTTAGATCCTAACACTTCCTACGTTGTCGGACTTACCAACTTTGAAACTTTTAATGCAATACCAAATATTGATAAAAGTAATAATAAAGTATATTTTGGAAAAAATAATGAATTTTTAACAATTCCTACGGGAAGTTATGAAATGGATGATGTTAATAAATATTTACAGACTGAATTCCAAAAAAGAAATATTTCATTTCACCTCTATGCAAATAACCACACATTAAAATCAACAATAAAGTCTACTACAGATATTATTTTTAAAGATGGTACAATAGGAAAACTTTTGGGTTTTAATAAGGGCATTATAACTGGTCATGGAGTTCCAAGAACATCGCAAAATCCAGCAGAGATTATAAAAGTTAATTATTTATGCATATACTGCAGTATCGCAGAAGGTTCGGAAAACGGAAAACCAGTACACATTATTCATCAGTTTTTCCCTAATGTTAGCCCTGGATTTAAAATAATGGAAAGTCCTCAAAATATTATTTGTTTTCCTGTTACAGTAAAAGTAATAGATAAAATAACGGTAAAGGTAATAGACCAAGATTTAAATATTGTTGATTTTCGAGACGAGACTGTAACTATAAGGTTGCATATAAAAGAAGTATAATGGTTATCCTTTATAATAGAAAAACTTTCAATTTACCCACAAAAATTAATAAAAACTATAAGAAGATTAAACACTGTAAACCAAAGATTAGTAGAAAGAGAAACACACAAGGGATAACACCTGAAAATATAAGCTTTTTGAAATCTCTAGGTTTAAAGATTTTAGTGTAATGGATGTCCTTAACGTAGCAGAAGGTCCTTTCATAGATAATTCAATTGTGCATTCCGAAGTTCATGGTTATGAACCATACCTACCTACAAAATTGGGAAATAATGATGAAATTATAATACCTGGTCATGAAGTAGACAAGTATACACTTCCTTCCGAAAGCTTTCTTTATATAGAGGGTAAACTAACAAAAGATAATAATACTATCTCAAATACATTAAGATTGATAAACAATGGGATTGCATTCCTTTTTAAAGAAATGCGTTATCAACTAAACGGTGTTACAATAGATTCAGTTAGAGATGTTGGGTTAACTTCGACAATAAAGGGATACATGTCATATAATAAAAATGAATGCAATAAACTTAAAAACGCAGGTTGGTTTCCTATGGAATCTTCACAAGTTGTTGATGCAACGACAGTATTATTTAATGTTTGCATTCCGCTTAAATTCTTAATGGGGTTTTTTGAAGACTACAAAAAAATATTTTAAATGCCAAACAAGAACTTATTTTAGTACGAGATAATTCAGACAAAAATGCAACAATTAATACTGCAGATGAAAATCCAAAAATTGAGCTTACTAAGCTAACTTGGAATATACCTCACATTTCAGTAGCTGTTCCTCAAGAATTAGCATTATCTAAAATAATTAATAAGAATACTGATATAATAATTGCTTTCCGGAGTTGGGAACTGATTGAATACCCAGAATTATTAAAAACTAATCGTCATAACTGGCCTGTCAAAACAGCTACGAAAGTTAATACCCCACGTCATGTAGCAATTGCTTTTCAAAAAGTCTTAAGGGATAAATCAACAACTGATATGTCTCTATTTTCCAACGTTAACTTACGAAACATCAAAGTATTTTTAAACTCTGAGAGATTTCCCTACAACGATCTATTTTTAGACTTTGCTAAAAATAAATTTGCATCATTATATGAAATGTTTTCACAATTTCAAAAATCTTACTGTGGATTAACACCTGAACCCATTTTTTCTCCAAAGGAGTTTAATACTTATGCTCCTATCGTATATATCGATTGTTCACATCAGAAAGAAACAATTGAATCCGGACCTATTGTTATGAGAGTTGAGTTTGAATTACATGATGATCTTAAAGACAAAATATCTGCCTATTGTCTTATTATGCACGACAAAGTATTTAGCTACAATCCATTAACCAAAAATGTTAGACAACTTTAAAGCTCATGTCTAACTATATAAAATCAATGCTCTACTATTCTTTCCTACCATTATAGGTGAAGAACTAGAACTTCTGTTATCCTACTTTTTAAAAGAACTGAAAAAATTAAAACAACAACTACAAGAATATTGTGACAAGAAATCTATGATTAAACAATTCTCATTTTTGAAATTATGAGGATACTAATTGTCGATGTGCAAGGATTTAACATAGAAAATAAGAAGTTGATTCCCAAAGAGTTGGATGCCTATGATGGATACAAAATATGCCACCATATCTTTAAATCACCATTTGATATAAAATAATATAAAAACCACTTGACTTACATAAACAAGCTGTATGGTTAATGAAAAATCATCACTGTATTCCTTGGAATGAAGGATATACACCAATTCACAAATTTTCTGAAATAATCAAGAATCTAACAGAAAAGGCGGATCAAGTTTATGTGAAAGGGAGAGAGAAATCCGAATGCATCCGAAAATATTCATTAAAACCAGTCATAGAACTTGATGAAAATCAAAAAATTACAAGAAGGAGAAGCTCATTGTTTTTATCATTCTAAATCACCATGTATATGCGCACTTACTAATGTATACAATTTATATAATAATTATTTAATGATTGAATAAAACACATACATGAAATAAAGTTTTTTATTTGTTATAAATTAGATTTCAAATACTTCTTGAATAATTTCAGGTGACAAAAACTTCTTTACTTCATCCAAATGCTCCTCAAATCCCATTTCTATGATCGTGCACAGAAAAGACTTTAAATCAGAAGTATGTAAATATATGTTACAGACTTCTGCCGCTTTTTCATATTTTCTACCCATTTCTATACATTCTTCATACGTATAAAATCTTTCAAATCCATACTCGGCTTCATGGGCAGCATCAAATTCTAAATTACTGAAGTGTTGTGATAGATTCTCTATAGCACTTGTTAGGTTATATGCTACTCGTTGAGATGTATATGCTAACCACATCTTGTTGGAGAATGTTCAGACTTAAATTAAGTTCAGAGCTTTAAATAGTAGTTTAGGAGGTGGGAGGAATAAAAAGAAGAATATATTTATAAATTTTTATTTTCAATACAACTTTTTACAAATTCACTACATGCAAATGTTTCTACTTCCTCACAACACAATCTGAGTAAAAGTTTAATAATTCTAAAACACAGCAAATATTTAAACTATTTTCCATAGGTGAAATAACATCATATACATTTTTTAACAAATCACCATTTTCATAGAGATTCCACTAACTAAAATATTGTAATATTTGGAAAATTCCTGGTTTTTTTAAGATATCAAAACGATATTTGATTAAATTTGACAAGTTCACTAATTCATTTATGGTATCACCAGCTAAGAAAACTTCATTACCACCATCTTGTGTAATCTTAATTATTCTTGCATCACCAATAAACACAAGGTGAATCTCATAACCATTCCCCTTCATGGGTTGCCACCCGGTGTTGTTGGAATAAATGAAACTTAACATAATTCCTTGATTATTTAGGAAGGAAATCCATTGATCTTCATTAAAAAATCACATTTTGATTATATTTGTATCCACAGAGTTTAACAACAGGAATATATTTTCTCTCTAAGGAAAATCCAATGCTGACCCATTTGGATTTGGATTTGTTTATGTAGTAAATTGTTTCATTGATGAGAGCTGCATTGCGCTTCTTACTAAACTCTTGTTGGTTATAGATTGTTGATTGATACATTATCCAGATGCTTGCTTAAAATAATGGTTGTAGAACTGTGGGTGAGTGCTTAAATAAGCAAGCGTGGTAGTGGGGATAGCAAGAGTGGTGGGGGATAGCAAGAGTGGTGGGGGGATTTAAACACTAATCTTATAGATTTAAACATCATTTAGCGACTAACCATGAATTAGTGTAAGACAGAACTTTTTATCGACATTCAAGGATTCAACTGTTCCTTTGGATACATTCCAAAAGAATTAGCGATTTATGATGGGATTCGTTGCTCAAATTATCTGTTTAAATCACCATTTCAAAAAAATATGTTATCTGCTCTCGATCTCAAAATGATTAAATGGGCCGAAGAGTATCATGGACTAAAATGGGAATTTGGAAATATAGAACATAATGAAATTGATAATATTTTAAAGCATGTCTTAGAAGTTTACCAATCGCCCAAAATTTACGTGAAGGGGAATAAAAAAATAAACTTCTTAAAAAAGTTTTTGGATGAAGATTTCATATACGCTATCCCATTGGTCAAGAACCAAAATTAAGTAAATTTAAGAAAATCCAGAATGTCATTTTCACAAAAATGTGAATCCATGGCATTGTGCATTAGCAAACGTAAAATTGTTATTATAGAGCGCCTTTCAGGCCGCTCTATATACCGAGCCCTTGTCAGAAAAATGTTCGCCGGTTGGCTAATCGTGTTTTTCGACAATCTCAATTTTTTTTCTCCGAGATGGTTGCAGGTGGAACGTTCAAATTTTCTGGGTTAATAGAGGGATAGTGCATGCTCTATATACCGAGCCCTTGGTCAGAATAATGTTCGCCGTTGGTTAATCGTGTTTTTCGAGAATCTCAATTTTTTTTCTCCGAGATGGTTGCAGGTGGAACGTTCAAATTTTCTGGGTTAATAGAGGGATAGTGCATCTAGTTTCGATAAAAAATTCAGTTACGCAGGGTGTTCCGCTTCGGAGTTATTAAACGTCAAAATCGAAATTTCCGCGAATTCGTATAAAATCGATTACAGGTCGCAAAACTTAATTAAATCGATTTATATTTTCGGAGGTTGTAGAGGACCGGAGCTTCAGAACCCTATTGAAACTGGCGGTATTCGAAAATGGGAAGTAATTCTTTTGAATTTTTTTAAAGTCGAAAAATGCCGTTTGCAGACCCCTCTTTGGCACCAAATAACTCGGTCGCCGGAACGTCGGACAGAAAAACGGATTTGAACATAAAACTAAAGAATCTCAAATACTTTCTTTTTGCAATACATTTACCTATACCTAAAACGACTGGAAATTGGTAAATTTCTGAAAATTGGAAATTACGAATTTTCATGCAAATTTTTGACGGTTGTCAATTTTTTTGGGAGTCAAAATGGATTCAAATCGAAATCCCATGTACCTTATCGGAAATACCTCGCAAACTACGTTATAAACGTATTTTTTGGTTCCTTCATTCTTAATAGGAAAGGAGCAATCGATAATTAAATTTAGATTTTTTACGATTTTCCTTCATGACATCTCTACATTCGAATCACTCTGTATCTTTTCCTATCTAATTTCTTCCAACTTTTTCAAAGCTATCCCTTGGGGATATAATCAGGCTTTAAAATTAACCCAGAATGGATGATCTAGGGCCGGATTTAGGGGGTAAAAACTCATTTTTTCTGTTTTTTCCATCAAAATTCATCTTTAAATGGCATTATTATGTATTATTTCTCTTATTTAACAGCTCTTTTTTGGTTTATTTTCTTCCTACATCATCTAAGAACACTCCACACTAATTAAAATGGCATATTTTTGAGTTAAAGTTATAAATAAAAAGCTCTTTTAGCATCGGTGCAGGAAAAATTTAAAAAATGCATATATTAATAGTCTGCCTTGGAAAATCAGTTGAAGCAGCCTATCTTTACGTCGAAATTGAAAAATATGACCTGTCAGAATTATGCAAAATGTCAGTATTTTTAGTGATTTTGGAAAGATCCTGGGCCCATTTCGACTTGGAATATACATGAAAAGACAGAATGGACTTTAGATTTGTAATTACGGTGCATTTCATTGGACGATTTAAGCATTAAATACCAATTTTTTTATCTTTCTGAGACCCTGCAAATGGATTTAAAAATCAGTTTATACGGAGAAATGCATTAAAATATGAAGGGTCTAAATTGCGCCAAAATGCCAGTTTTTCTTGCAGAATTTTAGGGTTTCTGGACCGTTTTGGGCTTGAAAAAGACAGGGCAAGGCCTCTATAGACCTTCCCGTGTGAATTCCGGAACATATAACTTGAAAAATTGGGCATTCAGTACCATTTTTAACAATATATAGGTGACGCTGCAAGGCATCATAGAATGGTTTTATCCCATTAGGTAGTATATGGGGTAAATCACAATGACGGGTCTAATTAAAAATTTGCTTAGGTTTGTTATTATTTGAGAACGGCATATTCGATTAAATCGAGTGAGGTGGCAATCGAAAGGGAAGGAAGTAAGCAATTTTCTTATTTCAAAATAATTTCGACATTTCGTTGGCATGACGACGAACAACTAGCTATTTTCGTTAATTTTTGAGTTGGACAGTTGAAAGTTGATATATGGGAAGAATTCGGTCAATTATTCAAAATTCTATATGTAAAATTTTGATTCGCATGGATTCTATAGCAACGATTAAGGATAAAGTTGCCAATTTCTAACTCACGCACGGCTGATCTGATTGAAACGAGTGAGGTGGCAATCGATTGGCAAGGAAGTAAGCTACTTTTTTATGTGAAAATAATTTTGACATTTCGTTGCCGTGACGATGAACAATTTGCTATTCCCGGTATTTATTGAGTTGGAGATTGGAAATTTGATATATGGGAAGAATTCTGTCAATCATTTAAAATTATATGTGTAAATTTTGATTCGCGTGGTTTCTATAGCAACAATTAATGATAAAGTTGACAATTTCTAACTCACGCACGGCTTATCTGATTGAAACGAGTGAGGTGGCAATCGAAAGGGAAGGGAGTAAGCTACTTCGTTATGTGAAAATAATTTTGATTTTCCGTTGCCGTGACGACGAATAATTTGCTATTTCCGTAATGTATTGAGTTGGATAGTTGAAATTTGATGTCTGGGAAGAATTCGGGCACTCATTCAAAAATATATCTGTAAAAATCGATTCCCATGGTTGGCATAGCAACGATTAAGGATAAAGTTAACAATTTCTAACTCACGCACGGCTTATCTGATTGAAACGACTGAAGTGGCAATCGAAAGGGAAGGAAGTAAGCTACTTTTTTATGTGAAAATAATTTTGATTTTCCGTTGCCGTGACGACGAATAATTTGCGATTTCCGTAATGTATTGAGTTGGATAGTTGAAATTTGATATCTGGGAATAATTCGGGCACTCATTCAAAAATATATCTGTAAAAATCGATTCCCATGGTTTCTATAGCAACGATTAAGGATAAAGTTGACAATTTCCAACTCACGCGCGGCTTATCTGATTGAAACGACTGAAGTGGCAATCGAAAGGGAAGGAAGTAAGCTATTTTTTATGTGAAAATAATTTTGATTTTCCGTTGCCGTGACGACGAATAATTTGCGATTTCCGTAAAGTATTGAGTTGGATAGTTGAAATTTGTTATCTGGGAAGAATTCGGTCAATCATTCAAAAACATATCTGTAAAAATCGATTCCCATGGTTTCTATAGCAACGATTAAGGATAAAGTTGACAATTTCTAACTCACGCACGGCTTATCTGATTGAAACGACTGAAGTGGCAATCGAAAGGGAAGGAAGTAAGCTACTTTTTTATGTGGAAATAATTTTGATTTTCCGTTGCCGTGACGACGAATAATTTGCTATTTCCGTAATGTATTGAGTTGGATAGTTGAAATTTGATATCTGGGAAGAATTCTGTCAATCAATCAAAAATATATCTGTAAAAATCGATTCCCATGGTTTCTATAGCAACGATTAAGGATAAAGTTGACAATTTCTAACTCATGCACGGCTTATCTGATTGAAACGACTGAAGTGGCAATCGAAAGGGAAGGAAGTAAGCTACTTTTTTATGTGAAAATAATTTTTATTTTTCGCTGCCGTGACGACGAATAATTTGCTATTTCCGTAATGTATTGATTTGGATAGTTGTGTACTATGTGTCATGTTTGTTGTGTTTGTATGTATGTATAGTACAGGGTGTCCGAAAAGTCTTTGTATGGAAAAATACCTTTGCTATTTGTAGGTACAAATATAAACGTAATTGTCGGATTTAAAGCAAATCGTATACATTTGCATTTCTATGTGTACGGAGGTATATGTCTGTATACAAGCTGTCCAAAAAGTCATTCTAGGAGCAAATGCTCCTAGTAGTACCAGGATAAATGTAATTAAACCGGATTTCATGCAAAATCGATTATATTTGTTTTTATATGTGTTGTATATACGTATACAGGGTGTTCGAAAAGTCTTGGTATGGGCAAATACTTCTACTAGTACCGAAATAAACCTAATTAATTCGGATTTTAAATAAATCGACTATATTCCTATTTAAACGTGTGGGTGTTAGTTTGAATGTATACAGGGTGTCCGAAAAGTCTTGGTTTGGGATTCCTATTATTACTTAGATAAACTTTATTAGGTCGGATTTCACGCAAATCGAATACATTTTTATTAATATGTATTTATGTTTGTACGTATGTATACAGGGTGTCCGAAAAGTTTTTCGTTGGCAAAAATAGTTTCTACGTGTAGGCGTTTTTATGTATGTCGTGATACGGTTACGAAGGGCGGTCTATTCTCCATCATCAGTCCGAAGGAGTGTGATATCTTCCTTAATACATGGCCTAGCAACACGAAATTTTCAGGGCGTGACAATGATGATATTACCGACTTTATAGAGCCCCCTCGGGGGGCGATTAGGCGGTCTATGCACCCTAGTATAATTATAGAGCGCCTTTCAGGCCGCTCTATATAACGCCCCGTGAGTGAGAAAAATGTATGTTTGTTGTCCAATTCTGTTTTTCGGCAATCTCAATTTTTTTTCTCCGAGATGGTTGCAGGTGGAACGTTCAAATTTTCTGGGTTAATAGAGAGATAGTGTGACTAGCTTCGGTAAAAAATTCAGTTATACAGGGTGTTCCGTTTCGGAGTTATTAAACGTCAAATTCGAAATTTCCGCGAATTCCTATGAAATCGATTACAGGTCGCAAAACTTAATTAAATCGATTTAAATTATCTGAGATTGTAGAGGACCGGGAGCTTCAGAACCCTATTGAAACTGGCGGTATTCGGAAAATGGGAAGTAATTCTTTTGAATTTTTTTATGTCGAAAAATGCCCTTTGTAGACCCCATTTTGGCACTGAATAAGTCGAAACCGGAACATCGGACAGAAAAACGTATTTGAACATAAAACTAAAGAATCTCAAATACTTTCTTTTTGCAATACATTTACCTATACCTAAAACGACTGGAAATTGGAAAAATTTGGGAAAAACTGGAAATTACGAATTTTTGATGCAAATCTTTGACGGTTTTTAAATGTTTTCGCCAAAATACGTAATTTTCATTTTTTGGATCCTTAATTCTTAATAGGAAAGGAGCAATCGATAATTAAATTTCGGTTTTTAACCATTTTTTTCATGATATCTCTACATTCGAATCACTCTGTATCTTTTCCTATCCAATTTCTTCCAACTTTTTCAACGCTATCCCTTGGGGATATAATCAGGCTTTAAAAGGAATCCCGAATGGGTGATCCTGGGCCGGATTTAGGGGGTAAAAACACATTTTTTCTGTTTTTTCCATCAAAATTCATCTTTAAATGGCATTATTATGTATTATTTCTCTTATTTAACAGCTCATTTTCGGTTTATTTTCTTCCGTCATCATCTGAGAACACTGCTAACTAATTAAAACTCCATATTTTTGCGTTAAAGTTATAAATAACTAGGTTTTCTTCCTTCGGCGCAGGAAAAATTTTAAAAACTGCGAATGTTAAACCATGCCATGAAAAAAAAACAATTGAACTGGTGACGCTTTAGCTCGAAGTTAAATATGAGCTGTCAAAATATCCAGTTTTCCTAGCGATATTTTAAAGATCCTGAGCCAGTTTCGGCTTGGAATATACATGGAATTGATAGAATGGACGTTTTTTTATCTATTCCTGGCCATTTCGTAGCACGAGATGGGCATTAAATATCATTTTTTTTAATTTTTGTTGACCCTACATTGCATTATAAAAATCAATTTCTATACGGGAAAATGTATTAATTTAATTATTATAATGTTTATTATGAAATGTCACAATTTGGCTAAAATGTCAGCATTTTGATGCGAAATAGGAACGACTCTGGACCAAATTCGGCTTCAAATTTACCGGGCAAGGGATTTAGGGACCTTATACTTTCGGTAGAAAGACATTTCATTTGATAAATTTGGCTTTAAAAACGAGTATTTAGTTATATAGAGCGCCTTTCAGGCCGCTCTATATAACGCCCCGTGAGTGAAAAATGTTCGCCGGTTGTCGTGGAATCCGCTATTTGCCCACTCTCAATTTTTTTCTCGAAAACGGTTAGAGGTGAGGCAATCAAATTTTCTGGGTTAATAGAGGGATAGTGCATCTAGCTTCGATAAAAAATTCAGTTATACAGGGTATTCCGTTTCGGAGTTATTAAACGCCAAATTCGAAATTTCGGCGATTTCGTATGGGACACGATACAGGTCGCATAACTTAATTAAATCGATTTAAATTTTTATAGGTTGTAGAGGACCGGGAGCTTCAGAACCCTATTGAAACTGGCGGTATTCGGAAAATGGGAAGTAATTCTTTTGAATTTTTTTAGGTCGAAAAAGGCTACTTTTAGACCCATTTTCAATTCAACATTGCCCTAAAACGAAGCCTCGGACAGAAAAACGTATTTGAACATAAAACTAAAGAATCTCAAATACTTTCTTTTTGCAATAAATTTACCTATACCTAAAACGACTGGAAATTGGAAAAATTTGGGAAAAACTGAAAATTACAATTTTTGATGCAAATCTTTGACGGGTTTTAAATGTTTTCGGGGTCACCATGGATTCAAATCGAAATCCCATGTGCCTTATCGGAAAGAGTTCGCCAAAATACGTAATTTTCATAGTTTTTGGTTCCTTCATTCTTAATAGGAAAGGAGCAATCGATACTTAAATTTAGATTTTTTACGATTTTTTTTCATGACATCTCTACATTTGAATCACTCTGTATCTTTTCCTATCTAATTTCTTCCAACTTTTTGAACGCTATCCCGTGGGGATATAATCAGGCTCTAAAATGAATCCCGAATGGGTGATCCAGGACCGGATTTAGGGGGTAAAAACTCATTTTTTCTATTTTTTTCAACCAAAACTCATTTTTAAAAGGCATTATTATATATTATTTCTATTATCTAAGAGTTCTTTTTTGGTCTATTTTTTTCCCTCATCATCCGAGAACACTTCACACTAAGTAAAATTGCATATTTTTACGTTAAAGTTATAAATAAATAGATTTTTTTATGTCGGTGCAGGAAAAATTTTAAAAAGTACATATATTAAAAGCCTTGCCTTGAAAAAACAATTGAACGGACTCTCTTTACATCGAAATTAAAATATGACCTGTCAAAATGTCATATACCAGTTTTTGTTGCAATATTGGAAGGTTCCTGGACCGATTTCGGCTTGGAATATACATGGAAAAGGTAAAACGAACTTTATATTTTTAATTACGGTACATTTCATTGGACGATTTAAGCATTAAATACCAATTTCATTGATATTGCTAAGGCCCTGCAAATGCATTGCAAAATCAGGTTTATACGGAGAAATGTATTAAAATATGAAGTGTCAAAATGTCGCAAAAATGCCCGTTTTTCTTGCGAGTTTTTAGGGTTCCTGAACCGTTTTCGGCTTGTATAATACCGGGCAACGCCTCTATAGACCTTCCCGTGTGGATTTCGGAACATATAATTTGAAGAATTAGTCATTAAATACCAATTTTAACAATTTTTCGATGACGCGGCGAAGCATCATAGAAAAGTTATTCCATTAGGTACTATACGGGGTAAATCACAATGACGGGTCTGATTTAAATTTTGCTTAGATTTGTTATTAATTGAGAACGGCTTATTCGATTGAAAAGAGTGATGTGGCAATCGAAAGGGGAGGAAGTAAGCTATTTTATTTGAAAATAATTTCGACATTTCGTTGGCATGACGACGAAAAATTTGCTATTTCCGATATTTATTGAGTTAGAGAGTTGAAATTTGACGTATGGGAAGAATTCGGTCAATCATTCAAAATTATATGTGTAAATTTTGATTCGCATGGTTTCTATAGCAACGATTAAGGATAAAGTTGACAATTTCTAACTCACGTACGGCTGATCTGATTGAAACGAGTGAGGTGGCAATCGAAAGGGAACGAAGTAAGCGACTTTTTTATGTGAAAATAATTTTGACATTTCGTTGCCATGACGACGAACAGTTTGCTATTTCCATTATTTATTGAGTTGGAGAGTTGAAATTTGATATCTGGGTAGAATTCGGTCAATCATTCAAAAATATTTTTATAAATTTTGATTCCGATGATTACCATAGCAACGATTGAGTATAAAGTTGATCATTTTTAACTCGCGAACGGCTCATCTGATTGAAATGAGTAAAGTGACGATCGAAATGTTAGAAAGTACACTACTTTTTTATGTGAAAATAATTTTGATATTTCGTTGCCGGGACGATGAACAATTTGCTATTTTCGTTATTTATTGAGTTGGAAAGTTGAAAACTGATATCTCGGAAGAATTCGGTCAATCATTCAAAAATATATCTGGAAAAATCGATTCTCATGGTTGGCATAGCACCGATTAAGGGTAAAGTTGACAATTTATAACTCGCGGACGCCTTCTGCGATTGGAACGAGTGAGGTGGCTATCGAAAGGGATGAAAGTAAACTACTTTTTTATTTGAAAATAATTTCGATTTTTGGTAGTCATGACGACGATCAATTTGATTTCTCCGTTATTTACTGAGTTGCAGAGTAGAAATTTCGCATCTAAGTAGAATTCGGTAAATCATTGAAAAATATTTTTGCAATTTTCAATTTTAATGATTGCCATAGCAACGATTAGGGGTAAAGTTAACAACTTACAACTCGCGAACGGCTTCTGAGATTGAAAGAAGCGACGTTCATAATATGTATGCACAATTTTTTTCCATTGAGACATCAGTGGCGTGCCCGAAGGGCTCGCCACCAATCTTCATCCAGCTCGACCATTTCAGGAAGATGATGTTATCTAATGTATGGTTCCAAGCCGATCGAAAGATGACAAGCTTAATGTAGTAGGGTTTCAGCGAAATCGTATATATTGTATTTATATGTAATAGGTGTTTGTATGTATACAGCGATACGGTTACGAAGGTCGCTCTATTCTGCATCATCAGTCCGCAGGAGTGTGATATCTTCCTTAATACATGGCCTAGAAACACTAAACTCTCAGGCCATGACAATGATGATATTGCCGACCTTATAGAGCCCCCTCGGGGGGCGATTAGGCGCTCTACGCGTGCTAGTAATAAAAAAGGTCATCTTGATTGATTTCCGCTTATTATAGAGCGCCAAAGGCGCTCTATATACCCCCTGCTTGGTCAGAAATGTTCGTCGGTTGCCGTAGAATCAGCTATTTTCTCATTCTCGATTTTTTTTCTCGAAAACGGTTAGAGGGGGAGCAATCGAATTTTCTGGGTTAATAGAGGGATAGTGCATCTAGCTTCGATAAAAAATTCAGTTATACAGGGTGTTCCGTTTCGAAGTTATTAAACGCCAAAATCGAAATTTCCGCGATTTCGTATGATACACGATACAGGTCGCAAAAGTTAATTAAATCGATTTAAATTTTCAGAGGTTGTAGAAGACCGGGGTGTTCTGAACCCTATTGAAATTGGCGGTATTCGGAAAATGGGACGTAATTCTTTTGAATTTTTTTAAGTTGAAAAATGGCACTTGCAGACCTATATTCAATTCTACATTGCTCGAAAACGAAGGGTCGGACAGAAAAACGGATTTGAACATAAAACCAAAGAATCTCAAATACTTTCTTTTTGCAATACATTTACCTATACATAAAACGACTGGAAATTGGAAAAATTTGGGAAAAACTGAAAATTACTATTTTTGATGCAAATCTTTGACGGTTTTTAACTTTTTTCGGGGTCAAAATGGATTCAAATCGAAATCCCATGTGCCTTATCGGAAAGAGCTCGCCAAAATACGTAATTTTCACATTTGTTGGTTCCTTCATTCTTAATAGGGAAGGAGCAATCGATAATTAAATTTAGACTTTTAACCATTTTTTTTTTCATGACATCTCTACATTCGAATCACTATGTATCTCTTCCTATCTAATTTCTTCCAACTTTTTCAACGCTATCCTGTGGGGATATAATCAGGCTCTAAAATAAATACCGAACGGGTGATGTAGGACCGGATTTAGGGGGTAAAAACTCATTTTTTCAATTTTTTTCAACCAAAACTCATCTTTAAAAGGCATTATTATATATTATTTCTATTATCTAAGAGTTCTTTTTTGGTTTATTTTTTTTCCCTCGTCATCCGAGAACACTTCACACTAAGTAAAATTGCATATTTTTACGTTAAAGTTATAAATAAATAGATTTTTTTATATCGGTGCAGGAAAAATTTTAAAAAGTACATATATTAAAGGCCTTGCCTTGAAAAAACAATTGAACGGACTCTCTTTACATTGAAATTAAAATATGACCTGTCAAAATGTCATGAAAATACCAGTTTTTGTTGCAATATTGGAAGGTTCCTGGACCGATTTCGGCTTGGAATATACATGGCAAAGGTGAACCGGGCTTTATATTTTTAATTACGGTACATTTCATTGGACGATTTAAGCATTAAATACCAATTTCATTGATATTGCTAAGGCTTAAGGGAGTAATTTATCGATTTTTTTTTGTGGAGCTGTGTTATCGACCCGGTATAATGTCTAAATTTCAACCTGTATATTTCAACCCCCAAATAAAATGCTTAGATTATAGAAAATCTACGTGAAATAAGGATTCCAAATCCGTAAAAATCATCAAGAATCGTCAATCCAATGTCAACTTATAGCATTTAAAAAATTTTGCTACCCAAATTTTATGTTTAGTAGTGTGTACAAGACCTAAGGGCCTTAATCCAAAAAGTGACAAAAACGTCTAGAGATATTGATGTTACCTTAGTAACGAACCATATTGCAACGACCAAAAAAATTTTTTGCGGAAATTTCACTCATACAAACTTTTTGATTTTTTGCATGACTTCATTGATCACCCCGTATATAATAAACCTATGGTTCTACGATAAATATACGTCATGCAGCTTAATCCGAAAAAAACTAGCTCTTAAAATCTGCAAGACGCGTTCAAAAATTTGCATTCCTGTTGAAAATATTGAACTTTAAATTTGGCCTAAAAACCTCTATGTGTAAGGTCGAGTGGCCAGCAGTTTACTTTTTTATGTGAAAATAATTTTGAAATTTCATTGCCATGACGACGAACAGTTTGCTATTTCCATTATTTCTTGAGTTAGAGAGTTGAAATTTGATATCTGAGTAGAATTCGGTCAATGATTCAAAAATATTTTTATACATTTTGATTCTGATGATTACCATAGGAACGATTGAGTATAAAGTTGATCATTTTTAACTCGCGAACGGCTCATCTGATTGAAACGAGTAAAGTGACGATCGAAATGTTAGAAAGTACACTACTTTTTTATGTGAAAATAATTTTGACATTTCGTTGCCGGGACGATGAACAATTTGCTATTTTCGTTATTTATTGAGTTGGAAAGTTGAAAACTGATATCTCGGAAGACTTCGGTCAATCATTCAAAAATATATCTGGAAAAATCGATTCTCATGGTTGGCATAGCAACGATTAAGGGTAAAGTTGACAATTTATAACTCGCGGACGCCTTCTGCGATTGGAACGAGTGAGGTGGCTATCGAAAGGGATGGAAGTAAACTACTTTTTTATTTGAAAATAATTTCGATTTTTGGTAGTCATGACGACGATCAATTTGATTTCTCGGTTATTTATTGAGTTGCAGAGTAGAAATTTCGCATCTAAGTAGAATTCGGTCAATCATTGAAAAATATTTTTGCAATTTTCAATTTTAATGATTGCCATAGCAACGATTAGGGGTAAATTTAACAACTTACAACTCGCGAACGGCTTCTTAGATTGAAAGAAGCGACGTTCATAATATGTATGCACAATTTTTTTCCATAGAGACATCAGTGGCGTTCCCGAAGGGCTCGCCACCAATCTTCATCCAGCTCGACCATTTCAGGAAGATGATGTTATCTAATGTATGGTTCAAAGCCGATCGAAAGATGACAAGCTTAATTTAATAGGGTTTCAGCGAAATCGTACATATTGTATTTATATGTAATAGGTGTTTGTATGTATATAGCGATACGGTTACGAAGGGCGCTCTATTCTGCATCATCAGTCCGTAGGAGTGTGGTATCTTCCTTAATACATGGCCTAGAAACACGAAACTTTCAGGGCATGACAATAATGATAATACCGACCTTATAGAGCCCCCTCGGGGGGCGATTAGGCGCTCTACGCATGCTAGTTATAAACCGCGAAAGCGGTCTATATACCGACTGCTTGGAAAAGAAATTGTGTGTGTGTATGTTGTCGTCCGTTTCGACATTTTCACATTTTCAATTTTTTTTTCTCGAAAATGGTTAGAGGGGAAGTAATTCTTTGAATTTTTTTATGTCGAAAAATGCCCTTTGTAGACCCCACTTTGGCACTGAATGAGTCGAAACCGGAACATCGGACAGAAAAACGTATTTGAACATAAAACTAAAGAATCTCAAATACTTTCTTTTTGCAATACATTTACCTATACCTAAAACGACTGGAAATTGGAAAAATTTGGGAAAAACTGGAAATTACGAATTTTCATGCAAATGTTTGACGGTTTTGAATTTTTGGGGGGTCAAAATGGATTCAAATCGAAATCTCATGTGCCTTATCGGAAAGAGCTCGCCGAAATACGTAGTTTCCATATTTTTTGGTTCCTTAATTCTTAATAGGAAAGGAGCAATCGATAATTAAATTTCGGTTTTTAACCATTTCTTTTCATGACATCTCTACATTCGAATCACTCTGTATCTTTTCCTATCCAATTTCTTCCAATATTTTCAACGCCGTCCCTTGGAGATATAATCAGGCTTTAAAATGAATCCCGAATGGGTGATCCTGGGCCGGATTTAGGTGGTAAAAACACATTTTTTCGGTTTTTTTTTCATCAAAATTCATCTTTAAATGGCATTATTATGTATTATTTCTCTTATTTAACAGCTCTTTTTTGGTTTATTTTCTTCCGTCATCATCTGAGAACACTGCTAACTAATTAAAACTCCATATTTTTGCGTTAAAGTTATAAATAAATAGGTTTTCTTCCTTCGGCGCAGGAAAAATTTTAAAAACTGCGAATGTTAAACCATGCCATGAAAAAAAAACAATTGAATTGGTGACGCTTTAGATCGAAGTTAAATATGAGCTGTCAAAATATCCAGTTTTCCTAGCGATATTTTAAAGATCCTGGGCCAGTTTCGGCTTGGAATATACATGGAATTGATAGAATGGACGTTTTTTTTATCTATTCCTGACCATTTCGTAGCACGAGATGGGCATTAAATATCATTTTTCTCCAAATGACATTAAAAGCGGCCTTTTAATGACACTTGGCAGGCTTAGAAGTTGTACTTTTAATGCCTAGGCAGAAATAGTCCAATTTTACTGCCTAGGCAGAAAAAGTTCGTTGCTAGGCAACCTTCCAAGTAATAATTTAAATCCATTTCTAACATGACAACTTTTCAAAATTGACAATGACAAAGTAAACAGTAAACAAACATATTCAACAAACATCATCAGCGGTAAGCATAGTAACGCAGGGCCCGGTTACCTTTGATAATAGTTATTAGTTATTTGGATATTGATAATGAAACGCAATTTAAATATGGAAAAGTCGATTTTGCGTGGAATTGGAACAAATTTGAAGAAAAAATTATATGTTTCACACGGCAGAAAAGCAGATTTAATGCCTTGGCTGGTTTCATAGCCTCGCTACGCTCGGCTATGAAACACCAGCCGCGGCATTAAATCTTGTGCTTTTATGCCTAGTAAAACAAATAACTATTTTCTCCAAATGACATTAAAAGCGGCCTTTTAATGACACTTGGCAGGCTTAGAAGTTGTACTTTTAATGCCTAGGCAGAAAAAGTCCAATTTTACTGCCTAGGCAGAAAAAGTTCGTTGCTAGGCAACCTTCCAAGTAATCCATTTCTAACATGACAACTTTTCAAAATTGACAATGACAAAGTAAACAGTAAACAAACATATTCAACAAACATCATCAGCGGTAAACATAGTAACTCAGGGCCCGGTTACCTTTGATAAAATAATTTAGTTATTTGGATATTGATAATGAAACGCAATTTAAATATGGAAAAGTCGATTTTGCGTGGAATTGGAACAAATTTGAAGAAAAAATTATATGTTTCACACGGCAGAAAAGCAGATTTAATGCCTTGGCTGGTTTCATAGCCTCGCTACGCTCGGCTATGAAACACCAGCCGCGGCATTAAATCTTGTGCTTTTATGCCTAGTAAAACAAATAACTATTTTTTGAAATTTTTGTTGACCGTACATTGCATTATAAAAATCAATTTCTATACGGGAAAATGTATTAATTTAATTATTATAATGTATGAAATGTCACAATTTGGCTAAACCGTCAGCATTATGATGCGAAATAGGAACGACTCTGGACCAACTTCGGCTTCAAATTTACCGGGCAAGGGATTTAGGGACCTTATACTTTCGGTAGATAGACATTTCATTTGATAAATTTGGCTTTAAAACCCAATTTTATCGACTTTCCGATGACGCTACAAGACATCATTGAAGATTCTAATATTGCGCTCAGTGGCATCGAAAAAATCCAAATATATATGCATTTTATTTTCTAACCATGAGCGTGTATACCTTTGGGGCAATATATTAATTGTTATTGAATAATTTTAATTTAATTTTAGGCAAATGACTTAATTCGGATCGTTTTAAAGTAACCTGAACGATTCGAAAATACATTTTATACCTTGCGGCATGTGCATGATTGTATATATGTCTACAGGGTGTCCAAAAAGTCTTTGTATGCGGAAATATATTTGCCATTAGTACGAAGATAACATTAATTGAGCCGGTTTTCAAGAAAATCGAAAATATTTAATTTACTATGTGTCGTGTTCTGTTGTGTTTTTATATATGTATACAGGGTGTCCGAAAAGTCTTTGAATGGGCAAATACCTTTGGCTTTTGTACAAATAGTAACTCAATTGTCGGATTTAAAGCAAATCGTAGGTATATATTTGCATTTATACGTGTACGGATTTATATGTTTGTATACAGGGTGTCCTAAAAGTCTTAGTATGGGCAAATACTTCTACTAGTAGCAAGATAAACTTAACTGATTAAGATTTTAAGTACATCGACTATATTCCTATTTAAACGTGTTAGTGTTAGTGTGAATGTATACAGGGTGTCCAAAAAGCCTTGGAATGGGCAAATACTCCTATTATTACTTAGATAAACTTTATTAGGTCGGATTTCACGCAAATCGAATATATTTGTATTAATATGTGTTTATGTTTGTATGCATGTCTACAGGGTGCCCGAAAAGTCTTGGTATGAGCCAAATACTTCTACTAGTACCGAGATAACCTACTTAATTCGGATTTTAAGTAAATCGACTATATTCCTATTTAAACGTATGGGTGTTAGTTTGAATGTATACAGGGTGTCCAAAAAGTCTTGGTATGAGCAAATACTCCTATTATTACTTAGATAAACTTTATTAGGTCGGATTTCACGCAAATCGAATATATTTGTATTAATATGTGTTTATGTTTGTATGTATGTATACAGGGTGTCCGAAAACTCTTGGTATGGGCAAATACTTCTACTAGTATCGAGATAAACCTACTTAATTCGGATTTTAAGTAAATCGACTATATTAATATTTAAACGTGTGGGTGTTAGTTTGAATGTATACAGGGTGTCCAAAAAGTCTTGGTATGGGCAAATACTCCTATTATTACTTAGATAAAATGTATTAGGTCGGATTTCACGCAAATCGAATACATTTGTATTTATATGTGTTTATGTTTGTATGTATGTATACAGGGTGTCCGAAAAGCTTTTGTTGGCAAAAATAGTTTCTACGTGTGGTGTTTGTATGTGTGTAGCTACACGGTTACCAAGGGCGGTCTATTCTACATCATCAGTCCGAAGGAGTGTGATATCTTCCTTAATACATGCTCTATAAACACGAAACTTTCAGGGCATGACAATGATGATATTACCGACATTATGGAGCCCCCTTTCAGGGCATGACATTGATGATATTACCGGCATTATAGAGCCCCTCGGGGGGGGCGATTAGGCGGTCTATGTACCCTAGTTATAGGGCGCCAACAGCGCTCTATATATCGCCCCGTCACTCAGAAATGTGTGTTCGTTGTCGTTGGTTTTGACATTTGCACATTTTCGATTTTTTTTCTCGAAAACGGTTAGAGGTGGGGCAATCAAATTTTCTGAGTTAATAGAGGGATAGTGCGGCTAGCTTCGGTAAAAAATTCAGTTATACGGGGTGTTCCGTTTCGGAGTTATTAAACGTCAAAGTCGAAATTTCCGCGATTTCCGTTGAAATCGATTACAGGTCGCAAAAGTTAATTAACTCGATTTAAATTTTCAGAGGTTGTAGAAGACCGGGGTGTTCCGAACCCTATTGAAATTGGCGGTATTCGGAAAATGGGAAGTAATTCTTTTGAATTTTTTTATGTCGAAAAATGGCACTTGTAGACCCATATTCAATTCTACATTGCTCGAAAACGCAGCGTCCAACAGAAAAACGGATTTGAACATAAAACTAAAGAATCTCAAATACTTTCTTTTTGCAATACATTTACCTATACCTAAAACGACTGGAAATTGGAAACATTTGGGAAAAACTGGAAATTACGATTTTTCATGCAAATCTTTGACGGTTTTGAATTTTTGGGGGGTCAAAATGAATCCAAATCGAAATCCCATGTGCCTTATCGGAAAGAGCTCGCCGAAATACGTTACAAACGAATATTTTAGTTCCTTTATTCCTAATAGGAAAGGAGCAATTGATAATTAAATTTCGATTTTTGACCATTTTTTTTCATGACATCTCTACATTCGAATCACTCTGTATTTTTTCCTATCTAATTTCTTCTAACTTTTTCAATCCCTATCCCTTGGGGATATAATCAGGCTTTAAAATGAATCCCGAATGGGTGATCCTGGGCCGGATTTAGGGGGTAAAAACTCATTTTTTCTGTTTTTCCCATCAAAATTCATCTTTAAAAGGCATTATTATATATTATTTCTCCGATTTAACAGTTCTTTTTTGGTTTATTTTCATCCCTTATCTTCTGAGAACACTTCTAACTAATTAAAATTCCATATTTTTTAAAGTTATAAATAAATACCTTTTTTTGCATCGGTGCAGGAAAACTTTTAAAAAGTACATATATTAAAAGCCATGCCTTGAAAAAACAAACGAAACCGACCCTCTTTACATCGAAATTAAAATATGACCTGTCAAAATGTCATGAAAATAACAGTTTTTGTAGCGATATTGGAAGCTTCCTGGACCGATTTCGGCTTGAAATATACATGGCAAAGGTAAAACGGACTTTATATTTTTAGTTACAATACATTTCATTGGACGATTTAAGCATTAAATACGAATTTTTTAAATTTTTCTCAGACCATGCAAATGCATGTCAAAATCAGTTTTATACGGAAAAACGTATTAAAATATGTGTCTAAATGTCGCAAAAATGCCAGTTTTTCTTGGGAGATTGGAAACAGTCTGAACCAACTTCGGCTTGAAATTTACCGGGCAAGGGAATTAGGGACCTTATACTTTCAGTAGAAAGACATTTCATTTCATAATATACCGATTAAATACCATTTTAATCGATTTTCCTATGACGCTACAAAGCATCATTGAAGATTCTAATATGGAGCTCAGTGGCTTCGAAAAAATCCAGAAATATGCATTTTATTTTCTAACCATGAGCGTGTATACCTTTGGGACAATATATTAATTATTATTGAATCATTTTAATTTAATTTTAGGGAAATGACTTGATTCGGATCGTTTTATAGTAACCTGAACGATTCGAAAACACATTTTATACCTTTCGGGCATGTGAGTGGTTGTACATATGTCTACAGGGTGTCCGAAAAGTATTTGTATGCGCAAATATCTTTGTCATTAGCAAGAAGAGAAGAATAATTGAGCCTTATTTCAAGGAAATCGTAAATTTTTTATTCCTTTGTGTGGTTGTTTATGTTTGTATGTATACAGAATGTCCAAAAAGTCTTTGTATGCGCAAATATCTTTGTCATTAGAACGAAGAAAAACTTAAATGAGTCTTATTTCAAGGAAAACGTAAATTTTTTTATTTCTTAGTGTGGCTGTTTATATGTTGGTATGTATACAGAATGTCCAAAATGTCTTTGTATGCGCAAACATCTTTGCAATTAGTACGAATATAAACGTAATTGAGCCGGTTTTCAATCGCAAAAATATAAAAATATAAAATATTTAAATTACTGTGTCGTGTTTGTTGTGTTTGTATGTATGTACAGTACAGGATGTACGAAAAGTCTTTGTATGGACAAATTCCTTTGCTATTTGTACAACTATAAACTTAATTGTCGGATTTAAAGCAAATCGTATATATTTGCATTTATATGTGTACGGAAATATATGTCTGTATACAGGCTGTCCAATAAGTGTTGGTTTGAGCAAATACTCCTAGTAGTACCAGGATAAATGTAATTAAACCGGATTTCATGCAAATCGATTATATTTGTTTTTATATGTGTTGTATATACGTATACAGGGTGTCCGAAAAGTCTTGGTATGGGCAAATAATTCTACTACAACCGAGATAAACCTAATTAATTCGGATTTTGAGTAAATCGACTATATTCCTATTTAAACGTGTGGGTGTTAGTTTGAATGTATACAGGGTGTCCAAAAAGTCTTGTATGAGCAAATACTCCTATTATTATTTAGATAAACTTTATTAGGTCGAATTTCAAACAAAATCGAATATATTTGTATTAATATGTGTTTATATTTTTATGTATGTATACAGGGTATCCGAAAAGTCTTGGTATGGGCAAATACTTCTACTAGTACCGAGATAAACCTACTTAATTCGGATTTTAAGTAAATCGACTATATTCCTATTTAAACGTGTGGGTGTTAGTTTGAATGTATACAGGGTGTCCAAAAAGTCTTGTATGAGCAAATACTCCTATTATTATTTAGATAAACTTTATTAGGTCGAATTTCAAACAAATCGAATATATTTGTATTAATATGTGTTTATATTTGTATGTATGTATACAGGGTATCCGAAAAGTCTTGGTATGGGCAAATACTTCAACTAGTACCGAGATAAACCTACTTAATTCAGATTTTAAGTAAATCGACTATATTCCTATTTAAACGTTTGGGTGTTAGTTTGAATGTATACAGGGTGTCCAAAAAGTCTTGGTATGGGCAAATACTCCTATTATTACTTAGATGAACTTTATTAGGTCGGATTTCACGCCAATCGAATATATTTGTATTAATATGTGTTTATGTTTGTATGTGTGTATACAGGGTGTCCGAAAAGTCTTGGTATGGGCAAATCCTTGTACTAGTACCGAGATAAACCGACTTAATCCGGATTTTAAGTAAATCGACTATATTCCTATTTAAGCGTGTGGGTGTTAGTTTGAATGTATACAGGGTGTCCAAAAAGCCTTGGTATGGGCAAATACTCCTATTATTACTTAGATAAACTTTATTAGGTCGGATTTCACGCAAATCGAATACATTTGTGTTAATATGTGTTTATGTTTGTATGTATGTATACAGGGTGTCCGAATAGTTTTTTGTTGGCAAAAATAGTTTCTACGTGTGGTGTTTGTATGTGTGTAGCGACACGGTTACGAAGGGCGCTCTATTCTGCATCATCAATCCGTGGGAGTGTGATATCTTCCTTAATACATGGCCTAGAAACACGAAACTTTCAGGGCATGACAATGATGATATTACCGACCTTATAGAGCCCCCTCGGGGGGCGATTAGGCGCTCTACGCGTGCTAGTTATAGACCGCCTTTCAGGCTCGGTCTATATACCGAGCCGTTGGTCAGAAAAATGTGTGTATGTATGGCCGTATGTCTGTTGTCCGTTTCGACATTTTCACCTCTTAAATTTTTTTTTTCGAAAACGGTTAGAGGGGGGGCAACCAAATTTTCTGGGTTAATAGAGGGATAGTGCGGCTAGCTTTGGTAAAAAATTCAGTTATACAGGGTGTTCCGTTTCGGAGTTATTAAACGTCAAATTCGAAATTTCAGCGATTTCCGTTGAAATCGGATACAGGTCGCAAAAGTGAATTAAATCGATTTAAATTTTCAGAGGTTGTAGAAGACCGGGGTGTTCCGAACCCTATTGAAATTGGCGATATTCGGAAAATGGAAAGTAATCTTTTGAATTTTTTTATGTCGAGAAATGCCCTTTGTAGACCCCACTTTGGCACTGAA
This sequence comes from Philopedon plagiatum, assembly GCA_963971165.1. Taxonomy (NCBI): domain Eukaryota; kingdom Metazoa; phylum Arthropoda; class Insecta; order Coleoptera; family Curculionidae; genus Philopedon; species Philopedon plagiatum. Next base: position 40,524,932 of record OZ020194.1, read on the forward strand.
TAAGTCGAAACCGGAACATCGGACAGAAAAACGTATTAGAACATAAAACTAAAGAATCTCAAATACTTTCTTTCTGCAATACATTTACCTATACCTAAAACGACTGGAAATTGGAAAAATTTGGGAAAAACTGGAAATTACGTTTTTTCATGAAAATTTTTGAGGGATTTTAATTTTTTGGGGGTCAAAATGGATTCAAATCGAAATTCCATGTGCTCTATCGGAAAGAGCTCGCCGAAATACGTTAAAAACGTATTTTTTGGTTCCTTTATTCCTAATAGGAAAGGAGCAATTGTTAATTAAATTTCGGTTTTTGACTATTTTTTTCATGACATCTCTACATTCGAATCACTCTGTATATTTTCCTATCTAATTTCTTCCAACTTTTTCAACGCTATCCCTTGGGGATATAATCAGGCTTTAAAATGAATCTCGAATGGGTGATCTAGGGCCGGATTTAGGGGGTAAAACTCATTTTTTCTGTTTTTTTCCATCAAAATTCATCTTTAAAAGGCAATATTATATATTATTTCTCTTATTTAACGATTCTTTTTTGGTTTATTTTCAGCCCTTATCATCTCAGAACACTTCTAACTAATTAAAATTCCATAGTTTTTCGTTAAAGTTATAAATAAATACCTTTTTTCGCATCGCTGCAGGAAAAATTTTAGAAAGTACATATATTACAAGCCTTGCCTTGAAAAAACAATTGAACGGACCCTCTTTACATCGAAATTAAAATATGACCTGTCAAAATGTCGCAAAAATGCCAGCTTTTCTTGGGAGATTGGAAGCAGTCTGGACCAACTTCGGCTTGAAATTTACCGGGCAAGGGAATTAGGGACCTTATACTTTCGGTAGAAAGACATTTCATTGGATAAATTGGGCTTTAAATACAAATTTTATCGATTTTCCGATGACGCTACAAGACATCATTGACGATTCTAATATTGCGCTCAGTGGCATCCAAATATTTGTTATAAAGTTATAATATATAAAATAATTCCTAAGCATGAGCGGGTATACCTTTGGGGCAATATATTAATTATTATTAAATAATTTTAATTTAATTTTAGGGAAATGAATTGATTCGGATCGTTTTAAAGTAACCAGAACAATTCGAAAATACATTTTATATCTTCCAGCATGTGCGTGATTGTATATATGTCGACAGGGTGTCCGAAAAGTACAAAAGTTTGTATGGGCAAATACCTTTGCTATTTGTACAAATATAAACTTAATTGTCGGATTTAAAGCAAATCGTATATATTTCCATTTCCATGTGTACGGAATTACATATATGTCTGTATACAGGCTGTCCAAAAAGTCTTGGTTGGAGCAAATACTCCTAGTGGCACCAGGATAAATGTAATTAAACCGAATTTCAGGCAAATCGATTATATTTGTTTTTATTTGTGTTGTATATACGAATACAGGGTGTCCGAAAAGTCTTAGTATATGCAAATACTTCTACTAGTAGGTACCAAGATAAATTTAATTAGGTGGGATTTTACGTAAATCGACTATATTCCTATTTAAACGTGTGGGTCTTAGTGTGAATGTATACAGGGACAGGGTGTCCAAAAATCTTGGTATGGCCAAATACTCCTATTAGTACTTAGATAATCTTTATTAGGTCGGATTTCACGCAAATCGAATATATTTGTATTAATATGTGTTTATGTTTGTATGTATGTATACAGGGTGTCAGAAAAGTCTTGGTATGGGCAAATAATTCTAGTAGAACCGAGATAAACCTACTTAATTCGGATTTTAAGTAAATCGACTATATTCCTATTTAAACGTGTGGGTGTTAGTTTGAATGTATACAGGGTGTCCGAAAAGTCTTGGTATGGGGAAATATTCCTATTATTACTTAGATAAACTTTATTAGGTCGGATTTCACGCAAATCGAATATATTTGTATTAATATGTGTTTATCTTTGTATGTATGTATACAGGGTGTCCGAAAATTCTTGATATGGGCAAATACTTCTAGTAGTAACGAGATAAACCTACTTAATTCGGATTTTAAGTAAATCGACTATATTCCTATTTAAACGTGTGGGTGTTAGTTTGAATGTATACAAGGTGTCCGAAAAGTCTTGGTATGGGCAAATTCTCCTATTATTACTTAGATAAACTTTATTAGGTCGGATTTCACGCAAATCGAATACATTTGTATTAATATGTGTTTATGTTTGTATGTATGTATACTGGATGTCCGAAAAGTGTTTTGTAGGCAAAAATAGTTTCTACGTGTGGTGTTTGTACGTGTGTAGTGACACGGTTATGAAGGGCGGTCTATTCTGCATCATCTGTCCGAAGGAGTGTGATATCTTCCTTAATACATGCTCTAGAAACACGAAATTTTCAGGGCATGACAGTGATGATATTACCGACTTTATTGAGCCCCCTCGGGGGGCGATTAGGCGGTCTACGCATACTAGTTAGAGACCGCCTTTCAGGCCGGTCTCTATAACGCCCCGTCACTCAGAAAAATGTTCGTTGGTTGGGGAATCGGGTTTTTCGACAATCTCAATTTTTTTTCTCCGAGATGGTTGCAGGTGGAACGTTCAAATTTTCTGGGTTAATAGAGGGATAGTGCGTATAGTTTCGATAAAAAATTCAGCTATACAGGGCGTATCGTTTCGGAGTTATTAAACGTCAAAATCGAAATTTCCGCGATATCGTATGAAATCGATTACAGGTCGTAAAACTTAATTAAATCGATTTAAATTTTCGGAGGTTGTAGAGGACCGGGAGCTTCAGAACCCTATTGAAACTGGCGGTATTCGGACAATGGGAAGGAATTCTTTTGAATTTTTTTTAAGTCGAAAAATGCCATTTGCAGACCCCTCTTTGGCGCTAAATAACGTGAAGCCAGAACGTCGGACCGAAAAACGGTTTTGAACATAAAACTAAAGAATCTCAAATACTTTCTTTTTGCAATACATTTACCTATACCTAAAACAACTGGAAATTGGAAAAATTTGGGAAAAACTGGAAATTACGATTTTTCATGCAAATCTTTGACGGTTTTTAATTTTTTGGGGGTCAAAATGGATTCAAATCGAAATCCCATGTACCTTATCGGAAAGAGCTCGCCGAAATACGTAATTTTCAAATTTTTTGGTTCCTTCGTTCTTAATAGGAAAGGAGCAATCGACGATTAGATTTCGATTTTTTACGATTTTTTCATGACATCTCTACATTTAAATCACTCTGTATCTTTTCCTATCTAATTTATTCCAACTTTTTCAACCCTATCTCTTGGGGATATAATCAGGCTTTAAAATGATTCCCAAATGGGTGATCCAGGAGGGGATTTAGGGGGTAAAAACACATTTTTTCTGTTTTTTTTTCATCAAAATTCATCTTTAAAAGGCATTATTATGTATTATTTCTCTTATTTAACAGCTTTTTTTTGGTTTATTTTCTTCCCTCATCATCTGAGAACACTGCTAACTAATTAAAACTCCATATTTTTGCGTTAAAGATATAAATAAATAGGTTTTCTTCCTTCGGTGCAGGAAAAATTTTAAAAACTGCGAATGTTAAACCATGCCATGAAAAAAAAACAATTGAACTGTTGACGCTTTACATCGAAGTTAAATATGAGCTGTCAAAACATCCAGTTTTTCTAGCGATATTTTAAAGATCCTGAGCCAGTTTCGGCTTGGAATATACATGGAATTGATAGAATGGACGTTTTTTATCTATTCCTGACCATTTCGTAGCACGAGATGGGCATTAAATATCTTTTTTTTTTTGAAATTTTTGTTGACCCTACATTGCATTATAAAAATTAATTTCTATACGGGAAAATGTATTAATTTAATTATAATGTATGAAATGTCACAATTTGGCTAGAATGTCAGCATTTTGATGCGAAATAGGAAGGACTCTGGACCAACTTCGGCTTCAAATTTACCGGGCAAGGGATTTAAGGACCTTATACTTTCGGTAGAAAGACATTTCATTTGATAAATTTGGCTTTAAAAACCAATTTTATCGACTTTCCGATGACGCTACAAGACATCATCGAAGATTCTAAAATTGCGCTCAATGGCATCGAAAAAATCCAAAAATATGGATTTTATTTTCTAACCATGAGCGTGTATACCTTTGGGGCAATATATTAATTATTATGGAATAATTTTAATTTAATTTTAGGGAAATGACTTGATTCGGATCGTTTTAAAGTAACCAGAACAATCCGAAAATACATTTTATACCTTGCGGCATGTGCATGATTGTATATATGTCTACAGGGTGTCCAAAAAGTCTTTGTATGCGGAAATATCTTTGCCATTAGTACGAAGATAAAATTAATTGAGCCGGTTTTCAAGAAAATCGAAAATATTTAAATTACTATGTGTCGTGTTCTGTTGTGTTTTTATGTATGTATACAGGGTGTCCGAAAAGTCTTTGAATGGGCAAATACCTTTGGCTTTTGTACAAATAGTAACTCAATTGTCGGATTTAAAGCAAATCGTAGGTATATATTTGCATTTCTATGTGTACGGATTTATATCTTTGTATACAGGGTGTCCTCATAGTCTTAGTATGGGCAAATACTTCTACTAGTACCAAGATAAACTTAACTAATGAAGATTTTAAGTACATCGACTATATTCCTATTTAAACGTGTTGGTGTTAGTGTGAATGTATACAGGGTGTCCAAAAATCTTGGAATGGCCTAATACTCCTATTAGTACTAAAGTAAACTTTATTATTTCGAATTTCAAGCAAATCTAATATATTTGTATTAATATGTGTTTATGTTTGTATGTATGTATACAGGGTGTCCGAAAAGTCTTGGTATGGGCAAATATTTCTACTAGTACCGAGATAAACCTACTTAATTCGGATTTTAAATAAATCGACTATATTCCTGTTTAAAAGGTGGGTGTTAGTTTAAATGTATACAGGGTGTCTAAAAAGTCTTGGAATGGGTAAATACTCCTATTATTACTTAGATAAACTTTATTAGGTCGGATTTCACGCAAATCGAATACATTTGTATTAATATGTGTTTATGTTTGTATGTATGTATACAGGGTGTCCGAAAAGCTGTAGTTGGCAAAAATAGTTTCTACGTGTGGTGTTTGTATGTGTGTAGCTACACGGTTACGAAGGGCGGTCTATTCTACATCATCAGTTCGAAGGAGTGTGATATCTTCCTTAATACATGCTCTAGAAACAAGAAACTTTCAGGGCATGACAATGATGATATTACCGACATTATGGAGCCCCCTTTCAGTGCTTGACAATGATGATATTACCGACATTATAGAGCCCCCTCCGAGGGGGCGATAGGGCGGTCTACCCGTGCTAGTTATAGAGCGCCTTTCAGGAGGCTCTAAATAACGCCCCGTCACTCAGAAATATGTTCGTCGGTTGATTAATCGTGTTTTTCGACAATCTCGATTTTTTTTCTCCGAGATGGTTGCGACTGAAACATTCAAATTTTCTGGGTTAATAGAGGGATAGTGCGACTAGCTTCGATAAAAATTCAGTTATACAGGGTGTTTCGTTTCGGAGTTATTAAACGTCAAAGTCGAAATTTCCGCGATTTCCTATGATATCGATTACAGGTCGCAAAAGTTAATTAAATCGATTTAAATTTTCGGAGGTTCTAGAAGACCGGGGTCTTCCGAACCCTATTGAAACTGGCGGTATTCGGAAAATGGGAAGTAGTTCTTTTGAATTTTTTTAGGTCGAAAAATGGCACTTGCAGACCCATATTCAATTCTACATTGCTCGAAAACGAAGCGTCGGACAGAAACACGGATTGGAACATAAAACTAAAGAATCTCAAGTACTTTCTTTTTGCAATACATTTACCTATACCTAAAACGACTGGAAATTGGAAAAATTTGGGAAAAACTGAAAATTACGATTTTTGATGCAAATCTTTGACAGTTGTAAATTTTTTTCGGGTCAAAAGGGATCCAAATCGAAATCCCATGTACCTTATCGGAAAGAGCTCGCCGAACTACGTTGCAGGCGTATTTTTGGTTCCTTTATTCTTAATAGGGAAGAAGCAATCGATAATTAAATTTTGGTTTTTAACCATTTTTTTTCATGACATCTCTACATTTAAATCACTCTGTATCTTTTCCTATCTAATTTCTTCCAACTTTTTCAACGCTATCCCTTGGGGATATAATCAGGCTTTAAAATGATTCCCGAATGGGTGATCCAGGACCGGATTTAGATGGTAAAAACTCATTTTTTTTGTTCATCAATCAAACCCAATCAAAATTCATTTTTAAATGGCATTAATATATATTATTTATCTTTTTTAACAGCTCTTTTTTGGTTTATTTTCTTCCCTTATCATCTGAGAACACTCTACACTAAATAAAATTGCATATTTTTTCGTTAAAGTTATAAATAAAGAGCTTTGTTTGTATCGGTGCAGGAAAAATTTTAAAAAGTACATATTTTAAATGGCTTGCCTTGGAGAAACAAATGAAACGGACCTCTTTACATTGAAATTAAAATATGACCTGTCAAAATGTCGCAAAAATGCCGGTTTTCCTTGTGAGATTGGAAGCAGTCTGGACCAACTTCGGCTTGAAATTTACCGGGCAAGGGAATTAGGGACCTTATACTTTCGGTAGAAAGACATTTCATTTGATAAATTTGGCTTTAAATACAAATTTTTTCGATTTTCCGATGACGCTACAAGACATCATTGAAGATTCTAATATTGCGCTCAGTGGCATCGAAAAATTTGTTAATTATAACAAATTTTTCGATGCCACTGAGCGCAATATTAGAATCTTCAATGATGTCTTGTAGCGTCATCGGAAAATCGAAAAAATTTGTATTTAATGTTAATTTGTGTTAAATGTGTATTTAATATTAATTAAAAATATGCATTTTATTCCCTAAGCATGAGCGTGTATACCTTTGGGCCAATAAATTAATTATTATTAAATAATTTTAATTTAATTTTAGGGAAATGAATTGATTCGAATCGTTTTAAAGTAAACAGAACGATTCGAAAATACATTTTATACCCTTGGGCACGTCGGTGATTGTATACATGTCTACAGGGTATCCGAAAAGTCTTTATAAGCGCAAATATCTTAGTCATTGGCACTAAGAAAAAGTTAAATGAGTCTTATTTCTAGGAAATCGTAAATTTTTTATTCCTTTGTGTGATTGTTTATATGTTGGTATGTATACAGAATGTCCAAAAAGTCTCTGTATGCGGAAATATCTTTGCCATTTGTACGAAGATAAACCTATTGAGCAGGTTTTCAAGAAAATCGGAAATATTTAAATTACTATGTGTCGTGTTTGTTGTGTTTGTATGTATGTATAGTACAGGGTGTCCGAAAAGTCTTTGTATGGACAAATGCCTTTGCTATTTGTACAAATATAAACTTAATTGTCGGATTTAAAGCAAATCGTATATATTTGCATTTGTATGTGTACGGAGGTATATGTCTGTATACTGGCTGTCCAAAAAGTCTTGGTTGGAATACTCCTAGTAGTACCAGGATAAATGTAATTAAACCGAATTTCATGCAAATCGATTATATTTGTTTTTATATGTGTTGTATATACGTATACAGGGTGTCCGAAAAATCTTGGTATGGGCAAATACTTCTACTAGTACTACCGAGATAAACCTAATTAATTCGGATTTTAGGTAAATCGACTATATTCCTATTTAAACGTGTGGGTGTTAGTTTGAATGTATACAGGGTGTCCAAAAAGTCTTGGTATGGGCAAATACTTTCACTAGTACCAAGATGGACTTAACTAATTCAGATTTTAAGTACATCGACTATATTCCTATTTAAGCGTGTTAGTGTTAGTGTGAATGTATACAGGGTATCCAAAAAGTCTTGTTATGGGCAAATACTCCTATTATTACTTAGATAAACTTTATTTGGTCGGATTTCACGCAAATCGAATACATTTGTATTAATATGAGTTTATGTTTGTACGTATGTATACAGGGTGTCCGAAAAGTCTTAGTATGGGCAAATACTTCTACTAGTCCGAGATAAACCTAATTAATTCGGATTTTAAGTAAATCGACCATATTCCTATTTAAACGTGTGGGTGTTAATGTGAATGTATACAGGGTATCCAAAAAGTCTTGGTATGGGCAAATACTCCTATTATTACTTAGATAAACTTTATTTGGTCGGATTTTACGCAAATCGAATACATTTGTATTAATATGTGTTTATGTTTGTATGTATGTATACAGGGGGTCCGAAAAGTCTTAGTATGGGCAAATACTTCTACTAGTCCGAGATAAACCTAATTAATTCGGATTTTAAGTAAATCGACCATATTCCTATTTAAACGTGTGGGTGTTAATGTGCATGTATACAGTGTGTCCAAAAGAACTTGGTATGTTTGTATGTATGTATACAGGGTGTCCGAAAATTCTTTTCGTTGGCAAAAATGGTTTCTACGTGTAGGTGTTTGTATGTATGTAGCGATGCGGTTACGAAGGGCGCTCTATTCTGCATCATCAGTCCGTAGGAGTGTGATATCTTCCTTAATACATGGCCTAGAAACACGAAACTTTCAGGGCATGACAATGATGATATTACCGACCTTATAGAGCCCCATCGGGGGGCGATTAGGCGCTCTACGCATGCTAGTTATAGACCGCCTTTCAGGCCGGTCTATATACCTAGCCCTTTGTCAGAAAAATGTTCGTTGGTTGTCAGATTCTGTTTTTCGACAATATCAATTTTTTTCCTCCGAGATGGTTGCTAGTGAAACGCTCAAATTTTCTGGGTTAATAGAGGGATAGTGCATCTAGCTTCGATAAAAAATTCAGTTATACAGGGTGTTTCGTTTCGGAGGTATTAAACGTCAAAGTCGAAATTTCCGCGATTTCGTATGATACACGATACAGGTCGCAAAAGTTAATTAAATCGATTTAAATTTTCGGAGGTTGTAGAAGACCGGGGTCTTCCAAACCCTATTGAAACTGTCGGTATTCGGAAAATGGGAAGTAATTCTTTTGAATTTTTTATGTCGAAAAGTGCCGTTTGCAGACCCCTCTTTGGCACTAAATAACTCGGTCGCCGGAATGTCGGACAGAAAAATGGATTTGAACATAACTCTAAAGAATCTCAAATACTTTCTTTTTGCAATACATTTACCTATACCTAAAACGACTGGAAATTGGAAAAATTTGGGAAAAACTGGAAATTACGCTTTTTCGTGCAAATTTTTGACGGTTGTCAATTTTTTCGGGGTCAAAATGGATCCAAATCGAAATCCCACGTATCTTATCGGAAAGACCTCGCCGAACTACGTTATAAACAGATTTTTTGGTTCCTTTATTCTTAATAGGAAAGGAGCAATCGATAATTAAATTTCTGTTTTTAACCATTTTTTTCCTGACATCTCCACATTCGAATCATTCTGTATCTTTTCCTATCTAACTTCTTCCAACTTTTTCAACGCAATCCCGTGGGGATATAATCAGGCTTTAAAATGAATCCCGAATGGATTATCCAGGACCGGATTTAGGGGGTAAAAACACATTTTTTCTGTTTTTTTTTTTATTCAAAATTCATATTTAGATGGCATTATTATGTATTATTTCTCTTATTTAACAGCTCTTTTTTGGTTTATTTTCATCCCTTATCATCTGAAACACGTCTAATTAACTAAACTCCATATTTTAGCGTTAAAGTTATAAATAAATAGGTTTTCTTCCTTCCGTGCAGAAAAAATTTTAAAAACTGCGAATATTAAACCATGCCATGGAAAAAAACAATTGAACTGACGACGCTTTACATCGAAGTTAAATATGAGCTGTCACAAAATTCAGTTTTTCTGGCGACATTTTAAAGATCCTGAGGCAGTTTCGGCTTGGAATATACGTGGAATTGATAGAATGGACGTTTTTTTATCTATTCCTGACCATTTCGTAGCACGAGATGGGCATTAAATATCATTTTTTTGAAATTTTTGTTGACCCTACATTGCATTATAAAAATCAATTTCTATACGGGAAAATGTATTAATTTAATAATGTATGAAATGTCACAATTTGGCTTAAATGTCAGCATTTTGATGCGAGATTGGAAGGAGTGTGGACCAACTTCGGCTTCAAATTTACCGGGCAAGGGATTTAGGGACCTTATACTTTCGGTAGAAAGTCATTTCATTTGATAAATTTGGCTTTAAAAACCAATTTTATCGATTTTCCGATGACGCTACAAGACATCATTGAAGATTCTAATATTGCGCTCAGTGGCATCGACAAATTTGTTATAATATCTAAAAATATGCATTTTATTTCCTAAGCATGAGCGTGTATACCTTTGGGTCAATATATTAATTATTATTATTAAATAATTGTAATTTAATTTTAGGGAAATGAATTGATTCGGATCGTTTTAAAGCAAAGAGAACGATTCGAAAATACATTTTGTACCCTTCGGCAAGTGCGTGATTGTATATATGTCTACAGGGTGTCCGAAAAGTCTTTGTATGCGCAAATATCTTTGTCATTAACACGAAGAAAAACTTAAATAAGGCTTATTTCAAGGAAATTGTAAATTTTGTATTTCTTTGTGTGGTTGTTATGTTATTATGTTTGTATGTATACAGATTGTCCAAAAAGTCTTTGTATGCTCTGTATCTTTGCCATTAGTACGAAGATAAACTTAACTGAGTTTTCAAGAAAATTGAAAATATCTAAATTACTATGTGTCGTGTTGTGTTGTGTTGGCATGTATGTATACAGGGTGTCCGAAAAGTCTTTATATGTACAAATACCTTTGCTATTTGTACAAATAAGTAGTTAGGATATAGGCAAGCTGGACCAAATCCAAATCCAAATCCAAATCCCCCCACTCTTCACCCCACCAAAATCCCCCCACTCTTCACCCCACCAAAATCCCCCCCTCTTCACCCCACCAAAATCCCCCCACTCTTCACCCCACCAACATCCCCCCACTCTTCTCCCCACCAAAATCCCCCCCTCTTCACCCCACCAAAATCCCCCCACTTTTCACCCCACCAAAATCCCCCCGCTCTTCACCCCACCAAACCCCCTCCCCGCCACTCTTCACCCTATACATTTGAATGTCAATAGAAATGTGTTTTATCAGGGTTCACTGCTGTATCGATGGGCACACAGGTCAATACAGCAAGCTCCACCCATATGTAGAAAAAAGCGGTAGAAAGGAGCCGCCCAAACAACAATTTTTTTATTTGTAGTTTCACTATTGGAGTTATATTCTTAAAAGCGGGTGGGTTGGAATGTATACACCAAAGTACATCCCCTAACACTCCGTGCGCATGTCTAGCACGCTCGGTGTGCGCGTGGTACGCATTTTGGTCTACTGCGCAGATAAGAAAAAATGGCGTCTCAAAAAAAAACAAAACTGGCGGCTAAAAAAAAATGGCGGCTCAAAAAAAAACAGGCGGCTCAACAAAAAAAACCTGGCGGCTAAAAAAAAGGCGGCTCAAAAAAACCGTTTTTTATATTTTTCGTTTTTTTACATCTGCGCAATAGAGATGCGCATGGACATGCTCCGCCCAGACGGATTCTCTTTATATTCTCTTTTCGCTTCTCGTTCTTAAGTGTCTGCAGTCGCACCTTGAGCTCGATATAATACAGTTGTGCTTTCTCCTTGTTATCTATATATCCTCAGCGGTTAGTTAACTTAGCGTTGATATTATATTAATTGTTTAGTTTGCAAAAACAGTATTGTGCAAAGTGTTGGGAAACCAGCTAAAACATTCCAAGAACTGTTGAATAAATATCAACCTTTTCTGCTTTTTTGTTCAGTTCTCAAGATGTATCAGTGCAGTGAATGCAACAAGAGTTTTACTCATCAATCGAACATGCATAGACATAAAAGAGAATCGTGTGCCATGAGACCATCTTGTTCGCGAGAAAAAAGGAAGGCTAATACCCAGGTATGTGATGTGTCCATGAAAAAAGCTAAAATAGAAGATAGACCCCCAATACCTAAACTTACTTTATCGCGATGTAAAGATTGTGATACTTGGTATGTGAAAAATAAACTTGCTGCGCATTTACGGTCAAACCTACATAAAAGTGCACTTAAAAGTGATGATAATGTAAAAATTTTAACATCTGCGTTTAAAAATAGGATTGTGTCTTACATGTTGCTGCCATCGAAAAAGTATGTGGACATTGAAGAATTTTTTGAAGAAGTGAAACAAAAGTTTGTAAGTTTACTTTCAGAACAGTTAGTTAAGCATAAAAATGTTAAGATTAATGTAGAACTATTTGGACAATATATTTTACAAACAAAAGAGACAATCGAAACTAAATCGTTTAATACGAAAAATAAGATCATAACTTCAACAACAAGTTTAAGTGATATTTATAAACAGTTTTTGTCTGAAATTAAAGAGAAGGTAGCAATATTCACAGAAAATGGTTCAGGTTGGGCATTGGAAAAAATAATACATTTGGAGCTTAATATACACAAGTATAATCCAATTAGGGCTTCATCGTATCATTACCAAAACAAGTTGCAAATAAAAAAGCTGTTATTAATATTAAAAATAATGACTCATATTGTTTTGCACGGAGTGTGATAAGTGCATTATTTCCTGCTGAAACACATGTTGATAGAACAAGTTCATACCCTAATTTTTTTGATTTTTTAAATTTTGAAGGAATAGAGTTTCCTGTAAAGTTGAAAGATATAAATAAATTTGAAACGCTTAATCAAATATCTGTAAATGTTTACGGTTTAGAGAGTGTTTATGAGGATAATAAATTAAAATATGAAGTAGTAGGTCCTCTTCATTACACCAATAAAAAACTTCCAATACACGTTAACTTGTTGATTATAAATGATGGGGAAAACAATCATTATTGTTGGATTAAGGATATGTCTAAACTAGTATCATCTCAAATTAATAAAAGTCACTTTAAAAAATATTTTTGTGATGGGTGTTTAATTTATTTTACATCAATGGAAAAATTAAAATTACACCAATTAAATGATTGTAATCATTTGTTTACAAAACTTCCTACCAACGACATTAAAATAAATAAGTACCAGAAAATATTTTACAGTTTGAAAATTTTCAAAAACAACTAAAAGTTCCATTTGTCATACATGCAGACTTTGAATGCTTTTTAAAACCTTTGAAGTTTGATCAACCAGATAATGATGAGGATTCATATACTCGGAACACATTTAAACATGAACCTTATGCTTTTTGTTATTTCATTAAATGTTCATATTCTTAAAAAAATATTAAATGTTCATTCTTTGTCGGTATTAGGTTCATATTTTGGTTTGGATGCAGCTGATGAATTTTGTAAACGAATTGAAGGTAATGTACATAGAATTTATAATGAACATCTTAAACCTGTAGTGAAAATGCTTCCTTTGTCAGATGAGGAAGAACTAGCTTATAAAAATAGCACAGTTTGTCATATATGTAATAAAAAACTTGAAGAAAATGAAAAAGTAAGGGATCACGATCACTTAACAGGTAAATTTCGAAATGCAGCTCACAGTATCTGCAATCTAAGTTTTAAAATTCCAAATTTTATACCAACCTTTTTTCATAATTTAACTGGTTATGATAGTCATTTATTTGTTAAACATTTGTGCTGTGAAGAAGATAATATTGATGTATTAGCACAAACCAAAGAGAAATATATTTCATTTTCAAAATCCATATTGGTTGACAAAGTAAAAGACAAGGATAATAAAGAAAAAAATCTGTTTATTAAAATGAGATTTTTAGATTCATTCCGTTTCGTTGGTTCCTCTTTGGAAAAGCTTGGTGAAAGCTTGGAACTAAATCAGTGCATTGAGATTAAAAAATATTTTGAAGATCCTAACCAGTTTAATGAAATTCGGAAAAAAGGTGTCTATCCTTATTCTTATGTTGATTCTTTCGAAAAATTACATGAAAATCAACTCCCAGCTATTGAACATTTTTATGATAAACTTAAAGATGAACCTATGTGTCCATCGGATTACAATAGAGCTTTTAATATTTGGAATTTATTTAATTGTCAAAATCTGATTATACCAAAATTTATTTATTGTCAGATGTTCTCATATTAACAGATTTTTTTGAAGCTTTTCGAAATGTATTTTTAAGTAATTTTAAACTAGATCCTGCCCAGTATTATACATTACCAGGTTTAAGTTGGGATTCAATGTTAAAAATGACTGATGTTAAATTAGAATTATTAACGGATAACATAACATGATACAGTTTTTTAAAAATAATATAAGAGGCGGTGTCTGTCATTGCAGCGTTCGAAAAGCTGAAGCTAATAATCCATTCTTGGAAAATTAGATCCAAGCAAACCAAATTCATTTATAATGTATTTGGATGCCACTAACTTGTATGGACATAGTATGAGTCAATGTCTCCCCGTAAGTGATTTTTCTTTGTTGAACGATGAAGAAATTGAAGCCCTTGATGTGATGTCTCTTCCTGACGATGCTGAATTCGGGTTCGTTTTGATTGAGATTTAAAGTATCCTCAAAATTTACATGAAAAACACAACGAATTACCTTTTTTGGCTGAAAATACCAGGTTCATAACAAAAGAAATTAATATGTAATTTAAACCATAAAGAAAAATATGTTATTCATTATCGAAATCTGAAACAGGTGCTTAAAAACGGATTAAAATTAACTAAAATTCATAGAGTTATTAAATTTAAACAAGCTGCATTTCTTAAACAGTACATCGATTTAAATACCGAAATGAGGAACAAATCTAAAAATAAGTTGGAAAAGGATACTTAGAAATTATTTAATAATGCCATTTACGGTAAATCTTTAGAAAACATTGACAAGCGAGTTGACATTAGATTAATCACACACTGGGAGAATATTGGTAAAAAACAAGGAGCGCAGACATTGATTGCTAAACCAAATTTTAAAAATCGATTAGTCTTTAATGAAAACTTGGTTGCGATACAAATGGAAAGAGTAAAGATAACTTACAATAAACCTGTTTATGTTGGCTTCACAGTCTTGGAATTATCAAAAACCGTTCTATATGATTTTTATTATGACTATATCAAGAGCAAGTATGGAGACGAAGCAATTTTGTTATACACGGATACAGATAGTTTGATCTTGCAAGTAGAGACTGAAAATTTTTATAAAGATATGCAAGACAATTTCGAGAAATTTGACACTTCTAATTACAATGAAAACAATATTCATAATATTACTAAGAATAAATCAGTATTAGGGCGAATGAAAGATGAGTTTGCCGGTAAACCAATTTCAAGTTTTTATGGTACGGGAGCTAAAGCTTACTGTGTAAATTTAGATGAGAAATCTGAAAAAAAGGCAAAGGGAGTTAAACAATATTTTATAGAAAATTCCATTACTAAACAAGATTATAAAGACGTAGTTGAAAATTCTGAGATCAAATTTAGAAAAATGAATATTTTTCATTCAATTTTACATGATATGTTTACACAATTAAAAAATAAGGTTGCTTTGTCTCCAAACGCTATATAATTCCAGATTCTTTTAGAACTTTAGCTTGGGGACACAAACATGTAAGTACTTTGGAAGAGAAATCCAAGACTGATGATGACCAAGTTAATAATGTAATTGACATTCTAAAAGATTTAGTTCATGACGAATATAAAACATAAGAACCCTGGAAAAATATTTTAGTTTGAAAATGGCTCTGCTACCAGTAGGAATTCTATTTCTATCAGCATTCGTTAACAATACTTTGTTCATACAAGTTGATCCTAATGTTCGAGAAGCATTTATTTGTCTATCTGTTAATAATGTAAATAATTATAGTTGGCCTTCAACATGGAAAAGAATGAATATAAATAATGGTTTATTTACCCACAAAATAGATGATAATATTATAAATGAATCTATCGTTGTATAAGTTAAGATTATATTATTTCAATAAAACTTCAATAGTGACACAGGAATGGAATCAGTTGTATAGAAAATCTTGTATAGAAGAATGTAATTCAAATGTGTGTGTAGTATTATTAAGTATATTGTTAGTAGTGTTTATATGTTCAATAGGATATATATTATTCAAAGTACATTTGTATTATAAAAAAAATCCAATAATAAAAAAACATATATATAATAAAGGTTTTTATTCATAACAATGCCTATAATTATATAACAATTTTACGCTTGCTAATGCACAATGCCATGGATTCACATTTTTGTGAAAATAGCATTCTGGAATTTTCTTAAATTTACTTAATTTTGGTTCTTGTCCAATGGGAATAGCGTATATGAATTATTCATCCAAAAACTTTTTTAAGAAGTTTATTTTTTCATTCCCTTTCACGTAAATTTTGGGCGATTGGTAAACTTCTAACACGTGCTTTAAAATATCATCAATTTCATTAAGTTCTATATTTCCAAATTCCATTCCAATCCATGATACTCTTCGGCCCATTTAACCATTTTGAGATCGAGAGCAGATAACATATTTTTTGAAATGGTGATTTAAACAGATAATTTGAGCAACGAATCCCATCATAAATCGCTAATTCTTTTGGAATGTATCCAAAGGAACTGTTATATCCTTGAATGTCGATAAAAAGTTCTGTCTTACACTCATTCATGGTTAGTTGCTAAATGATGTTTAAATCTATAAGATTAGTGTTTAAATCCCCACACCACTCTTACTATCCCCACCACTCTTGCTATCCCCACTACCACGCTTGCTTATTTAAACGCTCACCCACAGTTCTACAACCAAATGTGATTTTAATGAAGATCAATGGATTTCCTTCCTAAATAATCAAGGAATTATGATGAGCTTTATTTATTCCAACAACACCGGGTGGCAACCCATGAAGGGAAATGGTTATGAGATTCACTTTGTGTTTATTGGGGATGCAAGAATTATCAAGATTACACAAGATGGTGGTAATGAAGTATTCCTAGCTGGTGATACCATAAATGAATTAGTGAACTTGGCAAATTTAATCAAGTGTCGTTTTGATATCTTAAAAAACCAGGAATTTTCCAAATATTACAATATTTTGGTTAGTGGAATCTCTATGAAAAATGGCGATTTGTTAAAAAATGTATATGATGTTATTTCACCTATAGAAAATAGTTAAATGTTTGCTGTGTTTTAGAATTATTAAACTTTTACTCAGATTGTGTTGTGGAGGATGTAGAATCATTGGCATGTAATGAATTTGTAAAGAGTTGTATTGAAAAATAAAATTTTAAAATATATTTTTCTTTTTATTCCTCCCACCTCCTAAATTAATATTTAAAGCTCTGAACTTACTTTAAGTCTGTACATCCTCCAACAAGATGTTGTTAGCATATGTTCGTGAACGAATAGCATATAACCTAACAAGTGCTATAGAGAATCTATCACAACACTTCAGTAATTTAGAATTTGATGCTGCCCATGAAGCCGAGTATGGATTCGAAAGATTCTATACGTATGAAGAATGTATAGAAATGTGTAGAAAATATGAAAAAGCGGCAGAAGCCTGTAACATATATTTACATACTTCTGATTTAAAGTCTTTTCTGTACACGAAAGAAATGGGATTTGAGGAGCATTTGGATGAAGTAAAGAAGTTTTTATCACCTGAAATTATTCAAGAAATATTTGAAACCTAATTTATAAGAAATAAAAAACTTTAATATATTTATGTGTTTTATTCAATCATTAAATAATTATTATATAAATTGTATACATTAGTAAGTGCGCATATACATGGTGATTTAGAATGATAAAAACAATGAGCTTCTCCTTCTTGTACCGATGGATTTTCATCAAGTTCTATGACTGGTTTTAATGAATATTTTCGGATGCATTCGGATTTCTCTCTCCCTTTCACATAAACTTGATCCGCCTTTTCTGTTAGATTCTTGATTATTTCAGAAAATTTGTGAATTGGTGTATATCCTTCATTCCAAGGAATACAGTGATGATTTTTCATTAACCATATAGCTTGTTTATGTGAGTCATGTGGTAGGTATTTTATATCAAATGGTGATTTAAAGATATAGTGAAATATTTTGTGTCCATCATAGGCAGCCAACTCTTTGGGAATAAACTTCTTATTTTCTATGTTAAATCCTAGTACATCGACAATTAATAACCTCATAATTTCAAAAGTGAGAATTGTTTAATCATAGATTTCTTGTCAGAATATTCTTGTAGTTGTTGTTTTAATTTTTTCAGCTCTTCAAAAAGTAGGATACTCGAAGTTCTAGATCTTCACCCATGATGGTAGGAAAGAATAGTAGAGCATTGATTTTATATAGTTAGACATGTGCTTTAAAGTTGTCTAACATTTTTGGTTAATGGATTGTAGCTAAATACTTTGTCATGCATAATAAGACAATAGGCAGATATTTTGTCTTTAAGATCATCATGTAATTCAAACTCAACTCTCATAACAATAGGTCCGGATTCAATTGTTTCTTTCTGAAGTGAACAATCGATATATACGATAGGAGCATAAGTATTAAATTCCTTTGGAGAAAAAATGGGTTCAGGTGTTAATCCATAGTAAGATTTTTGAAATTGTGAAAACATTTCATATAATGATGCAAATTTATTTTTAGCAAAGTCTAAAAATAGATCGTTGTAGGGATATCTCTCAGAGTTTAAAAATACTTTGATGTTTCGTAATTTAACGTTGGAAAATAGAGACATATCGGTTGTTGATTTATCCCTTAAGTCTTTTTGAAAAGCAATTGCTACATGACGTGGGGTATTAACTTTCGTAGATGTTTTGACAGGCCAGTTATGACGATTAGTTTTTTAATAATTCTGGGTATTCAATCAGTTCCCAACTCCGGAAAGCAATTATTATATCAGTATTCTTATTAATTATTTTAGATAATGCTAATTCTTGAGGAATAGCTACTGAAATGTGAGGTATATTCCAAGTTAGCTTAGTAAGCTCAATTTTTGGATTTTCATCTGCAGTATTAATTGTTGCATTTTTGTCTGAATTATCTCGTACTAAAATAAGTTCCTGTTTGGCATTTAAAATAATTTTTTTGTAGTCTTCAAAAAACCCCATTAAGAATTTAAGCGGAATGCAAACATTAAATAATTCTGTCGTTGCATCAACAACTTGTGAAGATTCCATAGGAAACCAACCTGCGTTTTTAAGTATATTACATTCATTTTTATTATACGACATGTATCCATTTATTGTCGAAGTTAACCCAACATCTCTAACTGAAACTAGTGTAACACCGTTTAGTTGATAACGCATTTCTTTAAAAAGGAATGCAATCCCATTGTTTATCAATTTTAATGTATTTGAGATAGTATTATTATCTTTTGTTAGTTTACCCTCTATATAAAGAAAGCTTTCGGAAGGAAGAGTATCAGGTATTATAATTTCATCATTATTTCCCAATTTTGTGGGTAGGTATGGTTCATAACCATGAACTTCGGAATGCACAATTGAATTATCTATGAAAAGACCTTCTGCTACGTTAAGGATATCCATTATACTAAAACCTTTAAACCTAGAGATTTCAAAAAGCTTATATTTTCAGGTGTTATCCCTTGTGTGTTTCTCTTTCTACTAATCTTTGGTTTACCGTGTTTAGTCTTCTTATAGTTTTTATTAATTTTTGTGGGTAAATTGGAGGTTTTTCTATTATAAAGGATAACCATTATACTTCTTTTATATGCAACCTTATAGTTACAGTTTCGTTTCGAAAATCAACAAGATTTAAATCTTGGTCTATTACCTTTATTGATATTTTATCTATTACTTTTACTGTAACAGGAAAATAAATAATATTTTGGGGACTTTCTATTATTTTAAATCCAGGGCTAACATTAGGGAAAAACTGATGAATAATGTGTACTGGCTTTCCGTTCAGATAGGAACCTTCTGCGATACTGCAGTCTATGCATAAAGAATTAACTTTTATAATCTCTGCTGGATTTTCCGATGTTTTTGGAACTCCATCACCAGTTATAATGCCCTTATTAAAACCCAAAAGTTTTCCTATTGTTCCATCTTTAAATATAATATCTGTAGTAGACTTTATTGTTGATTTTAATGTGTTGTTATTTGCATAGAGGTGAAATGAAATATTTCTTTTTTGGAATTTAGTCTGTAAATATTTATTAACATCGTCCATTTCATAACTTCCCGTAGGAATTGTTAAAAATTCATTATTTTTTCCAAAATATACTTTATTATTACTTTTATCAATATTTGGTATCGCATTAAAAGTTTCAAAGTTGGTAAGTCCGACAACGTAGGAAGTGTTAGGATCTAAGTAAATAGGTGGATGGAAATCTGCTTGAAGTATAGCTGAATTTGCGGAAAGAGCTATAGTAAACGACATGATGGTCGTAATAAGAATAAAATGGAAACCCAATTACGCATTATTATAAATAAACTAAGGATAACTGTCCACAAGTTGAGGTATTAAAAGATTGATATTTATCATAGTTATATTTAATATTTTGGTTGCTACCATCGCTATAGAAATAAGTTATAACTTCATTTGGTGGTCGTAAATTTCCAAAACTATCAAAGTAAATTATGTTATTATTATTTTTAACATACGCTGTCCAGTGAGTGCCTTCCCCCATATCGTCATCTAAATTTATAATACCTGTTTCATATTTTTTTATTTTTTTGGGTAACTTTTTTCTCATAAAGACACCTCAAAAATGTGGCAACTTTAATATTTTCGCATACTTTAATAAATCTATATTTGTCAAAGGTCGGCGAGGTAGCTAATTTAACAGTTTTTTGAATATTGTTTTAAATATAGACCACACCCTTGCTTATATGGTGTTAGGCGGCGGTAGCTCAGTATGAGCTGGAGAGAAAAAATGGAATTTTGTATCATCCACAGGTGGTGATTAACACCGAAAAAAAGCGGGTTCCCAATTGCGTTAAACAAAGCGGTATCAAAGAGTACACTGAAACGACTTACCTCTTGGTGTCTTGATCTAGCTCGGCTATTCCAGCGGTGCTTCGCAAGGTACCTTTGGAGGCCGCTACAACACAGTTATTTCGACACAGTTACATAAATCGTTCACTACACTGGACGGGTGTAAAAGCGTTACCCACAGGGGGTGGAAATCACTCAACTTGTGAGAAATAGCGAAAAAGGCGAAAACATGCGTGAGTACCTTCTCGGGGTGAAGGTTGTACTTCTACTTTTGAACAGAAGAAAACGTATGCGCGATTCTCCAAGCCGTTCAGTGTCTAGTCCACTCTTATTAGAGACTTAACGCAATTGGAGAAACATATCAAAACGAAACATTCTCCCCGGCCAAAATGGATTGTTGAAGACAATACATTTTAGGAGGCTCCATCGATTAAGCGAGATTGGAAAAAAAATAATTAACTTAGATTAAATAAGTACTTAGAAAATAAATTTGCATTAGTATGCCGCAGTCACAACAGTATTAAAAAAATCCATATAGGCAGCAAAAAACCAATGCAAGAGAAAAAAAAATTAAAATATTCAGCGAAAATAAACTATATACAAAAAAAATCCCTTTTAGTCGATAGGAAGAGGGCACAACTTGACTAGAGGTCGTTTCAACGTGCCACTACCGGTTTTTACACTTGCGACACGCGCAACACCATCTTCCCCCGCATTCAGGGACCATTGAGGAAGTTTGAAAGGGTCACCAAAATCGGCACCAATGTGAGAAAAGGGTTTAGCTTGACAAATTCTAGAACCAGGTAGGTTGCCCATGGGAGGCTGAGATGATTTTCGTTTCGTCTTCCAGCATGTTATAAATTTACTTATTAGAGAACGTATGGCTCTTTTGAGACAAAGAATCCAAAAGTGCTGAGCTAGCAAAAAATGTAGGGTGCTAAGACCGGCGTGTAAATGTTTTTCATGAAAATATTTAATGACCATGGTGGTCAGGGGAGATTTCCTAGGCAAAAGCATAGGATGCTTAGCACTATAGGCTAAAGTGGAGTATTTTAGACGGCCACCAACACGCAATACACTATGACTGTCCAAAAAGGCTCCAAGTTTGCGGAAAGGTTTGGAAAGAATTTTACTATCAAACTCATCTTCAAAATAAATTTCTTGTGTGCGTTTCACTAGACCAAAAAGAGCGTTTGTTAGTTCATCGACAGAGAGCGGTCCTGACAATCTCAAAGCGCGGGGTTTTGCTGTTTTAACAAAGCGTAAAATATAAGCGAGAGTGCGTTTTATGAAGAAGAAGGACGAATGATCTTCAACAAGACGGTCAAGAAAATTCTCATCAGAAGGAAAGACAGCATAAACGACATTTCTTTCTTCCGTTTTGCCTACAGTTTCAAGAACATTGGAATCAAATGGCGTATCCGGTATATTAGTCGCAAAACTTGCGCTGTCACGTAAAAAGGTCGGTCCATAAAACCATAAGAAATTGTGCAACAAGTCTGACGGAAATAATCCTCTAGAAGCGACATCTGCGGGGTTGTCTTTGGAAGGAACAAAATGCCAAGAAGCGGGAGATAACTTTTCTTGAATATAGGCCACACGGTTTGACACAAAAGTCTTCCATCTGTGTGGAGATGACCGAATCCAACTGAGAGTGATTTGAGAATCCGACCAAGCGTAAATTTGTTCAAACTTAAGGGCATTTTTATAAACATTTAGAACATACGATAAAAGTTTGGCCAAAAGAACAGCTCCACATAGCTCGAGTCGTGGAATGGTAATACTTTTAATCGGAGCTACCTTGGTTTTTGAGCAGAGAAACTGCGTGGCTATACTGCCATCAGACTGAATCCTACGTAAGTAGACAACCGCAGCATAGCCTTTTGATGACGCATCACAAAAGCCATGTAACTGGTGAACATCGTTATCGTCCGACAAAATCCATCGGGGAATTTGGAGCTGTGATAAGAGCGGAAGTTCTAAATTATATTGCTTCCAGGTTCGAACAATGTCGTCTGGAGGACTTTGATCCCAAGAAAGTCCAAGCGACCAGAGGTTTGACAGAAGTATTTTATTATAGAATGTCAGCGGGGCTAAGAAACCGATTGGGTCAAAACATCTGGCTAGTTCAGATAACATGTTACGTTTTGTGCATGGGCGGTCTAAAGGAGAGATTGAAAATGAAAAGCAATCCTTTGTTGAATTCCACTGCAAACCTAAGATTTTTAAAGAGGCATCAGTACTTTCGTGCTCGAATGAAATAAGATTTTGATTTAAGTATTCTGAAGGTAAATCCTCCAACAAAGGAAGGCAATTACTGGACCATTTTCGAAGTTCAAAACATCCCCTTTTTAAAAGTTTGATAAGTTCACTTTTAAGACGCTTAGCTTCTTCGAGATTAGAAGCTCCGGTAGTTACGTCGTCGACAAAGGTATGGTTGCGAATAGCGTAAGACGCGTTTGGAAAATGTGAACCTTCATCGTCAACTAACTGACGTAAAGTACGAAGCGCTAAATATGGAGATGGGCTTAACCCATACACTAAGGTTACCAGGGAATATTCTTGTAGAGGTTCCTCTGGTGAAAACCTCCAAACAATGCGTTGATAATCATGTTGAGTAGGATTGACTAGAATCATCCTGTACATCTGTTTTATATCGGCACAAATCACATATTTATGACAGCGAAAATTTAGCAGAATATTTACAATATCAGGCTGAAGTTTAGGGCCAGTCAATAAGTGATCATTTAAAGACATTTGATTTGGTAGTTTGGCAGCACCATTAAAAACAACGCGGAGTTTAGTCGTTGGACTATCCGGCTCGAAGGACCAATGTTAGGCGGCGGTAGCTCAGTATGAGCTGGAGAGAAAAAATGGAATTTTGTATCATCCACAGGTGGTGATTAACACCGAAAAAAAGCGGGTTCCCAATTGCGGTAAACAAAGCGGTATCAAAGAGGACACTGAAACGACTTACCTCTTGGTGTCTTGATCTAGCTCGGTTATTCCATTGGTCCTTCGACGACGGATTTCTAATAACTTTCGAAAACAACGTTTTTTTAATATTTTCTTAAAAACGTTGCATGTTGTGATTTTCTTCTAAATGTTAATTCTACACATTTTTAAGTAAAAATTTCGAAAGTAAGGTCTCATTTTTCGAAAACCTATTAAAAATTTTTTAATTATAAATAAAATAAATTTGCATTTGTATTATCGCCATTTTATGCCGTATAGAAATAAGTAGTCGTAGCATTGGATAAAAAAGACTTATCGCTAATCTTGTTTATATAAGGATTTTAAGTCTTGGGTAAACTGTTGGATATCTTCCAGTTATCTATTGTAGGTCAGGTATAATTTATTGAGTACTATAAAGATCAATAATTTTTGGTTTTGCAGCTTTTGAAGACGATTTAGTACTGTCTGTTCTTTTTACAGGGTACCGTTTATCCCTAACTAGTTATTCTAACTCCAAGTTAGTCTTATTAGAGAAGTTTCGCAGACTTTTTTAAATTACTTTTTTAAATTACTTTTTTAAATAAAGACCTTTTCCAATTGATATTTTTTCCATTTCCTTGTTGTGTCTTGTTTGTTCTTCTAACTTCTTCTGTGCATTTTTGGCAGAATTTACTGCTTGCTCAATGCCAGCAGCGCCCCCGCTTAGGGCTCCTAGAGCAGCTAAACCAGCAAAAATAGGTATTAAAGGTAAAATTCCACCAGTTTTTGGAATTGGAATAATTCTTTGTTTAGGTTCTTTTATTTTTAATTTTTTAATGGATAATAAAGCTGTGCTAGCAGCATTTCTTATATTAGCAAACTCTTTTCCAACGAGCTCTTTATGTGCTTTTCTTACACCTTGGTTAAAGGATATTTGACCTCCTTTCTTGCGTTTTTGTTTTCTTTTTCTTATTCCCATACCGAGTTTTGTTTTTGCTTTCATGATTCCGGCCACAGCCAGGGATGACAGTTTTTCGCCTAGATTTGAATCTGAAGCTTTAAATCTATTAAATGCCTTTTTAGCTAATACTTTATCTGCCTCGTTTCTGTTTTTTAAATCGGAATATTCCGAATATGCTATATCGTGCTCTTTGCAAGCTTCGCCTAATAAATTAATTCCCTTATCACCTCGGGCAAGCCTTTTATTTAACTTTGTACCAGGCCCACAAAAGTTATAAGAAGGAATATGGAGCTCTACTGGTAATTTATTAATAAGAGTATTTAATAAACCACTACCTTTTCTCTGTCCTTCCACGCAGTGAATGACATTATTATGTCTAATCATTATATATAAATGATTTAAAAACGCAAATAACCTTACTTAAATAGCGATGTTCAAACAATGAAGATCAAAAAACAAGATTTTTCTTTACCGATAAAAAATTTTGATTTATGTCATGATAATTATCGAAAACATGGACAATTATGTGGTGGAAACTGTAAAAGATGTTTAATAGTAGGACCATCGGGTTGTGGGAAGACAAATGTTATGATTTCTCTTATAACACACGCTAATGGATTAAGATTTGAAAACATATATGTGTACTCAAATTCCTTATATCAATCAAAATATGAATATCTAAAAAGGCTTTTTGTTCCACTAAAGTTTATTGGTTATTTTGAATCATCGAACGCTGAGGATATTGTTTCACCCACTGAAATAAAACCGAATTCATTGATTGTATTTGATGATATAGTATGCAGTGATCAAAGTCTTATGAGGGATTATTTTTGTTTTGGACGTCATAAAAATACAGCTTGTTTTTATTTGTGTCAAACATATTCATCACTCCCCAAACAACTTATACGTGATAATGCCAACCTCTTAGTAATTTTTCAACAGGATGCTACAATCTTGAGACATATATATGATGATCATGTAAATGGTGACATGAGCTGTCAAGAGTTTAAAAACTTGTGTTCAATTTGTTGGAAACATAAATATGACTTTGTCGTTATTGACAAAGACTGTCAATTTAATGATGGGCGCCATAGAACAGGATTTGATAATTTTATTTCCACTATATAACTCTCTGACAAAACGATAATTTTCTAATATACAACCTACCTTTTGTAAAGATGGACGAAAAAACAGCGAAAGTGTTGGTAAAAACTGGACAAGCCGTTAGACAAAAGTATAAAGCTTTAAAATCAGATTTATCTGACAAAGAAATTCGTATGGAAAAAGAATTTAAACCAATAACTCAACCTTTGCATGAGTTAATTCAGACAATTAAAACAGAACCGTTCATTAAAAAAGAAGTATATTCACCACAATTATTAGTTTCGACCCCAAAATTTCAATTTCCTACGCCAGAGGTCAATCAAAGGAAATCAAATGCATATAGTAAATATCTTCCAGCATACATGCCCTCACTTTTAGGAGATGAAGAAGTATTTTTTGAAGATTCGCAACAGTCTCGTATAGGAGAATCAAGCCCTGAAACAACAATTGAACCAACTATAGGTGAGTTGCGACAAGATGTTTTAGAATTAACAAGAACACCTGCTTATGAAGAATATTTGGAAGCATATCATTCACTTCTAAGACCTTTCATGGATGGGCTAATAAAAGACACGGAAGGCAAATTTGATAACAAATATGGGTTTAGTCATGATGTTGATTCAGATAAATATAAGATTGCTAATTCTGTGGTGGATTTCATAGGAAAAGATTTTAAAGTTGAAGGAGTTAGGTATGAGGGAACACCTGGATTGTATGAGCTTCTTTTTAAAAAAGAACCTGTTGGTTATACATCAAATGATATGGAAAATTATATGGATGTTTTGAATAGGACAAATGCATATAGACGAAATTTTGATCCTAATAGTCAAATTCAAGGTTCGACCGACATTAAATACTTGACAATAGTTAAACCTTACTTATTACAAAAAGGTATATTAAAACGTGGAAGCACAACAGAGACAAGTTATCGTGCAGTTCTACCAAGCACTTCACGTTTGTTACCTCCACAAAGACCGCGTTCTACAAGAAATCTGTCTACAAAAAGTGGAAAGGGGGGAGCTATGTTAAATTTATCAAAAAAGAAATTAGATTACGTTTATTATGATGATCCAAACGAAATCGTAGATAGATTGAAATTGTTGATGTCATCGCAAATGGCTGGACATACTGGTCATCAAAATGAAATAACATCGATTTTAGAAGAACTAAGAAAAGCAAAAATAATTAAATAAATACTAATTCTCACATGTTTATTCCTTATTCTACCGCTGGCAACAACCATGTCTATTGACAAGTTTGGTTCCCACATCTTTGGCAAGGATAATAAATTTTCATCTGAAGAACATAACATTATAAAAGTTGTTGACCTTAGTGCAGTTAATCTTTGGTATAATTTGGTGTTACCCTTCATGGGAATTTACTCTCTGTCCGATAGAGTTTACCATTTATTACAAGACAAACGAATTACATATGTTTTTCCTATGGAATCTGCTGCTATAATTTCTGGAGAATACCCGAAAAAATATGTTTTCTTAAAAATTAATGGAAAAAAGATCACCGACCCTGTAGGTATTCGGTTAAAAAAGGGGATGTTCTTTCTTTTCATCGTCCTGAAGGTAGTCATATAGAAGATTTTTATGGTGAATTGTTAATAAAATATCCTGTAGAAGTAACAAACTAAACATTTAATTATCATGTCTGCACAACCTAACATCAAGGAAGATCTAGTCAACGAGTTACATAAACCTGCTAGAAAAAATTTTAGACGACGACGGGTTATTATTAAAAATTTAAACGATTTATGGCAAGCTGATTTGGTGGAAATGATACCTTATGCAAAACTAAATAAAGGATATAGATATATTTTAGTTGTTATAAACACATTTTCCAAATATGTTTGGGTTCAACCTGTTAAAAGAAAAACTGCTGAGGAAGGAACTTTAGCTATGGAAAAAATTTTAAAGCTTGCGAAAACTCCTCCAAGTAACATACATACAGATAAAGGAAGAGGATTTTTCAACAAAAACTTTAATAAATTAATGGAAAAATATAACATTAATCACTACAGTACATATTCCACTACCAAAGCGGGGATTGTTGAAAGGGTCAACAGAACATTAAAAACTCTCATGTGGAAACAGTTTAGCTTGCAAGGCAATTATAAATGGTTGGATATCCTAAATAATATTGTTTTTAAGTATAGTACAACTAAACATAGAACAACAGGATTAAAACCTATAGATATAAATGAAGAAAATGAAAAAGATGTTCTAAAATCAACTTATAATAATATAAAAACAATTGACCCCAGAAAATCAAAATTTAAATAAGGGGATTATGTTAGGGTTAGTAAATACAGGGAGGCTTTCCAAAAGGAATATACACCAAACTGGTCAAATGAAATTTTTCAAATTAAAGAAATTAAATTAACCAACCCAAGAACATATTTGCTGGCAGATGACAAAAATGAAATAATTTTAGGTAGTTTTTATGAACCGGAGTTGCAGAAAGTCAAACATTCAAACGTGTATCTCGTGGAAAAGGTGCTAAGAAGAAAAGGAAATAAAGTTTATGTTAAATGGTTGGGAATGGATAAATCACACAATTCTTGGATATTAAAAAAAATATTTATAATAAAATATAATAAAATATAATAAAATAAAAAACTTTATATTTAACAACATGGTTTTATTTACTTCTGATATATCTATATTAAATGCATGTCACTTATGTACAACAATATCACTAGAGCTTGATCAGCACTGTCATTTTTCTTCAAAAGAATCTTTTTCTTAGTCTCTTTTAAAACAATTGAGAAATAGAATCTTCTGCAAAGAGGACAATGAGCGTTTGTTTTCGTCCACTCTGTTAAACACTTTATACAAAATTTGTGTGTGTACGAATTGGGTGTGCAAATTTCTTCTCTTCTCATGGAATATAAACACACAGGGCATCTGCTTCTGTCTTCTTGTTTAAGTTTTTTCACCAATTTTCTGTAACCAACCAGCTTTCGTTTTTGAATCATATTTATGTATTATTTCTAGCAAATAATGTTTGAGAAACCGTGTGCGTATAAATTTATAGATATTCCCCCACTCAGTACTGCAAGTCAAGCCCACATGGGCGAGGTGGGAGGATATGAGCTTGAATTGGTTGTAATAAAACAAAAATTATTTAAAACGTTCATTGTATATTTTCTTCATATAATTTTCATCCAAAACATCCTTTAGGAGGTTCTCAGCATATTGAAGTCTATTTTGAAAGCGGTAGCGATCCAATACATACTGCTCATAATCACTCTCACGTGCTGCTTTGTAAGCAAACTTCCATGCAAACAATACATGGATTTTATTCATATTTTCGTTAAATGTTACCTTCTTGATAGTGCTTCTCTAAAATCACAAATGAACTGAGAAGACGAACTGTATGAATTTAACGTTGTAATGGATTTTATTCTTCAGCAATCAATCTTCTCATTACATTATAGGATTCATGTGAATCTAATCCCAAATTTATTATCTTCAAATGATCATTAAAATGTTTAACTGTTATAGATTCCTTTAGTAGATTATCACATAAAATAATAGCTTCATCATAAAATGTTAGTATTTCACCACCATAATTTTTCTGAAAAAGTCTGTATTTTACTTTAATAAGATGATATTGGAGTTCCAACACTTTTATTTTTACTTCGTGTTTTAGCATTTTCTTCTTTTATAAAAATCCACACCTTCTTGGGATATTTTAAGTGGTCTCAGTTGACAACAATTTGTACAATATTGAATACAGGCACTTGATTTATTTACTATTAGTTTTTTACAAACTGCACAACAACACCTTGATAAAACACTAAAGTTATATGTAGTAATAATGAACCACTTAGGATACATAACTAACCGCAAAATGGTTTGTTAAAGCTTTAAATATGGTTTGGAAGTAGCGCTGGGGTATGGAGAGGAGGAAGTGGTAGGGAGAAGAGTGGGGGATTTGGTAGGGTGATTGGTGATAGGTGGATTAATGAATAATACTTCTAATTATTTGTTTGACATTTATAAAAAATTCATTTATTAAAATACAGGTTTATTTTTGAAAAAAATTACAACACGTTTATAGTTTTTAGTCTACTTGATGTTTCTATTGCACATGAAACATGCTTCCTGGGATACAGGAGGGCCATCGAAGTGTGTGCTCCAGTCAGGACGATTGTAATGTATAAAACATGGTAATTTAATTTGAAGATTAAAACTTGATTTATAAGTCATTGGTAATTTTCCCCAATCATCCAAGAGCTCCAAAGGATCTGCATAACTAATTAGATATTCCAATGGTAACATTTTTAGTTCTTCTGTAGTAAAATCTGTCAAGGTTTTCTTTCCGCTTACATGACTAAACATTACATTTGCTGTTGGGCAAGACATAGTTTTTCTTTCTTTTCAGTCTTTTCCTTTTCTGTTTCCAATTCTTGAACTTCCTTTATCTGTTCAGTTCGAAACTTTTTTTTAGCACTCTTAGATAGGTTGGGAGGTGGATTTATTATTATTAAATTGTTTTCTATGTAGTCTTGTGGATTATAGCTTTCGCAATGTTCTTCGTCCCAGGAGAGATCAATAGGGACTGCTACAGGCATGATCTGAATTGTGTTAAATACTGTAAATATTGAGAATTTATAGCAATAAAAGTGGTGTGGGGAAAAGCTGGTAGGAGGAATGGTTTTGAAAGCTCATTTGGAAGCTGGATTTGATATAAGAGTGGTAGGATTTGGTAGTGTGAAGAGTGCGTGTTGTGGAATGGTTTTGAAAGCTCATTTTGGAAGCTCCTGAGAGGGGAGTGGAGAGGCGAGGGTAGAGGAGATGGGAGAGGAGAGGGGAGAGGAGGGGGGAGATGGGAGAGGAGAGAGGGAGAGGGGAGAGGGGAGAGGGGAGAGGGGAGAGGGGAGAGGGGAGAGGGGAGAGGGGAGAGGGGAGAGGGGAGAGGGGAGAGGGGAGAGGGGAGAGGGGAGAGGGGAGAGGGGAGAGGGGAGAAGGGAGAGGGGAGAGGGGAGAGGGGAGAGGGGAGAGGGGAGGAGAGGGGAGGAGAGGACAGGAGAGGACAGGAGAGGACAGGAGAGGACAGGAGAGGAGAGGAGAGGAGAGGAGAGGAGAGGAGAGGAGAGGAGAGGAGAGGAGAGGAGAGGAGAGGAGAGGAGAGGAGAGGAGAGGAGAGGAGAGGAGAGGAGAGGAGAGGAGAGGAGAGGAGAGGAGAGGAGAGGAGAGGAGAGGAGAGGAGAGGAGAGGAGAGGAGAGGAGAGGAGAGGAGAGGAGAGGAGAGGAGAGGAGAGGAGAGGAGAGGAGAGGAGAGGAGAGGAGAGGAGAGGAGAGGAGAGGAGAGGAGAGGAGAGGAGAGGAGAGGAGAGGAGAGGAGAGGAGAGGAGAGGAGAGGAGAGGAGAGGAGAGGAGAGGAGAGGAGAGGAGAGGAGAGGAGAGGAGAGGAGAGGAGAGGAGAGGAGAGGAGAGGAGAGGAGAGGAGAGGAGAGGAGAGGAAAGGAGGGGAGAGGAGAGGAGAGGAGGGGAGAGGAGAGGGGAGAGGAGATGGGAGAGGGGAGAGGGTAGAGGAGGGAAGGAGGGGAGAGGGGAGAGGAGAGAGTAGAGGTTAGAGAGGAGAGGGGAGAGGAGCGGGGGGATTTTGGTGGGGTGAAGAGTGGGGGGATTTTGGTGGGGTGAAGAGTGGGGGGATTTGGATTTGGATTTGGATTTGGTCCAGCTTGCCTATATCCTAACCACTCAAATATAAACTTAATTGTCGGATTTAAAACAAATCGTATATATTTGCATTTCTATGTGTACGGAGATATATGTCTGTATACAGACTGTCCAAAAAGTCTTGGTTGGAGCAAATACTCCTAGTAATACCAGGATAAATGTAATTAAACCGGATTTCATGCAAATCGATCATATTTGTTTTCATATGTGTTGTATATATGTATACAGGGTGTCCGAAAAGTCTTGGTATGGGCAAATACTTCTACTAGTACCGAGATAAACCTAATTAATTCGGATTTTAATTACATCGTCTATATTCCTATTTGAACGTGTGGGTGTTAGTTTGAATGTTTACAGGGTGTCCGAAAAGTCTTGGTATGGGACTCCTATTATTACTTAGATAAACTTTATTAGGTCGGATTTCACGCAAATCAAATATATTTGTATTAATATGTGTTTATGTTTGTATGTATGTATACAGGGTTCCCGAAAAGTTTTGGTATGCGCAAATATTTCTACTAGTAGGTACCGAGATAAACCTACTTAATTCGGATTTTAAGTAAATCGACTGTATTCCAATTTAAACGTATGGGTGTTAGCTTGAATGTATACAGGGTGTCCAAAAAGTCTTGGTATGGGCAAATACTCCTATTATTACTTAGATAAACTTTATTAGGTTGGATTTCACGCAAATCGAATACATTTGTATTAATATATGTTTATGTTTTTATGTATGTATACAGGGTGTCCTAAAAGTATTTTTGTTAGCAAAAATAGTTTCTACGTGTAGGTGTTTGTATGTATGTAGCGATGCGGTTACGAAGGGCGGTCTATTCTCCATCATCAGTCCGAAGGAGTGTGATATCTTCCTTACTACATGGCCTAGCAACACGAAATTTTGAGGGCGTGACAATGATGATATTACCGACCTTATAGAGCCCCCTCGGGGGGCGATTAGGCGGTCTACCCGTACTAGTTTATATTCATTCTTTTCCATGTTGAAGACCAACTATCATTATTTACATTATTAACAGATAGACAAATAAATGCTTTTCGAACATTAGGATCAACTTGTATGAACAAAGTATTGTTAACGAATGCTGATAGATATTGAACTCCTACTGGTAGCAGAGCCATTTTCAAAATAAACTATTTTCCCATTTTTCTTATGTTTTATATTCGTCACGAACTAAATTGTTTAGAATATGAATTACATTATTGACCATCTCATCATCTGTCTTGGATTTCTCTTCCAAAATACTTATATCTTTGTGTCCCCAAGCTAAAGTTCTAAAAAATCTGGAATTATATAGCGTTTATCATCTTTTGGAGACAAAGCAACCTTATTTTTTAATTGTGTAAACATATCATGTAAAATTGAACGAAATACATTCATTTTTATAAATTTGATATCAGAATTTTCAACAACGTCTTTATAATCTTGTTTAGTAATGGAATTTTCTATAACATATTTTTTAACTCCTTTCGCATTTTTTTCATATTTATCTTCTAAATTTACACAGTAAGCTTTAGCTCCCGTTCCATAAAAACTTGAAATTGGTTTGCCCGCAAATTCATCTTTCATTCGCCCTAATACTGATTTGTTTATAGTTAAATTATGTATATTGTTTTCACTGTAATTCGAAGTATCAAACTTATCTAAATTGTCTTGCATATCTTTATAAAAGTTTTCAGTCTCTACTTGCAAGATCAAACTATCTGTATCCGTGTATAACAAAATTGCTTCATCTCCATACTTGCTTTTAATATAATCATAATAAAAATAATATAAAACTGTTTTTGATAATTCCAAGACTGTGAGCCAACATAAAGAGGTTTATTGTAAGTTATCTTTACTCTTTCCATTTGTATCGCAACCAAGTTTTCATTAGAGACTAATCGATTTTTAAAATTTGGTTTAGCAATCAATGTCTGCGCTCCTTGTTTTTTACCAATATTCTCCCAGTGTGTGATTAATCTAATGTCAACTCGCTTGTCAATGTTTTCTAAAGATTTACCGTAAATGGCATTATTAAATAATTTGTAAGTATCCTTTTCCAACTTATTCTTAGATTTGTTCCTCATTTCGGTATTTAAATCGATGTACTGTTTAAGAAATGCAGCTTGTTTAAATTTAATAACTCTATGAATTTTAGTTAATTTTAATCCGTTTTTAAGCACCTGTTTCAGATTTCGGTAATGAATAACATATTTTTCTTTATGGTTTAAATTACATATTAATTTCTTTTGTTTTGAACCTGGTATTTTCAGCCAAAAAAGGTAATTCGTTGTGTTTTACATGTAAATTTTGAGGATACTTTAAATCTCAATCAAAACGAACCCGAATTCAGCATCGTCAGGAAGAGACATCACATCAAGGGCTTCAATTTCTTCATCGTTCAACCAAGAAAAATCACTTACGGGGAGACATTGACTCATACTATGTCCATACAAGTTAGTGGCATCCAAATACATTATAAATGAATTTGGTTTGCTTGGATCTAATTTTCCAAGAATTGATTATTAGCTTCAGCTTTTCGAACGCTGCAATGACAGACACCGCCTCTTATATTATTTTTAAAAAAATGTATCATGTTATGTTATCCGTTAATAATTCTAATTTAACATCAGTCATTTTTAACATTGAATCCCAACTTAAAGCTGGTAATGTATAATACTGGGCAGGATCTAGCTTAAAATTATTTAAAGATACATTTCGAAAACCTTCAAAAAAATCTGTTAATATGAGAACATCTGACAATAAATAAATTTTGGTATAATCCATAAGATTTTGACAATTAAATAAATTCCAAATAGTAATTGCTCTATTGTAATCCAACAAACACATAGGTTCATCTTTAAGTTTATCATAAAAATGTTCAATAGCTGGGAGTTGATTTTCATGTCATTTTTCGAAAGGATCAACATAAGAATAAGGATAAACACCTTTTTTACGAATTTCATTAAACTGGTTAGGATCTTCAAAATATTTTTTAATCTCAATGCATTGATTTGGTTCCAAGCTTTCACCAAGCTTTTCCAAAGAGGAACCAACGAAACGAAATGAATCTAAAAATCTCATTTTCATAAAAATATTTCTTTCTTTATTATCCTTGTCTTTTACTTTGTCAACCAATATGGATTTTGAAAATGAAATATATTTTTCTTTAGTTTGTGCTAATACATCAATATTATCTTCTTCACAGCACAATTGTTTAACAAATAAATGACTATCATAACCAGTTAAATTGTGGAGAAAGATTGGTATAAAATTTGGAATTTGAAAGTTTAAGTTGCAGATACTGTGAGCTGCATTTCGAAATTTACCAGTTAAATGATCATGATCCCTTACTTTTTCATTTTCTTCAAGTTTTTTATTACATATATGACAAATTGTGCTATTTTTATAAGCTAGTTCTTCCTCATATGATAAAGGAAGCATTTTCACTACAGGTTTAAGATGGTCATTATAAATTCTATGTACATGACCTTCAATTCGTTGACAAAATTCATCAGCTGCATCCAAACCAAAATAGTAATCTAGTACCGACAAAGAATCATCATATGAACATTTAATAAAATAGCAAAAAGCATAAGGTTTAAGTTTAAATGTATTTAAAGTATATGAATCCTCATCATTATCTGGAGACTGCAAAGGTTTTAAAAAGCATTCAAAGTCTGCGTATATGACGAATGGAACTTTTAGTTGTTTTCGAAAATTTTCTAACTGTAAAATATTTTCTGGTATATGTTGACCATACTTATTTATTTTTATTTCGTTGGTAGGAATTTTTGTAAACAAATGATTACAATCATTTAATTGATGCTCTTCAAGTCTTTTCATTGATGTAAAATAAATTAAACATCCATCACAAAAATATTTTTTATAGCTTGTTTTATTTACTTGTGCTGATACTAATCTTGACATATCCTTAATCCAACAATAATGATTGTTTTCCACATCATTTATAATCAACAAGTTAACGTGTATTGGAAGTTTTTTACTTGTATAATGTAGAGGACCTACTACTTCATACTGTAATTTATTATCCTCATAAACACTCTCTAAACCGTAAACATTTACAGATATTTGATTAAGAGTTTCAAATTTATGTATATCCTTTAATTTCACAGGAAACTCTATTTCTTCAAAATTTAAATAATCAAAGAAATTCGGATATGAACTTGTTCCATCAACATGATTTGCAGCATGAAACAGTGCACTTATCACACTCCATCCGAAACAATAAGAGTCATTATTTTTGATATTAATTACACCTTGTTTATTTGAAATTTGTTTTGGTAAAGGGATATACGATGAAGCTCTAATTGGATTATACTTGTTTATATTAAGCTCCACATGTAATATTTTTTCCAGTGCCCAACCTGAACCATTTTCTGCGAATATTGCTACGTTCTCTTTAACTTCAGACAAAAACTTCTTATAAATATCAAATACATCTGTTGTTGAAGTTATGATCTTATTTTTCGTATTAAACGATTTAGTTTCGATTGTCTCTTTTGTTTGTAAGAGATATTGTCCAAATAGTTCTACATTAATCTTAACACTTTTATGCTTAACTAACTGTTCGGAATGTAAACTTACAAACTTTTGTTGTGCTTCATCAAAAAACTCTTCAATGTCCACATACTTTTTCGATGGCAGAAACATGTAAGACACAATCCTGTTTTTAAACGCTGAAGTTAAAATTTTCACATTGTCATCACTTTCACAAGTTTACTTTTATGTAGGTGTGACCGTAAATGCGCAGCAAGTTTATTTTTCACATACCAAGTATCACGGTCTTTACATCGTGATAAAGTAAGTTTAGGTGATGGGGGTCTGTCTTCTACTTTGGGTCTTTTCAACGGTATATCACATAACTGGGTATTGGTTTTTCGTTTTTCCCGAGAACAGGATAGTCTACAAGGACATGCTTCTCGTTTATGTCCATAAACGTTAGATTTATTATTAAAAAAGCAGAAAAGACTGATACTTATTCAACAATTCGTGGGATATTTTCACTGGTTTCAGCTTTCACAACACTTTGCACAATACTGTTTTTTACAAACTAAACAATGACACTTTGATAACACACTAAAGTTATATGCAGAATAATGAAAAATATATTGAGCGGAATGTAAGAAGGCACAACTGTATTATATCGAGCTATTGGTTTGGTATTGGTTTTTCGTTTTTCCCGAGAACAGGATAGTCTACAAGGACATGCTTCTCGTTTATGTCCATAAACGTTAGATTTATTATTAAAAAAGCAGAAAAGACTGATACTTATTCAACAATTCGTGGGATATTTTCACTGGTTTCAGCTTTCACAATACTTTGCACAATACTGTTTTTTACAAACTAAACAATGACACTTTGATAACACACTAAAGTTATATGCAGTAATAATGAAAAATATATTGAGCGGAATGTAAGAAGGCACAACTGTATTATATCGAGCTCAAGGTACGACTGCAGACACTTAAGAATGAGAATCGCAAAGAGAATATAAAGAGAATCCGTGTGGGCGTCGACAACCGGTGGTCGCAGTACCAGCCTGCATATGCGCGGGGGAGAATCTCGTTTGGGCGGGGCATGCTTTTGCGCATGTCTACGCGCAGATTTTTTTTTTCGTCTGCGGGATTTTTTTTTCGTCTGCGGGATTTTTTTTTCGACTGCGGGATTTTTTTTTCGTCTGCGGGATTTTTTTTTCGTCTGCGGGATTATTATTTTTTTTTAGCGGGGAGAGGAGAGGGGAGAGGAGAGGGGTGAGGAGAGGGGAGAGGAGTGGGGGATTTGGTGGGGCGAAGAGTGGGGGGATTTGGTGGGGTGAAGAGTGGGGGGATTTGGTGGGGTGAAGAGTGGGGGGATTTGGAATGTTGGTGTGGCGGCTGTGATAACCAACTACTTGTAACAATGTATTTGAAGATATTTCACTTCGGAAAACAACGATAAGATAAATGAAACACGCCGCCCTCTTTTAATAACTGATTCAATTGTTTAGTTTACCAATTTTCTGAGTGAGGGCGCTATATTGAAGTACAAAACATGTCCAAAATTGTACGTCCATAAGCACTAAAATAAATGGATATCCAGTGGACCGTTCAAAAATGTCCATAGACGTACTGGATACATTATGGACAAATTTTGACGTGGACGCCTTGTGCTATCTGGGTAGGACGTTCAAGTACATCCTGGACATGACGTCCATTGAATGTTCCGAATGGACATCCAATGGAAAATTGCCAATGTGAATTATCAAAATAGACACCTAAAACCGTCGCGTCGGTCCAATAGATTTACAAAGATGTACATCCATGTGCCTCCGTTATAAAGCCATGGATATTCTGGATTATCAATGGAGCTCTAAAAACCTGTATGACCAATGGCTTTACAAAAATGAACATTCATGGGACCTCCGTTACAGGACCATGGATATACTGGATTACCAGTGGACATAAAAATTTACTTGTCCATTTGGCATTACATAAATGGATATCCATATGACCTCCGTTACAAGACCATGGGTATTCTGGATTACCAGTGGACATACAAATTTACTTGTCCATTGGTATTACATAAATGGATATCCATATGACCTCCGTTACAGGACCATGGATATTCTGGATTACCAATGGACGTACAAATTTACTTGTCCATTGGCATTACATAAATGGATATCCATATGACCTCCGTTACAAGACCATGGATATTCTGGTTTACCAGTGGACATACAAATTAACTTGTCCATTGGCATTACATAAATGGATATCCATATGACTTCCGTAAGTGATCCATCCTGAACATTGTTGATAGTTAGCACATCGGCGAAAATGCCTTAAGTGTAAATACCACGTGAATTTCTTATTTTTCCTCAGACTATCAGTAATAATAGGTTATTTAGTTTTAGAAATACGAATTTCTGTTGTTTTCCTTTTTTGTCTTAAAAATTTACTTTTGTCCGCTATCGATAAACCGTAATAAACTTAACAATAATAAAAAGAATATCTGCATATTAAATTCTATAGGTATTTATAGTACTGTGTATAAAAAAAGTTCATATGTCTCGTTTTAGGTACTAAAAACTACAATGTCTAATTACAATGTAAAATTTGTGCATATTAATATACGTTCTCTAGTTCCTAGTTTAGATGATCTTAAACAGTTTATTGTAAATCAAAACTTCGATATTATTGGGGTGTCTGAGACGTGGTTGTATAGGGGTATAAATTCCAGTGATGTCAAAAATTGCGGGGCATAACTTTGTTAGACAGGACAGGTCAGGACGAGGAGGAGGTGTAGGGTTGTATGTTAAAAACTGTTATAAATATTCGGTAGTAAAAAATGAATATACAACAAATGAATATTTTGAGCAGGTATGGGTTAAAATACAGTTTCAAAAAAAAGTTTTATTTTTGGATGTGTATATAGACCGCCTTCCTATAAAATTTCGGACTTTATGGTGAATTTCGACAATGTTTTGACATCAATGACTCCTATTTGTGATAAACTTTGTTGTGGAGGTGATTTCAAATTTCAATGTTGATTATATGAATGTTTTTTCAAATGATGTCACAGATTTTAACTTATTATTAGAAAATGTAGGTCTATCCCAGACGGTCTCTAATCCAAGTCGAATCACTGACAAGTCATGCACTCTTATTGATCTTTTATTGGTATCAAATGATCTTTTCTTGCTGAATAGTGATACTTTGTCCGCGCCAGGCTTATCTGACCATGAACTTATTTTTTGTGAATTTACAGTACCAAAGGATAAAAAATAAATTAAAATTTAGAATTTAGGGATATAAAAAACATAAACCTGCAACAATTCACATATGATTTACAATCAATTCCGTGGCGTAACATTTTTGATATTTATAATATTAACGATAAAATAACATTCATTAATGATAATTTAAATGTATTGCTAAACTTACACGCACCTTTTAAAAAAGTAAGAATTACAAAAAAGTATCAACCCTGGCTGGAGAATGTCAAGTACTTGATGAAACTTCGGGATAAAGCACTGAGTAGGTATAAAAAACCAGAACGGATGCAAATAGAGAATATTATAGAACGCTTCGTAACTTAACTAATGTAACTATTAAAAATGAAAAAAGACTTTTCTTAATGCTAAATTATCAGCAACGAATAATGTTTGGAAGGATCTAAAAAAATATTGTGGGGGAATTCAGAAAAATAAAATTGAAATACCGGAGTTTTTGTTATAGCGTCGGTTTTTGCTGTCTTTTATAATCTCTTATAAAGTTGGGTGCCAGTGTAACGCTTACCCATCTTAAAGAGAAAATATAACGCAAAGCCACTGCTGCCAAATGCTGCTAAAAATAATTCGCCCTAACCTGTTATCCTACAGATAACAATTGTGATCCAGGTACGCCCTGAGAAGGTTATCTACTTACAACTCTTACCTAATCGACCAAATCAAGCTGCTTGTAGAACACCTCCATACGCTAGCTCTATCTCAAGGGTAGGTTCTTTTAGTGACAGATGAGCGTTTAGCTTTTAAAGTCAAAATCGGTATTTTAGTCAAAATAGAGGCGCCACCATAGTTTTACTTTCTAAAATTTTGGCTCTAAATGGTTGTCCGTTTAGCCTTTAATGTTCAAACAAAACCAGGAAAAGAAAACTAATATGTCAAGTCCGGTATTAAAAATTACGGGGTAAGCAAAACAAGTTATTGTTTAAGGCCAATACATTTAATCTTTGAAAAATGTTTAGGATAAAATAACAAGTCCTATTTTTTTTAAGTTAAATGCAAGCTCCTCTGAGACAAAAATAAGTTAGAGTTACTTACGTGACTTACAATAAATGATGAGTGATAAACTCATCCAGTAGGATTGGTCCGGCTTGGACTAACAAGGCCTGGTATTACGCTTGCGTGTTGTCGGCAATCCGCCCACGTTTGCACGTCACCGGCTCTTTACATTCGTTCATACGCACCAAAGAAAAAGGTTATTAAAAGACTAAAACAAAATGTTCATATTTTATAGCCAATGATTGGTTTGAAGGACTCCGCCAGTACGGTTCAAGACATTGATTCCCCCAATAAGGCTTTCCAAAATAAACGTACCTCGATAAGATACAGTCAGTATGGCATAAGCCAAATTAAAAATAGGGAAAATTACTCCTTGGCAAAAATCAATGTCGGTAACCCCACGGGTAGGTAAAACTTAAAAAGCTACACTCAGCTGTCTGCAACCATCCAAGTTGCGTCTCAGTGCATGTTAACCATGGAGAAGGGTTCTCACTTTCCCTGCCAAACCTTGTCGTCGTGACGTGGACAGGATAAAGAAGCTTGTTCCAAAACGGACACCTAACAGGTCTCAAGGTCCTCGGAATAAAATTGTGGGTTCTACCATAAACTACTCCTGGTATGTCTAATCCATAAGTTCAGGTACTTTAACCCAAACTTAAAGCGTTTAATCCAAAAATTAGGTACTTTAGCCCAATCATAAAAAGTTTAGTCCAATACTAAAACTTTAGTCCAACCCTAAAACCCTAAAAGAAAATACCCTATATAGATATAGGGCCTACCTTAAGTTAATAAGGGTTTTTCAGAACCGGGGGAAAACACATATTTATCGGCCTCCTGGCCAGGGAATGTATACCATCCAAATACCATACTAAAAACATTCCAAAAGGTATGATTCCAAGAAATTATATTTGCCAATGTGGCATTTTCCAAAAAAACGAAAATTCGCTTGGATTTTCCCATGTGCTCTCTTCTTGACGATGGCTGACGACGTAAACAAAAACGAAAACCGATGACACGTCATTTCCGCTTAAATCCCCAAGATACCCAAGAACATATGGTTCCTTTAACCATAGGACCAACCATAACTTCCGACAACTAAAATTCCCCAAAAATTCCGCTTGAAAATCCAAAATGGAAAACCGTCCATGTCAATGTCAACGTCCTGACATTGACCCAAATTTCGAACAGCTGCCTTATTTTGTCACTACATTTCAAAATATATACTTTTGAAAATGAAAGGCCTAATAACTGTTCAAAACAAATTTATCCCGAAAATTCAAGGCTAGACGACCAGCATTATATGCCAAGAAAAACTGTCATAAAATTCAAACTATTTGACATGGAAAATAATCAAGAAAAACCACTTGAACAAACATCAAGTATCAGTCCCTTTTAGCAAGGGTTCCAGAAAATATAAGGTATCGTTTATTAAATTATTATCTATTTGCTAATTAAGGTTTCTAAAATCCCACAATAAAAATCTTTACTTACAAAATGAAGTCAAAAAAAATGGTACTTTATTATAAACTCAAAGCTGCTGTTTTTCTGCCCGTAACAGTCACCCCCTTTTCTAAGGAAAAAAAAATTATGCAATAATTTTTTTTTAACTCAAAGCTAATAGAAAAGAAATGTCATTCAAAATTTATTCATCTTCAGGACCAAAGTATGGTTTAAGATCCTGAATATGCCAGCTACCCTTAGACTTTCTGTTCATATCCTCTAATTCATATACACAATAGCCTACTTTTTTACATATCTTAAAAGCTCCTTCAAACGTTCCGGCCAATTTAGAAGAATAATAATTTCCAGCGTCAGACAAAGCATAAAGTCTTTTCCAAACTAAATCTCCTATCTGAAAATGAACGTCTCGACGTCTAAGATTATATTGATTTCTTGACCTTTGATGAGCTTGTTGTAATCGCTTATTTACAAATTCCCTTAACTTTATCAAACTTTCTATTCTTTTAACTAAATCATTATGTTTATCTTTCTCTGTTAAATTTTGAATATCTATAGCCCTATTATATTCGCTGGCGTGAAGTATCATTTCCTTTCCGAAATTAATGAAATATGATTTGCGTCCCGTCACCTGATGTACTGCAGTATTAACCGCACAAGCTAAAGCCGCTAAATTTTCATCCCAAATTCTCTGATTATCAGAGACAAAAGCTGAAATCATTGATTTAAGTATCCTATTAACTCTTTCTGTAACGTTTGTTGATGGATGATAATTTGGATTAAAAAGTGTTCTAACCTCATATTTTTGAGTCAATGCCTGAAATTCGCGACTTTTGAATTGTACCCCATTATCGCATCGAATATCTTTAGGTATACCATGAACTAAAAATACCCTTTCTTCTAAAAGATTAACAACGGTTTTTGCAATAGCCCTTCTGATTGGAAAGAAATAGTTAAATTTACTAAAAATGTCAGTTACTACAAAAATATACATATTTCCCCGTTTACTTTTAGGTAGTGGTCCAAACAAGTCCATACTGATGACTTCCCAACAATGTTCTGGAACCAAATTGTCCTTCATCAAACCAGCTGGTAATTTTTGCTCTGGTTTCACCGGTTTACACACTATACAATGTTTGACAAATTTAGTAATGTTAGCTCTCATACAAGGCCAATAATATAAACGACAAATTTTCATATAAGTTTTGTGGACTCCTAAATGACCTCCGGTAGGAGAACTATGACAAGACTCCATGATCTCTCGTCTCCTTTCCCTAGGTAGAACCAATTTCCTAAAATCAGCAGGGTCACGTAAATCTGGAAAATCAAGTTGAACATACTTATAGATCTTCCCGTCAGTAACTCTCCAACGAGGAAAATTCAATGGATTGTTCACAATACGCTGTGCAAGGTCAATATACCACTTATCCTGTACTTCTTGTAGATCTATGTTAAAAATCTCCAGGGCATCACAAGTTTCAGTCACACTACGGCTCAAAGCATCTGCAACAACATTATCTCGCCCTTTGCGATGAATGACCTTATAGTCAAACTGCTGCACTCTCAATGCCCAACGACCTAATCTACCCTGAGGATTCTTAAGGTTATCCAACCATAGAAGGCTATAATGATCGCAAACAACTGAAAACTTGGCACCTTCCAAATAGCATCTTAATTTTTCAATGGCAAAAAGCACTGCTAAAAGTTCCTTTTCTGTAGCTGAATATACTCGTTCTTGTCGAGTCAAACTACGCGATATATAACATACCACATGTTCTCTACCATCGTATACCTGATATAATACTGCTGCTACCCCATAATTACTTGCATCTGTCTGAAGAATAAATTCATGTTCAAAATTTGGACATGTCAGAATGGGTGCAGAAACTAAAACTTTTTTAATTTTTTGAAAAGCCTCGTCGCTGTCATCATTCCAAGAAAATTTTGCTCCCTTACGTAACAAACTAGTAAAAGGTGAAATTAAATCAGAAAAACTAGGAACAAAACGTCGGTACCATGATAACATACCTATGATTCTACGTACTTCTGTAACTGTCCTCGGTGTTGGAATCCGTGTGATAGCTTCTATCTTAGCAGGATCTACAGAAATACCATGCGATTAACCACATAACCTAAATATCTCAATTCAGCACGACAAAATTTACTTTTTTCCTTATTTAAAGTTAAACCAGCTTTATCTAACCTATCAAAAACAATCTGTAAAATCTCCATATGTTTGTCAAAGTCTGGAGAAACAACAATGATATCATCTAAGTAGCAAAATACATATGGTTGTAAATCAGCACCTAAAACTGTATCGATAAGTCTTTGAAAAGTAGCTGGAGCGTTATGCAAACCAAAAGGTAACCTACGAAACTGAAATAAACCACGCCCTGGAACTGTAAAAGCTGTATACTGTTTACTATCCTCCTCCAGTTCAACCTGCCAATATGCACTTTGTAAATCTAACGAACTTAGGCAACGAGCACCTCCAAGTTTGTCCAGAATAGCTGAAATGTAAGGCAATGGATACGCGTCCTCCCTAGAAACAGCATTCAGCTTCCTGAAATCTACCACAAATCTCTTCTCTCCTTCACCTTTTGGTACTAGTAGCACTGGAGATGACCAAGCAGAAGTTGAAGGTTCGATAACACCAGTAGCTAACATCTTATCTACCTCTTCGTCAATGAGTTTTTGTTTAAAAGGAGAAACGGGATAATACCTTTGGTTAATAGGTTCACTATCTGTAAAAATTTTATGCTTGACCATGGCTGTACATCCTAAACGACCTCCAATTTTATCAACATAAGTTGAAACTACTTGCTATAATCTTTCCAGCTGTTCATCGGTTAAGTCTGCATCACACTGCATCAAGCATATCTCAGAATTAACTAAAGGCTCTGATGAAAAATGCCACTCTCCTCTGCGCATGTCTGGTACAATACC
Source organism: Philopedon plagiatum (assembly GCA_963971165.1). Classification (NCBI taxonomy): domain Eukaryota; kingdom Metazoa; phylum Arthropoda; class Insecta; order Coleoptera; family Curculionidae; genus Philopedon; species Philopedon plagiatum. Next base: position 40,569,711 of record OZ020194.1, read on the forward strand.
TAACTTTATCCAAAAGTCAATACCTAAAATAAGCTCATGGCGCAACTCAGGTACTACATAAATATCGACCAATTTTACCACATCTCTAACCTTTACCGGTACACTTGCTATACCTATGCATTCACATGAACTATCATCAGCTATTGTACACAACGCTTTCCTATTAACATCCAATTTAACCCCTAAAGCTTTTAATTTATCCCAGCCTTTACCTCCTATAAAAGTTTTATTTGCCCCTGAATCCAAAAGTCCATAAAAATTTAACCCCAAAACATTTACCATTAAATAAGGGCATTCTCCAGGTCCTACGTGAGAAAAAACATAATCTAAAACAATTTTATCTTTAAACTGAAAATCTTCTATGGTCGAATCTAAATTCGAAGCTAATCCCCGACCTACGATTGGCTTCTTGAACCGTTTCCCTGATTAGACATATTACTGTTATTACAATTTGGACTAGTTTTCTTTGTCACATTCAATTTACCACAAGTAAAACATTTCTCAGTACGTGATGTGCAATTTTTTGCATAATGATTAGGCTGGTTACATTTAAAACATACTTGAGTATCAGTACTTTCATTTTCATTTTGAGAAGTATTAGGAAAATTTTGTGAATTTTGTCTCCTAAAACCATTTTGAGATTCAACTGTATTATTAATATTAGAATGAGAGGGATTATTATAATTACGATTATTGTTCTGAAAATTATTCGATCCATTTTGATAAGAATTATGATTTCTATTAAATTGTTTAAAATTATTCTGTGAATTGTTATAGTAAGACTGATTGTTCTGTGAACTATTGTTATAAGCAGCAATATTCTGTGAACTATTGTTATAAGCAGTATTATTTTGAGAATTAAAATGTACATATCTGTTTTGTCTATTATTTTGAAAATTTCTATTACCTGTAAAAGGATTTTGGCTTTGTGGCCTGTGTTGTCTATTTGAAAATTTGATCTCCCTGTATATTTTGTATTATTGTTAAAATTTTTATTAGTATTACCAACACTCAAGTTACTACAATCTAAATTAGACTTTTGTGACATAGAACTAGCACTTGAACAATCAACTTCACTAACAGTATGTTTAGAAAAATCACGTTTTATAGGCTGATAATCGAGATCAGGTTCAAGAGAGACATTACCCTTCCTAGGTGGTTTAAACTCTTCGACACGCAATCTAGTTTCTTCTAATTTCCTACATAATTCGATCAATTCAAAAGGTGTATTAATTTCATGTAAACTTAAACGTTCCTGATAAAATGGTAACATGTTAGATCTCAAAACTTTTAAACGTAATGAATCTGAAACTGCTGAAGGCATCCTATCAAATAATTGCGTCATAGCTGCTACGTAAACACCTATGGCTTCATCTGAACCTTGGGTACGATTCAAAATCTGTTTCCATAGTTTATCTCCAAAATGAGCCGGTAAAAATTCATCTTTCATTAACTTAATCAAAGAGTCCCAATCAGCTGCATATTTGCAAATTAAATGATCATAATTTAAAGCATGTGACTCGAATAAATCTGATGCTGAATGAAATAACTCTGTCTTAGTTACACAACGAGAAATACGAAGTTCTTCCACTTTTTGTAAAAATGCATTAAAACTTAGCCCTGAACTCCCTGCAAATTTAATACCCCATTTATAAACTGGTACACTTTTATAATTTGAACTACCTGCAGAGGTTTGCTGAAAATTATTAGAAGTATTAGTGTGTGGAGAATTTTGTCCCGTATTTACCATAGTTGAATTTGCCAAATTTTGATCAACCCCTGTATCCTCCTCAAAATCTGGATATAAAGGCGGTTCTGTTTTTTTATTATAAGACAATAATTTAGCTTTCGACTCATACTCAGTCACTAAAGTCGTTATTTGTTCCAATAATTCCGAACGTTTATTTTGAGTTTCGGTGTCTGCGTCTGAAATTCTTTTTATTCTACCTATTAAATGTGTAAATTTTGTTTCAATTTTTGAAATTTGTTTTGTTGTTCCAGAAAAAGTCGAAATGAATTCTTTTAATTCTACCAGCTTAGAAGTGCACTCTAAAATGTCTTTTTCATTATCTAGTTCCACCGAACTTTGTACTAGATCACCTGGCATTTCGAAACGTAACAGTGATCGTAAGCATTTCCTTAACGACTCAACTGTTCCAGAAGGCTTTATACCCCTGATTCCTACTTCATATTCCAATTCATCTATCTATATTTAACTTATACATTTTGAAAAAAATTTAAAATACTTCTGGTCAAATAAAATTATTTTATTAAATTAGGCTCACCAAAAAATCAAGAAACCTGCAAAAATTATAAAGTGTAATCAATTCAATATTATTCCTGGCAAAATAAAATATCCAAAAAAAATTAATTTCACCAAAATGTTAAGTTATTCAAAAGTTTCTACTTATAAGTCTTTTATATTCATATACCACCAGTGTCAATCAAAAACAACCTTAAATTCACCAAGTTGCAAATTTAAAATATCGAAAATCTAAAATAAAATAGTAAAAGCTAAACCTCACAAAACCGAGAACAATCACTGACAAATGTCATTGTACGATAGTAGAGCAGTTAGTCTCCTAATATCTTAGTTGAAGTTGGTCGCCAGTGTAATATCGCGGACTTTTGCAATCTCTTATAGACGTTGGGCGCCAGTGTTATAGCGTCGGTTTTTGCTGTCTTTTATAATCTCTTATAAAGCTGGGTGCCAGTGTAACGCTTATCCACCTTAAAGAGAAAATATAACGCAAAGCCACTGCTGCCAAATGCTGCTAAAAATAATTCGCCCTAACATGTTATCCTACAGATAACAATTGTGATCCAGGTACGCCCTGAGAAGGTTATCTACTTACAACTCTTACCTAATCGACCAAATCAAGCTGCTTGTAGAACACCTCCATACGCTAGCGCTATCTCAAGGGTAGGTTTTTTTAATGACAGATGAGCGTTTAGCTTTTAAAGTCAAAATCGGTATTTTAGTCAAAATAGTTTTACTTTCTAAAATTTTGGCTCTAAATGGTTGTCCGTTTAGCCTTTAATGTTGAAACAAAACCAGGAAAAGAAAACTAATATGTCAAGTCCGGTATTAAAAATTACGGGGTGAGCAAAACAAGTTATTGTTTAAGGCCAATACATTTAATCTTTGAAAAATGTTTAGGATAAAATAACAAATCCTATTTTTTTTAAGTTAAATGCAAGCTCCTCTGAGACAAAAATAAGTTAGAGTTACTTACGTGACTTTCAATAAATGATGAGTGATAAACTCATCCAGTAGGATTGGTCCGGCTTGGACTAACAAGGCCTGGTATTACGCTTGCGTGTTGTCGACAGTCCGCCCACGTTTACACGTCACCGGCTCTTTACATTCGTTCATACGCACCAAAGAAAAAGGTTATTAAAAGACTAAAACAAAATGTTCATATTTTATAGCCAATGATTGGTTTGAAGGACTCCGCCAGTACGGTTCAAGACATTGATTCCCCCAATAAGGCTTTCCAAAATAAACGTACCTCGATAAGATACAGTCAGTATGGCATAAGTCAAATTAAAAATAGGGAAAATTACTCCTTGGCAAAAATCAATGTCGGTAACCCCACGGGTAGGTAAAACTTAAAAAGCTACACTCAGCTGTCTGCAACCATCCAAGTTGCCTCTCAGTGCATGTTAACCATGGAGAAGGGTTCTCACTTTCTCTGCCAAACCTTGTCGTCGTGACGTGGACAGGATAAAGAAGCTTGTTCCAAAACGGACACCTAACAGGTCTCAAGGTCCTCGGAATAAAATTGTGGGTTCTACCATAAACTACTCCTGGTATGTCTAATCCATAAGTTCAGGTACTTTAACCCAACTTAAAGCGTTTAAACCAAAAATTAGGTACTTTAACCCAATCATAAAAAGTTTAGTCCAATACTAAAACTTTAGTCCAACCCTAAAACCCTAAAAGAAAATACCCTATATAGATATAGGCTTAAACAAATCTTAGAACTAACTCAATCCATCTTGAATGTACATATTTACAACCCTAAATCTTATCTATATAATTTCGCCTAGCTTAAGTTAATAAGGGTTTTTCAGCACCGGGGGAAAACACATATTTATCGGCCTCCTGGCCAGGGAATGTATACCATCCAAATACTATACTAAAAACATTCCAAAAGGGATGATTCCAAGAAATTATATTTGCCACTGTGGCATTTTCCAAAAAAACGAAAATTCACTTTTTAACACCTTGCGGTGTATTGAGGCACGAGTAACAGGGTTTTAATAGTTTATTAACATTTAATATGTACAGGTATTGATAAGGATAGTAACAATAGTAATAGATATCGTAGGAGCGGTACTATCAGGGCTCACACCTAGAGCGCCCGAGTAGTAGCGTCGCGTTGGGTACTATCAGGGCTCACACCTAGAGCGCCCGAGTAGCAGCGTCGCGTTGATCTCCGGAGCTGTAGTCCCTGCAAAGCCAAAGATCCAACCAGGATGCTGAGGTAGAGGCGAGAGAGCGAGCTCGAAGAGAACTGCCTTTCGATGTCCAGCGGGCCGGGTTTTGTTGACTTCGGCGGCCGGCTGGTGACGTCACAGGTGGAAGGGCGCGCGGGACGGCTAGCTGGCTTCGGGGTGCGTGAGGGTGGCGCCGCCGAGAGGGGTATTACGGAGCGGCCAGGTACTACGGAGGGTAGTGTTTGTTACAATTCTCCCCCTCAGAGTCTAGGAATCGTCCTCGACCTAGACTCTGTGGTTGTGGGTGCGGTCATCTTCCGGGGGCGTCCTCGTCTTCTGAGGGGTATCGTCGGGACGGGGATCGGCAGCGGCGTGTCCATAGCATCTTCGGGAGGTCGGTAGGGAGTAAGGGCTGATGCATGGTATACTCCGAGAGGTACTGTCGGTCGGTCGGGATGAGCGATCTGGTAGCTAGTGGGTCCTTTTTGTCGAAGGATGAGGTAGGGTCCATCTCGTCGTGGAACCAGTTTTGACGATCGTTGCTTGGCTGCATTGCTTAGCGTGTGGGCCGCGACGTACACGTAATCTCCGGGGCTTAGATCGGGTGAGGGTCGTCGATGCGCATCAGCTTGGTTTTTCCGTCGATCCTGTTCTCGTTCGTGGGGTTCTCGTGCTTGATCCAGGGCGTCGGCCATGCGTAGCAGGCGAGGGGTGACCTCTTGGACAAAAGTTTCTTGTGTCGTGATGGCACGTAGATCATGGGTTTGATCCGTGCCTACTTGAATGGCTAATTGTGTTTTGAGGTCTCGGTGTCTTCGCTCTACAGGGTTGGCGGCCGGGTGATAGACAGGGGTTAGGCACTGGTCAATCCCTAAACAGTAGGTGAGGCATTGCATGACAGATCTGATGAACTGTGGTCCATTATCACTAATTACACGGCGGGGTACCCCATATCGCAGGCAAATCTCATTGACCATGGTCCAGGCACACTCTTCAGCGGTGGCTTTCGATAAAGCGAATAGTTCTATCCAGCGGGTGGCGGTGTCTTCTATGGTCAGTATCCATCTTTTCTTCTCGACGCTTTCCGGTAGTGGTCCAAACAAGTCCATGGCGATGACCTCGAATCGTTGGTGCATCACGGGGCTGTGCAGGAGTCCGGCTGGCACTAGGTTGGTCGGTTTATATTTCTGGCACTCGGGACAAGACTTTACATACTTAGCGACAGTATGCCTAATTCCGGGCCAGTAATATTTATGCAATAGCTTCTGAAGGGTTCGTTCAACACCGTAATGGCCGGCTGTGGCGGCATCGTGATGTTCTTGAAGGATCTGGGTCCTTTGGTCTCTGGGAACTATGAGCTGGGCTTCCTCGGTGTCGTCATCAGGGGAGTAACGGTACAAGACTCCTTGTGAGCAGAGGTAGCCTCGGGAGGTCCAGGGAGCGGTGGACTCCTGTGTTCCTTCATCGAATGCATCTAATATCTTCTTTAATTCTGGGTCGGCTTGCTGGGTTTCTCTCCAGGAAGCAGCATTCATGGTGGGTAGGTCTAGGCTGATAAGACAAAGTTCGGGCGAGGGGTCCAGGTCCTTTGACCAAGGTGGTCTGGACAAAGTGTCGGCTACGACGTTAGCTTTTCCCGGTACGTATTGTATCTGTAGGTGGTAGGGCTGAAGCTGCAAGGCCCATCGAGCAAGTCGTCCACTAGGTGAGCGGAGGGACATCAGCCATTTCAGTGGCTGGTGGTCGGTAATGATCATGACCGAGGTTTCCTCTAAGTATCCTCTGAAGCGACTAACGGCCCATACAATGGCTAAGGCTTCTCGTTCCGTCGTGGAATAATTCCGTTCGGGGGCTGTCAAAAGGCGGCTGGCGTATTCAACAGGTCGTTCATCCGTTGCCTCCCCCTGGAGTAAAGCGGCTCCTATTGAGTAAGCGCTGGCATCTGTACGGAGGGTGAATGGTTGTCCGTGGTCGACCGGTCTTAGAATAGGGGCAGAGGTCAGAGCGTCCTTTAGCTGGCTGAATGCCTGGTCCTGATCGGGGCCCCATGTCCATGGTGTCTTCTGGCGAGTTAATTTACTGAGTGGCTGGGCTATTTTGGCAAACTGTTTAATAAATTTCCGATACCAACTGCAAGTTTGCAGAAAAGTTACCACGTGCTTGGCATTGCGGGGTATCGGGAAGTCCATGATGGCGCTGGTCTTGGCAGGATCCGTGTGGATTCCTTGGGTGCTGATAACATGGCCTAAATAACGAGTCTCGGGGCATCCAAAGCGGCACTTTGGACGGTGGAGGCGGAGCTGAAATTCTTTAAGCACGTTAAATATCAGGCGTAGGGCGTGTATATGTTCGTCGACGTTGCTGGAGAGAAGAATCAAGTCGTCCAGGTAAGCCAAGAGGCGTAGGTCGGGAAGGCGACGCCGAAATTGGTCCATCAGGAACGTGGCGGGGGCGTTGCGAAGGCCAAACGGCATGCGGTTGAACCGATAGGTGCCAAACGGGGTCACAAAGCACGTCTTGTCCTTGTCCTTTTCTCTTATTCGGATTTGGTGATATCCAGCGCGAAGATCCATTGTGGAGAGGCAGCCTACTTGACCGGTTGACTGGAGCAGGTCGTCCAGGCGAGGCAATGGATACTGGTCGGGATTCGTGGCAGCGTTTAAACGGCGGAAATCTATGCAAAGTCGTATCTCTCCTCCAGGCTTGGGTACTAAGACGGTTGGGGCAGCCCAAGCGCTTTCGCATTCTTCAACAATTTGGTTGGTCATTAATTCTTGAACTGCTTGTCGTAAGAGTTCACGTTTCCTAGGTGTCACTTGGTACGGGGGAACACTGATGGGAGCATGGTCTCCGGTGTCGATTCGGTGTTCGGCAAACGGGGTGGCTGGTCCATGGTGAGCGAACACAGAGTCGTTCTCGGTGAGAAGATGATTCAGCGTCTGGCGCTGCTGGGGGGTGAACTCGCTGGCTTCATCATCGCGGAGATCCAAGGTGGCGAAGGTTAGTGTTGATTCCCTCTCTTCTCCGGAGTCTATCCACATGGCGTCGATTGTGTCCATGGCGTCCTGTAGCATGTACCCATAGCGTGAAAAGGGGTTTAGCTGGAGCGCCTCGACGGTCGTAGTGGGTGGAGGTTCAGCGACTGGGGTCTCTACACATGGTCCATAATTGTCGGCTAGACCAGAGTGGTAATCGCTGATGAACATCCCTTCTGGTTCGGGTAGGTGGATCAGGCGTGGTGGTCCGGCGGTGTCTGGAGTTGGCGCGTCAGGGTGAGTCGGCGTGGCCTGCAATGGAGACAGCATGGGTGGAAGGTAGAAGTCGCTGGCGATATGATCCATCGAGAGGTCTTCCTCAGCTTCCTGGCTTAAGAGCGTTAGTGTCGAACCATCCCCTTCCTTTGGGGAAAACGGGTGCTGATTACAGGCGTCGTCGTCAAAATGCCATTGTTGCCTGCTGAAGTTGAGAACAAGTCCTGCTGTGGCGATGAAGTCGATCCCTAGTAGAGTTTGTGCGAACGGGGCATCGGGAAACGCACAAAAGGTGGTTGGCACCATGCGGCCTTGTAGGGTGACGGGTACGGTAGCCATTTGCACTGGTTTTGAACGAGTATTGCCATCGGCTAAGGTGACGTTCATGGTTCGGGTCTTGAACTTGTAGCCTTGTTGTTGTAGCAGATGGTATAGAGAAGATCCTGCGAGCGAGGTGCGGGCCCCTGTGTCTAGGAACGCCGATCCTGTGCTACCATTGATAAGGATCCTAACTGCTGGACGCGTCTGGTTAGCGAGAGATACAAATGAAAAGGCCAAAGCTGGTTGATTGCCTGGCGTGGGATTGCAGGTGGGACAGTTTCTCCTAATAAAGCCGGGGCGTTGACAGCCATAGCATTTGAGCGTGTCATCCTTGAGGGCTGCGCTTGCGGGAGGTGCGTTTTCCTTATTCGCTGGGTTGCGCAGGCTGGCTGCTTTCTTTCTGCACACGGAGACGTCATGACCTATGTTCCTGCAAAAGAGACAACGGATCTTCGTTCGTCGTGGCTTAGTCGGAGCGGTCTCGTGCGTTCCTGTATGGTTGCTGGTTATACTGATTAACCTGGCGTGAGTCAACAAATCGGCGAAACTGTGAACTGCTTCACGTGGAACTCGGTCGCGGACCGTGAAGGAGAGTAAGCCGTAGAGCATGTCGAGCTGCACAGTCTCTGCAAGCGGTGTTTCTAGTTGAGCTAGCAGAGCTCGTTTCTCGGCGATAAACTGGCCGGTTGGGGTATCTTCGTCCTGCTGGGTTGCGAAAATGTCCTGATAAATTTTATAGGCAGGTGGCCGTGGAGCAAATTCGTTGCGGAGCAGTGACTTAGCGGATTCCCAGGTTGTTGTTGAAGTCCTGATTCCTGTCCACCAGGTATGGGCGAACCCTTCTAGCAGAAGCGCTAGGCCTCGAAGCGCATTTTCGTCCGAGATTCCTTCGCTTTGTTTGTAAAATTCGATGCTGTCAAGGAAGTCTTCAACTGCTTCTCGCGTACGTGTTCCCTTGAACCTAGCTGTGCAATGGGTAAAATGTTTTGCAGGCGGTGGCGGCGGTTGTAATTGTTGTACCAGTTGCTGCAAGTCTTCGGCTGTGATTGCCATAGCTGTTTGACGTCGTGTAACCGGAATTTTAACTGTTAACTTAATGCAAGATGGAACACTGTCACTTATTTGTTCTCGTGCCCCTACGTTGGAGCGCCACTTTAACACCTTGCGGTGTATTGAGGCACGAGTAACAGGGTTTTAATAGTTTATTAACATTTAATATGTACAGGTATTGATAAGGATAGTAACAATAGTAATAGATATCGTAGGAGCGGTACTATCAGGGCTCACACCTAGAGCGCCCGAGTAGTAGCGTCGCGTTGGGTACTATCAGGGCTCACACCTAGAGCGCCCGAGTAGCAGCGTCGCGTTGATCTCCGGAGCTGTAGTCCCTGCAAAGCCAAAGATCCAACCAGGATGCTGAGGTAGAGGCGAGAGAGCGAGCTCGAAGAGAACTGCCTTTCGATGTCCAGCGGGCCGGGTTTTGTTGACTTCGGCGGCCGGCTGGTGACGTCACAGGTGGAAGGGCGCGCGGGACGGCTAGCTGGCTTCGGGGTGCGTGAGGGTGGCGCCGCCGAGAGGGGTATTACGGAGCGGCCAGGTACTACGGAGGGTAGTGTTTGTTACAACTTGGATTTTCCCATGTGCTCTCTTCTTGACGATGGCTGATGACGTAAACAAAAAAAAAAGACCGATGACACGTCATTTCCGCTTAAATCCCCAAGATACCAAAGAAAATATGGTTCCTTTAACCATAGGACCAACCATAACTCCCGACAACTAAAATTCCCCAAAAATTCCGCTTGAAAATCCAAAAAGGAAAACCGTCCATGTCAATGTCAACGTCCTGACATTGACCCAAATTTCGAACAGTTGCCTTATTTTGTCACTATACATTTCAAAATATATACTTTTGAAAATGATAGGCCTAATAACTGTTCAAAACAAATTTATCCCGAAAATTCAAGGCTAGACGACCAGCATTATATGCCAAGAAAAACTGTCATAAAATTCAAACTATTTGACATGGAAAATAATCAAGAAAAACCACTTGAACAAACATCAAGTATCAGTCCCTTTTAGCAATGGTTCCAGAAAATATAAGGTATCGTTTATTAAATTATTATCTATTTGCTAATTAAGGTTTCTAAAATCCCACAATAAAAATCTTTACTTACAAAATGAAGTCAAAAAAAAATGGTACTTTATTATAAACTCAAAGCTGCTGTTTTTCTGCCCGTAACAGAGATCAATAACTTCTTTAGAACATCAATAGCTCAAACGGTTCATTGTGAGGATTTAATTGAGCATTACACAAATAATACTAAAGATACCGTAAAATATTTTTTAAAATTTAAACCAGTCACAGAAATTGATATTTTAAATGTTTTTTCCCAAATCAAATCCAACGCAGTTGGAGCGGATGGTTTAAATGCACAAATTATGAGTCTTTGCTGTCCGTTTATTCTTCCATATGTCACGCACGTGATTAACTTCTGTTTGGAGAACTCAGTTTATCCCAATGGTCGGAAGAGAGCTCTAGTGACGCCGTTACCGAAAACAAATGACCCTCACGAATTCAAGGATTTAAGACCTATTAGTGGCCTTCCTATTCTTTCTAAAGTTTTGGAAAAAATTATAAATAAACAACTCGCAGAACATGTGGAGCGAAACCGGATTCTACCGGAAACTCAGTCGGGTTTTCGACGGAATCACGGGTGCTCTAGTGCTTTGGCGAATGTTAGTGATGATATCTTTAGAGCTACTGATGCTGGTAGAGTTACGGTATTGGCGTTACTGGATTTCTCAAAAACCTTCGACACTTTAAATCATAAAATTCTTTTAGCAGTTTTACACTACATAGGTTTGAGCAGTAATGCCGTAAAGTTTTTTGAAAACTTTTTAACTGGAAGGACCCAGTGCGTTAAGATTGGGGAGTGTGTATCTGCAGAGTTACCTATTAAAAATGGCGTGCCGCAGGGGTCAGTTATAAGTCCTTTGTTGTACGCTATTTATACTTGTAATATTCAAAGTGCTCTAAAGCATGCTAATGCTCAATACTATGCAGATGACACCCAAATATACCTGTCCTTCAAAAAGGAAAATGCTCTTGAATCTCTTCAAAATTTAAATAATGACTTAGAAAACCTACGATCTCTCTCTTTAAAACATTCTTTGTATCTAAACCCAAAAAAATGTTGCTTAATGTTGTTCGGTCCAAAAAATGACGTCAGTTTTATAAAGGATCAAGTCAATATAAAAACAGATAATACTACACTAGAAATAAAAAATAATGTACGTAATCTTGGACTTGTGTTTGACAGTTCACTAAGGTTTGAACAACATATTTCAAGCTGTATTCAACGTGCCTATATTAGGTTAAAACTGCTTGACTCTAGTCGTCATGATTTGTCAGTGAAGCTTAAGAAGCTGTTGTGTGATTCCCTTGTTCTCTCTATATTCAATCATGCAGATGTTGTTTATGGTAGCTGTTTAACTCAAATTCAAAAAAATAGAATACAAAAAGTGCAAAATTCATGCCTTCGTCTAATACATGGAATTAAAAAGTTTGAAAGAATTTCTCACAAGCTATTGGAGGCAAAATGGTTGAATATGGAGGGTAGGCGACGGGCCCACTTAGCTTGTTTTTACCATAGAATTATTATCTATAAAACCCCTGCTTACTTGCATGATAGGATTGTGTTTCGCTCTCATGTGCATAACATAAACATTCGTTATAAAGGTCTGCTAACACCACCTATACATAAAACCACATTTTTTGAAAGAAGTTTCTCATATAACATAGTTAGCCTGTATAATTCTCTTCCTGAAAACCTAAAATCGATGTCCCCTTCGAAATTTAATCGTCTTATTTTTCAGTATTACCTGAACAGACAAAACAATCTATAGTAACCAATTTTTGTAATCAAAATTTTAGAATATTGGGTTGTTAATAATCTAGTAAATATTTATTTACCTATATATTAAAGTTTATTTTTACTAACCACTATGTTACGCCAAAACCAAATTTGTATTTCATATATTACTGTTAAGTAGAGCAGGATAAATAACTCCTATGGGGTAGTCTATCACTGAACTTCGCCTTTTTTTGCATTGCAAAAGTATTCTTTTTGAATGTACACTGATCTATATTGTAAAGTAGGACAATGTAAAAATAAAGACAATATTATTATTATTATTATTATTATTATTATTATTATTATTATTATTATTATTATGTCCTGACCCTCTGATGGCTTTACAATGGACCTCCATTGGATATAGTGTGCTGTTTGGGTAAGGAAGATGAAAAGCAGCACATTTTTTATGCAAGGCATTTTAGCACAGATTTTAAAAATTAATAGAAAAATTATGAAAATTTTGCCAGCGTGTTCACTAATTTATGGTTCAAGGGTGTCATACTACTTACCGTAAAAAATATATATTATTTTGAAGTTTATATTCTTCTATTTTTGTGTAAGTTTTCTATTCGCCTTGCCTACTTTCCCATTTTAACATAGAAAAATATATTCTCTGATACAAAATAAGTTCGCTTTACAAGAAATAGAAAACGCTTTGTTTACATTAAAATCTGACGTTTATCGTTCGATTTTTTCCGATGTAATACGATTAGATCCGAATCGGGGATCGGCGCCGAAATTTTAATCGAAGCAGGCCAGTATTTAATTCTGGAACCCAATTTAACAATTTGTTAAATTGATCACGTTGTTGGTTAATCACGAAATAAATTTTCTTTCTGCAACCCACTGTTGTATTTTAGAACGCTTACAACTGGCTCCATAATGGGCTTGTTCAGTCATTCCTCGTTTTCAATAAATATATTAATATTATTGCATGATCAGTCAATCCAAACACTCGCACAAAGAATTACTTTGGTTGGGCGGATAATAACCAAAATATTAGGATTTAAAATTTGAGAAAATTGAAAACATTCCCTTTCCAGCTTGACGCTGTCTCACGAAAAACAACTGAATGTAATGGCAATGTGGTGAATCCAATTAAAGATACGGCAACACCGCTGCCACGTTCTTTTCCGCACAGAAGAAGAATTTTACTTCTACTTACCCATCATAATTAAAAAATTCTAAGTTCAAAAAAAAATTAAAAAAAGAAATATCGAGAAGTCCCAAAGTTAACTCTCGTAAAGAGTTGAGTTGAATGCGAGAGGCTTGCGCATGCGTGCCAAAAAAAAAATGCCCGAGCTCCAATGCCAGAGAGAGGGGTGGATTAATGCGGGCGCCACTGTTTTTAAAGCCGAGCTAAAAACAGAAACCCTCCTAGATAGTATTGGGACCTCGCTCTCAACTCACTCCGAACCTAAAGTCATCATATTAAAAGAGAAAACTAACTGGAAGCTGCGTTGTCTAGTGAGGCAAATAAAACACTACCTTTAAAAGAAATTTACAAATATATTTACCAGGACGTGAATATAATGCCGGGTTGTACAATAGTGGCTTAAGCTTAAGCTTAAACCTTCCCATAACAAATACATTGCTGTCAAATTGAAGTCATTTTTGACAGCAATGCAATTTATATGGGAAGGTTTAGGTCTGAACCGAGTTTTAGTTGAACTAAGCTTAAGCCACTATTGTACAACTCGGCATAACAATTTTGCGTTTACCCCTTTTTGTTTTTCGTGAATGTAACAATTTGTAGGTCGTGTGACCACTTTTGCGTTTTACCCCTTTTTTTTTATTACAAAACTTAAACCCTGAGGGGGAAATAAAATAAAAAAAGGTAACGTACTAATCCGCTTTAAATTAAATAGTGCCAACCATGGTTAAAGCCGAAATGGAATAAAGTTGTTATCATGAAAAAGGTAATACTAATAATAAAATTTAAAAAAAGAGAAAGTTGCCTGAACGGGTGTCGTCCCCTGATGACGGTGTCTTAGGTCAATGCTGAAATGGCCTAGGCAGCTTAACTGACTCTCAGCACGAAGAAAGACTGGAGATGTCTCCCAGTAAAAAGATCAGTGCCTGGAGATGTCTCTCAGTAGAGAGAATAGCTGTCTCCCAGCAAAAAGATTGCTGTCTCCCAGCAAAAAGACGTTGTGGGGTTGTCTCCCAGTAAAAAGTTTGTCCCCCAGTAAGAAGACTGCTGTCTCCCAGCAAAAAGATTGCTGCCTCCCAGCAAAAAGACCCTGATAAAACAAAAGGTATGAGTCAAGGCAAGGTAAAATTCATGTACTATGCAAATACAATTTCGAAATATTAAATTTAATTACTAAAAAAACTGTTACTGGCTGAAAGCCTTAAGTGATCATTTATGTATATCGAGAAAGTAAAATTGAAAGAAAATATTTTGAATTAAACAGTGACATCAGGTCAAAAAAAAAATAAACAGGCGTTATCGAAGCTAATTAATTAACAAAACAAAGTTAAAATAAAATTTACATAGGCGTAGCCATTGTGCGCTACTGTGCACAGAAAAATATTCATTACAAACTAATTATATTTACATAGGTAATGTAGGTGCAAAATATAAACAATTAAATTATACACTGGCAAAAAAAACCAAAATAGTTAGGTAATCGCTTAATTACCCAAAAGAAAAGTTATAGCCGCAAAATACAATGTCATAAAATTTAGAACTGTAAATATAATCAAAAGGAAAAATTCAGCATTACTATTACTAAGCGTATGCATCAAAATATAGTAAACGTAGCTTAATATATACGAATATAAATTAACCATACAGTATCTGTAAGCGTAACCCGAGAATGACAAAATACCATAGTGAGTAGTTAACGGTACCATATTACACCCACCCTGAAATTTGTAACCAAATATCATAATTAAGAATCAGCCTCGTCAATGTCATCCCCAATATTACTTATAAGCCAGTTAACACCAGAAAAAGTATAAAAGAAATATGAAAATCACTACTAAATATTTAAATTGCCGGTCTCTGGTGCTATCAGCTGATATTCCAAAACACAAGATATTAATTTTAACAACCTGGCTATTGATTATTAACATAATGGGTTAAAAAAAACATCATTAAATTCAAATTCACGGACATACACCAGTGACTAATTCACTATGGCTCTGCTAGCAAAATAACAAAATAAAATTTAACCTTGGGTCACCCTGTACAGTTTTTACCAACATTATCAAAAGAATGCACTAAACCAAGCTAGAATAGCTGACAAAAAAACCCGTATTATAAAAATGCTGAAAAGAATGTGACCTACAAAACCAGTGACGGACAATAATGTAAACCCATTTAATCCTTAATAAGAAAAAAAATCGCCTATACATAATTTAGTAATTAAGACGAAATATAGCGATCTACTTGTATTTAGAAAACCTCCAATCACAGAAAAACTAATTAAAAACGCGGATGTCGTAAAAAAATCAAATCAAAAAGGATATGAACGAAAATTAATTAAAATAGCAGTTTAAACGCGGAATTCCGTGCTTTTTAAGGGTTTAACAGCGGGAAAAAAGCTTACCTGTAGATTTTGTGTCGGGTCTACACGTGTGACTGCTAACATCTACGGCTTGGATGCATCGAAATGAGATTCTTCCGGAAAAAGGTAACGGCATTCAAAGCCAAACTAAAACGGCATCGAACAACCAAACGGCACCAATTGCCAAACAAAACCCGGAAGAAAAATTCGGGGTGCAACCCCAAATCCTTTGAGCCCCACAGGGCGTAAGGGTTGACCCCTACCGTCTTGTGCTAGCAGCAAGGTGAAAATGATCGTGATTTTTATTACCCCAACGAATCCAAAATTCATTCATTTTTTCCCTCGTCATCACGCTATAGAGCGGTGCAGAATAGTATCTATTCAAACCACGGTAATCGATACCGTCAGGTATCGACAGCGACGGAAACTAACCCCTTAACACGTCAAACGGTCGGGTGTCAAAACTAGGTACAAAAGAAATATATCGCGCTCCGTCCCGCTTATGATTTCGTAACATATTGTCCATAGTGCAAAATTAAAATGTCCAAATTAATATCGATGGCTTCTGGCTCGACTTATGCCCGAACTAGGTAGCACCTTAAACGCCAGTTGCATATATCGCCGTTTAAAGGAAAATGCCACGCGAACCCTATGATTACATACGTAAACTTAAACCGGTCAGTCAGTTGGAAACTACCTAGATCAGAAGTACGCCTCAAAACCGGAACCAAAGGTGGCGCTACTTATATCAATATTACCATTCGACAATAAAAATATATTATAAGTCTTTGTGACAAAAATTGAATGTTAGACCGCCATGATCCCCTAAGGCGGTTCTTACATTAAAGCATTAGAGCAATAAGCAACTACCAACTGTCAATTAGCAGCACACAATATTCTTTTGACCGCGTCTCAAACTCAAGCAACAGTATTCGCAGCAATCTATAGCTATATCATGTCATCCGACGACTCCGATGATACGGTGACATCTTGTTAAATCAAAACAACTCGCAACACAATTCACTCTACGATATCACTGGGCAACATATACAGGGTGGGGAAGTAGTGCAAGATGATTCCTTCTACCCCCACCGTCCACCGGTGGAGGTGATGCAGTATTCCGTGACGTCATATCTTGGCCACCTTTGCGCATGCGTAAATTACAAGTACGTCATCGAAGTCTACGTCGGTGGAGCTTACGTCAGCAATAGAAATGTCAGCTGTCAAATGTCAAATGTCACCTGTCACTTGTCACCTGTCACTTGTCAAATGTCAAAAGTAAAAACTGACGCGGGTCACGTGTACAAAATGGCGTCCTAAGACACGTGTAAAAGTATGTAAGCTGTCACCTGTCATGTAAGATATGTCAACTGTCACCTGTCACTTGTCAAACGTCAAAAGAAAAATTTAAAATACGTCGCGTGTTCGGGGCGGCGGGAGAAGGCGTTTAAAGAAAGAATGGCGTCGATCGGCCCTTTGGTTCCGGAGATATAGTTTTTTGCGATTAGCGACCTAACGGCTGATGGTGGAGAGACGAAATTCGCATGGGGGGATAGTGGCGGAGCAGATTTTTCGATTTATCAAATTATTTTTCAAAAATCTCAACTGATAGTAAAAAATTAGATTTCAAAATTTTTACATCATCCTGTATAGTAAATTTTTGATTAATTAGATAAATTATGAATCTAATTGGATATAATAGCAGAAAAATATGCATTAGTACATGCAAGCTTACTAGGATGTGATCAGCAAAAAATTAGATGTCAAAATTTCCACATCACTCTGTATAAGAAATTGGGAATTTAAGTATATTTTTATCAACTCAAGCAAGCTAAATAAATTAGCACACACGAGACAAGGTTAGCGTAAGTGTGAAGTTAAGCATGTTGACTAAGCAATTAGTATATTTGTATTACATGTACGTGTTATCCTGAGTAACGTGGTGCGAAGAGAAGTCATATTGACTTAGCAATTAACAGATTTGTAGTACAGGTACAATGATCATGTAAGTTAATGTAAAGCGGGAATAGGTACGAACAGTTAGCATCAAAAAGTATTAGAGTGAAGGTGATTGAGAAAAAAGTGGGCATCAAAGTGTTGGACATTGAGACAATCAGAGTTTTTCTTTGTGAAGCGAGTGTACTGTGAAATAGGGGTAAGTACAGATAAGATTTACTTGGTAGCGTATTAGCATTAACGTGTAGACTATTAGGAGTACTTGCGTGGAGTTTTTTTAGTTTATTTGTGTCATAAAACGTACCGTTTGGAAGATTAGAAAGGACCGCGGAAATCGAGAAGGGTGTGACAGAGGGTTTTTTAGTTTATTTTTGCCATAAAACGTACCGTTGTGAAGATATTTGCATTTTTTCGTTTTTTATTTGTGGACTTGTAAAATTTTTGCTATATATTGTTATTGGAGGGTGGAAAAGTTAAAGCTATCGGGTTGAAACTTTTGTATGTTATAGAGGACTGCCGAAATCGATAAGGGTGTGACAGAGGGTTTTTTTTTATTTTATTTTG
The DNA here is from genome assembly GCA_963971165.1 of Philopedon plagiatum. Lineage (NCBI taxonomy): Eukaryota > Metazoa > Arthropoda > Insecta > Coleoptera > Curculionidae > Philopedon > Philopedon plagiatum. Next base: position 40,587,678 of record OZ020194.1, read on the forward strand.
GACATAAAACTTGCCATTTTTAAGATATTTGCATTTTTTCGTTTTTTATTTGTGGACTTGTAAAATTTTTGCTATCTATTTTTAATAGGGGTGGAAAAGTTAAAGCTATCAGGTTGAAACTTTTGTATGTTATAGAGGACTGTCGAAATCGATAACGGTGTGACAGAGGTGGTTTTTTATTTTATTTTGGACATAAAACTTGCCGTTTTTAAGATATTTGCATTTTTTCGGTTTTTATTTGTGGACTTGTAAAATTTTTGCTATATATTTTTAATAGGGGTGGTAAATTTGAAGCTATCGGGTTGAAACTTTGGTATGTTATAGAGGGTTGCGGAAATCGATAAGGGTGTGACAGAGGAGTTTTTTTATTTTATTTTTGCCATAAAACGTACCGTTTGTAAGATATTTGCAGTTTTTTATTTTTTATTTGTGGACTTGTAAAATTTTTTGCTATATATTTTTATTGGAGGGTGGAAAAGTTAAAGCTAGCGGGCTAAAACTTTTATATATTATAGAGGGATGCTTAACTCGATAAGGGTGGGATAGGGTGGTATTTTTATTTTATTTTTACCATATTTTTTCGTTTTTTAGTTGTGGACTTTTTGCTATATATTGTTATTGGAGGGTGGAAAAATTTTAAGCTAGCGGGCTAAAATTTTTGTAGGTTATAGAGGGCTGCTTAACTCGATAAGCGTTAGGTAGGTAAGGTAGTTATTTCCAAAATTTTTCCAAAAAACATTTTTACAAAAATTGTTTTCCAAAAAAAAATTTTAATTTTTCTGCCAAACTCTGTTTTCAAAATATTTTGTTTCAAATTGGTTTTTCCAAAAATTCTTTTCAAAGCTTAATGTGTTACAGAAAATGTTCGTATGTGACTTCTGCAACGCCTCATTCACCAGGAAGGACAGCCTCAAGCGTCATGGAGATTGTCGCATGGCGGTCAAGATCTGCGACGTCTGCAGTGGAATTTTCAAGTCGACGGGGGCTCTTCTTCGCCACCAGAAGGAGAAACACCCGGCTCCCAAAAGACCAGCGACTACCACGCAGACATCCATGGCGAAAAGAGCAAGACTCGTTTCGACAGATGGTGACTATTTAAAATTTAAATTTCTGGCGGTCGAAAGAAGAAATTTGTCTTTATATAACTCGAGTACTCATTATGTATTTCCGATTTTCAGAACCATCTACGTCAGCCACACAACATTGCGCAACATGTCAAATAGATGTTCCTATGAACCGATGGGGAGGCCATCTAAGGACCCTAGGACATCGTGAGAAATGCTGCGTGATGCAGGAGGAGGAAGGAGTAGAGTTGGTGAAAACATCATTCAGGAGCCGAATTGCTACGTACCGACTGACTTCAAGCCGGGACCCCACCAACATGAAGGATTATCTGCAACATCTAAAACAAAAATTCATCAAGTTGGTGGGAGACATCCGTGAGAAGTACGACCAGCTGAAGGTCGGACTGGAGCTTTTCGGCCGCTTCCTCCAGCAGTCGAGCGAGTCGTCTGAGGTGAAGTCCTTTAACAGCAAATACCAGATGGTGAATGGGGCTACGGACTTGGAGGAGCTGTTCGAGCAGTTCATCACCATCTTGGACCGAAAGTATTCCGAATTTCGGGAAAAGGATAGCGGTGAGTGGAAAACTACTGCAAAAAAATTTGAAAACTGTTGAATAGTTCGAACTAATTGATATTTCTATTGTTACAGGGTGGGCGCTCCAACAACTCCTCCACTTAGAATTAGGTATCAACAAGATCCAGCCACTAAAGTCATCCTCCTACATCCCGCTACCAAAGGAGATTGAAGCAAAGAAAGCTGTTCTAAACATCCAGAACACGGATCAGAAATGTTTCATGTGGTCAGTCCTAGCTGCCTTACATCCAGTTCATTGGACTCAACATGCAGAGAGAGTCGCGAACTATCTGCCTTTTGAGAACGAGTTGGACTTTACAGGTATGGAATTTCCGATTAAACTTACCGACATCGCTAAGTTTGAGCGACTCAATAATATTTCTATCAACGTATACGGACTTGAAAGGATTTTTGACAATGGTAAAAATAGTATTGAAGTCGTGGGGCCCTTATACTTTACAAATTCTCGTAACACAGAGCGACATGTAAATTTGTTAGTAATCAGTGATGACCATGGCAATAGTCATTACTGCTTAATAAGAAGTTTATCGCGCTTGATCTCAAGACAATTATCCTCACGCCATGCTACCAAGTATTTATGTGATGGTTGTTTATCATATTTTTATTCAGAACAAAAATTAAAGATTCATCAGGAACATGATTGCGGGCACGTTTTAGCTAAAGTCCCAACAACAGATTTAAAAAAAATAAATATGATGAAGAGATTCCTGAGAATATCCTGAAATTTACAAACTTTGAAAAGAAATTAAAGGTGCCTTTCGTTGTTTATGCCGATTTCGAGACAATCCTTGAACCTATCGATACAGAGGAAAATGTACAGGATCCCGATACGTCATACACTGTGAGAACGCACAAGCATGTCCCGTACTCGTTCGGCTACTACATCAAATGTGACTTTGATGATGCTCATTCGATTTACCAAAGCTATAGGGGTCCGGATGCTCACAAAGAATTCGTAAAACGTTTAGAGGCTGATTGTAAATCCATCTATAAGCGCTTTATGAAGGAAGTAGTACCCATGATTCCTATTTCTGCGGAACAAGAGATTGAGCATCAAAATGCTACGGTGTGCCATATATGCGAAAAGCCATTTGATGTAGCATTAAACGATCGCGTGCATGACCACGATCACACCAATGGCCAATATCGGGCGGCCTCGCACTCTGTATGTAACCTAAATTGCAAAATCCCTCAATTTATACCCATCTTTTTCCATAATATGTCCAACTTTGATTTCCACCTGTTTGTTAAGGAATTGGCTGCCAACGAAGAAAAGCTGGAGGTTATCCCCCAAAACAAGGAAAAGTACATCTCCTTTACTAAACATGTTTTGGTGGATAACATCGAAAACAGGGATGGTAAACAACGGCAGGTATTTTTAAAGTTACGCTTTCTCGACAGTTTTCGTTTCATGGCCAGCGGTCTAGATAAACTTAGTCAAAATTTAAAACCCGAACAATGTCGAGAAGTTAGAAAATATTTCGCGGAAGAAAATAAGTTTCAGCTTATTCGACAGAAGGGTGTCTTCCCATATAATTACGTGGATAGTTTCGCGAAATTGAACGATACAAAGCTTCCATCACAGAAAGACTTTTATAACCAACTGAAAAAAGAAGATATCAGTAACGAGGATTACAAGCGTGCTGGGGCTGTGTGGAATTTATTTGAATGCAAAACTTTAGGCGAATATTCAGATATTTATTTAAAATCCGACGTTTTATTATTAACAGATGTGTTTGAAAGTTTTAGAGACGTGTGCCTAGAGACTTACCACGTCGACCCTGCGCAGTATTTTAGCGCACCAGGACTTTCGCTAGATTCGGCCCTTAAGGCCACGGACGTAAAGCTGGAGTTACTGACAGATCTAGACATGATACACTTCTTTAAACACGGTATTCGCGGCGGGGTCAGTCAGTGTAGCGTTAGAAAAGCTTTTGCGAACAATAAATTTCTACCTCATTATGGCGCTTCCAAACCTACTTCCTACATCATGTATTTGGACGCCACCAACCTGTATGGTGCAGCCATGTCACAATATTTACCAACGGGGAATTTTAAGTGGTTGGATGAGACCGAAATTCAAAGTTTAGATTACATGAATGTCGCGAATGATTCTAAAACTGGCTACGTATTAGAGGTAGATTTAGAATATCCCGAACAGTTACATTATTTACACAACGAACTACCCTTTAGTCCACAATCCATAGCTCCACCGGAATCAAAATTTCAACACATTACAAAATTAATTCCAAATTTGAAAAAGAAAGAGAAATATATAATTCATTACCAAAATTTGCGTCAGGCTTTAGATTATGGGCTTAAGCTCATTAAAATTCATCGCGTTATATCTTTTGATCAATTACCATGGTTAAAGAAATACATTGACCTAAACACAGCTATGCGCAATAAGGCGAAAAATAAGTTCGAGAAAGATTTCTTTAAACTTATGAACAACGCTGTGTTCGGTAAAACGATGGAAAATGTGGAGAAACGGGTAGATGTTAAACTGGTTTCTCATTGGGAAAATATTGGTAGAAGGTTGGGAGCCGAAGCGTTAATCTCGAAACCTCATTTTAAAGACCGCACTATTTTCAGCGAGACCCTAGTAGCTATACAGATGAGAAAACAAAAAGTCACATATAATAAACCGATTTACGTAGGTTTTAGCATCTTGGAAATAGCCAAGACTATTATGTATGACTTTTTGTACGGGTGTATTAAGCCAAAATACGGCAACAACGCGGTATTACTCTACACTGACACCGATTCCCTTGTTTTAAAAATTACAACTGAAAATTTAGATAGATTCGATACGTCCAATTACTCACAAGATAACCCACATGATGTTCCTGTAAACCAATCAATTTTGGGGAAAATGAAAGACGAGTATGCAGGAAAAATCATTTGGGATTTCTACGGTACCGGGGCGAAAGCATATTGTGTAAATGTGGAGGGAAAGTTAACGAAAAAAGCTAAGGGAGTTCCTGACTACGTCACCCAATCCGAACTGACTCTTGACGATTATAGAGAGGCGGTTGACGTAGAAGGAACTCACATTTCACACTTTCCGTTCACATTTACACGATATGTATGTCGAACTTAAAAATAAGGTAGCGCTATCACACGCGGACGATAAGCGGTACCTTATTCCCGGCGACTTAGAGAACACGCTTGCTTGGGGTCATCGAGATATTGAAAAGTATAAGGAATCATCGGAAATTCCATGAGCTAAGACTGATCACCGACAGCTAACTTTACATCAATCACCTTTGATAGTTAAATGTGTGACTTTAGAGGCTGTGATATTAGGCTAGTAATTTATTTTAGTTATTTAATTATTGTATTGATTTTACCCTAATCTACCCTATTTACTGTATTTACCTATTTACTTTATATGTATATTTAACCCAAGTTTACCCTATTTTTTATATTGTTTGTTTATTGTACTCTATTTCCTATTTACAGACCACTGTTCGGACACTTCAATCACCTTTGATAGCTAAATGTGTGACTTTAGAGGCTGTGATATTAGGCTAGTAATTTATTTTAGTTATTTACTTATTGTATTTATTTTACCCTAATCTATCCTATTTAATGTATTTACCTATTTACTGTATATGTCTATTTTACCCAAGTTTACCCTAGTTTTTTATTTTATATTGTTTGTTTATTTTACTCTATTTACAGACCACTGTGCGGTCACTTTTTTTACTTTTTTAATTTTTTACACAGTAATAAATGCTTGTTTTTGTGTTTATATTGGCGTTTTATTTCCGTAGTTAAGGCGAGGAAAAAACAAATTGACGTTAGACTATTTATTTAGTAACAGTATAATATTCAAGATTAAGCTTATACAATTCATAAACATGTTTTGCAAATAGGTGTATTAGCTTCTCGGTCCATCTAAATAGATACCTGTCTGTTGTGGCATCTTCAAACTTTAGACTTCTCTTATCGCCATTGCGATGAAACACTAGCGTATACTGTCCAATTATCATAAATATATCTACCCAATGGGTATTGAAACAATCAAAAGTGCTTAAAAACTCTTCAAATTCATCACTAGAGAAAGAAATTTTGTCATAACCAATAGTATCCAAAATTACTTGTTTGCGTTCCTCTTCTGACGCAGTAAAAATTACAGTTATAAAGTCATCAATCTCGTAAACTCGGTTAGGCTTAGTCTTCGGAACTGGAACATCAGGACATCGAGAAGGAGATTCAAACACCTTATCCCAGCTGGAGGAGGAGGAGGAGGAGGAAGCCATTGGTAAGTTTAAATGGTGAGTTTCAAAAATATTCTAACCAAAGATTTCTTTTCTTGGTAAAACTTGATGTCTCGTTTTAGCTTGCGTAATTGTTTCAAATGCTCGGCTAATCTAACTGACAAGTCGACCGTCTTTGCCATGCGCTCGAGACTAAATGTCCAAATTTCTCAAGGGGTTCTAATAATATAGGATAAAATTAAACATGTAATACAGTCCAACTTCTTTATTTAGGTAAAAAATCATAAATATATTCATACAAAATTTTTGAATTCTTAGCACTACAAGGACAATATTCTAATCCATGATAAGAACAAGTGGTTTTACTTAGAGATAATTTCGGTACATTAACACCGCCGCTAGTAAATTCTAAATTAACAATATCGGGTATATGCTTAAGATATTTCATCGCGGAAAAAGTTTCCAGTAAGAAGGCCTTCTTTACATGTCCCTTTACATAGATAATATCAAGTTCGTTGTAGATAATGCGGTGAAGTTCATTGTAATCGGTTTCACCAGAATTGTAGTATAAACCATGTCGGTTCCCATATAGAAACATCACTTGCTTCTGGCAATCATAGGACAGCTCATAAAACGGCTTAACGGGTTTGAAAAGATAGTTCCGTATTTGCTTTCCATCATAAATAGCCAATTCTTTAGCTTTAAATTCTGGAACGCTGAATCCTTGAACGTCAACCACAACAAACTTCATCGTGCTGAGAGGGTTGAATAGTAAATGACTACAACAGATCACGTACTTGACCTGTTAAAGCCTGATACTCAAGCACTCGGTCATGAATAATTAGACAAAAGGCACGTGACTCAGCCGAGAAGTTTTCGGAACTTTGAAACTCCAACTTAACGTCAATAGTGTTACTCTTGAGGGCTTCATTTTGTTTGGAACAGTCAATAACAAAGAGGGTTCTGCCAGCGAAAGCGAGAAAATCCAAGAGCGGCTCCGACCGTTGCTTTCCCAAATAGGTTTTTTGAAAGTCCGTATACATCTGATAGGCTTCTGCAAACTGTCTATTGACAAAGTTTAGGTTTAACGACTCATAGGGGTAAACTTCAGAATTTAAATGCAATTTGACGTCGGTGATGTTTAAATTATCAAAGTAGGTGCAATCAGCTTCCGAGTTATCTTTTCGCTTCTTCATAAAAAAGACAATGACGTATCGGGCTCTCTCAGACATGGTCTTAACGGTCCAAATATCACGCTTTGTTGTTCTCAAAGCAGGCAGTTCATGTAGTTCCCAGTTTCTAAACGGAATATATATATATATATATATATATATATATATATATATATATATATATATATATATATATATATATATATATATATATATCGGTTTGTTCTTTGCAATTTCATCCAAGAGCCTTAATTTCACTGCATCACTCGGGTAAATATGTTTCACTTTCAACTCAACCGTTTTTAAGGTTATTGCTGCTTTCTTAGTACCAGTGGACTTGTAGCAGTTATCGTCATGACGAGCACGAACTAGTTTAATTTTCTGTTTACCCATTAGCACATTGTGGTAATCAGCAAACTCTCCAAACAAGATTGAAAGTGGGATGCGAAAATTAAAGTCTTTAGAAGTTTCATCCAAGGTCTTGACAGTTCCACTAGGCCAATTCCATCCGGCTATGTCTAGAGCACGACTTTCTTGCTCATTTAAACATAGCATATTTTTAACGGTGCTAACAATACCAGGATTTCGAATCTTTTCAATCTCCTTACCATTAACTTCATAGGAAATGTTGTCAAAGAGAAAGGCTCCAGCATTATTGGTTAGATCGCAAGTACCAGTCTTACCAGCGGCATCTGCTTCCACCTTAAACGTGCCCTCGATGTAGAGTTGAGCTTCACTCATATCCAAAAAGACATCTTGCTGATTGATAACAATCTCGATTTCGTCATTGTTATTAAAGGAGTTGGTAAAGGGGTGATAAGTGTGCCATTCTTCACGAATGACCGACTCATCGCTCTTGATCTGATTGAAGATTTGAAGTTTTTCTGACATGGTAGCGGTAATGAGTGCTTCGAGACTGCAAATATACTATATTTGAAAACGTGAGTGACCCCTTCGACTTCTGACCACTGAATGATCTGCCGGCTGATGTATTAGTGATTAAATACCCTTTAAATACGAGAACCATTTCGTCTGAGCTCTAATCGAATTACTACTTCTTCACCTCGAAAATTAAGAGGCCTAGAATCCTGGTCAACTAGCGTGAGAGTGATGTTATAGATGCTTTTTTGGTTCACAGGTAAATAGATTAGATTCCTTGGTTCGATATTTATACTGTAGCCGGGGTCAATAGTTGGAGAAAATTCGTACAGAGTATGTGCGGGATTATTTGTGTAATACGAGCCGGAAATGATATTACACTCTACTCTAATAGTAACAACTTGTATAATATCCACAGGCTGATCTGATTCGTGGAATTTACCAGACTTTAGCAGTTGAGGTGAAAATCCCAACAACTTTGCAATACTGTCTTTTGGCTTAAAGTTTATGTCGTAGACACTGGTTAACTCACACTTTAACGTATTGTTATTGGGCTTAAGCGATAAGATGCGATTCCGTTCGTCTGCGGGAGCACTGGGATCTAGGAGCTTACGTTGTAGAAACTGTTCGATATCTTCCAACTCGTAGGACCCTGTTGGTATTTCCAATACTCGCTCCTCCTGATTATTGACAATGTAATAGAACTTGTTTCGTCCCTCTTCTATATTGGGAATCGTGTTCCAAGTGTTTAGCGAAATTAATGCTAACGAGTAATCGAACCGGGAATCGAGCTCTATGGGAGGTACAAAGTATGCTTCAAGTCGGTGAGAGCCACCTTTTAACGTGAATGTTTGTGACATGACTGATGTCAATAAGCATCAACACCTGCATTTATAAAGTTTCATTGTAGAGAAATGCTAGAGCAAGATGTCCACAGTTTATCATTCCATAATCCTGATACTGATCGGAATTAAAATAGATTTTCGCATTTTTCATGTACTTGACAAATTCCTTGGGCGGTTTCAAGTTGCCAAAACTATCGAAATAAACAACTCGATTACCGTGTTTCTTGTAAGCTACCCAACGTGTTCCGAATCCTGTGTTCCGATCCAAATTAATCACACCACACTCTGTTTTGAGGGGTGCGTTCGGTAAAGTGTCTCGCATAAATACTCCTCTAAAATGCGGGATGTTTAATCGAGTGACGTATGACTTAATATCGTGATCGGATAACGGTTTTTCAGGTAGCTTTATTGGTAGTTTTTTGGCATTTTTCGTAAAAACAATCCATAGCCAGTTTTGTGTTTCTTTAAATACAAACCGCTACCCTTTTTTCCCAATGCAATCGCTTCCATTGTTTCGTTGTGTCGTTTCGATTCTTTCAACTTCTCCTTGGCACTTTGAGCGTCATTAACGGCCTTCGCTACCCCCGCGGCGCCTCCGCTTAGTGCCCCCAGGGCACTAAGTCCTGCAAAGATGGGAATAAGTGGTAGAAACCCGCCCTGTTTCGGTAATGGTATGATGCGTGATACGTTGATCCTCTTACGCCCTCCCACCTTCTTGACCGTTACTCGTGCAGCTTTCAGTATTTTACTGAGAGTCCTTTTCTTACTAACATCACCAGTACCCGTATGTTTCAGTTGTTTCTTAAGCAGAGTGACCACTGATGATAGCGGTTTCATGTTCTTCTTCTTGCCAGCACCCAAGTTGCGCTTTACCTTCATAGCGTTAGTTACTAACCACGCTGAAGCTTTTTCACCAAAACTGGAATCGTTTGCCTTTACTCGTTCCCAAGCCCGATTCTCCAACACTCGATCGGCTCGATGTCTTTGTTCCAACTCTTTAGACTTTGCGTATTCGATATCGTGATCGCGACAAGCACTATCCAATTTGTTTTTTGGTCGATCGCCTCGAGCCAGCCGCTCTTGAAGTTTGGTTCCTGGTCCGCAATAGGAATAACCAGGCAAATGAAGCTCGAACGGGAGCTTGTTGATAGCTGTATTTAACACACCTGCACCCTGCAGAGTCTTCATTAGTAACGAAGTCCTGGGAGGGTGTAGAGTAGTATTTATAGAGATGCGTCAAGAGAAGCAGAAACTCAAAATCCAAGTGTGTAATTGCGATATGAAAAAAGAAAAGTGCCTCAGTAGCAAACATGGTCAACTTTTGCCTTCTACAATTCGAGCGTTAATATGTGGTCCGAGTAATTGTGGCAAAACCAATGTAATGATTAGTCTTTTGATTGATGAAAATGGTTTAAAATTCGAGAATGTGTACGTGTATTCCAAATCCCTGCAGCAAGACAAGTATGACTTTCTTCAACAGGCTATTCCCGTTTAGGCTATTTCGGCTACAGTGCTAATGATGAAGTTTTAGATCCTGCCAGTGCCCGACCTCACTCTGTATTCATATTTGATGACGTAGCATGTGAGAAGCAGGATAAAATACGTAATTATTTTTGTATGGGCCGACATCATGCGATTGATTCATTCTATTTATCGCAAACTTACTCGAAAATACCGAAACAGCTGGTTCGTGACAATGCTAATGTATTAATTTTATTTAAGCAGGACGACTTAAACCTGAAACATATCTACGATGATCACGTTAATACAGACATGACATTCGATGCATTTAAACATATTTGTTCCGAATGCTGGAAGGATAGGTACGGGTTCCTAGTCATGGTGAAAGACAATGATATTGCCAAAGGTCGATATCGTAGCAAGTTTGATACTTATATCATACCCTAAACCCTCGGGACTCAGTGCAACACTTGACGTTCTAGAAGCTAGATGTGTTAAGTCTCGAGAAACAGGATCTGGTTAGCAGTTGTTTTAGCTGTTTCCTAGCTGTTTTTCCCGAACAGGGTCTGTTTTTTAGCTGTTTTTCCAGAACAGGGTCTGTTTTTTAGCTGTTTTTTCCCGAAACAGGGTCTGTTTTTTAGCTGTATTTCCAGAACAGGGTCTGTTTTTTAGCTGTTTTTCCAGAACAGGGTCTGTTTTTTAGCTGTTTTTTCCAGAACAGGGTCTGTTTTTTCCAGAACAGGGTCTGTTTTTTAGCTGTTTGTCTAGAACAGGGTCTGTTTATTAGCTTTTTTTTCCAGAATAGGGTCTGTTTTTTAGCTGTTTTTTTCAGACCAGGATCTGTTTTAGCTGTTTTTCCCGAAGCAGGGTCTGTTTATTAGCTGTTTTTCCAGAACAGGGTCTGTTTTTAGTATGTCTACCCCCATGAGCCAGCCCGATCAAGACGTTAAACGTAGGATTATCCAAGCTGCACGAACAATAAGAAAGAAGTATTTAGCATTAAAGTTGGAGCGAGGCGAAGAAGATGAAGCTCGTAATAAATTCTTAATGCCTATTACCGATCCTCTGAATAAGCTTGTGAGTGCTTCCGCCACCGCCGCCGCCGCCACTGCAAAATCTAAGAAACGTAATATTAAAGTGGAAGAGAGTGTTGGTGTAAAACCCAAAGTTAAACCGTCCAAACCTCCTGTAAAATTTTTAACCGAGGAAACTCACTACGGAGATGTTGCTGCTGCTGATGATGATGTGTTTGAAGAACCAGCTCAGGATCCTGCGACACAATCATCGCAACACATAAGAAAGAATTTTGAAGATTCTCTTCAAAAATCTGAACTGTTTGAGACTTTTATCGAGCAGTATCCGACGATTGCTCGAGAATATCTGAAACTATATTGGTCGGCCTCAGCCGAAATAGATGCTAACAGCCTGAAATATGATTTGGTGACTGATTCTTGGAGCTTAGGTTCAGAACCGGTTAATTTCTTAAAGAATGGTGATATTCAAGTTGGCTCCCTTACGTACAAAGGAACTCTGGGACTATACGATTTATTGTTTCTCAAGACTCCTAAATTTCAGACTGCTGCCGATGAAGAACAATATAGAGATATTTTAAAGCGAACAGATTTATACTTGAAAGACAATGGTCAGTTGAAAGGTAATAGATCCCACAAATACAATGCCATTGTGAAACTGCTGATTGCTAAAGGTTCTACCAGTAAAATTCCTTCGCCCGGGGTTAAAATAGCGTCCAGAACGCGGTCTGCGAAATCCGGATCTGTGAAATCCGGATCTGCCTTAATGGAATACAACGAAAAACCCAAAGAATATGTCTACTATGATGACGTAAATGAGCTGGTTGACAGGTTAAAAAAGCTAGACGCTTCCAATCAGGTTGGCAACAATAATAACATGAACGAGATTTGGAGCATTTTGCACGAATTGGAACACCTTGGACTAATTGAATTCTATAAATAAGTTTGTTTAAAGCTGTTATGCCTCAGTACCGCAGTAATCATGAATAAGTTTGGACGTTCCTTGCCCACGTCGTCTAATCAGAAAAGAGTGAGAGTGTTGCAAGCACCCAACTTGATCACTCTTACAAAAGATGGTGATTACAAATATTCGAGATCACCGGCTTTGTAACGTCAAATCACCAACAGATATCGCTGATGCCGTAAATAAAAAGTTTGTAGAGAGTAGGCTAACTTCACTTTCTACTACCATTGATAGATCGCTGAATGATAAAATACAAGTATCCCACATGGAGACGCTGAGACAAGTAACGGTGTTGGAACAAAAAGTAAACAATTCTATCGGTAGTATTGTAAAGCAAACGGAGACCTTTACAAAAACTAATAAGGATTATGTAGACTCGGTATCCAACCAACTTAAGCTGCTTGACAATAAATTCAAGAGTGAGACTTTAGTTTTGAATACAAACCTGGATCGTCTCTCTACCCAATTCAAGGACCTCGAAAAACTCCTAAAAGTTTACACCAATCAGGCTATTCAAAATGCTCTCAGACCAGTCAGGATGGATATGGGAAAAATTCGTGAAGAACTCTCCAAATTATTACAAACAGTTGATTTGCTAAAGAAAGGATCTTCCCGTCCACCAACTGTCTAAAATTTAGACGTATATAATTCGATATCTTGCAGCAGAACCTCATTCTTTGAGAAATAATGGCCAAGGGCATTACGAAGGCTAGAGAACAAGTTGTTAAGGAACTACATAAACCAGCTAGAATCAAATTTAAACGTCGCAGATTTATCCAGTATCGTTTAGACGATACGTTTGCCTCCGATCTTGCGCAGTTCGATCAGTACGCTCGTGAAAACAAGGGATTTAAATACATCTTGGTTGTAATTGATTGCTTTTCAAAATTTCTCTGGACCAGACCTCTAAAGTCGAAAAATGCTCAGGATGTGACTAATGCAATGGCCCATATACTCAAATAGTCTCGGAGGATTCCGAAAAAGTTGGTGACAGATAATGGGAAAGAGTATTACAACGATAGCTTTCACAGTCTTATGAAGAAGCATGGGATACATCATTACAGTACCTTTAGTATTTTAAAGGCTTCTATTGCTGAACGAGTAATTCGAACGCTCAAAGAACACCTGTTTAAGTTGTTTACCTTGAATGGTAATCATAAATGGATCGACTTGTTGGAACAAGTTACAAATAATTACAATAACACCAAACATCGTACGATTCACATGAAACCGAAGGATGTTAGCAAGAGTAATGAGAAGAAAATATTGGACTCTGTTTATAGTCGTTTAAAGGTTGTGGGGAGGCAAAAATTCAAAGTTGGCGACATTGTTCGCATAAGTAAGGCTAAGCACGCGTTTGAAAAGGGTTATGTGCCTAATTGGACTACTGAGTTGTTTAAAGTATCTCAGGTTAAGATTACCAATCCAACGACTTATTTGCTAGAGGATACGAGTGGTCAACCTATTAGCGGTGGATTCTATGAAGAGGAATTGCAAAAAACCAAACAATCTGACGTATTTCTTATTGAACAAATTTTGCGTAAAAAGGGCAAAAAGATATATGTAAAATGGCTTGAGTTTGATAAGTCTCATAACAGTTGGATAGATATGGCTAAGGATGTGGTTTAAACGCTCGTTCTTTGTATAAATAGACAGCATTTTCCTGCTTTCAACCAGTTAAAACTATGTCGTATTGCAAAGAGTGTGATACTGAAATTTTATCTCCTAGTGCTCATAACCGTACCCTAAAACATAAGCAGCAATGTAGTGAGAACTTGTACTCTCAGGTAAACCTCGTTCGAACTGCTTTTAAAAACCGCGTACTAACTTATCATCTGACAAGTGACTTACATTCGACTGATGTTAAGCAATATTTAGAAGATCTCAAAGATACGGTTATTACTTTACTCACTGATCCTTTAAAGACTTACCCCCAGCTTAAAGTTAATATGGAGCTATATGGTTCGTATCTGTTGGCATCAACACAAGAACAAGACATAAAATCGTTTAATACCAAATTTAGTGTTATTTCTTCCAGCACTAATTTGGAAGACTTTTACAGCGAATATCAGATCTCTCTAGTGAAAAAAGCTTCCGAATTCACCGAGATGGGAAGCGGATGGGCGTTATCCAAACTGCTGTTTCTCGAACTTAACCTCAATAAATGTGGAGTGGGGGTATAGTTCTCCCTATGATTACACTACTGCGTTGGTTGACGTCACTATTTTAGTGTGAACCATGACAAGTAAAAGTTGTACCGCTGCTGCTGCTGCTGCTCCTGAGGTTCTAGAAGAAGAAGACGATAGTTCCCGAACCTCATCCCCATATTGGACATATCTAGACAGCATGATTCTTCGAAGTAACAGAGAAATTCGCACGGAGACTAAACTCTTGGGTGAATTTTGCTATCCTACTGGTAATTTTACAGTAATTGTGGGCCTCAGTGTTGCCAGGGGGATGATACCAAGTGTTAAACTAGTTCCCACAACGCCTGAACATCAGCCAGTCTCCCTAAGTCATTCTGATTGGATCGAGTTTTTGGAGATCATTGACAAGATGTTTGAAGATATTGATGGAAGTGTGACAACAACGCTGCCGTCGTCATTGGAAAATTTTACCCTATCCAGTGCTATTCTTTTAAACGAGCGAATATATCGACTTGGAAGCAATGATGTAACTTTAACGTTTTCTTGTAATGATATTAATTCTATTGTTAGCATTAAGCATTTAATTAACTATAGATTAGAATTAGTTCGACGTTTACAATTTAGAACTTATTATGATGATACTTTACAGTATGCTCAATGTTTTGTTGATATTAAGGAAAACTTTTTTGAAATTATTACCAATCTCTGTAATTTAAACCCGTCTGAACAAAGTTACTACATGCTGGAATTATTGCATTACAACCAGCAAAAATTGTTAGATGACTTTGATAAACTGTATATGTATACTGATGACTCATACCACTAATAAATAGTTTACAGCTCAAGGTTCTTTCCTTTTCCCCCCTTTCCCCTCTCCCTTATCCTGCTGCTGCTGCTGTTGCTGCGGTTACTGATAAATACAGCTCGATTCTAGCAGAGATTTCATAGTTGTTTCAATATTCGCTGCATACAGTTCGAACCTGTCGGGACCTGTCGCGTGTGTTGATACCTGTTTCGCAACATTCTACAATGAGTATTTCCAAGCAAACATTAGCTGAACTGAACGCTCGTATTAACAGTGATGTTGTGAACTTTCCCGAATGCAGGAAACTTTCCACTCTACCTGTAGGAGTAGCGTATCCTATTCAAACACTGAAATTTGTAACCACACGTTATGGGAGAGCTCTTGTTGCGACATTGATTGACTTAGCCCAGGAGGATGTACTATTTCAAACCTACTTACCACAACGGATAGCTGAAACTATGTCGCAGGATCTGGTTGACACCATGAACCGATCGAGTGCTCAGTATACTCTCGCATATGTGGGGCAAAGCTTGACTGCGGTTGGTGGTGGTGGTCACCCTCGCACCCTAATCCGGTTTGAATGCTCGGAATAAACCTGTTTCAAGAGATATTGATGGTAGTGGTGGTGGTGGTGGTGGTATATCTTACCTTACTTAAAGCCCTTCCGTACTGTAACCTGTTTAGAAGTTAGTTCGACACCGTCGTCGTCGTCGATGTTGCGTTTGAGTCTAACCAGTGTGTACAAGATGTCACAAGACCATCAGGATGTTTGCATCGATCTTCAAGGTTACCCTTTAGCCAGTGGGTTTATACCGAAGGAGTTGGCTGTGTTTGATGGCGTACGATTTTGCAGCTTTCTCTTCAAACCTCCGTATGGTAAGAAATTTTTGAAACCCGAAGATCTCAAGATAGTAGAACATTTGGATGAAAAATACCATGGACTAATGTGGGAGTCTGGCTGTTTGGACTTGAACCAATTTGAAAGTGTTTTACGTGACATCCGTCTTCAGTATGACTCTCCTAAATTTCTAGTTAAGGGTGATTTAAAGGCAACTTGTTTAAAGCAGATTTTTGATTCTTGTCTTATCTTTAGTGTTCCTTTAAAGACTGAGCCTAAATTAAGTAAATATAAGAAAGTTGTGGAATGTTTCCACCATAAGGACTTTAATGTTTGGCATTGTGCCGGTAATAATGTTAAGTTATTGTATAATTTCCGACATTGTTTTTTAAATGACATGGAATAAAAGTATATAGCATATTTTGTTTGTTTTCTTTCTTAGTATAGCTCGATTAGTCTAAGTAGAAAGACGTAAAATGATTGGCCGCAGTGTAGATTGTACTGATTGCTTAGACGACGGTCTGAGCATTATTCGTACTTTTGAAGAAAGACTGATTACGTTTGAAAATTGGACCAATAAAGTTAGTCCGAAAGACTTAGCACAGGCTGGTTTTTATTACACCCAGCGATTAGATATAGTTAAATGTGCATTTTGTCATTGCGAGTTTGCTGATTGGAAGGAAGGAGATGATCCGCTAGCCGATCACTATAAGTACTCTAAGCATTGTCGACTAGCTAAAGTATTGTGGAAGTGCCGACCACAGCAAAAGAAAGCCCCGCCGCAAAGCTTGAGAAAGATCCTACCCGAACCGCTCCGAACTATCCATGTTAGTTCTCTGTTCTTAATACCACTGTTGGTGTTATTAGCCAGTGGACTGATACACCTCTATGATATTATAAATCTCCATTCTTCAACGCTTTAGCTCATTTTCACGTGAGCTATGGCTCTGTTAAGTTCATCCTTCATTCTACTGGTTGCAGTAGTACACAACGTCTTCTACGTATATCGACCTTTAAATGTTCGAAACGCTTCTGTTTTGTTCGATTTTGGAGATTGCAACTCAAGCAGACCATGGATTCCGTTTGATTTTAACCCACAGAACGCTGACCACATGTCTGTATTCTCCGCTACGATACCTACATCAAACAGTAGCAGCAGCAGCAGCAGCTCTTTTCGCTACAAGGTTCACTTTCTCTTTCAAGATTCAACGATTGGTGAAACAGGATGGATGACGTTCCATAGCAAGTGCAAGAATGAGACCGCATCTCCTACTATTCCTACTAATTCTACGCTACCGTCATCTTTCCCCGCAACTCTGAACAGTATTTCTAGTTTACTTGTATTCATAGCTATAACTTGTTTAATAGTATTAACTAATTTTGTATTTAAGGTTGTGAAATATCGATATATATTGTGGTTAACTAAATAATTTTTCTACTTACTAGTTTTATTACATATTCGTATCTCGCAAAACGCGTCTAAACGTGTCTAAACGACTGTTGCGCTGACCTTGCCTCGTGTGTTAATTATTTAACTCGCTTGAGTTGGGGATTTTGACATCTAATTTTTTGCTGATCACATCCTAGTAAGCTTGCATGTACTAATGCATATTTTTCTGCTATTATATCCAATTAGATTCATAATTTATCTAATTAATCAAAAATTTACTATACAGGATGATGTAAAAATTTTGAAATCTAATTTTTTACTATCAGTTGAGATTTTTGAAAAATAATTTGCTCCGCCACTATCCCCCCATGCGAATTTCGTCTCTCCACCATCAGCCGTTAGGTCGCTAATCGCAAAAAACTATATCTCCGGAAGCAAAGGGCCGATCGACGCCATTCTTTCTTTAAACGCCTTCTCCCGCCGCCCCGAACACGTGACGTATTTTAAATTGTTCTTTTGACGTTTGACAAGTGACAGGTGACAGTTGACATATCTTACATGACAGGTGACAGCTGACATACTTTTTCACGTGTCTTAGGACGCCATTTTGTACACGTGACCCGCGTCAGTTTTTACTTTTGACATTTGACAAGTGACAGGTGACAAGTGACAGGTGACATTTGACATTTGACAGCTGACATTTCTATTGCTGACGTAAGCTCCACCGACGTAGACTTCGATGACGTACTTGTAATTTACGCATGCGCAAAGGTGGCCAAGATATGACGTCACGGAATACTGCATCACCTCCACCGGTGGACGGTGGGGGTAGAAGGAATCATCTTGCACTACTTGGGGACTTTAATTGAAACAAATTCGCTAGAAGTTTAGGAAAAATATTTGTGAAAAATGCAAAAGCACATCGATTGAGATGTTTTGTGGGCTTCGTACTCATAACAAAAATTTGATTTTTCACACCCCTTAAAGGGGTGAAACATAACCCAACTTATTTTTTTTAATGGGAAGATACCACTTATGGACCTTGTTGGAGAGGTATTTTAAAGAGAAAATTGAATGTGCTATTGTTTTTTATTTCGATTTAATGGGTAAGCTTTAATTAGTGTTGATGACCTTAAATTGGAAAATTAGAAATTACATTATAAAATAATCTTAAAGAGCTGATTTCCTATTTTAACAATTGTTCAAAATGTGCAACATTTACTTTTGGCGAATAGCTAATCGATGGTAAAATTCATCCTGTAGTCTTCTTAAAACCTGGGGTGTTATTAAGCGAATTTCTAGTCTGATCCTAATTTTTAGTTCTTCAATGTCTCTAGGTTTTGTATGATACACTTTGTTTTGTAAGTAACCCCCCACAGGTAAAAATCTAAGGAGGTTAGATCAGGCGATTTAGCTGACCATTCAATGGTTCCCCTTCGTCCAATCCATCTATTACGAAAAAATTTATTAAGGTATTCCCGTATATTAGCCGCGTATGGGGAGGGGCACCATCCTGCTGGAAATAAATTCTTTGATCGAGGTTATGATCTTCAGTTGGAAATGCTTCAATTAACTCTGGCACCAAAGCATTTTGCAAAAACTGGAGATATCTATTACCGGCTAAATTTTCATCAAAAAGTATCAGGCTAATAATTCGACCTCCAATGATTCCAGCCCATACATTAACTTTTTCTCGGTGTTGCAAATCCAAACAATCCAACGTGGATTGTTTTCAGCATAATCGCAATAGTTTTATCGATTTACCTAAAAATTAAAAACAAAATTGCGAAACATGGTGTTTTTTTTAAGAATTGAAAAACAGTACATACCTTCCCATGTAAAGTAAAAGTGGCTTCATCAGAAAACAATATCCAATCCGAAAGAATTTGCCCGCCATTAATTGGTTCATCATGGTCTCACAAAATTCCACTCGTCGATCAGGATCATCTTCTAGCAACTCTTGCACTGGTTTCATTTTAAAAGGCCTTTTCCCCGACGATTGTTGAATTTTTAAAACCGTTTTGTGGCACAAATTTTATTATGTGCGCGAGCAATTCCTCCGGCTCTCTCATGATACGTAAGGAGAATATAATATTAACAAAATTCCGACTTTAAACTCGGAATTTTATTAAATTCCGACTTTAAACTCGGAATTTTGTTAAATTCCGAGTTTAAAGTTGGAATTTTGTTTATTGTACTCATGCGCGTAGCTTAGCGGGAGCAGGGGTGGGCACCAAAAACCAAGTATTCCCCAGAAAAAAAAAAGTATCCAAAATTATATTCTCCCAAGATACGGTTGTCACGGTACGTCACTTCTGTGGCCTCTTTATTCGGTTTGTTATTTTTTTTTATTTTGTTATATGCATTGAAAAATTATTGGTATCTTTATTATTTTCAAAGTTTTTTATAATCTTAATGTCAAAAGGGCTGATAGTTGAAATCATTGGCCCTTTTAGTTTTCATTTTTTTTTTAACTTTTAAGCCTAGCATAAGTTTATATATCGATAAGTAATCGTCGCCTCTTATATATATATATATATATATATATATATATATATATATATATATATATATATATATATATATATATATATATATATATATATATATATATGTATATATATATACGAGTATATATATATATATATATATATATATATATATATATATATATATATATATATATATATATATATATAGGAAGGACAGTAACGGGGTACTGGTAACAAAGTTACACTATATAACTATGGGAATACCCCAGTGGTTAAAGGAGGAAGCAATAAAAGATGTTGGGTGCTTCTAAAGTATTGCTATTTATTCCACGTTCGAGCTTTCGTCTATGATTATAGACTTCATCAGGACTACAAAACAAGAGAAAATTCTGTTACAAGTCTTTCTAATGGCTACAGTCGGTAACACCTACCAGAATACAGCATTGAAGCTCCTTCAGTTGGTTATTGCAACAGGTGTATGGAAACATAACCTCATATTTGTACAAATTAAAATTGTAAAACATAACATTTAAAATGACTAAAAGTTATAAAATAAGGTCATAGACTTGTTAACAATGTCTGAAAATATATAAAAGTAACACAACAACTTGAAATACTTTTCTCACATACAAGATGATTATTGATTTTTAAAAATTTCAAAATTAATACACAATACTAAAAGTGCTGTCAAATTGCCGGAAGTAACATGGCTGACAACTGACAACAGTGACAAACGACAGGAGTGAGAGGTAGTCAACCAAAAAATATGAAGAATAGATGTAGTTATTCAAAACAGAACGTTCACAAGTTAATGTGTTCTCATTTTTTATTTTAAGTACAATTTGGTTGTGCCTACCCATCCGTTCCAGTAACATACTAAAATTATGAACTAGACAAGGAGTAGATACCCTTTCAGTCACATAGTAAATTTAAAAATTACCATATCCACTATATGAGAATTAATTAAACAAACAAAAACATTATAAAGTCAAAAGAAGGAGAAATGGAAAATAGCACTGTCAACATTATTATTTATTTATTTATAAAAGGGGGGGGATTGCAGATGATTCCACTTATTTTTATACATAACATTCTGGGTATTTTTTATGCTTTGTAGACTTTTGATTAATTAGAAAAGTGTAAATTGCGCTTAAGCTGTCTACACCTTTTTTGTAGTTAAGAGAGTTGCTTATGTAACACATTTCAAGTATTTTTCTCTTTTGGGTACTCTTTTCTGAGTCAAGGATTATGGCATTATTATATTGGATTCTATGATCCATTTGATTAACATGCAAACTAAGGCTAGTAGCCTGTGGTTTATTTTTGCAGTCACTTTTATGGAGAGCTAGTCTTTTTGAGAGTTTTTGACTAGTATGTCTAATATATAACTTGCCACACTCACAAGGTACCCCATAGAACACACCTGATTTTTGGTTATTTGCAGTTTTATCTTTTAAGTTAGAGTAGAACAGATAAAGCTTTTTTAAATTATAGTTGGCAATAACTATGTTAAAATTGAATATTTTTACCAATGAAGGAGTCAAATTGTGGATATACTGCAATTTAGCATATTTTTTCAAAGTGATATTATCGTTTAAATTGTCCACATTATTGTGATTAGATGTGTTATCATTAGAAAATAGCAATTTGTTAATTAATTTTTGGGGGTAAGAATTAGTTAATAGTAAATTTTTCAAAATCAGTAAGCTTTTTTGTAGGAAAGCATTGTGAGAGATTTTTGTAATTCTGTTTTTTAGAGCCAGTACTGCATTCAATTTCTGTTTCTGTGGGTGGTATGAAGTGAAAGGTATGTATCTACCTGAGCTGGTACTTTTTCTATACCAGTCCAACATGACTACATTATCTACGCTCCTAACTGCTAAAGTATCTAAGAAAGGGACAGATGAGTCTGTCTCACCCTCAAATGTGAACGTTAGATTCTGGTTAAATGAGTTAAATATGTCCAGAGTGTACTGTACTTTATCAGCAGGGACTGCCGTGACTAAATCATCCACATATTGATACATGAAAGGGAATTCAAAGTCAATTGTATCTGTAACAAAATACAGTAGTTTGTTCATAACAATTTCAGCTATTGAGGGGGAGGCAGCACCACCCATCGGTAAACCTTTAATTTGTTGATAAAATTTACCATTAAAAGAGAAAAATGTATTATTATAAAGGTAAATGATTATATCAATGAACTCTTGTTGTGGTATTGCGCATTGTTCTTTAATGAGATTGAAATGCTCTTGAAAAATACTAATTATTAATGGTAATGGTATGTTTGTAAAGAGTGAGACAACATCAGAAGACACCAAAACAAGGCCCTGAGGTAATTGGAAATTATTAATTTTTTCTGAAAATTCAAAAGTATCTTTGATTCTAGATTTATTAAAATTAGTGAAAGCTCTGTCACGGATTCCCGAGACGAACTTAGCCAGAGGTTGTGTAGAAGCACCCACACATGATACAATAGGTCTTAGAGGTATGTCCTCCTTATGTACTTTAGGTAGTCCATAATATTTAGGGCAGACACCATTATAAGTCAAAAGTGATTTTGCAATTGCTTCAGGAAGACACCCCCTATCTTTTAATTTCTTAATCAATCTATTACAGCTGAGTTCAAGAGAGTTGGTTGGATCTTTATTAATTGATTTGTAAGTTTCGTTATCATTAAGGATTTATTGATATACGTATCTTTGTTCATAGCCACTGTAACATTGCCTTTGTCAGAACGAGTAATGATTAAATTAGGATTGTTCTTTAAGAACTTTCTTGTTTCAGATTCGATAATATAAGAAGGTGATTGAGCATTCTTATTAAATTGTATATAGTTAGTAATTAAGTTAGTGACTTGAGACCTAACTATATTTTGTTTGTCTTCAGGTATATTGGAAATAACAGATTCTACTTCAGATATTAACCTAAAGATATCAACATCTTTCGGTGTAATAGGAAGACTAAACTTAGGTCCTAAGGTTAGAAAACCTTTTATTTTTTCAGGTATTTCCATATCAGATATATTTTTGAACCAAGCTGCATTGGTAGAATTATAAAGGTTGTCTTTTTTTGAAACAAAGTGCTTTTAATTTTTTTATATTCGTATTCTTTGTTTTATTGAAAACTTTATTATAAGAAAAATGCTGCATATAAAAGAAATCATCCAGTAAGCAATGTGGTGACGAGTTACGGAGAACTTGGATAAGAGAATTAAGTTTATTTTCTAGTTTTTTAATATAGAAATGGGTATCTCTTATGGTTATATTATGCAACTTTAGAGTTACCTGTTGTGTGAGTACTCCAATGTGGTTTGTGTTACGTTGTGTGAGGTGTTGAGGTACGTTCCAAATGTTATTAGCACTATTTTTAATGAAATTGGGTATTACAGAGTTTCTTTTACATTCTAATAGAAATATTCTTCGGTTCCTTTGTGCTGCTAAGTTTCTGTTGACCTTAGCGAATTCTTTCATGGTGTTGACCAACTGGTTGCCGAAGGTTATCCGGACTTGCTGATAGAATGATCCCATACTACAAGTATAAAGAGGAAGGACAGTAACGGGGTGCTGGTCACAAAGTTACACTATATAACTATGGGAATACCCCAGTGGTTAAAGGAGGAAGCAATAAAAGATGTTGGGTGCTTCCAAAGTATTGCGAACGTGGAATAAATAGCAATACTTTAGAAGCACCCAACATCTTTTATTGCTTCCTCCTTTAACCACTGGGGTATTCCCATAGTTATATAGTGTAACTTTGTTACCAGTACCCCGTTACTGTCCTTCCTCTTTATACTTGTAGTATGGGATCATTCTATCAGCAAGTCCGGATAACCTTCGGCAACCAGTTGGTAAACACCATGAAAGAATTCGCTAAGGTCAACAGAAAATTAGCAGCACAAAGGAACCGAAGAATATTTCTATTAGAATGTAAAAGAAACTCTGTAATACCCAATTTCATTAAAAATAGTGCTAATAACATTTGGAACGTACCTCAACACCTCACACAACGTAACACAAACCACATTGGAGTACTCACACAACAGGTAACTCTAAAGTTGCATAATATAACCATAAGAGATACCCATTTCTATATTAAAAAACTAGAAAATAAACTTAATTCTCTTATCCAAGTTCTCCGTAACTCGTTACCACATTGCTTACTGGATGATTTCTTTTATATGCAGCATTTTACTTATAATAAAGTTTTCAATAAAACAAAGAATACGAATATAAAAAAATTAAAAGCACTTTGTTTCAAAAAAAGACAACCTTTATAATTCTACCAATGCAGCTTGGTTCAAAAATATATCTGATATCGAAATACCTGAAAAAATAAAAGGTTTTCTAACCTTAGGACCTAAGTTTAGTCTTCCTATTACACCGAAAGATGTTGATATCTTTAGGTTAATATCTGAAGTAGAATCTATTATTTCCAATATACCTGAAGGCAAACAAAATATAGTTAGGTCTCAAGCCACTACCTTAATTACTAACTATATACAATTTAATAAGAATGCTCAATCACCTTCTTATATTATCGAATCTGAAACAAGAAAGTTCTTAAAGAACAATCCTAATTTAATCATTACTCGTTCTGACAAAGGCAATGTTACAGTGGCTATGAACAAAGATACGTATATCAATAAATCCTTAATGATAACGAAACTTACAAATCAATTAATAAAGATCCAACCAACTCTCTTGAACTCAGCTGTAATAGATTGATTAAGAAATTAAAAGATAGGGGGTGTCTTCCTGAAGCAATTGCAAAATCACTTTTGACTTATAATGGTGTCTGCCCTAAATATTATGGACTACCTAAAGTACATAAGGAGGACATACCTCTAAGACCTATTGTATCATGTGTGGGTGCTTCTACACAACCTCTGGCTAAGTTCATCTCGGGAATCCTTGACAGAGCTTTCACTAATTTTAATAAATTTAGAATCAAAGATACTTTTGAATTTTCAGAAAAAATTAATAATTTCCAATTACCTGAGGGCTTTGTTTTGGTGTCTTTTGATGTTGTCTCACTCTTTACAAACATACCATTACCATTAATAATTAATATTTTTCAAGAGCATTTCAATCTCATTAAAGAATAATGCGCAATACCACAACAAGAGTTCATTGATATAATCATTTACCTTTATAATAATACATTTTTCTCTTTTAATGGTAAATTTTATCAACAAATTAAAGGTTTACCGATGGGTCGTGCTGCCTCCCCCTCAATAGCTGAAATTGTTATGAACAAACTACTGTATTTTGTGACAGATACAATTGACTTTGAATTCCCTTTCATGTGTCAATATGTGCATTTGTGGAATGTGTCGCTGCAGGGGAATTTCAGGCTAAATTTTGCTTATTGATATAATTAACTTATGCTACGTTTAAAAATGTAAAAAAGAATGAAAATTAAAAGGGCCTATCATTTCAACTATAAGCCCTTTTGGCATTAATATTATAAAAAATAAACTTTGACAATAATAACAAAATACCCATAATTTTCCAAATTTTATTACAAAATAAAGAAAATCGGCCAAGTGCAAGCTACACTTGCACAATTAGTGTTCCGTGCTATCATCAGCCCCTCACTTAATCTGAGCAAACCTCGGCTGCCCGATCTCCACCCATCTGCCATCGTGAGAAATATTTTTTGTCAAAAGGTTTTTCTCTAAAACCAATGGTTCAGCAGTTATCAGGAAATAAACAATTAATTTGTTTATAACAATTGATCGTGCTAGAATTTTTCAATCCTGATAATTTTGGTTCAATCTACACCTAATTCTCAATGTTCATGATTTTTTTTTCAGATTTTTCTAAGCGATCCTTTTGGTGATGAGGGTGGGGGACAACAATTTTTAAGTGTTCTTCTCGAAACATGATTTAAAAAATGCTAAAAAGTATATCATATATATTGTTGAACTCGTGCTTTAATACGCTTTCATTTGTTACCCTACACGATGCCATTGAAATTTTTATCCATTTCCCAAATTACTCCCTGAAATTATCCCACAGAATTAAAATTCAACCTTTTATACTTCACATTCGTAATTGGGCCACCACACTTCATCTCTGTGCCAAATTTCAAATTTTTACGTCGAATAGTTGCAGAGAAAATAGTCTGTGACAGACGGATGGATACCGAATATAAGTGTTCTGTTTTGCTAATTTTAGCACGGGGCACTAAAAAACCAATAACAAACCGAATAAAGAGGCCACAGAAGTGACATATTTTGACCAGCTTCAGTGACAACCATATTTTGGGAAAATATAATTGTGGGTCAATTTTTTTTTCCAGTAGGGTACTTAGTTTTTTGGGGGGCGTGCCCACCCCTGCTCCCTCTTAGCTACGCGCATGAGTACAATAAACAAAATTCCGACTTTAAACTCGGAATTTAACAAAATTCCGAGTTTAAAGTCGGAATTTATTAAAATTCCGAGTTTAAAGTCGGAATTTAATAAAATTTCGAGTATAAAGTCGGAATTTAATAAGATTCCGAGTTTAAAGTCGGAATTTAATAAAATTCCGAGTTTTAAGTCGGAATTTAGTAATATTCCGAGTTTAAAATCTTAATTTAAGAAAAAAAATTACCTGGCCCCTCTACGCCTTCGTAAGTTTATTGCTGTATTGGGTCCTGTGCGGATCTTGTGGACCCTGTGAGGATTTAGGAGGTTGAAAATGTATGTAATATTTTGTTTTTAAAGCACAAAATTTATGACAAATCTGATGGTCTGCTGATTTTTGTTTCTAATTTAAGGCCTCCAACGCTAATTAAAACTAACCCGCCAAATCGAAATAAAAAAACAATAGCACATTCAATTTTCTCTTTGAAAGAGCTTTCCAACAAGATACCACAAGTGGTATCTTCCCATTTAAAAAAATTAAGTTGGGTTATGTTTCACCCCTTTAAGGGGTTTGAAAAAACAAATTTTTATTATGAGTATGAAGCCCACAAAACATCTCAGTCGACGTGTTTTTGCATTTTTAACAAATATTTTTTCCTACACTTCTAGCGAATTTGTTCCAGTTAAAGTCCCCACAGTATATTGCTTGAAATTGGAAATATTTTCGACGGCGATATCGCTGTTGCCATAGTGTGAGAGGTTACATTAAATGCCGTGCTTTTTCATAATACGATACATTTTGCGCGTTGCTAGTTTCCTATTGGTGGTTGCCTGTTGCTTCAGTGTGAGAGCCGCCTAAGGGGGATTTTTGACAAGTGTCATAGTGGCAAAGTTAGTCTCAAAATTTTTGCCGCGCTGCCAACGCTTGAGATATTTCCTAAATTTGGGTCGCTCATCGTGGGACTACGTCACCAACCGCCATCGTCCCGTTTTATAATGAACGATGTTTGACCACTATTTTGAGGGTGAATTCTATCAGAAACAATTTCCAATCTTTTCGGATAAGCTTTTTAAATGGAGAATTTTTGTATTATTGTCATATTTTCCCATATATTCATCATTTTTCCTAATTTCTATGCATTTTATTATATTATTTATTTAACATTTCGGAAACCACTCTACGTGCTGCGATTGCATATCGCCTTATTTTATGAACCCTGAGCAGTTTGCACTGTTTGTATAAACTGTTCTTGGGGGATTGATATAAAAAGCGTACCAGCGAGATGCAAAGGGAGGCGCCACTGTGGTGTTGCACTAGCAGTACCGATAGCGCCAGCCCTTTAGGCTGACTAAGTACCGCGTCAGAAGCTGCCCCCTACGCTACCTAACCTAGCAACGTAAGTGAATTGTTTGTACCTGATCTCAATATAAGTGTTTTCTGTAAACCGCAGCATAATTTAACAACCCCTACGACCTATACGTAACATTTGGTCTATACGTGACATTATGAAATAAAAAAAATTGCGGGATAAGTCCATTAACTTGTTAATTTTAAGTTTCGTTTTATTTGTTATTTTTAAAAATAAAATTTTTAGGTGCGATATCACATACAATCATTGTTACTTTTTACTAGGTTTCTACGTTGAGTGACGATTCAGATGGCAATGGTAGCGGTACACGATCAGCTATAATAGAGGGTTCGGCGGAAGGAAGTGGATCAGGGGGGTCAGAAGAGGAAGATGATCCACTGGAATTGGTTATGGTCGACGAAGATTTCTACTACATGGCTCATGTGATGCGACTGGCGGCTATTTTACATTCGATTTGTTCATTGGCCATGTTGATTGCATATTATCACTTAAAGGTGCGTTAGAAAATAGTGGCTACTCAGCGTTAAATGACATACATTAAAAATTACATTATATCACTAAAACTATTAATTAAATTATGAATATATATATATATATATATATATATATATATATATATATATATATATATATATATATATATATATATATATATATATATATATATATATATATATATATATAGAATACCGAAAGTTAGATGACAAAAAACATAATTTCTGTACTTGGAGTCGCTTAAACTCAAACAGCATACAGGGTAGGCCAAAAATATAAATGACATTCAAAAGTAAAGTACGCTTATTTTACAATTTATTAATATTAAATTATGATATAATTTATTTTTTGGATATAGATAAAACCTTTTTGATATATGCCTTACTCTTGTAAGGCATATATCAAAAAGGTTTTATCTATATCCAAAAAATAAATTATATCATAATTTAATATTAATAAATTGTAAAATAAGCGTACTTTACTTTTGAATGTCATTTATATTTTTGACCTACCCTGTATGCTGTTTGAGTTTAAGCGACTCCAAGTACAGAAATTATGTTTTTTGTCATCTAACTTTCGGTATTCTATATATATATATATATATATAATATATATAATATATATATATATATATATATATATATATATATATATATATATATATATATATATATATATATATATAGATATATGTATATATATATATATATATATATATATATATATATATATATATATATATATATATATATATATATATATATATATATATATATATATATATATATATATATATATATTAGACTTTATTGTTATAAAGTATTTAGCTTTAAGTAAAGATCATATTTTAAATTCTAAAGTTAGATTAAGTATCCTTGCAACAGCCAAGCCGTTGAGTCTGGGGTTCTTGAAAAAAAGCAGTTCAATGATTAAATTAACACCGATTTGAATGAATTTACGCAGATGTGATTTATTTTGCTCTAGGTGAATATGTGCCTAAGTTGAATAATAAAAAAATCGAATTTTCTCTTTAAATTATTTTTTCAGATTGGAGGCAATGACTTTAAATCTGGACATAGCTTTTAATTTCAAACATCTTTTCCTTATAGCATTTTGCCCTATTTTTTGAAATAAGGGAACATTACTCTTGAATGACGTTCATATTTTTTAGCCTACCCTGTATGCTGTTTGAATATAAGCTACTCCATGTGCAGCAAATATGTTCTTTAGGCATGCACCAACTTTCGGTGGTATTTATCTTTAGTATGTGCCACTAATAAAAAATAATCCCACTACACATATTTGCACACTTAGTAGACCACACTGTGTAATATATTTCATAACACCCTATATATATATATATATATATATATATATATATATATATATATATATATATATATATATATATATATATATATATATATATATATATATATATACAGGGTGTTATGAAATTCACTGCATTTATTGAAACCAGTAAATCCTGACTTCAATTCAGATTGGAGATAAATAGTCATAAATGGCGCTTCGCGATAATAAGCCAGGTATCGCCCCTCAAAAAAACTTGTTTAATCACGGCACACCACTGGTAACAAAACACATGGCTATATAAAGAACAGTCAGCTAGGTGCCGTGTTGCCAGGTCTTTTAACAATATTTCGGGTCTTGCGTAATATACGACCCCTCGAATTTTCAACAAATACAAATTTCAATAGCTTGTCAGACCTCCGGTCGAAACGATAACGAATCGTTTGTGCATTTTATTAACACTGATGAAATGTAAACAAAATTTATTTCCGTCACTTCAATATATTTTTGGGAAAAAATACTTTATATTTGATAGTAATCTGTTGAGAGACTGTGAGGTAAATAGTTTGTGTGTTAAACGTTATTAAACCCCATGGGCAAATAAAAGAAGTTAAGTGACGTTTTACAACCTATAAACAATTTTTTTTTGTAAAATATGGTTCATCCAACAATTTTTTTGCGTTAATGTGTTACTTTTGACTTAAGCTTTTAAAAAAATCCAAAAATGTTATGAAATTCGTCATATATTGCTCTAGAACCCAATATTTCTATGTAATAAGTTTGAAGAAATAATATTTTTATTACATTATCTTTAAATAATGAAATCCTAGTAACTCTCCTAAAATTGTCAATTTCAAAAAGTTAAAATACTACCTATAACACAAATTTAATAAAGCACTCTAGAGAACAGCTGTTTAAACCAACAAATATAAATACCTTAACTTCAACTAACTACCAAGGAATTAGTGTTTTACTAATTTAAAATAAACAACCGATTTAATGGCTCTAACTTTTGTTAATATTTTAATAGCTTTAACTTTTTCACAACACAAGAATAATGTACACGGTATTATTAAACTCGTCAAAATGCATCTTTCGTTTAGATTAAACAGCTGCAACTGACGACGTACGATTTCAGCCGGCCACGGCATTTACAAATCAGGTAGGCGCTTGCTTTGCGGAATGGGTTCAACAACCCTTCAGCGTGGCTTCGGCGACTACATAATATCTCACCGTCGAAAGATATCTAATATTATTATGTATTTAAATAGAATATTTTTTTACCAAATTTCCTTATGTAATCAAAGAATTTGGTTAAAATTTTATAATACTGTGTAGTTGTGTTCAATTAGTGTGTTAGTAAATTATGTGAAATCATATTTGCGACTACCGTCTGTAAAAGTATTGAAATTAGTGGGATACGTTTTAATTCCTACAGTTTAAGCTAGTAGGAATAATTCCCATCTCATTAATAACGTAACAGGTAAATCATAATTGTTTGTGTTACCGTATAACATTGCCTATTTTATTATGCTTACAATATCAACCTAATTTCACAAGTGCATATTTTCCCATATTAAGTAAATTGCTGTTAAATTAATCTGTGGAATTAAAAATTGGATTATTTTCGGTTTTCACTAAAATTGATAATAAAATGAGATTTCACGATAATATTTAAGTTTGGCAACGCCCTGGCTGGATCATTTGTGTTTCTTCATAATATTTTAAGGTATGACATCAGACTGTTTAGAAGCGTCGGATAAGAGGGTGGTTTAGGGTATTTTTTAAAATAAAAAGTGCGATTTGAGGGGAAAAAAGTATTGGGTATGTCTGTAGACTACCCCAGGAGTCACTCATTCAAATATATTCAGTGAATTTAATAACACCCTCTCTCTCTCTCCCCTATATATATATATATATATATATATATATATATATATATATATATATATATATATATATATATATATATATATATAAATATATATATGTATATACAGGGTGATTCAAAAGTACTTTGACAAACTTCAGGAGGTGATTGCTGGCATTATTTTAAGGTGAAAAGTTCATATAAACAATGGTCCTTGGCGGCTTCGTTACGGAGATACAGGGTGTTGAAAAATTAAAAAAAAAATAAGAATTTTTAAGTAGCTTCTAAACGGTTTGAGCTTGTGTTATGAAATTCGGTGGATGAGATAAGCACCTAAAGACACTCATTTTAAAAGTATATCGCGTACTTTAATTTATCCAGTGGCGTCGGCACGAAACTTTCATATAACATTTTTTGTGAAAACTATGCTACGCCACTGACTTATTTTATTTTAACTATTGTGAGTGTCATTTTGTGAGTCCTTGCTTTATTTGCAACAAAAAAAGTCTCTTGCGCTTTTTTCATACGGGTCACGGTTTAAAGGTAAATCATTATTTTATTCGGCTATACAAATGTATTAAAAAAATTATTTTAAATTGATCAAAAACATTTATTTTGAATTGATCAAACATTCAGACATTATTAAAATAACAACTATTTATTTAAATAAATAAGTAACAGTTATAAAATTGCCTTAAATAAATTGTTGGAAATGTCCACCCACAGACAAGATGGCGGCATCTAATTTTTCAACACCCTGTATCTCCGTAACGAAGCCGCCAAGGACCATTGTTTATATTAACTTTTCGCCTTAAAATAATGCCAGAAATCACCTCCTGAATTTTGTCAAAGTACTTTTGAATCACCCTGTATATATATACAGGGTGGTGCAACCAAGATGGGGTGGACGATTGTGAGTAAACGGTGAGGAATTTCGAAAATTTTTTTTTTGGATATTATAGATAGTCAAACCCGCTATGTTTTAAAATTATAGCCATAATACAGGGTGGTCCAAAAAACTCGTGGCGAACCAAACTTGTGTTTTTTTAAATGGGACACCCTGTATATAATTGTTCCAATTGATTCTCCTGTTCGTTACGATCATTTTGATATAGGGTTTATTGGGTCTAAAACTTATAGTAAGGGAATGGGACGCGGTTAAAGTTGAAAAAATGCTCAAAGTTCGGCCATTTTTAAAAAAAATTTGAAACAGGTATGGAAAAACCAAATATTCCATAAAACGTTACATATCCTTGAATACATTAATCGCTTGCAATTTGTTTAAAATTATTCACTGTTATACAGGGTGGTCAACTTTTGCAAATACGCCCTGGACTCATTTTTTTTAAATGGAACACCCTGTATATTTTATTTTCATCTTAAAGATAACATTGCTAGCTTTCAAAAAATACCATACATGATGCCTTTCTGACCAACAGTTTTTTAGTAAACCAGCCGTGAAACCAAGGTTTCTTCATTCTAATACGATTATACTGAATTTACGTTGTTTATTATTAAATATCTAATATTAGGGGGCCATGACACTATCATAAATGAAACAGGATTGACGAACTTGTCAAAGCTACTGCCGCACAATCCATTATTTACAAGTTAAGTGTAGGTGGCCCAATAATTATGAGGTAAGAAGACTGAGACCCGAAACTTTTACATGTTTATTAGAGATATTTCAAAAAACAGAAAATATTGTTTTTAGGAAATGTAAAGTAATTAATAAACCAGTTATAAACAAAGATAATCAGTTATCAGTATTATTAATAGTTTAAAAAAATTAATTAAGCAAAAACAGAACATCTTTTAAAATTACTTCGGTATGTACTTACTTGTAAACCTAATTTAATATAAACAATTAACAATGCTCATATAAGGGGTTCAACTAAACCACCATCTTGCTGAAGGCACATTTCGAGTCTATCCATAAATGAAAGTTTCACTTTTCTCAAAGTCTGTTCTGAAACGTTGCGAAAACTGTTTCTTATTCTCGTCTTCATATCTTCCACAGTGGTTGGAACCTCTTTATAGACTTCTTCTTTAACATGCCCCCATAGAAAAAATCTAGTGGTGTTAAGTCGGGTGGTCTGGCTGACCACTTACCTGGTCCACCTCGCCCAATCCAACGATCTGTCTTCCAATTTATCGACAAAATATCTTACATTCCTATGGCAATGCGGAGGCGCTCCATTATGTTCAAACCATAAGGATCCCCTTACCATTAAACGTAAATCTTCAACCAATACTGGCAACTCGTTTCTCAAAAAATTTGTTTATAACTGGTTTATTAATTACTTTACATTTCCTAAAAACAATATTTTCTGTTTTTTGAAATATCTCTAATAAACATGTAAAAGTTTCGGGTCTCAGTCTTCTTACCTCATAATTATTGGGCCACCTACACTTAACTTGTAAATAATGGATTGTACGGCAGTAGCTTTGGCAAGTTCGTCAATCCTGTTTCATTTATGATAGTGTCATGGCCTCCTACTATTGGATATTTAATAATAAACAACGTAAATCCAGTATAATCGTATTAGAATGAAGAAACCTTGGTTTCACGGCTAGTTTACTAAAAAACTGTTGGTCAGAAAGGCATCATGTATGGTATTTTTTGAAAGCTAGCAATGTTATCTTTAAGATGAAAATAAAATATACAGGGTGTTCCATTTAAAAAAAATCCAGGGCGTATTTGCAAAACTTGACCACCCTGTATAACAGTGAATAATTTTAAACAAATTGCAAGCGATTAATGTATTCAAGGATATGTAACGTTTTATGGAATATTTGGTTTTTCCACACCTGTTTCAAATTTTTTTTTAAAATGGCCGAACTGTGAGCATTTTTTAAACTTTAACCGCGTCCCATTCCCTTACTATAAGTTTTAGACCCAATAAACCTGATATCAAAATGATCGTAATGAACAGGAGAATCAATGGGAACAATTATATACAGGGTGTCCCATTTAAAAAAACACAAGTTTGGTTCGCCACGAGTTTTTCGGACCACCCTGTATTATGGCTATAATTTTAAAACATAGCGGGTTTGACTATCCATAATATACAAAAAAAAATTTTTCGAAATTCCTCACCGTTTACTCACAATCGTCCACCCCATCTTGGTTGCACCACCCTGTATATACGAGTATATATATATATATATATATATATATATATATATATATATATATATATATATATATATATAAAGTAGATAAAGAAACCCGGTCGTGAGTCTTCGTATGCCCAGTAGGGTCGGCCTTAGTCGCATAGCTGTGCTATATATATTGCATATATATCCGGTATGTTCGGTCAGTAAACACATGCTTTGTGTTCGCTCCCGTATTTTTGAGTTTTATGCTGACTCTCGGCCTGATAATTGGAAATTTTTTCCACAGTCGCAAATATAACAATAAAAACGTCAATTAGTCTAAGTTTGGTGTACAAATAATAAGTATTAAAGGGCATTTTAGCCTTTTGTTTGTTGGTGCTTTATTTGATTACCTTTATAGCTGTTTCACGTTGATAAAATGACCAGAGGTAGAGTGCAGTCTGCATCTAAAGATGGTATGGATGGTATTTCTGAGGAACTTTTGACAAAGATTTGTAATCAACAGACAGATACAATTTTCGAACGAATGGATGCACGGTTTTTGAAATTAGAAGATAAACTGTCTTCTTTTATGAAGCAGGTGGATACAAACTCTGAGCGAATTGATACCCTTACTTTGCAAATTGATAAGAATGAGCAGTATTTTCGTCTCAACAATTTAAGAGTTTATGGTTTAACAGAGGAATCAAATGAGAATCAGGATTTTCTGTCTGACACCCTGATTGCTATGTTTAAGAACAAAATGGATATAACTATTACAAGAAATTATCTGGAAAGGTGCCACCGAATTGGAAATTACGTGAGAGGCAAGAATCGCCCAGTCTTGGTGCGATTTGTTTCCTCTTTTGTGAGATCAGTTATTTATCAAAAGAAAAAGCTCCTGAAGAAAACTGGTTTTGTAGTTAGGGAAGACTTGACTAGTGCCAGATTAAGATTGGTCAAGGATGCAGCAGATAAGTATGGTGTGTCGAATGTTTGGACTTTGAATGGAAGAATTTTTGTTCTCAAGAATAAAACCAAAATTTGTGTCGAAAGTGGCGCTGATTTGTAATTGCCTACGGTTTTATCGATGTTGTAGACCTATATCTGAAGATTGATCTTTTTATGTTTTCATATTATTTAATTTTTTGTTGACCCGTAACTTGTGCCTTGTAAACATGATTTTTTATTGAACATGTTTATTATAAACATGATTTCTTTTGCAAACATTAATATGTTTACAATGTTCGGCTTTTATTTCTAATGTTAATGTATCAGAATATTGGAATGTAAATGAGGTAAAAATATGTTTTGAGTATATATGCTGATATTTTTAAGTTCATTTTTGTACTGAAAATTGTTTATTTTCGCTTTTTTTTGTCGGCGACCGCAATAGCTTATTACTTCTCGCCGATTTCTATATTAATATTATGGGGTAGTGAACGCATAGCGGGGGTTTTCTTCTTTTTTTTTACTATATCTTTTCAAGAATACGATGTAATAGAGGATGGGATTGACGACGCCATATCAGGTGTTTCTGTATGTCACCTTAATATTAGATCTCTTTTGAACAAACTGGACGATTTAAAGGATTTAATTTGTATTAATAATTTTGATGTCATATCGATATCTGAAACCTGGTTGTCTGAGTACATACCAGATGGAGCGCTCAATATACCTGGCTATTTATTGTTTAGACAGGATCGCTTGATAGGGAGGGGTGGTGGTGTGTTGGTTTATGTGAGGAATTGCTCATATATTAAAAATGTCGATGTTTTGCACAGGAGCTCTTCGCAAGGAGTAGAAATGATTTGGCTAAAGTCTGTGATTAACAACAAAAGGTGAGTTTGGGCTGCATATATCGTCCACCAGGCGTTGATTATAGGGTTCTCCAGTCACTTGAGAACGTAGTGGCTGACTACACAATGTCAGCTGACGTTCTTCTTTGTGTGGGTGATTTTAATATAAATTATTTAAATGTGTCAACTTCTTAAATATGATTTTTAATACCTTTTCTTTAAGTCAGTTAATAAAGAAGCCTACTCGAGTTACTGCAGAAACGAGAACTCTCATAGATTTAATGTTTATTAATGAACCTAATTTGGTAACTCGGTCTGATGTAATGAACGTATCTCATTTATCGGATCACTATTAGACTTATTGTTTTTTAGACCTGCCTAAAAAGAAGGATAATCAAGTTTTTTTGTACATGAGAGATATAAAAAATATAAATGAGGCAGAGTTTGATCGGGATGCGTTGGGAGCTGACTGGGAGCGTGAATTTGATATGGGTGATATAGATAAAAAAATGAGTGAGTTTGAAAAAATTATTATAGATTTATTCGATATCCACGCTCCTGTTAAAAAGGTTGGGATTACCAAGGATTTTTCCCCCTGGATTACTCCCACCATTAAAACTATGAAGATTAGAGACAAAGCTTTATCTGAGTATAGAAAATCTCTTAAGAATGTTCATATTACTACAACGCGGTCTCAGGCAAAGTGCATGGTCATTTTATAAAAATATGAGAAATTTCGTAACCGCCTCAATACGTAGGGAAAAGAGGGCGTATATAAATGCTGAATTAAAAAAGAATTTTAAAAACTCCAAAGCTTTATGTAATACTTTGGATAAACTAGACGTTCATAAAAAAAGTTAAAAAATTCATATTCCCGAGGAACTTTTGGACCCCCAAAAAATAAATAACTTTTTTATACATTCGATTAATCGAATACCGCCTACCCAGGATAACATAGATTATTTCATTAATCATAGGCATGCGGCTGTCGATCGGGATTTCGAATTTTCCCCCGTCTCTGAGAAGAGTATTTCCAGTATAGTGTGTAGTATAAAGAGCAATGAAAAGGGAGCTGATCGGATCCCTTCTGAAATGTTAAAAATGTGTGTACCATATTGTATCAGAGCATTAACTCACATTGTTAACGCTTCACTTTCAACTAGAAAAGTTCCACAATGTTGGAAAAATGCACTTGTGACTCCTCTACCTAAAAAGAATAACATTTCGGAACTGACTGAATTGCGCCCCATAAGTATACTTACTGTAACATCTAAAGTTGCCGAAAAGGTAGCGTATCAACAAATAAAAAATTATTTTTGTTTATTTATTTCTTGGTCGATCTCGTTCGATCTACACGTTCATTTCGGTGCGTGGAATTTCCTAATTTTTATCGGGATAAAAATATTATTCAGTCCTGAAATTTATACCACCAGATACCTGAAAAATCTGGCTTTTATGCTGTATCTTTGAGAGTGATTTTTGTTTTAAATTGTGGCTTAATTTCGCAAATAAGTGTTTTAAACCTGAACTTGTGGAATCTTTATTGTAAACAAAGAGTTTTTGTAACATTTGGTGATAACAATAGGTACGTGCTTAAATGAACAGGCCCGGACTTAGTTGGTTTCTGCTTGTTCCGAATCAATTCTTAAAATGAATTGCAAAATATGTAAAGTAGATGAAAATAAACAGCAGATATGGCCGTGTGATTTGTGTGGCAGCAAATACTGTACCTCTTGTGCAGGATTGTGTCCGTCTGAGATAAGATGCATGGAATTAAAAAAATCGCGTATACTCTGTTTCCACTGTGATGATTGTCAAAAAAGGATCAAAGTGAATATGAAAACAGACATTGGAAAACTTTTGGATAATATGAAGCAGGAACTCATTGAAGAAATAAAAACCGTTACACTCTCTGAAGCTATTGAAGCACAAGGATCAAAGTTCGACGCTTTGGCGACTGAAATCATGCATTTTAATGATAGAGTGCATAGCCTGTGCAAGACCCAAGATGATATGTTTAAAAAGATGCAACCCAAATTGGACCAAGTCGAAAACAGAATGGAGAAAGAAGGAAAACTGGATACAAATAAATCTGAGTCGTTTGCCAGTGTTGTTTCAAATAAAAATCCAGTAGGGTTAAGCCAAAAAATGTCACCCAGAGCTTAGACGCAACAAAGTGTGACTTGCTGCAAAATGTGAATCCCTGTGATGAAGGTATCGTAGTGCAATGCATTAAGGGCACTAGCAAGGGTGGTATAGTTCTTAACTGCTCAACTAGAGAATTTAATTTAAACAAATTATATCTGAGAAACTGCCGGAAAAGTATGAAGTCAGTAGTCTGAGTAATTTTCGGCATCGTATCAGAATCTCTGGATTCACAGAGAGGCATGATGAGCAGATGTTGATAAAGTTGCTTAAGCAACAAAATCAAACCCTATTTCATCAGGACGGAGACTTAAGAGTGTTAAGT
Source organism: Philopedon plagiatum (assembly GCA_963971165.1). Classification (NCBI taxonomy): domain Eukaryota; kingdom Metazoa; phylum Arthropoda; class Insecta; order Coleoptera; family Curculionidae; genus Philopedon; species Philopedon plagiatum. The sequence goes on from OZ020194.1 coordinate 40,626,354, forward strand.
GTTAAGCCGCTGAAAAATAAACCAGATATATTTCAGAGTGTAATACAGGTTGGCCCTGTTGCCTATAGGAGAGTCATGGACAGTGGTTCTGTGTTTATTGCTTATGACCACTGTAGAGTGTTTGATGGAATTGAAATCAGGAGATGCTTTAAATGTAGGTGTAAACAAGATAAGCGACCACTTTGCGAACGTCAGTCAGTTGGCCGTCCCGGTTGATAATGCAACGCTTGAGTATCTAAAAAATATCAAAATGAATGGACTGGGTGATAATTGTTTTAATTTCAAAAATGTTTCAGAATATGATGTATACAGGGCGTTTGCACGAATTAAGTCAAAGAGTATGGGTGTAGATGGTGTGAGTCATAGTATGCTGTTGTTTAGCATTGACCATGTCTTAACGGTCGTCACTGAACTATTTAATTTGTGCTTACGAAGTGGAGAGTTTCCAACATTATGGAAGACATCCATTGTCAAGCCTCTGCCAAAATCCCCTAAAATAGAAACAGTATCTGAGTTGAGACCAATTTGCCTTCTGCCAGTTCTGGTCAAAATGTTTGAATTACTTGTGTGTGACATGATCAATGAATTCATTTCTGAAAATGATATATTACCGGATATACAGTCAGGGTTTAGGAGGAACCGTAGTACAGCGACTGCACTCAGTAAAGTAACAACGGACATCGCGAAAAATATGGATGCTTCCAGGGCGTCTTGCTTGGTTCTCCTTGACTATAGCAAGGCATTCGATCTTATTAATCATGAAATGCTGATTGCTAAGGCCGGGTATTGCGGCTTCTCCAGGCAGGTGTGTGTGTGGCTATCGGGATACCTGCTCTCGCGTGCACAAATAGTGGAGCTGGACGGAGCGAGATCGGAATCAGTGTTTGTAGAATATGGTGTTCCACAGGGAAGCATTCTTGGCCCATTATTATTTAACTTATACACTGCTGACCTGCCCAGACAGGTAAAATTCTGCTCAGTCCATCTCTACGCAGATGATACACAATTGCTGGCTAGTTTTGCGCCTGAGGTTGCTTCCTGGGCTATCCAGGAGATTAACAATTATCTAAACGAAATTTTCAAATGGTCTTGTAACCATAGGCTCAGACTCAATGCAATAAAAAGCAACTATATGATGGTTGGCTCTGATATGGTCCGAAACAGATTTAATCTATATAATTTCAATACCCTGCATATTGATGGATGCCTGCTGCCATCTGTTGGACCGGCTAGAAGCCTGGGTGTCATATTTGATGAGCATTTGAACTTTGAGCCTCATGTTAAAAAAAAGCTATGTTCTGTGTACATCAAATTAAAAAGCTTATATTCGTTTAAGTATCATTTGCCTGAAAAGCTTAAACTCATGCTGGTTGAGTCGCTCATCTATCCGCAGTTAGATTATTGCAATGTAGTATACTACAAATATTTAACCGTTCAGTTGCAAAACAAGATTCAGCTCGCACAAAATGCATGTATCCGTTTTGTGTACTGCATTGATAAATTTGATCATGTTACTCCGGTTTATGTTGAAAACAACCTTCTTAAATATAAATTTCGCGCGATGCTCCATTTTGGTGTATTTCTTTACAAGATCTACAAATTTAGATGCTCGAGTTACCTTCGGGAATATATAGTACCAAGACAAGACGTTCACAATTTAAATCTCAGGAATATGATTAGATTTGATATACCTCAGCACCGTACATCGGGGTTTAGATGTTCATTTGCCTTTCAGGCCGTAGAACTTCTCAACTCGGATGCTTACAGATTCATTGAAAATAACTCTCTTGTCAATTTTAAACGTAAATATAAATCTTACTTGTATCAAAGCATGTTATAGTTGAGGGTAACTATGTACTATTGTACTTTTTTCTTCTCGGTTCTATTTTTATGATCTTGATTACTGGTGTTACTATGTGCTTAGGTTAGTGATTATTGCTATTTTGTAGGGTAGCATGGAAGAACTCTCTGAGAATGCTACCTTTTATGTAATGATGTAACTGTTATTGCATAATAAATATTATTCTATTCTATTCTATTCTATTCTATATTGATGCTTTAAATCTTTTACCCCACAGACAATCCGGTTTTAGGTCGGGATACAGCACGGCGTCGGCTTTGCCTGATTTAACTGATGATTTGTTGCATGCCGTGGATGAGTCCTTGACTACTATTCTTATATTGCTTGACTATTCCAAGGCTTTCGACTGCCTGGATCACCGGCTCATGCTGGCAAAACTAAAATACTATGGTTTTTCACACGGTGTCTTGGAGTGGTTTAAGTCATATTTTACTAACCGCGGGCAGCAGGTTAGCATGAATATTGGGGGTGAGCTGGTTACTTCCAGTAATTTAATAATATCTAGTGGCGTGCCTCAGGGTTCCATTTTGGGACCACTTTTATTTATTTTGTTTACTGCAGACTTGCCTAATGAAATAACAACATGTTACCAGCTTAATGCTGATGATTGTCAGATTTATTTATCGTTTCCACCTAGCAATCAAACTCTCCCCATCGCAGAGATTAACGACAATTTAGAAAAAATAAATGTATGGTCAAAAAAGAATGGCCTTCTTCTTAATCCAGGTAAGACCTCGGGAATACTTATCGGTACAGAAAAACAACGTGCCAAAGTTGATATAACTAATGAAATTTTCTTAAACGGAGTAACAATTCAATTTACAGATAAATGTAAAAACCTTGGGATTATTCTTGACCAAAATTTAACCTTTAGTGAACATATTAATACTGTTTTAAGACCGGCCGGCTTAAGTCTCTGTATAGATTTAAATACATACTGGATACTCAGACTAAACTAAAATTAACCGAATCGGTTATTTTATCCTTGTTTGATTACTGCGATGTTGTTTATGGTCCCTGCCTTTCAGGCCAGGACCAACATAGGATACAAGTATTGCAGAACGCGTGTATGAGATATGCCGCTTGCGTCAAAAGAAGAGACCACATCACACCATCATACTTACAGTTGGGCTGGTTGAGAATGGAGGAAAGACGTACTATTCACTTTGCTTGTTTTTTGCATAGAATTATTGCTACACGTAAACCTACCTATCTTTATGAAAAATTAACGTTTGCTGATGGAATATATGAAAGATCCAGAAGACAGCCTAGCTTACTTCATGTTCCATTACACACCACCACCGCTTTCAGGGGTTCTTTTACGTACTACTCGAGTTTCATATTTAATTCTTTACCTAATAATTTAAAAATGATTACTAATTCAAACTCATTTAAGAAGAAAGTTAAGAATTACTACAGAGATCTTTAAATCTTTTTTTTTAACAATATTTAGTTATGGTGTCCTCAGTCCATGTCCTTTTTAATATTCAATAATGGTGTAACATTTTACTTTATAATTTCATATCGGGATGTATAGTTGTAATTATTTATAATACTTAATAAATTATTGTGTATTATACCTTATACTGTATAATGTAATATAATGTGTATTTCAGGTTGGGACTAAGCAGCCAATGGCTGAGCCCCGCCTTAATAAAGACTTTTTGAATTTGAATTTGAATTTGAATTGTTATTTGGCCTTGATATGCGCAGGTGTTATTCCAAGGTCATGACCAGCCTTGAGCGCGAGCAGATGTTTCTTTGTTGGTGATGACCAGATGTACGACGCTTATTTCAAGGTTACATTTGTGGTGTATTTTTTCGAGGTCGCCGGTTGTATTCCTCCCACCCTAAATACATACTTGACCTTGGAGTATTTCCTAATAAATATGGGTCAATTCTGAAATAGCTTTCATAGTCACACATACATCGTCTGCGTTAACTGTTGCTGTGACATATAAAAATATTGCGTTTGTGGTGTGTTCTAAAAGTGTTTGTTAAAGGTACTTGACAGTAATTGTTTTTATCACCTTTTAAATCATGAGCATTTCAAACCAGAGGTTAGCCGAAATTAAGAATATGATCAACCAAGATGTTCAATTTCTAGAACGTAGAAAATTCTCTACATTAACGGTGGTCAAAATTTATATGATAAAAAAAATTAATTCGTTGACCGCACGTTTTGGAAAAGCTATTGTCGTCACGTTGTTTGATCCAACACATAATGTAACATTTGAAATATTTTACAGTCACGGGTAGCTGAAATTCTGACAGAGGATACTATTGAAATGATGAATAGGTCCGGTGATCAGTACACCTGAACTAATTTGGGGCAAAGCTCACATGTTTTCTCTGGCGGTAGTACTAGAGCATTATTTAATTTCGGTTGTTTGTAATATTTTGTTGGTTAGGATATTTTAATGTTGATTAAAAATGTAATAAAATGGTACTTGTTAGGTATATATCGAAAAGCACACACACACACCACACAATCACTTTCCCATTATTTTCTATTCGAGATGTGTGACTGCCCCACTGTCATTGAAAATCGAGATATGTATGTACTTTAATTGGTTATCATGTAAATTAAGAGAGCTTGCTGAAGATATACTACACTTTGCAAATTATGGTAAATCCGATGTGGATTCTAGTGAAAGTCAGTATAGGAAGTATATGAAAGACGCTGCAAATTTCACGGCTGGAACACATATGTGCGGGAAATACCTATATGGGACCATTGATCTGGACGAATTTTGTGCTGGAATGTAAATGAAGAATTGGGGAGCTATCTATTCGAAGTGCCTCATTTACCCAATGAATTAGCTACAAAATATGGTTTGGCTCCCGCAAATGATACCACCCCTGTTGCTGACCTTGAAAGTGAAGCAGTCAACACCTATGAAGTTGAAGGTAAAGCGTTAGCTACTGTTAGCGATGACGAAATTGAGCGTGTTCAAGAAGATGAAGAAAATTTCTAATTCATTGTATAATGTAATATGAGATGTTTAATAAATGATAATGTATGTTATTTAAGTTAAAAATGGGTCGTGTTGACAACACAATTGATACATTTGGGCGTCAAAAATTTAATGGTCAAAATCAAATTGTTCTTCGCGGACAACCAGGAGTTGGATTTAGATTGACCGATCATGGTCAATATATAGAAGGGAAATCTCCAACTAATGTGGCATCGCCAAGGAATCCTGGCGATGCTGCCAATCTGGGATATGTTCCTGAACAAAGGCGTGAAATGAATAATCAATTCACTGAAATAGTGAATAATGATGTTTTGCAATATGTTAAAAAAGAACTTAATGAAATGAATAAAAAACTTGCTGAAATGAAGATTTTTTGCAATTTGTTACAAAAAAAACAAGGAAATTGATTCAAAATTGTTTAATCAGAAAAAACTATTCGGCGTCTGAATAATGGACGTATTACGCGCATGTAGAGGAAGAAAAAAAGTATATTCTGTGTATGATGACCTCGATTTTACATCCAATATGAGAGAGGAGGGGATTTGAAGGTCATCTAACAGCCACTGACATAAAAATTTCTTATTTTAGTCCGTATACAGTACTTCCAGAACACTACATTGTAATTTATTTCCTCAAAATGCATTCAAAAAGTGAACGTCAAATCGTAGTTGTACATCCGTTCTCTGTAAACGGTCGTCAGATGTGTGCCAATTGTGAACATTGGGAATTACTCGTGGGACAAATGGGTTTCTGTGAATAGTGTCAAAATGAGCACAGAAAGGAGCAAGAAGAACAATTATCATTATCATCACATGTCACCCAACCCGCTCAAACCCCAATCATCTTAAGCGCAGGAGGAGATTTGTTAGAGCAGCAGCTACAGCAAAATTCCAACTCTTTTACGGAAGAAGTCAACGAAGACGGCTCATCATCACCGTCGTCGTTACCATCAGAGTGGTCATCAGGTAGAACATCCCTACCGGATGCCCCATTCGACCCTTCTGATGAAGAGTATATGCACGAAATAAGTGGCGAGATAAGTGGCGATGATGAAGATGATTATGCTGCAGAACAGGGTTTTCGAGCCATATGTTTAAGGAGAAGTGAACTTATACAATTTGGATATAGTCTATAAATGTAATTTCATATATTTTTAGCTTGTGTATGAAATAATAATAATAATCTTTTTGTACTAAATATGTTTATTATTTACCAAACATTTGAATCAACAAATCGCACTTGAAATATATTATTCCTGTGGTTTTGTTCTAAGAACCTTGCTAGGATGACTTCCATTTTTCCTATTCTCCTTTAAAAACGGTATCTATCGAGTATTAGTTGTTGAAAGTAACTTTGTAGGGCTTGTCTATATGCAAAACACCAAACAGACATACTGTGGATAGTATTTCTTTCTTTATCAAATCTTACTTGCTTCATGGTGATTGTATAAATGAATTTTATTAGTTACGATATTTATATATAGGCTGAACATAAAGAGAGTAAATTAGATTTACTTTAAAATGGGTCGTGTTAACAACACAATTGATAAATTTGGTTGACACAAAACTTTTGTTTGTAACAGAGTATCGCGAGGATTGCCCGGAATCGGATTTAATCTTACTTCAGTTGGACATTTTGATATAGGGGGAAAATCATTAAAGGAATGTTGCCCAACCGATAAATGATAATGATGCTGCTACCATAGAATATGTCCTTATGGAAGTTCATCAGATTGGTTCGCAGATAAATTCCATACTTAGTAATGTGCTACTATCAGTTTTTCAAAAAATGTTTGCCGATGATGATGCCAAAATTACCTAACTTATGGAAAAAATTTATCAAATTCACCCGCGTGCTGCACGGTGCACCACAACGAAGATAAAGGATCCAAAAAACAAAATGGAAAACAACCTAGATAATGTTCTATTTAAAAACATAATTATACTGTTACATGTAATAAATTAAAAAATAAAACCCATAATTATGAAAAGCAATGTTTATTATTATTTATAATGTCGCATACATACGTAACGTAAGAACTATTTGATAATATTTATACAATATCTGATTTGTCTATCCAAGAATTAAATTGATTTGGAAAACCTAACCATTTTACAAACAATTGATCGTTTTGATTTTTCTTTTGTTTTCTAAGAATTTTCTCAACTAAATAAACACCTGGGCTAGCAGTCTTTTGCAGTTCTGCTTCGTAAAAATATCCTTTAATAGGTTGACCTAATGATTGCAGCAAGTATGTAGGTGGATTTGTAATATTAACGTTTGCTATTTCAAACAGTTCCGTTGACCATGAAGGCGTATATCCTCTGTCAAATACACCCTTGTACTTGCTAATGCGAACAATGTCGTCCAAATGAAATTTCTTTTTCTTCGGAACAATTTTCAAATCGTCATATGCTTTAATGGGGGTATTCTCTTTCACACTGTTGGGCTTCATTCCAATGGTGCGGTGTTTAGTGATATTATAGGTCTTCGTTATAACTGGTAATATTTGTAACCATCTGTATGAACCTCTAGCCAAGAATTGTTTATATAACTTATTTTTCAGAGTTCTTATGACACGCTCAACAATTGCCGCTTTTTTCGTGATATCATGGTTTATATTATATTTTTTCATGAGTGCTTGAAAGGTGCTATTATATAATTCCTTTCCTTGATCACTCTGCAATTTGTTTGGTGCATATGATGCTTCTTCAATGATTTTTTCATCGCATTCGTAACTTCAACACCAGTCTTCATAACTGCTTTTGTGTACACGAATTTGGAGTATCAGTTTATACATACATCAATGTAACGATAACCATCATTGTCAGTGGCATATTGCTGCATTTCAGCCAGATCAATTTGCCACAAATCTCTATATCCTTTTGTAACTGTACGTCTTCTAACAAAAATTTTTTCTTGCTGTCCTATGTAATTCATTTACAACTAATCTTTTCTTGGCTAAGATCCATATTATAAGGTTGCCCGTCTTTTCAGACACTGACGATGGCAACCACGTGCAAAACTTAATTCCTTCCTCTCAAAGATCTTCCATAATTGACATAATCTCATTATCATGTCCGGTACATCCAGCTACATTTGACCCCCACAATAATCGTAATCTAACTCCTTCGGTTTATTCCAATAACTATATTCAGATGATTTTGAAGATAGATGCTTTTTTACTGGTAGTTGGATTTTGTTGCTGACTTTTTTCCTTCCTATACCACCACCACCCAGTTTAGTTCCCATAATCAGCGGTTTTATGATTTGTAAATATTTTTTCCATCAGGTGTTCCTTAAACCGCGTTTCTTGTCATAACTGTCGTATGCTGCATCTGTCAATTTCAAAATGGTTTTGTATTTTTGAAGTACTTACATCTAGACTTATTTTATCTTCTTTATCTAGGGTTGGTGGATTTTTTAGAAAAAGCAAATCGTACAGCTCAGCTGTTCCATCGAATTCAGTAATCCTTATTTTGTTCTTTCATAACACCATCTTTTCGTTTTTTAGAAAACGAGCTACCAAGTTGCCAATATATTTTGTTGATTTATTTTATTTTTTACCAAAGCGTACACCATACACGATATCATAATGGCATGGCGTCAATTTTAATCTAATGTTAGACTACTACCACTTGATGAGACTACTAACACTTGATGTGTGTGATGATGTGTGATATGATGCTAGCGTTGATGGGGAAGGGGTTTCGAACAGTGACTCACGATTTCCATGTTTTGGTGTAGGAAATCCGCTTCTGCTGGATACATTGATTCTTCAAACATATTCGTTGTTCCCACCGAGCTGTTGCTACTTTGTGGTTTAGTCGTAGTACTTGATTTTATGCTTACGTACTGCTGCTGCTGCTACTGCTGCTTTACGGCATTAGATATAGATGCTAATGGTTTAGAAACTGGTTCATAAAACTTTTACAAATCATGTTCATTCTGCACGTTAACTGATTCACCGTCAGCTTTAATGTTACATCAGGAAAACGATTGTAAACATATCTTTACTAGCTAAATGATTTAATAATGTTAAGCAAATATTCTAAATTATCATCAGGTTCTGTATTATAGAAATCAATATCGGCATGACCCCAAGACAGAGTTTTGGTTGTGGACGGAATAATATAGCGTTTGTCAACATTATGAGTTAGAGCGACTTTATTTATTATTTGTGTATATACATCGTATAATATACTCGGAAATGACTTCATTTTTCCAAAAATTAAACCTCCCTGCTCGACGATTTTTCGGTAATCATCTAAATGAAGTTCCTTTTCGACGACCGATTTTTTAATACCTTTCGCTTTCTTTAACTCGGCATTTAATGACTTTATATAGCAAGCTTTAGCTCCGGTACCATAAAAAGCAGCTATTGGGTCACAAGGTCACAAGGTCACATCTTTCATCTTACCGGGCACCGAATTACTTTTCACTACATTAAACGAATTATTTTCGGGGTAATTGGATGTGTCGAATTTATCCGGATTTTCAGCTATTACACGATAAACATATTCTGTAAGGACCTTTAATATAAGCGAATCGGTGTCAGTGTAGAGCAAAGAAGCGTTACTACCAAACTTTTGCTTAATAAAATTATAGAAAAAATCATCAATTACTGTTTTCGAAATGTCCAAAATGGAAAACCCAATATATATTGGTTTATTGTAAATTATTTTCAATTTGCCCATATGAACGGCGATAAAATTTTCGGAAAATATTGATCGACTATTGAAATTGGGTCGAGCAATTAATGCTCTAGCTCCAGCTTTACCTCTCGCATTTTCCCAGTGACTTATTAATTTAATATCTTTTCGCTTTTCAACGTTTTCCATCGTTTTTCCAAAAATAGCATTTATGATTAATTTAAAAATATCTTTACCAAATTTTGTTGTTGCCGCATTTCGTAACTGTGTATTAAAATCAATATAATTTTTTAGCCATTCTGATGGATTAAATTTTAGAATTTGGTGTGTTCGCATAACCATTACCATGGCTTGTTTTAGAGTTCTGTAATGAACAACATATTTCTTCTTGTCGTTTAAATTCGGGAATAATTTTGATAATTTGGCTTTTTCAGTTGGTGGTGTGATGTTTTCCACTAAAAATGGAAGATCTGAATGTGCATCCTGCAGTTCTGTCGGATAATGGACATCCGCTTCCAATACGTAACCTTGTAGACTATCGTCATCTACATCCATAATATTTAAATCCAAAATTTCACGTTCTGAAAGCCATTTAAAGCCAAATGGTAATGATAGGGACATGCCATGACCGTAGAAATTTGTACCATCCAAATAAGTAATATATGAAGAAAGTTTAGTAGGGTCAAAGTTTGATAAATGGCAATATGCTTCCTTTCTGTACACTGACTTATACCTCCGCAAATACCTTTTTGAAGAAAATGAATTTTATCTATATCTGTCAAAAGCTCTAACTCTACCTTAGTCATGCGCAACATACAATCAAAAGATAAACTTGGAAGGGTATAATACTGCGCAGGATCCAATTTATATACATTCAAACAGGTATCGCGAAACTGTTCGAAAACATCACATAACAATAGTACATCTGACTTTAGGTATAAATCGGAATAATCCCCCAAATTCTTACAATTGAACACGCGCCAAATCTATTTAGCCCTTTCATAACATGCATCGCTTATGTGTTCTTCACGCAACTGGTCACAAAACTGATTTTTAGTTGGAAGATTTGGGTTATTCATTTTTTCCATAGAATCGACATAACTATATGGAAAAACAACTTTCTGGCGCATTAAATTATATTCCTCATCATTTACAAAATGCTTCCGCGTTTCCTGAAATTCGTCTATACTTAACCCGTTGCCTAAATTTCCCCACGATGTTGATAAAAATTTAAAACTATCAATAAATCGAAGCTTTAAATTTTTTCTTTTCATTTGTCTCGTTTTTCGTTCCACATAATCATGCATGTAAATGATTTTTGTAAACGATATATATTTCTCTTTACTTTGAGCTATAACATCAATTTATCCCCATACCTACATAACTCTTTTATAAACATATGGCTGTCATAACCGCTTAAATTATGAAATTATGGGGACAAAATTGGATAATTTATAATTTAAATTACATATGGAATGTGCGGCTCCCGGTCTCTTGTTACCCGTTATGTGGCAGTGGTCTTTTACTTTCTCATTTAAGTCTCCGAAAGGACGTTCGCAGATACTGCAAATTTTAGCGTTATTAAAATCTTTTTGCTCGTCAGGTGTTAGTTTAGCCGTAGGTACGATATCTTTTAAATATGTATTATAGACATGTCTTAGATCGGTCTCAATGCAATCAACAAAAATTTTTGATGCATTATTACCACGATATAGCTCAAATTTGGAAATTGAATCATTAAAGGAACATTTTATTAGGTACGCGAAAGAGTATGGCTCATGTTTTATACTTCTAAGTGTGTAAGAATTTTGGGGATCTGGGTCTACTGTTTCGACCGGTTTTAGAAGAGATTCAAAATCGGCGTAAACCACGAAAGGCACTCTCATTTGCTTTTCGATACACTCAAATTTTAAAATAATTTCCGGCACACCTTTGCCAAATTTATCTACTTTTATATCTGTTGAAGGTGTCACCGTAAAGATATGTTTACAATCGTTTTCCTGATGTAACATTAAATCTGACGGTGAATGGAAATAGATGAGACAGCCATCACAAAAGTATAATTTGTCATGATGTTTTGAAATTTGGCTGGAAACTAAACGGGACAAATCACTCATCCAACAGTAATGCATTTTTTTTACAAATTGCACCACTAATGTGTTTACCATCATCATTATCGTCATCTTTAATATTACAATCTTTTGATATAAGCAACAAATTTACTGCTTTCTTCAGATCGATGAACCTTGGCGACTTAATATATGAGGAACCACCTAGGGGCGAATACTTATTTATGTTCACTTCCAAATATAGTATTCTTTCCAAAGCCCAACCTGAAAAACAAAAATAGATATTTTGTAAACTTCTTATTAAATATATTATTTTAAAATGAATGTAAAGTTTGTCCCACTCTGATTTTTTAAAAAAATTATCATACCTGAATCTTTCTCCTGAAATTCCGTGGATTGAACTTTCATTGCCTCTGCAAAGGTATCGTAAACAGCATCCAGATTACTTCCAATGGTGACTATTTCATTGACCGTATTAAAAGACTTATCACTAAATGTGTCCTGCGATGGTAAAAAATACCGCCCAACAACAACTATGTTTATTTTTAACGATTGATTAACTTGTAGCACCTCATTAATCAAACACACTATCTTTGGTCTGATTGCTCCAAAAAATAATGAGTAGTCCACATGCTCATTACCGCTACTTACGCGATATGATGCAATTCTATTTTTAAAGGCACTTTCTACTAGCTCAACACCATCGGAAACTCTAACACAAGATTTACTTTTGTGTTGCAATGTTCTTTGATGCGCTAACATCTGATTTTTGGGAACGTTTACATCACACACAACGCAAGTTTGCATAGCAGACGTTGTTGCTGCACCACCAACTCTTGGCCGCTTAGCTTCTACATTATTATCGAATCTAGCCAAACAGGATTATTTTTGATGTCGCGACATATTGTAAGTACGACTAAAAGATACACCACACTTTTCACATACGTATTTATTCACTTTCGGTAATGGAGACTCGAGCTTACACTTTAGATACCAAAATTCAGAATGAGCAGCTTATCTCCCCCTACCTATTTATAACACAAGACCACAAAAGAATACCTGCACTCTTTCTCACGGTCAGTGATGGATCCGACAACCTTGAAAACATGTATCACAAATGTAACCTTGAAACAAGCGTCGTACACCTGGTCACCAGCAAACAAAGAAACAGCTGCTCGCGTTCAAGGCCAAGTTCTTGCTAAAGGTCAACTTAATTTTTAAGGCCAAGATATTGCTCAAGGTCAAACTCTCGTTCTAGGTCAAGGTCAAATAACAATCACGCACGTGCACGATCAAGGTCATTTTCCTAATAGAACACCTGTGCCACCAATGTCAAGTGACGCCACAAAAGAACTGCTGCAATCTCTTCCTGTCAAGGTTAAGGTCATGTGGCGTCATAGTGGTGGTCGGGGGAGACACGGAGTTCTCACAGTTACACTACTTAAAACAAATATATTATTTTCTTAGTAAAATTGGAGGCTGTGCATTTAAGTTGTACTGCTCTTGGACAGGTCGATAGACTCCACAAAAGTTTCCTTCAACGTGGGACAGTTCGACTTCGGTCCTTCCAACAGCTGTGAGGGTGGCTTCCCTCCTTCGAACTCAAGGTGGTCCTGAGGCCTTCAGCTGTTGACGGTCACCGAGGAAGTCACTAATAGGGAAAAAGGATGATCCCTTAGGGAAAAGGAATTATCCCTGGAGAAAAAAGAGACTCCATTGCTCGTGGAAACGTGGCCAGGCCAGTACAGTTTGGTTGTTGTGGTTCCAATCCAATTTAACTAATTTTAATTGTTTAAAATTATACCACTGTTTTCTGCCAGTAATTAAAATTTTATTATTTTCATAAACTCATTACTAATGTGTTAAGCTTTAAGATGAACAAAAAGGGCTTAAAATAAAAATATTATGTGAAATACATTCTGGAATATTTTGAAAAGTTAAATAGAAGTAAATTATTTAAAATATATTGTTTTATTTCAATCTCCCAGCTACTAAACTTTATATCCAAAGAACCAAAAACACAAAATCACAGCTGATCTCCTTAGCTTTGTCACACATAACTGGAACAAGTCTCTTGAATTTCATGGCGAATCTCAGATTGTTGCTCTCGACATTTCCAAGGCTTTTGACCAAGTATGACATGCCGCACTCCTCAACAAACTACCTTTATACGGTCTTCCCACCAAACTATGTACCTGGATCGGCAGCTTCCTCTCTAATCGGCGCATATCTGTTGTGGTTGACGGTCACTCATCTAACTTCCATCCTATCAATGCTGGTGTCCCCCAAGGTTCAGTCCTGGCACCAACCCTGTTTCTTCTTCACATCAATGACCTGCTCTTTTCAACTACTAATCCCATCCACAGTTATGCCGACGATAGTACTCTTCACTACAATATTCATTTTTCCAGACAAGTTTCGAATCAGGAGTTGGATAATGGACGCAGATCTATGTACCCATCTCTTTCCCAAGATCTCCAAATAATCTTAGACTGGGGTGCCAAGAACCTCGTTCAGTTCAACGCCTCCAAAACCCAGTCTTGCTCCCTCTCACGCAAAAAATCTGGTAACGCTTACCCCATCCACATGAATGGCCAAGCCCTACAAAACAACGAAACATTCGATCTCGTTGGCGTCGCTTTCGAACGTGATCTCAGCTGGCACAAACACATTACTTCAGTAGCCACATCGGCAGCTAAAAAGCTTGGTTTCTCTTTCGAGCCAGAAAATACTTCTCCTCTTCCAACTTATACACTCTATATTTCCCAAATAAGACCTAACCTAGAGTACTGCTCCCACATCTGGGGAGCGGCATCACCTTCGACACTTAAGATCCTTGATTCTATCCAAATGAGAGCTATTCGACTTATCAAGGACCCAGCCCTCACGAGAAAACTCCCTTCTCTCGCTCTTCGCCGCGCTGTAGGGGATTTATCCCTGTTCTACCGCTACTTCCACGGATTTTGCTCTGAAGAACTAGCCGGTATTATTCCCCCCTTGAATGTCCCTAACAGAACAACAAGAGGCGCGTTACGTATGCATCCCTTTACTGTCCAGCTACAAAAGCTTAGAACAGACCACTTCTCTCGCTCATTCATACCTAGGGTCTCCAGATTGTGTAACAAATTGCCTGCAGATGTTTTCCCTTCTCGTCCCAACCTCCAATCCTTCAAATCCCGTGACAATAGACTACATTTCGCTTCTCTTCAGACACCCACGGAACGTTAGTACTTAGGCTTGAAGTCTACGTGTGATGTCTTAGATAAAAAAAACAAGGTAAACAAAAGCAACACAACGTAGGGTCCGAAAATATATAAAAATAAAAAACAGTTATTTGTTAGGAAAACTTTGGTTCATAATGAGTCAGGGGCGGTAAGGTTTCAATATGATAATAAAAAAAGTTAAATGAAACAATATTTTTTTTATTTCTAAAATAAGTATGCCGAAGTTACACAAAAATAATGTAAAAGTGCAAAAGAGAAAAAAGAATAGACGAAAAAATGTAGGGCTGTAATTTTAGGCGAGTAATCGTTAGATGCACAGACATTGTGTAGTGTATTCCATAGTAGTAGTGTAACTGCCATTTACCAAACTTTGACCCTACTAAACCTTCTTCATATATTACTTGTTTGGATGCTACAAATTTGTACGGTCATAGCATGTCCCAATCGTTACCATTTGGCTCTTTTAAATGGCTTTCAGAACGTGAAATTTTGGATTTAAATATTATGGTTGTAGATGACGATAGTCTACAAGGTTACGTTTTGGAAGTGGATGTCCATTATCCGACAGAACTGCAGGATGCACATTCAGATCTTCCATTTTTAGTGGAAAACATCACACCACCAACTGAAAAAACCAAATTATCAAAATTAATCCCGAATTTAAACGACAAGAAGAAATATGTTGTTCATTACAGAACTCTAAAACAAGCCATTAATAATGGCCTAATGGTAATGCGAACACACCGAATTCTCAAATTTAATCAATTAGAATGGCTAAAAAATTATATTGATTTTAATACACAGTTACGAAATGCGGCAACAACAACATTTGGTAAAGATCTCTTTAAATTAATCATAAATGCTATTTTTGGAAAAACTATGGAAAACGTTGAAAAGCGAAAAGATATTAAATTCATAAGTCACTGGGAAAATGCGAGAGGTAAAGCTGGAGCTAGAGCATTAATTGCTCGACCCAATTTCAATAGTCGATCAATATTTTCCGAAAATTTTATCGCCGTTCATATGGGCAAATTGAAAATAATTTACAATAAACCAATATATATTGGGTTTTCCATTTTGGACATTTCGAAAACAGTAATTTATGATTTTTTCTATAATTTTATTAAGCAAAAGTTTGGCAGTAACGTTTCTTTGCTCTACACTGACACCGATTCGCTTATATTAAAAGTCCTTACAGATAATTTTTATCGTGTAATAGCTGAAAATCCGGATAAATTCGACACATCCAATTACCCCGAAAATAATTCATTTAATGTAGTGAAAAGTAATTCGGTACCCGGTAAGATGAAAGATGGATTCCCTTGTGACCCAATAGCTGCTTTTTATGGTACCGGAGCTAAAGCTTGCTATATAAAGTCATTAAATGCCGAGTTAAAGAAAGCGAAAGGTATTAAAAAATCGGTCGTCGAAAAGGAACTTCATCTAGATGATTACCGAAAAATCGTCGAGCAGGGAGGTTTAATTTTTGGAAAAATGAAGTCATTTCCGAGTATATTACACGATGTATATACACAAATAAGAAATAAAGTCGCTCTAACTCATAATGTTGACAAACGCTATATTATTCCGTCCACAACCAAAACTCTGTCTTGGGGTCATGCCGATATTGATTTCTATAATACAGAACCTGATGATAATTTAAATTAAATCATTTAGCTAGAAACTGGAACGTTCATACCTGTTAGGAAATATAATAGTTATAGTCTATAAATATGATTTGTTTTGATCAGATAACCTTGAAGCACAAACAACAATAGAAGTAAGGACAAACGGTTACCTTGAAAGTATGTCCTTGAATCGTTCTGTGTAAACGTAGACCGTAACCATGTAAGTTGAATGAACTTCTTTGGCCTCCAAAGCATCAACCGTCAGATAGAGTGGGGGAATTTATGGTGGGGTGATAAATATAAATTTGACTTGCTAGGCAGAGCATTTCATAGTTCGCTAGTACACTTCGTCAAGTAAATACATTTGTCAGTTTAGTGCAGTAAGTTAGTTACAAAAATGAATTCCGATAGTGAGTCTTTGTTAAATGCGATACACTTGGATGGAAGTATCCAAGCAGAGTTGATGGGGCAGGAAGTTATTGACCTGCTGACCCCAGGTGTCTTCGAAGAATGGCACAATGACGAAATGCTAAATACTGCGTTTGTGGAAGAAGAAGTAGACGCGAAAAAGGAAACAGTTAATTCGGCGGTTGTCTACGTCAACAAGTGGACTGAGGAGGATGGAGACCGAATTAATATTATAAGTGATGTGGTGATCAAGAAGGCGAGGCGGGGGCCAGCATCGAAATTAGAAAAACTTCTGACCAAACCCAAGACGGCCACCCTTAATAACGGCGAATTCTATGCGGCTGCCGAGGGCGAGAACAAGAAGAGGAAATTTCAGTTTAGGCGTCCCACAGTGCCAGTGGAACTACCAGATTTCCTGAAGTCTTCACCACCACCGAAGTATCCAATCGTTGTGGTGAATAACGGTCCAAACTCGACCACACCTGAGAATTTACAGGTTGTCGACAAAGGGACAATTGTAACGGAGGCACCACTATCACCAACAATAGGACGTGGGAAGTGCCGCAAACCGGTCAAGATGCGATGCAAGCGATCGTACGAGGAATCGCAGCAGTCCACAACCACTGCTGAAGTGCCGGACTGGTTAAACGAGTTTTCGGCGAGTCAAAAGTACGTCTTCTCCGCCGCATATAGTGTTAGGGAAAAAATACTGCGATTACTCAAAAAGTGCGATAGTGATGAGGCCGACTTTGAAAGACAAATGAATGAACTGCGGGTGAAATTGGAGGAAAATAAAAGGACAAGAGAGAAGTGTGTTAAAAGATTGGAAGTGTTGAATAATTTTACGTATAAGAAGTAGTTTTAGAATTGTATTGTAAATATAGAGTTTTTATAATAGTATTGTATATATAAGTAAAAGAAAATGGTTTTGTATATATGACAAAAAAAAAGTTAAATGAAACAATAGTTTTTATGTCTAAAATAAGTATACGGAATTTACACACAAAAATAGTGTAAAATGCAAAATAGAGAAAGGATAGACGAAAAATGTAGGGCCGTAACTTTAGGCGTGTAATCGTTAGATGTACAGACATTGTGTAGTGTATTCCTACGTACGCTTAAGAAATACACACAACTTAAGTATGCGATATAGCGTTATGTCTGTGAAGAGAGGCTATCCGTTACAATGCCTGAGAATATGCATCTTATTGGTAATAAAATGTGAATTTTACTACACGTAAGATAATAGACCAAACACCCTGATACAAAATCCGCCTATTATCAGTATTTATTTAAGAATGAATTTCGTTAATGAGAAATTGCGTTACGCTATATGAGACGTCTGAGTTTCCAGCATTTCCGTAGAGAATTTACTAGAAATTTAGCTAGAACGTACATGTCTTTACAGAGTAACATAATATTTTCCAAAAGAAATTAATTCTTGAGAAATATCATGTTACTTGGGATGTGACATGAATCAACTACAGATTTTGTCGGGGTAGGTCGGGGAGGGCATGCTTCCGGGATCAGGTGGTGGAATTACTCTCATAATTTTGTTAAGACATTTCCCGACACTTTACAGAAAAATTGCAAATCACAAAAGATATGGATTCATTTAAACTATTTTTGGCAAAATTTGAAAAAAATTAGATAAAGATTTGCAATTTTTTTTAGCATTTTCATAAATTTTTTTAAGGTATTTCCCGACATTTTATGCAAAACTTGTACAGACTGAAACGTTCCTTTTACTGCCCTTAACCCATTTCCGAGGTTATTTTTTAAAAATTCCAAAAAATAAGTATGTCCGTTCAAATCGACCCTATAACTACTATACTTTCATAATTTTTTTAAGGCATTTCCCGACACTTTACGGAAAAAGTGTACATCACAAAAGATTTGGATTCATTTAAACTATTTTTTGGCATTTTTTAAATTTGTAAAAAATGAGAAATAAAGATTTTCAATTTTTTTAGCATTTTCATACATTTTTTTAAGGCATTTCCCGACATTTGATGCAAAACTTGTATAAGACTAAAACGTTCCTTTTACTGCCCTTAACCCATTCCCGAGGTTATTTTTTAAAAATTCCAAAAAATAAGTATGTCGATTCAAATCGACCCTATAACTACTACACTTTCATAATTTTTCAAGGCATTTCCATACACTTTACGTAAAAAGTGTAAATCACAAAAGATTTGGATACATTTAAACTGCACATTTGGTGCAGCTGTCTGCTCGTCACTGGAATAACCAGTATCAGAACTTGATGACATCTTGGCTTCGAGTGAATTTTCTAAATCACGTCTTATACACATTCTTTTCCCCACCCCTCTCGTAAATTTCTGTCTATTCTTCGTCTCTTAACCTTATTTACCAAAGCCCCAACATTTGAAGTATTAAAATAAGCTAAGAGTAAAAATAAATCGCAAATATGTCGTTTATAAGTTTATTTTAAATATGTAAAATACATAATTTGGAGAATTACATAACTTCAAACTAATGTATTGATTTGTTAGTAACAGAAACATTAAGTTTATTGTAGCTAAAAAATGCATCGTGAATAACTAACGTCTAACTTTAATGTCTTTAGGAAATTTACTCTTGCGTGTTTCAAACTCCAATTTCACGTCCACTGTGGATGATTTAACGGCTTCTGGCTGGTGACTACAATCGATTACGAATAACGGATTTTTCATATAGTCGGCAAAACTCATCATAGGATCACTAAGTTCTCGCTGGTAGTAGCTAGCTTGAAAATTCTCATAATTATAATAGGCTGCGGCATACAGTTTCTTTGAAAAATCCAAATTCCATCTTTCATAGGGGAATACGGTAGAATTAAGATAGAGTCTAATGTCACTTATATCGGCTGTTGTAAACTGCGTGCTATCCTTTTCTCTGTTGTCGGAAAAGCTACTTGTCTGAAAACCAATAATCAAATATCTCGGTTTTTCGAGACTTGTGCTAGTTCTTAAGGCCAAAACGTCTGACGATGTTTGTCTCAAAGCAGGTAGCTCGTAAAGATCCCATTTACGGTAAGCCATTGGAACGTTTGCATTACTTCCACCTTTATTCATGCGTGACAATGTCTTTAACTTCTGTCGATCACCTGGAATAATGTGACGAATTTTCCATTCAATTTTTCAATTGAAATGTCTGCATTACTTCACCGATATAGCAATTGTTGAAAGTGCGGGCAATAACTAAAATCAACTCTTGCTTGACGTTAAAAATATCCTTTGAATACTCTTCAGCAAAACCCATGAGATATTTTAGAGGAAGCTTGCCGGAGAACACGTTACTTGTGGAACCTAGTATACCTTGATTTGCTTCATCTAGACCCCATCCACATGCCATGAGAGATCTATTTTGTGCAGCACCCAATGACACCATCGTTTTCAGCGTTGTAGTAATTCCGGGTTTCCGAACGACAGCAACTTGCTCCTCTCCCATTTCATTACGACATTCGTCGAATAGAAAAGCGATGGTATTATTTGATAGATAACATTTTTTAGTAACATCTTTGGGTTTAAATGTTCCTTCGATGTAAATGTAACCATCCGATATATCCAAAATGATATCTTGAAAGTGTACAGGTATACGAATTTCATCAGAATTGCGGAATGTTGGAGAACCATAAGGTTTATATGTGTGTTCTTGAAAACTAATAATGGAGTTATCAAAAATGGGTTCGGTAAAAACTTCGATTTTTTCAC
The DNA here is from genome assembly GCA_963971165.1 of Philopedon plagiatum. Classification (NCBI taxonomy): domain Eukaryota; kingdom Metazoa; phylum Arthropoda; class Insecta; order Coleoptera; family Curculionidae; genus Philopedon; species Philopedon plagiatum. The sequence goes on from OZ020194.1 coordinate 40,646,890, forward strand.
TGCTGGCGGCCATCATTTTCTAATTTTCTCACTTTCAAACCGATCGATTGTAGAAATTTACAATCTTTCGCGGAGAGCTGTCGATTGCTGTGCGGATATGTTTTAGATCGTCCGTCTGGCTTGTGAATGAACCTTGACTGTGTTGTCTGCTTACTTTTATGTCGTTTAACTGAATCTTGGATAGTTGACAGCATATGCAGTTGACGATTAAAGCAAAAACCCATTATACGATTTTTTCAACTCTGGTTTAACTATAATTTTCTCACCTCGAAAATCGATCAAATCACCGCTATCGTCCAAGATACGTAGAGTAATGTTGTCGATAAACTGACGACCATCCGGCATTATCGTCATATAAATATTATTTTGTGGTTCTTTGGAGATTTTGTAACCAGGTTCGACGTCAATATCAAATTCAAATAATGTATGACTTTCCAAAGAATTCAGGTATGCTCCGGAAATTATATTACAATCCAAACGTATAATGCGCACTTTCATTATGTCCACGATGGTACTTGATTCGTGTCGTTGTCCATCTTGCAGCAGCACAGAGCCAAATCCGAGCACTTTGCCAATACTGTTGCTACCTCGGAAATCGATGCTATATTTTGACTTTAGCTCACATTTTAACGTATTATTATTGGCTGTTAATGAAAATAAATCGGTACCAACTTCATTGCATGACTCTTTTCAAGTGGTGTGCATGGCTTTGGCTATTTCATTAATTTTGTAAGCTCCTGGTGGAATCCTTAAATACTTTGGTCTCGCTGTTTTCAACTCGAATTATACTATGTGTAAAATCCCAGCAGTGCAACTCCATATTTGCCTGTTGTATTTAACTCGATGGGTGGGTAAAAATCCGCACTTAAGACACTTGAGTGTCCTGTTAGAGTGAATGTGTAAGACATGACTGACGACGTAACTATTTGTGTGGTTATTTTATTGCTGTTTGCAACAGTTAAATGGATTTAAGCTATTTAAGTTGCTTTATTCCTTTGGGCATTTTTAAACTGTTTTCTGCCTTCATATTCACATCGTCAATTTTGCAATAACAACAAAATATTTTTTTGGCGTCGGTCCATCGCCTTCATCCGAATCTGAATTATTGCTATTATAATGTTCAAAACAGTATTGATACTTCAATATATCGACGTCACTTTTTAGGTGATTAGGTAACCTATCCCAAACTAGTGCTATTTCATTTGGAGCTAATGCAATCAACACTTCTTTGGACGCATTTTCTAACTGTTCAGCTGTCATTTTTTGTAATCCTTCGACTTGACGATAGGCTTTAAGTGGTAGCAACATTTTGGTGTAGTTGTCACGTTCCATTTGGGGTGTCAAATTACTTATGATTGGAAAAGAAACTTCAGACACAAATGTCCACACCAGACTTTTCCAAATTCTTGTTGACGGTCGTATGTACAGTAAATTTTCTTCGTCGCTTCGGAACCCATCTGCAGATATCGTACCCATTCCATAGGTGGGGGTAAATCACCGAAACTTTCGTAGTATGTTACATCAGAATTGCTTTTTCTATATGCCACCCAATGAGTCCCTACACCCGACATACTATCCAAATTTATAATGGCCGCCTCATAATGTTTGGGACCGCGTACAGGTAATAAATCTCTCATAATATACGCCTCGAAAGTGTGGTATTTTCATTTTTAAGGCATACTTTTCTATATCAGTATTGGATAGTGGTCTTTGAGTTTGGGATTCTATCAGTTTTTTGATTTCTTATTTTTGCCGTTGTTTATAAATAATCCCAAACCTGTGCGATATGGTTTCAAATATAATCCATTTCCTCTTGAACTAGTAAGCCGGTACCTATTTTTTCTGCAGTCGACTTTTTTACTGCTTTTACGGCACGCACAAAGCCAGCTGCACCACCAGCTAATGAACCTAAGGCCGATAGTCCTGCAAATATTGGTATTAACGGTAATATCACCCAGTCTTTGGAATTGGAATGATTCTGGGCATGCGAATTTTTCTTTTGCCACCAGCTATTCTTAGGGATTTACGTGCAGCTACTGCAACTACTTTCGATGCTTTCATCATATTTTTCTCGATAAGTTTTTTCCCACCAACTTTTAACAATTCTGATCGAACGGGTCGTCTAATAGATGATCCAAAAGCTACTGTGTGTACTCGCTTGTGTTTACCGACACCTTTACCTTTGCAAAGTTTAGTGCAGCGGCGGCGGCGCTGGAAGCGACGTTTACCTCTAATGGAAGTAGTGTCGTATGTTACCTCCCAGACCAAAGGAGCTTCCAAATGCGCTTCCACAGGAGCTTCCAAATGAGCTTCCAAAACCATTCCTCCACCCACTCTTCGCCTTACCAAATCCACCCACTCTTCACCCTACCAAATCCTACCACTCTGATATCAAATCCATTCCAGCTTCCAAATGAGCTTTCAAAACCATTCCTCCTACCAGCTTTTCCCACACCACTTTTATTGCTATAAATTCTCAATATTTACAGTATTTAACACAACTCAGATGATGTCTGTAGCAGTCCCTATTGATTATTCATGGGATACAGAACCCTGTGAAACTTACGATCCCGAAGAATATATAAAAAAGAATTTAATTTTAACAAAACCGCCACCGAACCTCTCCAAAAAAGCGAGAAACAGTTTCGAGAAACCGAGCGTAAAAGGATTCAAAAATTGGAAGCAGAAAAGAAAAATTATGTCTTGCCCAACAGCAAATGTAATGTTTAGTCATGCAAGCGGAAAGAAAACCTTGCAAGATTTTACGACAGATGAACTAAAAATCTTAACTTTGGAATATCTAATTAATTATGCAGATCCTTTGGAGCTCTTGGATGTATGGGGAAAATTACCAATGTCTTATACATCAAGTTTTAATCTTCAAATTAAATTACCATGTTGTTTTCATTATAATCGTCCTGACTGGAGCACACACTTCGATGGCCCCCCTGTACCCCAGGAATCATGTTTCGTTTGCAATAGAAACATAAAGTAGACTAATGTAGATATGGTTATTTTTTTTCAAAAATAAACTTGTATTTTAATAAATGTATTTTTATAAATGTCAAACAAATTATAATAGTTCATATGCAATCCTTGCGACACGATTCTCTTTTATGTCTATAAACATTTGATTTTTGAGACAAACTCTTGTTGCATTCACTGCACCGATACAGCTTGAGAACTGAACAAAAAAGCAGAAAAGACTGATACTTATTCAGCCGTTCTTGGGATATTTTAACTGGTCTCCGCTAACAACACTTTGCACAATACTGTTTTTTGCAATACTTGTTTTTTTGCAAACTAAACAACGACACCTTGATGAAACACTAAAGTTATATGTAGTAATAATGAACCACTTAGGATACATAACTAACCGCAAAATGGTTTGTTATAGCTTTAAATATAGGCAGAGGGCAGCGGTGGGGTATGGTGAGGAGAAAGTGGTGGGGAGAGAAGTGGGGTAAAGTGGTGGGGAGAGGAGTGGGGGGATTTGGTAGTGTGAAGAGTGGGTGCTGTGGAGAGAGGAGTGTGCGTTTAAAAGAGATGTGGGACGTTGTAAAGTGAATCCAATGATGTAGAAATTACGAAACCCATCTTATACACTAGTGCGCAAATATCTTAGGCTTGCCCGAGGTGATTAGGGAATTAATTTATTAGACGAAGCTTGCAAAGAGCACGATATAGCATATTCGGAATATTCCGATTAAGAAACAGAAACGAGGCAGATAAAGTATTAGCTAAAAAGGCATTTAATAGATTTAAAGCTTCAGATTCAAATCTATGCGAAAAACTGTCATCCTTGGCTGTGGCCAGAATCATGAAAGCAAAAACAAAACTCGGTATGGGAATAAGAAAAACGAAGAGAAGTCATAAACGCAAGACAGGAGGTCAAATATCCTTTAACCAAGGTGTAAGAAAAGCACGTAAAGAGCTGGTTGAAAAAAAAATGCTAACATAGGAAATGCTGCCGGCACAGCTTTATCATCCATTAAAAAATTAAAAATAAAAGAACCTAAACAAAGACTCATTCCAATTTCAAAAACTGGTGGAATTTTACCTTTAATACCTATTTTTGCTGGTTTATCTGCTCTAGGAGCCCTAAGCGGGGGCGCTGCTGCCATTGCAAAAGCAGTAAATTCTGCCAAAAATGCACAAAAGAAGTTAGAAGAACAAACAAGACACAACAAAGAAATGGAAAAAATATCAATTGGAAAAGGTCTTTATTTAAAACCATAGGCTAGTAATTATTTCTGCTGCGATTTAAATAAGTAGGTAGGTAAGCCCAACCGGCACAAAAATTACTCGGGTGGTATAATAACTTTCTGTCAATACTTTAAATAAACTGCCTGTGAAACAATGATGGGCAAAATATAGTTCATGTGGTCGGCATAATAAAACTTTAAGAAACAAATAACTATCCCGTTGGGCAGTCCGAAATCTATTCGAGCAGTAAAATTATTAATTGGGCGGTGAAATTATGAGTCGGCTGGCGACAAAATAAATTAGGCCGTGAATAAAATGTGTTCGGTATTTAAATATCGTTCAGCAGTTTTTAAGCAGCGTTTCGTTTTCTGCAAAATATTTACTTTAAAAGCCAGAAAGTCAAATGACCTGTATTTAATATTTTTAGTTGGCAAGGGTTTGAAGATAGCGGCGAGATTCGTTAGTTCGATCGGTTTCTTTAATTCGTCTGTTGAACTTTTGATCATCACTAAGATTGGCCACTTTTGATCTGTTACCAGAGGCGTCGATGACGAAAATTAAGTACGTATGTATATTCACGTGAAATAAAAAGGTGCGAGTTCAACTCGCTCGTAGGGGGTACCGGACGGCGCGGCGTGCCGCGTTGCCCGGCGGCGTACCGTAATTTTAAAGAATTCGAAAAATTGAACTGCTGCTGCGGCCGAGTTCCCCGCGATGTAATGCTACTGGAGCGGCACTAACGGTGGGCAGCATGGGCGCCCACAGGAATTTTAAAGTTGTATATCTCTGTTTCTACATACGGGACCCATACCAAATTCAGGTGAGCCTACTAGGAATGTTTTGGTAAAGAAAAAAAGTTAAATTTTTGCTTGCTCCCCCCCCCACCTGAGAAAAAATTAGCACGTTTAGGTATTTTATTTATTATTTTTTCTAAACAAATTTTACACCATTTCGTCGAAAATTTTTAAATTTTAAGAGAAAAAAATGTGTTAGTTGAAAGTTAAAGTCATTTGATTTTTTTTAAACTTAAAACGTAATTTAAAAAAAAATCAAATGACTATAACTTTCTACTAACACATTTTTTTCTCTTGAAATTTAAAAATTCTCGACGAAATGATGTAAAATTTATTTAGAAAAATTAATGAATAAAATACCTAAACGTGTTCATTTTTTTCTCAGGGGGGGCCAAGCAAAAATTTAACTTTTTTCTTTACCAAAACATTCCTAGTAGGCTCACCTGAATTTGGTATGGGTCCCGTATGTAGCAACAGAGATATACAACTTTAAAATTCCTGTGGGCGCTCATGGTGGGCAGCCTTACTAATACCATGAAATGTATGTGCTTTTACATTAATCAATATTTGGAGTTTTCTAATTAAATGCTTTATTTTTTACGTAATTAATTACCCCTTATTACACGCTAAGTTAATTTTAGAGCAGTCAGAACAGTATTAGATTACCCATCAATTTGTAATGTTACAATATTTTTTCAGCAGTCAACTTGATTTTGGAGCAGGCAAAAAAAAAGGAAATGTAATTTATTTCGCACAGATCAAATATTTATTTAGTTGCACCTTATTTTTTTTACTGCTTAAAAGATTTTGAAGCTGCTTGTTCAAATCTAAAACGCAGACCAATTTTTGTTTTATTACCTGATCAAGCTTCACCGCCCAATCCATCATTTCGCCGGCCAATCGTATTTTACGATGTGTCAAAATTGTAAAATTTCGCTGCCCGTTTAAATCACACCCAAAACCATATAAGAAAGGGTGTGGTCTATATCTTAAACCATATTCAAAAACTGTTAAATTTGCTACCTCGCCGACCTTTGACAAATATAGATTTATTAAATTATGCGAAAATATTAAAGTTGCCACATTTTAGAGGTGTCTTTATGAGAAACAAGTTACCGGAAAAATAAAAAAATATGAAACAGGTATCATTAATTTATATAATAATTTGGGGGAAGGCTCTCATTGGACAGCGTATGTTAAAAATAATAATAACATAATTTACTTTGATAGTTTTGGAAATTACGACCACCAAATGAAGTTATAACTTATTTCTATGGCGATGGTGGCAAAAACAATATTAAATATAATTATGATACATATCAATCTTTTAATACCTCAACTTGTGGACAGTTATGCTTACAGTTTATTTATAATAATACGTAATTGCGTTTCCATTTTATTCTTATTACGACCATCATGTCGTTTACTATAGCTCTTTCCGCAAATTCAGCTATACTTCAAGCAGACTTTCATCCACCTATTTACTTAGATCCTAACACTTCCTACGTCGTCGGACTTGCCAATTTTGAAACTTTTAATGCAATACCAAATATTGATAAAAGTAATAATAACGTATATTTTGGAAAAAATAATGAATTTTTAACAATACCTACGGGAAGTTATGAAATGGATGATGTTAATAAATATTTACAGGCTGAATTCCAAAAAAGAAATATTTCATTTCACCTCTATGCAAATAATAACACATTAAATCAACAATAAAGTCTACTACAGATATTATTTTTAAAGATGGGACAATAGGAAAACTTTTGGGTTTTAATAATGGGATTATATCTGGTGATGGAGTTCCAAGAACATCGGAAAATCCGGCAGAGATTATAAAAGTTACTTCTTTATGTATATACTGCAGTATCGCAGAAGGTTCCTATCTGAGCGGAAAGCCAGTACACATTATTCATCAGTTTTTCCCTAATGGTAGCCCTGGATTTAAAATAATAGAAAGTTCCCAAAATATTATTTATTTTCCTGTTAGAGTAAAAGTAATAGATAAAATAACAATAAAAGTAATAGACCAAGATTTAAATCTTGTTGATTTTCGAAACGAAACTGTAACTATAAGATTGCATATAAAAGAAGTATAATGGTTATCCTTTATAATAGAAAAACCTTCAATTTACCCACAAAAATTAATAAAAACTATAAGAAGACTAAACATCGTAAACCCAAGATTAGTAGAAAAAGAAACACACAAGGGATAACACCTGAAAATATAAGCTTTTTGAAACCTCTAGGCTTAAAAGTTTTAGTATAATGGATGTCCTTAACGTAACAGAAGGTCTTTTCATAGATAATTCAATTGCGCATTCCGAAGTTCTTGGTTATGAACCATACCTACCTACTAAATTGGGAAATAATGATGAAATTATAATACCTGTTCATGAAGTAAACAAGTATACTCTTCCCTCCGAGAGCTTTCTTTATGTAGAGGGTAAACTAACAAAAGATAACAATACCATCTCAAATACATTAAAATTGATAAACAATGGGATTGCTTTCCTTTTTAAAGAAATGCGTTATCAATTAAACGGTGTTACAATAGATTCAGTTAGAGACGTAGGGTTAACTTCGACAATAAAGGGATATTTGTCATATAATAAAAATGAATGCAATAAACTTAAAAACGCAGGTTGGTTTCCTATGAAATCTTCACAAGTTGTTGATGCAACAACAGGATTATTCAATGTTTGCATTCCGCTTAAATTCTTAATGGGTTTTTTTGAAGACTACAAAAAAATTATTTTAAATGCCAAACAAGAACTTATTTTAGTACGAGATAATTCAGACAAAAATGCAACAATTAATACTGCAGACGAAAATCCAAAAATTGAGCTTATAAAGCTAACTTGGAATATACCTCACATTTCAGTAGCCATTCCTCAAGAATTGGCATTATCTAAAATAATTAATAAGAATACTGATATAATAATTGCTTTCCGGAGCAGGTAACTGATTGAATACCCGGAATTATTAAAAACCAATCGTCATAATTGGCCTGTCAAAACATCCACAAAAGTAAATACCCCACGTCATGTAGCAATTGCTTTTCAAAAAGACTTAAGGGATAAATCAACAACTGATATGTCTTTATTTTCCAACGTTAAATTACGAAACATTAAAGTGTTTTTAAACTCTGAGAGATATCCCTACAATGATCATTTCTTAGACTTTGCTAAAAATAAATTTGCATCATTATATGAAATGTTTTCACGATTTCAAAAATCTTACTATGGATTAACACCTGAGCCCAAAGGAATTTAATACTTATTCTCCTATCGTATATATCGATTGTTCACATCAGAAAGAAACAATTGAATCCGGACCTATTGTTATGAGAGTTGAGTTTGAATTACATGATGATCTTAAAGACAAAATATCTGCCTATTGTCTTATTATGCATGACAAAGTATTTAGCTACAATCCATTAACCAAAAATGTTAGATAACTTTAAAGCGCATGTCTAATATTTTATATAAAATCAATGCTCTACTATTCTTTTCTATCATTATGGGTGAAGAACTGGAACTTCGCTTATCCTACTTTTTAAAAGAACTGAAAAGATTAAAACAACAACTACAAGAATATTCTGACGAGAAATCTATGATTAAACAATTTTCGCTTATTAAATTAAGAAGTTACTAATTGTCGATGTGCAAGGATTTAATAAAGAAAATAAGAAGTTTATTCCCAAAGAACTGGCTGCCTATGATGTTAGCAAGACTTGCCACTATGTTTTTAAAGCACCATTTGATCTAACACAAACAAGCTGTGTGGTTAATGAAAAATCATCACTGTATCCCATGGAATGAAGGATATACACCAATTCACAAGTTTTCTGTTATAATCAAGAATTTAACAGAGAAAGTAGATCATGTTTATGTTAAAGGGAGAGAGAAATCAGAATGCATTCGAAAATACTCATTAAAATCAGTCATAGAACTTGATGAAAATCCAAAATTACAAGAAGAAGAAGCTCATTGTTTTTATCATTCTAAATCACCATGTATATGCGCACTTACTAATGTATACAATTTATATAATAATTATTTAATGATTGAATAAAACACATAAATGAAACAAAGTTTCTTATTTGTTATAAATTAATTTTCAAACACTTCTTGAATAATTTCAGATGACAAAAACTTCTTTACTTCATTCAAATGCTCCTCAAATCCCATTTCCTTTATGGTTTGCAGAAAAATTCTTATATCAGAAGTATGTAAATATATGTTACAGGCTTCGGCAGCTTTTTCATACTTTCTTGCCATATCCATACATACCTCATACGTATAGAATCTTTCGAATCCTTACTCGGCTTCATGCTCAGCATCAAATTCTAAATTACTAAAGTGTTGTGATAGATCCTCTATAGCATTTGTTAGGTTATATGCTACTCGTTCACGAACATATGCTAACCACATCTTGTTGGAGAATGTTCAGACTTAAAGTAAGTTCAGAGCTTTAAATATTAATTTAGGAGGTGGGAGGAATAACAAGAAAAAATATATTTATAAATTTTTATTTTCAATACAACTTTTTACAAATTCATTACATGCAAATGTTTCTACATCCTCCACAACGCAATCTGAGTAAAAGTTTAATAATTCTAAAACACAGCAAACATTTAAACTATTTTCCATGGGTGAAATAACATCATATACATTTTTTAACAAATCACCATTTTTCATAGAGATTCCACTAACTAAAATATTACAATATTTGGAAAATTCCTGGCTTTTAAGATATCAAAACGATATTTGATTAAATTTGTCAAGTTCACTAATTCATTTATGGTATCACCAGCTAAAACTACTTCATTACCGCCATCTTGTGTAATCTTAATTATTCTTGCATCCCCAATAAACACAAAGTGAATCTCATAACTATTTCCCTTCATGGGTTGCCACCCGGTGTTGTTGGAATAAATAAAGCTCAACATAATTCCTTGATTATTTAGGAAGGAAATCCATTGATCTTCATTAAAAATCACATTTTGATTGTATTTGTATCCACAGAGTTTACCAACAGGAATATATTTTCTCTCTAAGGAAAATCCAATGCTGACCCATTTGGATTTGGATTTGTTTATGTAGTAGATGGTTTCACTGATGAGAGCTGCATTGCGCTTCTTACTATACTCCTGTTGGTTATAGTTTGTTGGTTGATACATTTTCAGATGCTTGCTTGAAATAATGAGAGTAGAACTATGGGTGACTGCTTAAATAAGCAAGCGTGGTAGTGGGGATAGTAAGCGTGGTAGTGGGGATAGTAAGAGTGGTGGGGGGATTTAAACACTAATTTTATAGATTTAAACATCATTTAGCGACTAACCATGAATGAGTGTAAGACAGAACTTTTTATCGACATTCAAGGATATAACTGTTCCTTTGGATACATTCCAAAAGAATTAGCGATTTATGATGGGATTCGTTGCTCAAATTATCTGTTTAAATCACCATTTCAAAAAAATATGTTATCTGCTCCTGATATCAAACTGGTTAAATGGGCCGAAGAGTATCATGGACTAAAATGGGAATTTGGAAATATAGAACTTAATGAAATTGATGATATTTTAAAGCACGTGTTAGAAGTTTACCAATCGCCCAAAATTTACGTGAAAGGGAATGAAAAAATAAACTACTTAAAAAAGTTTTTGGATTAAGATTTCATTTACGCTATTTCCATTGGTCAAGAACCAAAATTAAGTAGATTTAAGAAAATTCCAGAATGTTATTTTCACAAAAATGTGAATCCATGGCATTGTGCATTAGCAAACGTAAAATTGTTATATAATTATAGGCATTGTTATGAATAAACCCCTTTATTTTTTATTGACTCCAGAATGTTATTTATAATAGAAATATACTTTGAATAATATATATCCTAATGAACATTTAAATAATAATAAAAATATACTTAATAATACTACACACACATTTGAATTACATGCTTCTATACAAGATTTTCTATACAGCTGATTCCGTTCCTGTGTTACTATCGAAGTCTTATTGAAATAATATAATCTTAACTTATACTGACAACGGTAGAGTTATTTATAATATTATCATCTATTTTGGAGGTAAATAAACCATTATTTATATTCATTCTTTTCCATGTTGAAGGCCAACTATTATTATTTACATTATTAACAGATAGACAAATAATTGCTTTTCGAACATTAGGATCAACTTGTAGGAACAAAGTATTGTTAACGAATGCTGATAGAAATAGAACTCCTACAGGTAGCAGAGCCATTTTAAAAATAAAATATTTTTCTAGGGTTCTTACGTTTTATATTCATCATGAACTAAATCTTTTAGAATATCAATAACATTATTAACCATCTCATCATCAGTCTTGGATTTCTCTTGCAAAATGCTTATATGTTTGTGCCCCCAAGCTAAAGTTCTAAAAGAATCTGGAATTATATAGCGTTTATCATCTTTTGGAGACAAAGCAACGTTATTTTTTAGTTGTGTGAACATATCATGTAAAATTGAATGAAAAATATTCATTTTTCTAAACTTGATCTCAGAATTTTCAACTACATCTTTATAATCTTGTTTAGTAATGGAATTTTCTATAACATATTTTTTTACTTCCTTTGCCTTTTTTTTGAGATTTATTCTCTAAATTAACACAGTAGGCTTTAGCTCCCGTTCCATAAAAACTTAAAATTGGTTTACCCGCAAACTCATCTTTCATTCGCCCTGCGATTGCGGGCCTTAGGGGGTGTTCTGCTTATATTTCACCTACGCATTTTTATGATACTTCTTTAAGTTTTACTTTGAAGTGCACAACGAACGAAAACTAAATTTGAGTATGTTATGGTTTAATACCTTGTCAAAGAGGTGAAAAAATGGCTTTCATCTTCCCATCCTTTTACACCTAATTAAAATTTAAAAAATATTATAATCATTTTAATCAAAAGATTAGGTATTTCCTATATTATTGATACGTTAATAACTAAATAAATTCATAATATAAGAAATGGTTGTAATATGTAATACCTTCGCCAGAGTGTCAAAAATTACAGGACAGATACATAGAAAAAACTGACGCTATAAATTTACAATTATTTTAAAAGCATGTAATTATCGTTATTTATACTTCAGTTTTACAGGAATTTTTTAAAACCAAATCGGATGATTTAACTAATACACTGGACATATTAAAAACCTACTGAAAATATCGATTAATTAGTTGCTGCTTATTGTATCGTATTGTATTGTATTAAATGAGGTCGTTCGGCTCTGGTAGCCCTACATCACTTCGACCGACTTGGATCTTTTGTGAATAACCTACATTATTTACCCATTCAATTCCCAAACTTTTCGCGACGTTTAGGATGTTTCTGAGGGCGCATTTTAATAAATCTTCGGGCGTGAGAAACGCTCCCTTAAGATATTGCAGCCTTTGACGAGTTATTACTCTGCATTCACAGAGCAAGTGTTCGGCAGTTTCATCTGCTTCGTTACAGAATCTACAGGTTATTCATCAGTCTTTCCCATCTTTTTGAGGTGATACCTCCAAGGGCCGTGTCCAGTAAGAAGGCAGGTAACTAGTCCAAGTTCATTCTTTTGAAGCTCGAGGAGCTTTTTTGTGTAGTCAGGACGATAACTAATCATTCTCTTTGCCTGTCTTTATCCTGGAGCGTTCCTCCAGTGGGCTGTTTTCTGTTCTTTTTTCCATTCCCTGAGTAATGCCGCAGAAGGGTTCAGGTCCGTAAAAAGGTGCCTGTGCTCCTTCTTTAGCAAGTTCGTTAGCAATTTCATTGCCTTCCACACCTTTGTGGCCCGGCACCCACATTAGAGTTGTACTATTGGTTTTTGCCAGTTGGTTGAGGGATTGTCGGCAGTCCCACGCCAGTTTGGAGTAGAAGGTGCTAGTGCCTTTATATCTGCCTGGCTGTCCGATAGAATGTAGATTTTTGTGCCTTTAAGGCCTTTGTTGGCACATTCGGTGGCGCATAAATCTATCGCGTGTATTTCTGCTTTGCCTAGAGGCTTTGAAATTCGGCATTTTGGCCCAAAGACCCCAGCTCCCACCCCCTCTGCCATCTTTGATCCATCTGTGTACCACACTAGTGAACCTTTCGCTTATACTTCGACGGTCCTTTATAAAAGAGCGCTCCTTTTGAAAAGAGCGCTGAAAGTCGCACACTTTTGGCATTGAATCAATTGGTTTGGTCATATCCTCTAACTGGATGTCTTTTAGTATTTTGAGGTGACCAGTCAGATCTCCTGACTTAAGTTTTGTTGTTTGGGTAACTCTTAAGGCACTTGTCAGTGCTTCCCTCCTTATACATAAGTGTAGTGGAAGAAAGTCTAGCATTGCCTCCAGAGCTATAGATGGGCAGGTTTTTATTGCGCCCGTAACACCCAGACAGGCAAGCCTTTGTAATTTTGTCAGCATCCTTTGCGTTGTAATTTCCTCTGTTTTTGTTCACCACACCAGTGAGGCGTATGTGATACTAGGCATTACAACAGTCAGGTATGACCAATAGATCATTTTGGGTTTTAAGCCCCATGTTTTTCTGAAAAGCCTACGGCAGGACCAGATTGCCAGGTTGGGTTGGGTTTGCTTGGGTTTGCTTTAGAGACAGTCATTTCTAGGTGTGAGTTCCAATTCAGCCTTTGCTCAAGGACTGTCCCCAAGTCCTTGATTTCTTTAGAGAATCCAATCACCGTTCCATTCAGGACTGGAGGTGCCAAATTTAACTTCCTCCTTCTCGTGAAGGGAACTATGACTGTCTTGCCCGGATTGATATTAAGCCCTTCCTGTGAACACCATGTTTTTACTAGGTTTAGGGCAGCTTGCATTCTGGCAGACAGCGTGCCGTCATGTTTGCCCCTGATTATTTATTACTACTAGGTCGTCTGCGTATCCTTGAGCATCAAACCCGTTATTTGTCAGATCCATCAGGAGACCATCGACCACCAAAGACCAGAGCAGGGGTGATAAAACTCCACCTTGTGGACATCCCTTAAGCGCCCTGACCATGGTAGTCGCATCTCCTATAGATGCGCTGATTTTACGACTTTTTAGCATGGATTTAATCCATTCTATTGTAGATGCTTCGAAGCCTCTATGTACTGCAGCTCTTTGTATGGACTCATATGAGGTGTTGTCAAACGCCCCCTCTATATCTATGAAAGCACATAGAGCTATTTCTTTGGCAGTAAAAGTCTTTTCAATATCTCTTACGAGACATTGTAGAGCATTGATAGTGGATTTCGCAGGTTGATAGGCGAATTGTTTTAGATGCAAAGGAGCATTGGGAATAATTTCGCTCCTAATATGCTGATCTATTAGTTTCTCCATTGATTTTAGGAGAAAGGAAGTTAAACTAATGGGGCGATAAGACTTCGGCTCGTCTGGAGGTGCCGTCCAGTCATTGGAATAAACACCACTTTGACTTTCCTCCAATTTTATGGGATGTAGCTTAGTATAAAACTGGCTTTAAATATAGGTTTAAGGTGAGGTTCCAGTACTTCAATTTCCTGCTGCAGCAAAGCTGGGAAAATTCCGCCTGTACCCGGGGATTTATAAGGTTAAAACTATGTATCGCCCATCTTATTTTATTGTCTGTGAAGATTTTGCCTGCCAGGCTTTGCCCATTTCTAGTGTAAGGATGTACGTCTCCTATTAAACGTTCCTGTATTTGCTCATTTTCAATAATAGTAGATCCAGGAAAGTGCGTTTCCAGAAGGATCCTTAGACTTTTCTGTGTGGTCTCAGCATAGCCGTTGTCGGTCGGTCTCCTAATAAGGCCGATTCCGTTTGAGTGGTCTTTTGACAGGACCTTCTGAAGACGAATCGCTGGGGTGATTTCATCTATCCCCTCGCAGAATGATCTCCATGTTTTTCTTTTAGGCTTTCTTAGTGCTTTATTATATTCGCTATATTTCGTCAAAATATTGTTCATTCTTGCGACTTGATGAGTCTTTTTTCATATTGGTTAGTTGTCGTTGTATTTCTTTGCCATTCGCTTCTTGTTGTTGTGATAATTCATCATCTTCTCCAGTGCTTGTGCCATTTTATACATATATATATATATTTTTTACTCTTGCTCAATATCTTTGCCAAATAATTCAATATATTTCGCCTTAAGACTTTCACTTAGCTTCTGAGGTTCGGTTGTTATTTTTTGTTTTTGATTTGAAAACTCGAATTTTTTGTTTTCGAATGTTGGAGTAATTGGTAGTCCTGATTCGTGAGTTCTTATTTGGATAGTATCAACTGATAATTTTTGAATTAGTTTTAATTTTTGATCTCTTTTGCTTTTTCTTTGATTTCTTTTTAACTTTTTTCGGGCCATAAATCAGTGTGTAGGTGGTCAAGAAAATGTTGTATTTTTTTTTTGGTATTTGAAACTAATTTTATATACCAGCCAGCGGTTAACTGGCACTGATATACAAATTAAATTCCTGTCTATATTTTTCTCACCAGCGTTAACTGGTCAACAAGAACAATACAGCTTTTTGTGTGTGCGCGTATTTTTCGAACTCAATTTTATATACCAGCCAGCGGTGAACTGGCACTGATATACAAATTAAATTCCTGTCTATATTTTTCTCGCCAGCGTTAACTGGTCAACAAGAACAATACAGCTTTTTGTGTGTATGCGTATTTTTCGAACTCAATTTTATATACCAGTCAGCGGTGAACTGGCACTGATATACAAATTAAATTCCTATCTATATTTTTCTCGCCAGCGTTAACTGGTCAACAAGAACAATACAGCTTTTTGTGTGTGTGCGTATTTTTCGAACTCAATTTTATATACCAGCCAGCGGTGAACTGGCACTGATATACAAATTAAATTCCTGTCTATATTTTTCTCGCCAGCGTTAACTGGTCAACAAGAAAAATACAGCTTCTAGTGATTTATGGCCTTATGTTACTGATGTTGCTATTATTATTTTTTGATAAAACTTCACTAAATTATAAGAGCTTAGCCTTAAGAGATCAGGTATTATTTCTTTTTCGGGGTGCCTCTTGACGTTACCCTACTCAGTTCAGATAACGACACCCTGATCGTAGTTGAATATTTCGGAGTTTTGAGATGGCGTTGACTTGCAGCTGATTGGATTCGATTTGACGTTGAAGTTGAATTGAGTATTGTTTGACGTTGGTGTTGAAGTTGGCTTCGGTAGCCGTTGGAGTTGAAGTTTGCTTCGGTTGACGTCGGAGTTGAAGTTGGTATTGATTTGTAGTTGGATTTGCTTTGACTGGATTAAGCGCCCAATTTTCTCTTTGCTCGAAGGACCATGAAAAGAGTTACCAATGATTTGGTATCTTTTAAATAGTTGCGAAGCCCTTGTAGAATTGACTTCTAGTAGATAATTAGTTTGGTTTTTTAGTGATTGAGATGCAGCCTCACATCTCTAGGTTTAGGCTTGGTTTTAGAGTTTAGTAATGAGTACTATCTTGTGGTTTGAATAACACTGCTTTATTATCTCTAGGAAACAGGTATTTATACATTAGAAGTAATACATGTTACTATAAACTATTTACAATATTTAAACAAAAAGTGCTGACTTGTCCGTGACCCAGTGATCCTCGTAGCGTCGATGTTTATATCACCCAATTATGTTTAATAATAACATTTTGTTAATAAAGCATATTTGAATAATAGAAATTAAAATATGATTTAGGATGATTTTTGAGATAAATCATGGCTAATTATTGGTAATTAGACAATCGGTCTAATAAACCAGTTTTACCGTTTCGTGAATACCGTTCTGGTCCCTCTAGTCGGTGCAAGACTCCCTTGACCAAGAACGTTGATTTATCCCTAATTAACAAGTACCAAGTGTAGACTTCCTACATCTGAGTACAAAAGCCTGAGTCTAATTTCGAGACGCGGAGTGCATGTCTTTCATGCGTTTCACTCAATCGTAACGACAACCGCGGAGACCGCCAGACTGAATTTAATTACTAAGGCGGAAAACTTTCGTCCCCTTTCCTGTATATAGACTCTATTCATGGATTGTCCTGCCAGGCACTCAGCAAAAAAACCCGCCGCTCGGCCCAATTCGCTTAATTGTCCGACTAAAGTTGTCCATTTCTCAGCAGCATTTTGGAATAATTTTCCTCCTTTAAACCATCTTCCCCAAGACATGTATCCAGGTTGAATCGCCTTACGGGTTACAGCTAGCAAGGTAAAGCTATTCGGCCTGTCCCTTTACTCGTGTCGGAGGGATCAAGTGCGTCGCGTCCCAAGACGTGAATTTTATAAACAAAGGTAGTTTACATCACCGGACCAAGCGGCTCAAGCTAAATCAAGTCTGAAATTCAAATCGATATATGGATGATATCGAAGAAAATCAGGCTCAAAATGTTTGAAGAAGATACGCGAGCTCTTGGTCTATTTATTTTCTCGCTTCATACCTGAAGATGGGTGACCGCGGTCGACTAGTGTTGCGGATGCTGCCGTCTTACTGCATATTAAATCTCGAGGTTCCCGAGAATCTTGAAATTCTTGGAGTTTCTTACGTGACCATGGCCATCGTAATACTGTCTAATTTTTTTTGGGTAAGAGGAGGTGAATCTTCCAAAGATACCCACATGCGACATTCGTGGGTTATGTCACGATTTTTACTGACTAAACACCCCCCCCCCCCTCTAGAGTAGTTGGTTTCGGACCGGAGTCTATAAACAAGTATCTCTCGATAGATTATAACCCCTCGCATGACTCGTTGTCATGCTGAACTTTTATAACCCTCCCATATTTTCGCATACAAATACGGGGGTTTATCTGTGTTCTGAAAGGAAAATTTTTACAATATTGCCTTAAGGTAACAAAAGTCCTACTTAAGATAATATTTGTCTCTAGCCTTAAGATATTTGTATGTTACATACGGTGTTAAGTAACTAAGTATGCATGACATGCTATTTACCTAAGTAATCTTAAGATGTGGGAACTTAGATATTTGACTTAATTATTGGTATTCAGGCCCGCTCGCACTAGCACTTGCGCTCGCGTTCGCACTCACACTCGCACTAGCACTTCACTTTTGCCTTTTCATTACTCTATTTGATTCCTTGGTCTTCTTTGTAAGTATCACCTATTTTGCCTCGTTCTTCCGGCTATTTATAGATTTTCCCTATTTCCAAAAGCAACCAATGTCACTCCAGATCACGAATCTAGTGAAAAGGGGCGGGGCTTGTTAGGGTAGTTGAAGTTTATTTTTAATATCCTGAAGCAATCGAGACCGTCAGTAGACGCAATGTTGCTGTAAAAGCTCAATAAACGTATTTTCTTGAAAACTTTCGAAGTTTTCATAAGATCTTTGTCTTCCAAAAGTATATTTATTCGCTTTTGAAAGAATTTCGTACAAAACTTGAATTTCTATCAAGGTTTCTCTGTATTTTCTGGAAGAGCATTGTGAAAAGCGGTTTTCACAACAACTAGAATCATTCGCATTTTGACTCACAAGTGGCGCTACTGGCGGTAAAATAGGATATTCATCTTCTTTTTTTATAACGTGGGCTACACAGTTTCTCCAAATATCACTTATTACTCGTCGAATATTATCCAGTACCACTGCATTTAATGTTGGTGACTGATTACATTTACGAAGACGTTTTCTATAGTGCCCCAAATCATTTCAATTGGATTAAATATGCAATAATAAGGAGGGAACCGCAACAGAGGGCCGTGTCTAGTGCAAAGATTATCAATTACATATTCGTTTTTAAAATTTCGACTCTTTATCATTTTTATCAGCTCTTTTTTTACCGGGACCTCTTCAGGAATTTCCATATTTTTATGTCTCATAAAATTTAAAATGTTTTCCCTTTTAGTATTATTATTCGGTATTTTGTTTAATATACGCGAATGATATGGTGCATTGTCCATGACGATTACCGAGTTTGTTGGAATGTTCAGTAAAAGCTGATCAACAAACCACTTTTCAAATAAATCCCCAGTCATGTCTTCATGATAATCGGCAGAAGATTGGTTTATGTTTTTGGCCGACAAAAGCAGTGCATTGGGCACGAAACCATTTTGACCTCCGGCATGAAGTATTATCACGCGCTTTCCTCTTGAACACGGTGCATTTAAACTGCAATTTTGAGTTTCATCTACCCAACCGTACTGAACAACATCATGAGTATCAAACCATGTCTCATCTAGATACACTATATACCTATTTGATTCCCGGTGTTCTTTTATTTTACGCAAATATTCTTGACGATGTTCAACCCGACGGCGCGATTCCATTATAACCATCCGATTATCAATTTTTTTGTGTTTAAATCCCCAATTTAACAAATTCCTCGAAGAGTTTCCAATGCCTGGTAATTGTAATCAGGGTAATCGCGTAACTTATCCCGGATCATTTCTAATGTTGGCACCGTATTTTCCTTATATAGATTGTACACAATTCGTCTAATGACATCTTTTGCTGCATCGTCAACTTTCTGAAACTTTTGATTATTTTTCTTTCGCGTTACCGAATGATCTGTAACATTTCTTGTTTTAATTACGCGATAAATTGCAGATATCGAAAGTTGTGTTAATTCGTTAACTCTTTTTATAATGACTGTGTCGGATTTTCTTTTTTTAAACAGCCGTAAATATTTAGAATTATTCGTTGACTTTGAACATGTAAATCTTTATTAAACTCCGGACATGTTTCGACTGGCGATGCCACGGTCGGTACCGAAGGTAATTCAACATGTAATAATTCGCTTTCATCTACCTCAAAAGGTCGCCAAAAAGCCATTATTATAATAAAAATTCACTTACATAAACCAAGTATCTAAAAACAAAAATAATACGCACTTCACTGGTCAAAACCTAAAACTTAACTGGAAACAGTGATAATAACAATGATAACATAAATCATGTTCTAAACGAGCATCTGTCTAGACGTAACGTCTTAATTAAATGGAAATGACTCCGTCCTCTGCATGCGATAATATAATATTACCTAGTGGAAAAGAGACAACACGCATCGTCGCTGCAGGTGTCCCTTCACGAGACGGGCAGCTGCTGTTTGTATTGAATACCGAAGTTATCACTAATAAATCTACATGAAATGTGGGTTACTTGCTGTGCTACTAAACTAGGTATCGAGCGATCCCGGTATAAGCGGCACGCCTTTGTCTGGCTTTTTATACCTAAGAATTTATATTTATGAGATTCAGTTAGGACTGGCAAAAGTATACTGTTACGGGCAGAAAAACAGCAGCTTTGAGTTTATAATAAAGTACCATTTTTTTTGACTTCATTTTGTAAGAAAAGATTTTTATTGTGGGATTTTAGAAACCTTAATTAGCAAATAGATAATAATTTAATAAACGATACCTAATATTTTCTGGAACCCTTGCTAAAAGGGAAGGATTAATATGATACTTGATATGTGTTCAAGTGGTTTTTCTTGATTATTTTCCATGTCAAATAGTTTGAATTTTATGACAGTTTTTCTTGGCATATAATGCTGGTCGTCTAGCCTTGAATTTTCGGGATAAATTTGTTTTGAACAGTTATTAGGCCTTTCATTTTCAAAAGTATTTATTTTGAAATGTAGTGACAAAATAAGGCAGCTGTTCGAAATTTGGGTGAATGTCAGGACTTTGACATTGACATGGAAGGTTTTCCTTTTTGGATTTTCAAGCGGAATTTTTGGGAAATTTTAGTTGTCGGGAGTTATGGTTGGTCCTATGGTTAAAGGAACCATATTTTCTTGGGCATCTTGGGGATTTAAGCGGAAATGACGTGTCATCGGTCTTTTGTTTTTGTTTACGTCGTCAGCCATCGTCAAGAGGAGAGCACATGGGAAAATCCAAGTGAATTTTCGTTTTTTTGGAAAATGCCACATTGGCAAATATAATTTCTTGGAATCATCCCTTTTGGAATGTTTTTAGTATGGTATTTGGATGGTATACATTCCCTGGCCAGGAGGCCGATAAATATGTGTTTCCCCCGGTGCTGAAAAACCCTTATTAGCTTAAGGTAGGCGAAATTGTATATAGATTGCCACGCTCTTTTCCGCACAGAAGAAGAATTTTACTTCTACTTACCCTTCATAAATAAAAATTCAAAGTTCGGTAAAAATTTAAAAAAATAAAAATTGAGAATTTACAAAATTAACTCACGTAAAGAGTTCAGTTGAATGCGAGAGGCTTGCGCATGCGTGCCAAAAAAATGCCCTAGCTCCAATGCCGGAGAGAGGGGGGTTTAATAAGGGCGCCACTGTTTTTAATGCCGAGTGAAAAACAGAAACCCTCCTAGATAGTATTGGGATCTCGCTTTCAGCTCACTCACTCACATATAGTTACCATATTATCCAAAAAAAAAATCCAAGAAACTGCGCTGTCTGGTGAGGCAAATAAAACACTACCTTTAAAAACAAATTTACTAATATATTACAGATTCGTTAGAGAAAAATTTTGAATGTCACATCGGTGTATTCTGTCAATTTGTGAAATTTGATACAATAAAATTATTAGGGATTATTATTATTATACTATTATTATAACAATTTGTAGTAAACCCTGAAGGGGGAAATAAAATAAAGAAAAGTACTAAGCCGTTTTAAAAGCAAAGATTGCTAACCATGGTTAGAGCCGAAATTGAAACAAGTGGTTATCGTGTAACAGGTGATACTGATTATAATAATAAAAAAAAATAAAAGGTTGCCTGAAGGGGTTCGTCCCCTGATGATGGTGTCTTAGGTCAATGCTGACGTGTCCTAGACAGCTTAACTGACTCAGCACGATGAAGGACTGGAGATGTCTCCCAGCCCAAAAGAAGTTGCGGGGTAGCGGTGTTCCCCCAGTAAAAGATTGCTGCCTTCCAGCCAAAAGGAAAGACTGTAGGTGTATGTCTTTCAGTAAGCGGAAAGATTGCTGTATCCCAGCAGAAAGACGCTTGGAGTCTCCCAGTAAACAGGATTGTTCCCAGCAAAAGAAAAGACGTGGTGGGGTCGTCTCCCAGTAAAAAGACCCTGATAAAAGAAAATGAATGCGTCAAGGCAAGGTAAAATTCAGGTACTATGCAAATATAATGTCGACGAAATATTAAATTTATATCACAAAAAAAAAACTTTAAGTGGCTGAAGGCCTTAAACAATTATTCATTGGTATCAAAAAAGTAAAACCGAAGGAAATATTTTGAATTAAATAGAGACATCAAGTCAAAAAAAAAATAAACAGGCAATATCGAAGCCAATTAATTAACAAAACAAAGTTGAGATAAAATTTACATAGGCATAGCCTTTGTGCGCTACTGTACACAGCCAAATATTTATTACAGACTAATTATATTTACATAAGTAATGCAGATACAAAAATATTATACAATTATATTAAACACTGGTAACAAAATAACCAAAATAGTCAGGTAATCGCTTAATTACACAAAAGAAAAGTTATAGCCACAAAATACAATGTTATAAAATTTGGAAGGTTAAATACAATCAGTCAAAAGAGAAAGATAATTTCCGCCTTACTGCTACTAAACACATACATCCAAATATAATAACGTAGCTTAATATTTATGAATATAAAATAACCATACAGTATCTGTAAGCGTAACCCAAGAATCAACGAATGCCACCGTGAGTAGTTAACGGTACTATCCTTCACCCACCCTGAAATTTTGCAACCAAATATCATAATTAAGAATCAGCCTTGTCAATGTCATACCCAATATTAATAATTAATAGCTAGTTAACACCAAAAAAAAATCTGAGAAATGTGAAAATTACTACTACTGACTGTCAGAAATTTTTAACATTTGCTCAAATTACTAAAGTACAGATCCACTGACAGCCAAAATATAAAACATTTAAATTGCCGGTCTCTAACGCTATCAGCTGATATTCCAAAACACAAAATATTAATTTGAACAACCTGGCTATTATTGATTTTTAACTTATATTGATTATTAACATAATTAGTTGATAAAAAAAAATCATTAACTTCAAATTCACGGATATACACCAATAACCAGCTCACGATGGTTTTGCTTGCAAAATAACAAAATAAAATTTAACCTTGGGTCACCCTGTACCGTGTCTTAACCAACATTATCAAAGAGCAAAGTAAATCAAGCTTGAATAGCTGACAAAAAAAAACCCGTATTAAAAAAAACTCGCAAGAATTTGACCTACGTGAAGGGCAAATATCAACCCATTCAATTCTTAATAAAAAAAAACCCATCTGTACATAATTTACAGATTTTTCTTACCACGAAATGTAGCGATCTACTCGTATTTAGAAAATCTTTAATTACAGAAAAACTAATTAAAAACGTGGACGTCAAAAAAAAAATAGAATCAAAAGGAAATCAACGAAAATTAATTAAAATAGCAGTTTAATCGCGGAATTCTGTGTTTTTTTAAGGGTTTAATAGTGGCAAAAGGACCTTACCTGCAGTTTTCGTGTCGGGTCTAAATTAACATGTCCGCTGTCGTCGTAAAAACCGACGAAGAGATGTCGAATTTCTTCTACAAAATCAACTAAAACGGCCTCACTGGACCAACAACGTAACGCCGAAAGGGCAAATAACAAAACAAGGTAGAAGAAGTTAATTGTACCGCATTCACAGATCCAAATTTTTGGGTGTCTTTCCAAAAGACTTTTAGAATGGCGATACTGTCGACGACGCGATCAGTTTCTGAAAAGGAACCTCTGCTCCGGTGCCACACCCAATCCTTGCCAAAATTTCCAATATCGATTTTCTTGCACAAGTGACGTCACAGGGTTGTTTCGAGGTACACTTTGGTACCCAATTATGTACAGTTCTGAAAGCTTTGATTCGATGGTATTCCCTTCCACCCCATTGGCACAATATTCTGCCAGTAAAAATTAACTTAACCAATGAACAACGGAAATATACCAACCAACAAATACATTTTTCCGTATCCATAAACCGACATTCATTAATAGTTTGTACAATTCATTATACTTTGTACAATTATTGGAAACAACTTATGATTTTCGTCAACCAGGAATACATGTAGGCGTGGATCAACATTAGAACCCTTTAAAATCAAGGGACCTAGAACTCAGAACGCAGATTCCATCGTTCCTGGCTTCGCCGTTTTCCAACAACAGTCACAGAGGGCGGCTCAGGACAGAAAACTAAGATGTATGCAACAGGCTCGACAGAAAATAATTACGGCCGATTCAAATGTCAAAAATGACGTTTCACGTTTGTCATTGTAAACAAATTCTAATTTATATTTATTGGCAACTATAGTTTTTAGGGCCAAATTCAGACATATTTCCTTAGGGATTAACTATACAGAAAGAGGGAAAACAAGGCTGGATCCAAGACAGACTAGTGACGGAAAATTTGTAAAAATTAAATTCGAGGTTAGGAAAACAAATCAAAATAAATTGAAAACAAATCAAAATAAAACGTTCAAGGAATAAGGGAATATATTCAAAAAGGTAGGGCGAAGTCTTAAAACTCAACTAATTGTTGCAACTGCTATAATAATAATACTTTAATTTCGTATGACAAAACAAACCGTAACAACTCCCCCTCTCCTACGAAAGGAGGGAAATTTTCTCAAGAAAATTAACCGACGATAAGTACTCCAAAAATCTACAGTATTTACAAGGTAAGGCAAAAATTAACTCCGGAGTTCCGGAGTTAATTTTTGCCTAGGAAATAACGGACGAAAGTGAAAGATACTAGTGGATCGCTACTAACAAAATTTATACTCACACAACCATAAGCAAAACTAAACCAAAGAGAAACTCTGGCATGACATGACTGGTCTGAGTGTTTCTGACGGCAGCCACCATTTCCGCACCGAAAAGTCAACTGTGCCTCAATGGTATAGTGGCCATATAGACCAACACTGGGAAGATGTGTCCCCAGCTCCGGAATTTCCACCAAGGTCATAAGACACCCGTACTCATCCTATCAGCCTCCAATAAAAGAAAATAAATAAATAAGTTACTAAAGGTATGGTCTGGGTTTGGCAAAAACATATTAAGTTCAAAAGATTAAGTTTTCAAAGAAAAGTAGGACAGAGAAAAGCCAAACCGGGTTCGTAGATCGTGGCACGCTTGACGGCAGCCAAACACCTCAGCAGCAAGAAAACCAAATGTGCTTTTTATAGTGTAGGGCCACGTAGATCGGTCCGGATTTGAAATCCGAGAGACCGAAATTTCCGCTAGGCCAAGCATCACCATGGCCGACAACCCTAGCCAACCAAAATTAACCAAGAAAAGAAATAAAATGAAAATTCAGGAACCAGTGTGGTTCCAATACAGACGAAAACAACCCAAAGGCATAATGAGGTAATTTCTCAAACTGCCTATAAAGACACCTACTGAAAAATAATACCCGCAGCCTAGTGGATTACTAAACCCACTAACTCAGGTAATCGACAACCCAAAATAGTACAATAACCAAAATAATTCAAAATAAAAATTAACTTTGGTCCCCTCGCCGCTAGACACCCAGCGACCCCTCCAGGAGTTTCCGGGGTGGAATAAAACTTCAGGGTGCAGGAAGCACAGCCTGGTAACATTAACCAAAAGATGGTAAGGGGGCTAGCATTGCGTAACACTCGAAGAAAGCGTGAGGTACCTCGTGTACTAGCCTCACTCCAGAGCGTCCCAAAACAGATAACCAACTGTCACGCGTCGAGTCAACCAAAGGGTGGAAAAACTAAAAAGAAAAGATAACTAATATACAACCAAGGTAATTTAAGAAGAAAAAGGGATAGCCCATATGTTCCACCGAGCATAAGGAAG
This sequence comes from Philopedon plagiatum, assembly GCA_963971165.1. Lineage (NCBI taxonomy): Eukaryota > Metazoa > Arthropoda > Insecta > Coleoptera > Curculionidae > Philopedon > Philopedon plagiatum. Next base: position 40,672,644 of record OZ020194.1, read on the forward strand.
TGAATTATACTAAACTAAAAGATGCACCGAATGGGTAGTACATCAGTCCCTGTATGAAACAAAATAAATTAAATAGGGTACTCTGAAAGGTGGCACTGCCACCGGCCTGTCGCAACCTAATAGGCCGACTTGAGCTCAGGCCGAACAAAGTAGCTTGGCCCTCCCCTGGCCCGCCGAACAAGTTCGATGGGCAAAATGTTACCCCAGGGGTCAGACTTCCGCCCCCCCTGAACAGCCCTTCCAGTCGGTCTGCTCTCCGAAGGATCAATAGTTCCAACAAAGAACGTCGAAGCGACATTCGGTAGCACCCAACACCGCGCAGCCTAAACAAGGAGATAGGGACAAATAAATCATAATCGGGAAGGCTCTATTTTGGCTAGTTAAACTATAGCCCAAATATAGAACGCCAAAATAGGGGTCTAGGTACCAAGACCTAGGCCAAGGTCAAATCCAGGATAACAAAAATAGCAAGTCAAATAAGACTATAAAGAAATATCAAGGTAAAATTAGATTTATAATCAAACACAAGAAAAGATAATGTAAATCAAGGTAAGGTAAGAAACACCAAGTCAAATACTTAAATAAGACTTGGAAGATATGAAGGTAAAATTAACCGAATAATTAAACCCAAAGTAAGATAAAGTAACCAAGCCAATGACTTAAATAAGGCTTGGAAGATATGAAGGTAAAATTAACTGAATAATTAAACCCAAAATAAAATAAAGTTATAAAGGTAAGGTAAGATAAGATAATCAAGGTAAGGTAAGATAATCAAGGTAAAGTAAGATAATCAAGGTAACGCAAGGTAAGATAAGAAAATCACAATAAGGACACTAAATCAGATCGAGCTAGGATAACGAAATCACTCAGCAAGATACGGATGAGTGTCATAAGTCAAATCAAGTTAAGGTAAATTAAATTATCCAAAACAAATTGTCAAGTACAATTGCAATCAGTGTATTACGAAATTCAAAGTAGGTAAGTTTAAGGTAAATTAAAATAAGGTAATTTAAGGTAAGTTCAGATAAGGTAAATTTAAGGTAAGTTCAGATAAGGTAAATTTATAGTTACTAAAAGATTAATGAATTTATGACTCAAATAAAAAATATGCTAAATTTCAGGTAGTTGAGCTAACAAATAAAATAAATCATCGCCTTAAGAGAAAACAAACTAATGACCATGTGTCACGTCTACTCCCATCATGTCTCGCGCCAAGATGGGCGTCTGCAAGACACCGCCAAAATCTAAAAAAAAACTCTAAAATTAATGTTACTAAAGCCACAAAAGTTAAAGAAATTTAAAGATAAGGTAACATACCATAAGCAAAGACGCAAAGCGATGATAGCAAGTAAAAGTAGTAAAAATGCTGAAGGCAGACTTACTACGCGCAATAGCAGCAAGTTGACTGAAGGACTAGCTTGTCACGGCTTTCGGAGGGCTCCTACCTCCACTAGTTCACCAATGCAGCACAATTCTAAGCGATAGTGTTCAAATCCATCAAGTCTCGCGCCCAGATGGATCCAAACACCACTGCGCCCGCCACTGCAGGGCATCAAAAAAAAAGGTATTAAAGGAAAACGGAATAAGGTAACATTAAAGAAAAATATTTAAAGGTAAAATTAATCATTATCTGAACTCTCATTTGCGGTCGATGGATTATACAGTTTGAGATCTTTTACGTGCCAAACACCTTTACTTTGTCCTGCTCGATCTTGAAGTTCGTAGGTGCAGGACCCTGTTTTCTTCTTAATAATGAACGGGCCCACATAAGCCGGAGCCAGTTTGGCACTATAATAGTTCGCGGCATCGGAAAGACTTTTGTTTTTACGCCAAACCTCTTGTCCAGTTGCATACTCAACGGGTCGTCTACGTAAGTTGTATCTACGTTGATTTCTAACATGAGATGTTTTAATTTTATCCTGAACTTCGCGATATAATTTCACAAAGGCGGTTTGTCTTTTCCTGACATAATCTTGAAGGTCTGCATTGGTGTTAGCAGTCTCTTCTGCAAAGTCTTGTCCGTACAATTTATGTTCTCTCCCAAAATTAAGAAAATGCGGAGTAAATCCAGTGGTCTCGTGTCTTGATGCTCGCAAAGCACAGCCTATAGAAGCTAGGTTCTCGTCCCAGGTACGGTGGTTATTGTTCTTGGTGTAAGATCGCATCATGGTCTTTATGACTCTGTTGACTCGTTCGGTCGGATCGGCTTGTGGATGATAAGATGCTGTGTAGAATAGCTTGGTTTTATAGCGTTGACATAGGTTCTGAAATTCCTTGGACTTCATTTGTACTCCATTATCACACATTAGGAACTGTGGTGATCCAAACATTAGGAAAATACCTTCTTCAACCTGTTTGGTGAGGGATTTAGCTGTCGCTGAACGAGAAGGAAATAAAACGGAGAATTTGGTGAAATAATCGGTAACCACAAGGACGTAAGTGTTACCTGACCTCGAACGAGGAAACGGTCCAATATAATCCAGGCTGATACACTGCCAAGGTTGATTTATTGTAGGACGATCACCCATTAATCCTGCAGGAGGTTTTTGTTCTACTTTGTGCTGGGCACAAACTCGACAAGCTTTCACGTAACTAGTGACGTCACTCCTCATCTTAGGCCAGTAATAGCGTTGGCATACTTTCCAGTAGGTCTTGAATACGCCTACGTGACCTGAAGCAGGTATATCATGGCAACGAGCGAGTATCTTGCGCCTTTTATCCTTAGGAACGACAATTTTCCAAGAACTGGATGGAGTACCAAGGTCCGGATGATTGGTTCTTGCATATTTATACAACATGTTGTTTTCTACACGCCAAGCAGGAAATTTGTCTGGTTGTTGTTCAAGCCTTACAAACATATTTTTATACCATCCATCAGTGGTGGAAGACATCGGAACATCACTATCGTCGGTGTCAATAGCTTCAGCGGAAACAGGAACGGATCTGGACAGAAAATCGGCAACAATGTGCTCTTTACCAGGGCGATGGATTAAGGTAAAATCATAGAGTTGCAGACGAAGCGCCCATCGCGCTAAACGACCTTGAGGGTCTTTTAGTCTGTGCAGCCATAGTAACGAATGGTGGTCAGTTACTACCGTGAAGTGTACCCCTTCCAAATAATGTCTTAATTTCTCCACACTCCAAATCACTGCCAAACATTCTCTTTCGGTGACTGTATATTTCATTTCTTGTTTAGTCAGTGAACGTGATAGGAAGCATATTACTTTCTCACCATCATCAAAAGTCTGTGTTAAAACTGCACCAAGGCCATATGCGCTTGCATCGGTTTGCAGGACAAAAGGACGGTTAAAATCAGGACAGGTAAGTATCGGTGCTGTAACCAAAGCTTCCTTGATCGCTTGTCCATGACCATCTGACATTTTTCTTAGTCAAGTTAGTTAGCGGAGCTATGGTGGATGAAAAATTCGGAACAAAGCGACGGTACCAAGATGCTGTACCAATAAATCGGCGAATTTCTGTGACATTCTTCGGTGGTATAATATTTACAATTGCCTCAACTTTTAATGGATCTGGTCGGAGTCCCTGACGGTCCACAACATATCCTAAGTACTTCAATTCTGGCAGGCAAAACTGACATTTTTCTAGTGAAACTATGAGTCCCGCTTCATGTAGTCTTTCGAAAACTAAGCCCAACAGACGTAGGTGTTCATCAAAGTCCTGAGAAATAAGAATTATATCATCTAGATATACCATGACCGCTGGTTGAAGGTCTGCTCCAAGGACGGTATCTACTATGCGCTGCCAAGTTGCTGGTGAATTGGTTAAACCAAAAGGCATGCGACGGAACTGAAATAGTCCTCTTCCAGGGACGGTAAATGCAGTATATTCACGCGAAGATTCACTTAAGGGAACTGTCCAAAATGCGGATTTGATATCGATGGAACTGAGGTAAGTTGCATCTCTCAGGCGGTCCAAAATGGCAGAAATGTAGGGCAAGGGATATGCGTCTTTCTTGCTCAAACTGTTCAAATTTCTGTAATCTACACAAAATCTGTAGGAATCATCCTTCTTGCGCACTAAACATATCGGACTGGACCAAGCACTCTTCGAAGGTTCGATGACTCCATCTTCCAACATTTGTTTAAGTTCTTCATCGATAATTTTCTGCTTAAATGGAGACACCGGGTAATATCTTTGTTTGACAGGTTTCGTACCTGGCTCCACTTCAATAACATGTTCAGCCACCTTACAACATCCCAGGCCTGTACCCATTAAAGCAAGTTTTTCTTTGACTAAGTTATCAAGAGTCATTCGCTGAGCAATAGTAAGGGTACTCTCATCCCGTATGCTAAGTACTTGAGTGGAATTCGTTTCATCTGCGAAATGCCAAACATCCTGATTCAAATCTGGTACGATCCCCATGCTCTTCCAGAAATCGACTCCCAAAATTAAGGTATGAGCCAGTGCAGGCAGGACTAACACATCTATCATGCGGATTTTTCCCATTAAACTAAACGGTACTTGCATGTAACCAATAGCAGAACAGCTCTCTCCATTAGCTACTGTACATCTTGTTTCTTTACCTAAAAGTTGCAGTCCCAAAGTCCGTAGCAACTCATATCCAGGAAGGCCAACAAGTGTTCGAGTGGCACCAGAATCCAGCAAACCTCGTATAGGTGTGCCTATGACAGAAACTTCCAAATATGGACGTTGATCTCCTCGTGCGTGACTAATGATGAAATCTAGAAGAATTCTGGATGAAAAATCGAAATCATTGGTCGTTACACGCTTGGTATTGGGAGAAATCGTACGACCTATTGATTCCCCCGGGAAGCGTTTCCCGAATTAGCACATTTTGGGCAAGATCTTACAGTGACATTAGGTGTTCCACAACGATAACAGTGTGTTTTTCTAGGGCTTTGACAATCTCGATTAAAATGTCCCGTTTGTTGACAATTCCAACAGACTAATTCTCTAGGACCTCTACTGGTAGTATGTGTGTTGACATGTCTCACTTCATTGACCTTAGTTGGAGGTAAGACTTCTTGCATATCTGAGGCGAAGGCGAAATCAGGTTCTACAAATCCTTGTCGTTTACGAGATGGCGGTACATAATGTTCTGCACGGTATTTCTTGGCTTCTAAAATCAGACACTGCTCCTCTAATTCTTCTAATGAGTTCACTATTGGTAACTGAGTGGTGTAAAAAGGAGCCAAATTTCTATTTATCATATCCATCTTTGCATCCTCACTGAGGGAACCATAACGCCGAAACAGAGCCTGCATGCTTGAAAGATAGTCCACTATGCTTTCTGATGGATCTTGAGTCCTCTCGAGCATTTCTTTAAAGAGTCGAGCACGATAATCTGGTGGTTCAAAGTGTCTGCAAAGCAGTTCAGCTAGTTCTCTCCAGTTGTTAAACCGGGAACGGTTCGCTCTAAACCAATTCAATGCCTTGCCTTCAAATAAATCTATGGCAGACTCAAACAGTTCTCTTTCTGATACATTACGAGCCAATCTCAGCTCGTTTACTCTCTCCAAGAATCCGTGGACTCTTGGGATCTCCTGTAAATTTAAGGCCCCATTTTTCGATACGTAGTGCCTTGAAGTTTGACACTGGCTGTCTATTCGGGGTTGAACCATGCTGAGTTGGTTGAGGCACTTCCTCTTCTGACGAATCATCAGAATCAGAACCTCCCGAACGTGCTGCATCCAATAACACGCTCAAGTTGGGATCTCGTCTGGATACTTGCTCTAGCTCGTCAAGAGCAGATAAGGTTTCTGCAATTAATATTGCTCGTGCGTCAGCATCCTCTGACGACAGTTGGTTAACTGGTACACGATCAATTCGGTTGAGAAGATGGACCAAGTGTGTCTGTAGACGTTCAAATTTGGTCTTGGCTTTTTCTCCAGTAACGGACTTAATCGCCAATTTAGTCTTCCTCAAGTTAGTCGCCACATAAGCTCTTTCTTCAGCAAAATCCATATTATAGGGAGGGTGACTTATAGACTTACTGACTTTCTCCATCTGCAACAATGGGCGTAAAGATGCACGAAGGCTTTCGACAGTTTTCGTTTCATCAGCTGGAATGCCACGAACTTGCAACTCATAAATGAGCATATCCTTTCTAAGGTGGTGCACTCTCATACTGTAATCCATCGTTAACTTATTACGAGTCAAATAATACACAAGCAAATATAAATTAAAAGAAAAATCAATAAAATATTAACACTGATTGCACTTGACACTGTAAACTGCAAATTATTTGCACAACTAAATTTTCAGATAATTTTCACTAATTAAACTTCACCAAAAAGATTTAAAAAAAAAAAAAAATAAAGCGGTTAGGACAGCGATGTCCTAACAGAAAGAATAACGAAAACCCGTCAGAACAGCAAAGTTCTGATGGCTACAACAAAACAATAGGTAGGCCGCAAAAAAAAAATATTGCATTATCAGCAAAAAAAATCTCATCAGAGGTAAGACAACATATCAGAAGCGCAAATATCGATAAATGAAAATTAAAAAAAAAATAATTTTGATAATGTTAGTACCAAAGTGCTCTATCTGATCTCACCAAACGCAGTTTCTTTTTATTTGAAGGCCCCACGTTGGGCGCCAAAATTTGCCACGCTCTTTTCCGCACAGAAGAAGAATTTTACTTCTACTTACCCTTCATAAATAAAAATTCAAAGTTCGGTAAAAATTTAAAAAAATAAAAATTGAGAATTTACAAAATTAACTCACGTAAAGAGTTGAGTTGAATGCGAGAGGCTTGCGCATGCGTGCCAAAAAAATGCCCTAGCTCCAATGCCGGAGAGAGGGGGGTTTAATAAGGGCGCCACTGTTTTTAATGCCGAGTGAAAAACAGAAACCCTCCTAGATAGTATTGGGATCTCGCTTTCAGCTCACTCACTCACATATAGTTACCATATTATCCAAAAAAAAAATCCAAGAAACTGCGCTGTCTGGTGAGGCAAATAAAACACTACCTTTAAAAACAAATTTACAAATATATTACAGATTCGTTAGAGAAAAATTTTGAATGTCACATCGGTGTATTCTGTCAATTTGTGAAATTTGATACAATAAAATTATTAGGGATTATTATTATTATACTATTATTATAGCAATTTGTAGTAAACCCTGAAGGGGGAAATAAAATAAAGAAAAGTACTAAGCCGTTTTAAAAGCAAAGATTGCTAACCATGGTTAGAGCCGAAATTGAAACAAGTGGTTATCGTGTAACAGGTGATACTGATTATAATAATAAAAAAAATAAAAGGTTGCCTGAAGGGGTTCGTCCCCTGATGATGGTGTCTTAGGTCAATGCTGACGTGTCCTAGACAGCTTAACTGACTCAGCACGATGAAGGACTGGAGATGTCTCCCAGCCCAAAAGAAGTTGCGGGGTAGCGGTGTTCCCCCAGTAAAAGATTGCTGCCTTCCAGCCAAAAGGAAAGACTGTAGGTGTATGTCTTTCAGTAAGCGGAAAGATTGCTGTATCCCAGCAGAAAGACGCTTGGAGTCTCCCAGTAAACAGGATTGTTCCCAGCAAAAGAAAAGACGTGGTGGGGTCGTCTCCCAGTAAAAAGACCCTGATAAAAGAAAATGAATGCGTCAAGGCAAGGTAAAATTCAGGTACTATGCAAATATAATGTCGACGAAATATTAAATTTATATCACAAAAAAAAAAACTTTAAGTGGCTGAAGGCCTTAAACAATTATTCATTGGTATCAAGAAAGTAAAACCGAAGGAAATATTTTGAATTAAATAGAGACATCAAGTCAAAAAAAAAAATAAACAGACAATATCGAAGCCAATTAATTAACAAAACAAAGTTGAGATAAAATTTACATAGGCATAGCCTTTGTGCGCTACTGTACACAGCCAAATATTTATTACAAACTAATTATATTTACATAAGTAATGCAGATACAAAAATATTATACAATTATATTAAACACTGGGAACAAAATAACCAAAATAGTCAGGTAATCGCTTAATTACACAAAAGAAAAGTTATAGCCACAAAATACAATGTTATAAAATTTGGAAGGTTAAATACAATCAGTCAAAAGAGAAAGATAATTTCCGCCTTACTGCTACTAAACACATACATCCAAATATAATAACGTAGCTTAATATTTATGAATATAAAATAACCATACAGTATCTGTAAGCGTAACCCAAGAATCAACGAATGCCACCGTGAGTAGTTAACGGTACTATCCTTCACCCACCCTGAAATTTTGCAACCAAATATCATAATTAAGAATCAGCCTTGTCAATGTCATACCCAATATTAATTAATAGCTAGTTAACACCAAAAAAAAATCTGAGAAATGTGAAAATTACTACTACTGACTGTCAGAAATTTTTAACATTTGCTCAAATTACTAAAGTGCAGATCCACTGACAGCCAAAATATAAAACATTTAAATTGCCGGTCTCTAACGCTATCAGCTGATATTCCAAAACACAAAATATTAATTTGAACAACCTGGCTATTATTGATTTTTAACTTATATTGATTATTAACATAATTAGTTGATAAAAAAAAAATCATTAACTTCAAATTCACGGATATACACCAATAACCAGCTCACGATGGTTTTGCTTGCAAAATAACAAAATAAAATTTAACCTTGGGTCACCCTGTACCGTGTCTTAACCAACATTATCAAAGAGCAAAGTAAATCAAGCTTGAATAGCTGACAAACAAAACCCGTATTAAAAAAAACTCGCAAGAATTTGACCTACGTGAAGGGCAAATATCAACCCATTCAATTCTTAATAAAAAAAACCCATCTGTACATAATTTACAGATTTTTCTTACCACGAAATGTAGCGATCTACTCGTATTTAGAAAATCTTTAATTACAGAAAAACTAATTAAAAACGTGGACGTCAAAAAAAAAATAGAATCAAAAGGAAATCAACGAAAATTAATTAAAATAGCAGTTTAATCGCGGAATTCTGTGTTTTTTTAAGGGTTTAATAGTGGCAAAAGGACCTTACCTGCAGTTTTCGTGGCGGGTCTAAATTAACATGTCCGCTGTCGTCGTAAAAACCGACGAAGAGATGTCGAATTTCTTCTACAAAATCAACTAAAACGGCCTCACTGGACCAACAACGTAACGCCGAAAGGGCAAATAACAAAACAAGGTAGAAGAAGTTAATTGTACCGCATTCACAGATCCAAATTTTTGGGTGTCTTTCCAAAAGACTTTTAGAATGGCGATACTGTCGACGACGCGATCAGTTTCTGAAAAGGAACCTCTGCTCCGGTGCCACACCCAATCCTTGCCAAAAATTCCAATATCGATTTTCTTGCACAAGTGACGTCACAGGGTTGTTTCGAGGTACATTTTGGTACCCAATTATGTACAGTTCTGAAAGCTTTGATTCGATGGTATTCCCTTCCACCCCATTGGCACAATATTCTGCCAGTAAAAATTAACTTAACCAATGAACAACGGAAATATACCAACCAACAAATACATTTTTCCGTATCCATAAACCGACATTCATTAATAGTTTGTACAATTCATTATACTTTGTACAATTATTGGAAACAACTTATGATTTTCGTCAACCAGGAATACATGTAGGCGTGGATCAACATTAGAACCCTTTAAAATCAAGGGACCTAGAACTCAGAACGCAGATTCCATCGTTCCTGGCTTCGCCGTTTTCCAACAACAGTCACAGAGGGCGGCTCAGGACAGAAAACTAAGATGTATGCAACAGGCTCGACAGAAAATAATTACGGCCGATTCAAATGTCAAAAATGACGTTTCACGTTTGTCATTGTAAACAAATTCTAATTTATATTTATTGGCAACTATAGTTTTTAGGGCCAAATTCAGACATATTTCCTTAGGGATTAACTATACAGAAAGAGGGAAAACAAGGCTGGATCCAAGACAGACTAGTGACGGAAAATTTGTAAAAATTAAATTCGAGGTTAGGAAAGATTTTGACTAAATGGAAAACAAATCAAAATAAAACGTTCAAGGAATAAGGGAATATATTCAAAAAGGTAGGGCGAAGTCTTAAAACTCAACTAATTGTTGCAACTGCTATAATAATAATACTTTAATTTCGTATGACAAAACAAACCGTAACAAGATAAGATTTAGGGTTGTAAATATGTACATTCAAGATGGATTGAGTTAGTTCTAAGGTTTGTTTTAGCCTATATCTATATAGGGTATTTTCTTTTAGGGTTTTAGGGTTGGACTAAAGTTTTAGTATTGGACTAAACTTTTTATGATTGGGTTAAAGTACCTAATTTTTGGATTAAACGCTTTAAGTTTGGGTTAAAGTACCTGAACTTATGGATTAGACATACCAGGAGTAGTTTATGGTAGAACCCACAATTTTATTCTGAGGACCTTGAGACCTGTTAGGTGTCCGTTTTGGAACAAGCTTCTTTATCCTGTCCACGTCACGACGACAAAGCTTTGCAGGGAAAGTGAGAACCCTTCTCCATGGTTAACACGCACTGAGAGGCAACTTGGATGGTTGCAGAGCGCTGAGTGTAGCTTTTTAAGTTTTACCTACCCGTGGGGTTACCGACATTGATTTTTGACAAGGAGTAATTTTCCCTATTTTTAATTTGGCTTATGCCATACTGACTGTATCTTATCGAGGTACGTTTATTTTGGAAAGTCTTATTGGGGGAATCAATGTCTTGAACCGTACTGGCGGAGTCTTTCAGACCAATCATTGGCTATAAAATATGAACATTTTGTTTTAGTCTTTTAATAACCTTTTTCTTCGGTGCGTATGAACGAATGTAAAGAGCCGGTGACGTGTAAACGTGGGCGGATTGTCGACAACACGCAAGCGTAATACCAGGCCTTGTTAGTCCAAGCCGGACCAATCCTACTGGAAGAGTTTATCACTCATCATTTATTGTAAGTCACGTAAGTAACTCTAACTTATTTTTGTCTCAGAGGAGCTTGCATTTAACTTAAAACAAAATAGAACTTGTTATTTTATCCTAAACATTTTTCAAAGATTAAATGTATTGGCCTTAAACAATAACTTGTTTTGCTTACCCCGTAATTTTTAATACCGGACTTGACATATTAGTTTTCTTCTCCTGGTTTTGTTTCAACATTAAAGGCTAAACGGACAACCATTTAGAGCCAAAATTTTAGAAAGTAAAACTATGGTGGCGCCTCTATTTTGACTAAAATACCGATTTTGACTTTAAAAGCTAAACGCTCATCTGTCACTAAAAGAACCTACCCTTGAGATAGAGCTAGCGTATGGAGGGGTTCTACAAGCATCTTGATTTGGTCGATTAGGTAAGAGTTGTAAGTAGATAACCTTCGCAGGGCGTACCTGGATCACAATTGTTGAATTATTTTTAGCAGCATTTGGCAGCAGTGGCTTTGCGTTATATTTTCTCTTTAAGGTGGGTAAGCGTTACACTGGCGCCCAACTTTATAAAAGATTATAAAAGACAGCAAAAAACCGACACAATAACACTGCCGCCCAACTTCAACTAAGATATTAGGAGACTAACTGCTCTAATATCGTGCAGTGACATTTTTCAGTGATTTTTCTCGGTTTTGTGAGGTTTAGCTTTTACTATTTTATTTTAGATTTTCGATATTTTAAATTTGCAACTTGGTGAATTTAAGGTTGTTTTTGATTGACACTGGTGGTATATGAATATAAAAGACTTATAAGTAGAAACTTTTGAATAACTTAACATTTTGGTGAAATTAATTTTTTTTGGATATTTTATTTTGCCAGGAATAATATTGAATAGAATACACTTTATAATTTTTGCAGGTTTCTTGATTTTTTGGTGAGCCTAATTTAATAAAATAATTTTATTTGACCAGAAGTATTTTAAATTTTTTTCAAAATGTATAAGTTAAATATAGATAGACTCGCTAAAGATGAATTGGAATATGAAGTAGGAATTAGGGGTATAAAGCCTTCGGGTACAGTTGAGTCGTTAAGGAAATGCTTACGATCACTGTTACGTTTAGAAATGCCAGGTGATCTAGTACAAAGTTCGATGGAACTAGATCATGAAAAAGAAATTTTAGAGTGCACTACTAAGCTGGTAGAACTAAAAGAATTCATTTCGACTTTTTCTGGAACAACAAAACAAATTTCAAAAATTGAAACAAAATTTACACATTTAATAGGTAGAATAAAAAGAATTTCAGACGCAGACACCGAAACTCAAAATAAACTTTCGGAATTATTGGAACAAATAACGACTTTAGTGACTGAGTATAAGTCGAAAGCTAAATTATTCTCTTATAATAAAAAAACAGAACCGCCTTTATATCCAGATTTTGAGGAGGATACAGGGGTTGATCAAAATTTGGCAAATTCAACTATGGCAAATACGGGACAAAATTCTCCACACACTAATACTTCTAATAGTTTTCAGCAAACCTCTGCAGGTAGTTCAAATTATAAAAGTATACCAGTTTATAAATGGGGTATTAAATTTGCAGGGAGTTCAGGGCTAAGTTTTAAGGCATTTTTACAAAAAGTGGAAGAACTTCGTATTTCTCGTTGTGTAACTAAGACAGAGTTATTTCATTCAGCATCAGATTTATTCGAGTCACATGCTTTAAATTATTATCATTTAATTTGCAAATATGCAGCTGATTGGGACTCTGATTAATTTAATGAAAGACGAATTTTTACCGGTTCATTTTGGCGATAAACTATGGAAACAGATTTTGAATCGTACCCAAGGTTCAGATGAAGTCATAGGTGTTTACGTAGCAGCTATGACGCAATTATTTAATAGGATGCCTTCAGCAGTTTCAGATTCATTACGTTTAAAAGTTTTGAGATCTAACATGTTAGCATTTTATCAGGAACGTTTAAGTTTACATGAAATTAATACACCTTTTGAATTGATCGAATTATGTAGGAAATTAGAAGAAACTAGATTGCGTGTCGAAGAGTTTAAACCACCTAGGAAGGGTAATGTCTCTCTTGAACCCGATCTCGATTATCAGCCTATAAAACGTGATTTTTCTAAACATACTGTTAGTGAAGTTGATTGTTCAACTGCTAATTCTATGTCACAGAAGTCTAATTTGGATTGTAGTAACTTGAGTGTTGGTAATACTAATAAAAATTTTAATAATAATACAAAATATACAGGGAGACCAAATTTTCAAAATTTCTCAAATAGACGTTACAGGCCACAAAGCCAAAATCCTTTTACAGGTAATAGAAATTTTCAAAACAATAGACAAAACAGATATGTACATTTTAATTCACAAAATAATACTGCTTATAACAATAGTTCACAGAATATTGCTGCTTACAACAATAGTTCACAGAACAATCAGTCTTACCATAACAATTCACAGAATAATTTTAAACAATTTAATAGATATCATAGTTCTTATCAAAATGGATCTAATAATTTTCAGAACAATAATCTTAATTATAATAATCCCTCTCATTCTAATATTAATAATACAGTTGAATCTCAAAATGGTTTTAGGAGACAAAATTCACAAAATTTTTCTAACAATTCTCAAAGTGAAAGTCAAGGTACTGATACTCAAGTATGTTTTAAATGTAACCAGCCTAATCATTATGCAAAAAATTGCACATCACGTACTAAGAAATGTTTTACTTGTGGTAAATTGAATGTGACAAAGAAAACTTGTCCAAATTGTAATAACAGTAATATGTCTAATCAGGGAAACGGTTCAAGAAGCCAATCGTAGGTCGGGTATTAGCTTCGAATTTAGATTCGACCATAGAAGATTTTCACTTTAAAGATAAAATTGTTTTAGATTATGTTTTTTCTCACGTAGGACCTGGAGAATGCCCTTATTTAATGGTAAATGTTTTGGGGTTAAATTTTTATGGACTTTTGGATTCAGGGGCAAATAAAACTTTTGTAGGAGGTAAAGGCTGGGATAAATTAAAAGCTTTAGGGGTTAAATTGGATGTCAATAGGAAAGCGTTGTGTACAATAGCTGATGATAGTTCATGTGAATGCATAGGTATAGCAAGTGTACCGGTAAAGGTTAGAGATGTGGTAAAATTGGTCGATATTTATGTAGTACCTGAGTTGCGCCATGAGCTTATTTTAGGTATTGATTTTTGGATAAAGTTAGGTATTGTACCAGACATGCGCAGAGGAGAGTGGCATTTTCATCAGAGCCTTTAGTTAATTCTGAGATATCCTTGATGCAGTGTGATGCAGACTTAACCGATGCACAGCTGGAAAGATTAAAGCAAGTAGTTTCAACTTATTTTGATAAAATTGGAGGTCGTTTAGGATGTACAGCCATGGTCAAGCATAAAATTTTTACAGATAGTGAACCTATTAAGCAAAGGTATTATCCCGGTTCTCCTTTTAAACAAAAACTCATTGACGAAGAGGTAGATAAGATGTTAGCTACTGGTGTTATCGAACCTTCAACTTCTGCTTGGTCATCTCCAGTGCTACTAGTACCAAAAGGTGAAGGAGAGAAGAGATTTGTGGTAGATTTCAGAAAGCTGAATGCTGTTTCTACGAAGGACGCGTATCCATTGCCTTACATTTCAGCTATTCTGGACAAACTTGGAGGTGCTCGTTTCCTAAGTTCGTTAGATTTACAAAGTGCATATTGGCAGGTTGAACTGGAGGAGGATAGTAAACAGTATACAGCTTTTACAGTTCCAGGGCGTGGTTTATTTCAGTTTCGTAGGTTACCTTTTGGTTTGCATAACGCTCCAGCTTCTTTTCAAAGACTTATCGATACAGTTTTAGGTGCTGATTTACAACCTTATGTATTTTGCTACTTAGATGATATCATTGTTGTTTCCCAGACTTTGACAAACATATGGAGATTTTACAGATTGTTTTTGATAGGTTAGATAAAGCTGGTTTAACTTTAAATAAGGAAAAAAGTAAATTTTGTCGTGCTGAATTGAGATATTTAGGTTATGTGGTTAATAGACATGGTATTTCTGTGGATCCTGCTAAGATAGAAGCAATTACACGGATTCCAACACCAAGAACAGTTACAGAAGTACGTAGAATCATAGGTATGTTATCATGGTACCGACGTTTTGTTCCTAGTTTTTCTGATTTAATTTCACCTTTTACTAGTTTGTTACGTAAGGGAGCAAAATTTTCTTGGAATGATGACTGCGACGAGGCTTTTCAAAAAATTAAAAACGTTTTAGTTTCTGCACCCATTCTGACATGTCCAAATTTTGAACATGAATTTATTCTTCAGACAGATGCAAGTAATTATGGGGTAGCAGCAGTATTATATCAGATCTACGATGGTAGAGAACATGTGGTATGTTATACATCGCGTAGTTTGACTCGACAAGAACGAGTATATTCAGCTACAGAAAGGGAACTTTTAGCAGTGCTTTTTGCTATTGAAAAATTAAGATGTTACTTAGAAGGTGCGAAGTTTTCAGTGGTTTGTGATCATTACAGCCTTCTATGGCTGGATAATCTTAAGAATCCTCAGGGTAGATTAGGTCGTTGGGCATTGAGATTGCAGCAGTTTGACTATAAGGTCATTCATCGCAAAGGGCGAGATAATGTTGTTGCAGATGCTTTGAGCCGTAGTGTGACTGAAACTTGTGATGCCCTGGAGATTTTTGACATAGATCTACAAGAAGTACAGGATAAGTGGTATATTGACCTTGCACAGCGTATTGTGAACAATCCATTGAATTTTCCTCGTTGGAGAGTTACTGATAGGAAGATCTATAAGTATGTTCAACTTGATTTTCCAGATTTACGTGACCCTGCTGATTTTTGGAAATTGGTTCTACCTAAGGAAAGGAGCCGAGAGATCATGGAGTCTTGTCATAGTTCTCCTAATGGAGGTCATTTAGGAGTCCACAAAACTTATATGAAAATTTGTCGTTTATATTATTGGTCTTGTATGAGAGTTAACATTACTAAATTTGTCAAACATTGTATAGTGTGTCAACGGGTGAAACCAGAGCAAAAATTACCAGCTGGTTTGATGAAGGACAATTTGGTTCCAGAACATTGTTGGGAAGTCATCAATACGGACTTGTTTGGACCACTACCTAAAAGTAAACGGGGAAATATGTATATTTTTGTAGTAACTGACATTTTTAGTAAATTTAACTATTTCTTTCCAATCAGAAGGGCGATTGCAAAAACCGTTGTTGATCTTTTAGAAGAAAGGGTATTTTTAGTTCATGGTATACCTAAAGTTATTCGCTGCGATAATGGGGTACAATTCAAAAGTCGCGAATTTCAAGCTTTAACTCAAAAATATGGGGTTAGAACACTTTTTAATCCAAATTATCATCCATCACCAAACGTTACAGAGAGTTAATAGGGTACTTAAGTCAATTATTTCAGCATTTGTCTCTGATAATCAGAGAATTTGGGACGAAAATTTAGCAGCTTTAGCTTGTGCGGTTAATACTGCGGTACATGAGGTGACTGGACGCACTCCATATTTTATTAATTTCGGAAAAGAAATGATACTTCACGCCAGCGAATATAATAGGGTTATAGATATTCAAAATTTGACAGAGAAAGATAAACATAATGATTTAGTTAAAAGAATATAAAGTTTGATAAAGTTAAGGGAATTTGTAAATAAGCGATTACAACAAGCTCATCAAAGGTCAAGAAATCAATATAATCTTAGGCGTCGAGACGTTCATTTTCAGATAGGAGATTTAGTTTGGAAAAGACAGTATGCTTTGTCTGACGCTGGAAATTATTATTCTTCTAAATTGACCGGAAAGTTTGAAGGACCTTTTAAGATATGTCAAAAAGTAGGGCTATTGTGTGTATGAATTAGAGGACATGAACAGAAAGTCTAAGGGTATCTGGCATATCCAGGATCTTAAACAATACTTTGGTCCTGAAGATGATTAAATTTTGAATGTTATTTTTTTCTTTTGGATTTGGTTTAAAAAAAAATTATTGCATAATTTTTTTTCCTTAGAAAAGGGGGTGACTGTTACGGGCAGAAAAACAGCAGCTTTGAGTTTATAATAAAGTACCATTTTTTTTGACTTCATTTTGTAAGAAAAGATTGTTATTATGGGATTTTAGAAACCTTAATTAGCAAATAGATAATAATTTAATAAACGATACCTAATATTTTCTGGAACCCTTGCTAAAAGGGAAGAATTAATATGATACTTGCTGTTTGTTCAAGTGGTTTTTCTTGATTATTTTCCATGTCAAATAGTTTGAATTTTATGACAGTTTTTCTTGGCATATAATGCTGGTCGTCTAGCCTTGAATTTTCGGGATAAATTTGTTTTGAACAGTTATTAGGCCTTTCATTTTCAAAAGTATTTATTTTGAAATGTAGTGACAAAATAAGGCAGCTGTTCGAAATTTGGGTCAATGTCAGGACGTTGACATTGACATGGACGGTTTTCCGTTTTGGACTTTCAAGCGGAATTTTTGGGAAATTTTAGTTTTCGGGAGTTATGGTTGGTCCTATGGTTAAAGGAACCATATTTTCTTGGGTATCTTGGGGATTTAAGCGGAAACGACGTGTCATCGGTCTTTTGTTTTTGTTTACGTCGTCAGCCATCGTCAAGAGGAGAGCACATGGGAAAATCCAAGTGAGTTTTCGTTTTTTTGGAAAATGCCACATTGGCAAATATAATTTCTTGGAATCATCCCTTTTGGAATGTTTTTAGTATGGTATTTGGATGGTATACATTCCCTGGCCAGGAGGCCGATAAATATGTGTTTTCCCCCGGTGCTGAAAAACCCTTATTAGCTTAAGGTAGGCGAAATTGTATATAGATAAGATTTAGGGTTGTAAATATGTACATTCAAGATGGATTGAGTTAGTTCTAAGGTTTGTTTTAGCCTATATCTATATAGGGTATTTTCTTTTAGGGTTTTAGGGTTGGACTAAAGTTTTAGTATTGGACTAAACTTTTTATGATTGGGTTAAAGTACCTAATTTTTGGATTAAACGCTTTAAGTTTGGGTTAAAGTACCTGAACTTATGGATTAGACATACCAGGAGTAGTTTATGGTAGAACCCACAATTTTATTCTGAGGACCTTGAGACCTGTTAGGTGTCCGTTTTGGAACAAGCTTCTTTATCCTGTCCACGTCACGACGACAAAGTTTTGCAGGGAAAGTGAGAACCCTTCTCCATGGTTAACACGCACTGAGAGGCAACTTGGATGGTTGCAGACAGCTGAGTGTAGCTTTTTAAGTTTTACCTACCCGTGGGGTTACCGACATTGATTTTTGCCAAGGAGTAATTTTCCCTATTTTTTATTTGGCTTATGCCACACTGACTGTATCTTATCGAGGTACGTTTATTTTGGAAAGTCTTATTGGGGGAATCAATGTCTTGAACCGTACTGGCGGAGTCCTTCAGGCCAATCATTGGCTATAAAATATGAACATTTTGTTTTAGTCTTTTAATAACCTTTTTCTTTGGTGCGTATGAACTAATGTAAAGAGCCGGTGACGTGTAAACGTGGGCGGATTGTCGACAACACGCAAGCGTAATACCAGGCCTTGTTAGTCCAAGCCGGACCAATCCTACTGGATGAGTTTAACACTCATCATTTATTGTAAGTCACGTAAGTAACTCTAACTTATTTTTGTCTCAGAGGAGCTTGCATTTAACTTAAAAAAAATAGGACTTGTTATTTTATCCTAAACATTTTTCAAAGATTAAATGTATTGGCCTTAAACAATAACTTGTTTTGCTTGCCCCGTAATTTTTAATACCGGACTTGACATATTAGTTTTCTTTTCCTGGCTTTGTTTCAACATTAAAGGCTAAACGGACAACCATTTAGAGCCAAAATTTTAGAAAGTAAAACTATGGTGGCGCCTCTATTTTGACTAAAATACCGATTTTGACTTTAAAAGCTAAACGCTCATCTGTCACTAAAAGAACCTACCCTTGAGATAGAGCTAGCGTATGGAGGTGTTCTACAAGCAGCTTGATTTGGTCGATTAGGTAAGAGTTGTAAGTAGATAACCTTCTCAGGGCGTACCTGGATCACAATTGTTGAATTATTTTTAGCAGCATTTTGGCAGCAGTGGCTTTGCGTTATATTTTCTCTTTAAGGTGGGTAAGCGTTACACTGGCACCAAACTTTATAAGAGATTATAAAAGACAGCAAAAAACCGACACTATAACAATACATAAGAATATTCTAGAGAGACTTGGCAATGTCTGACGTCAAAACAAAAGTTTTTTTCTGTAACTGACGTTTCTCGCTGTTTTTTATATGGCCATGTATTTATGACCAGTGGTAAGCAGTTACTAAAAAATTTTTTTTCGGGGGCCGATATCTACCTTTTTTATCACGAAGCGCCATTTATGAATATTTTTATTCAATCTGCATTCATGCCAAAAATTACCGGTTTCAATATATGCAGTAAATTTCATAACACCCTGTATATATATATATATATATATATATATATATATATATATATATATATATATATATATATATATATATATATATATATATATATATATATATATATATATCTGTCGGTCACTAGTCACTGTATGTAATTAGCTAAAATTTGTATATAGGTACCGCTGGCTATATTTAAAAGGGAAAAAGAGATTGCTAGGAAGTTGGAGTTTGAGGGACTTTATATTGTGGAGCAGCCAGAAGACGATGATCTGAAGTCACATTGGGATAAACTTGTAATATCTGCCAAGTAAGTATAAACAATTATCGAGTATCTTTTTATTGTTAATCTATTACCACCTCAGCCAGTTTTAATAAACAGTGTTAATAAAGATATGTTAGCCAAGATAAAACATCTATCACTCAGAGTGTTTGGCAAAAAAATATGTTCCAAATTAATTGCCACAAATTCTTTTTCAGCATAAATTTACCAAATGCAAATTGATATTTATTGTGTTCAGTTAAGGTCTGTTGAAAATATTTGCATTGTAATCTTGAGAAAATTCTGAAATTTTTGTTTCCACATTTACTGTTGTCTTTCATCTGGTAAGAAGTAGTGTTGTAAATATCCGTATTCATTAGATATCCGAATCATACGGAATCGGAATCAGCTAATATCCGTATCCATTATCCGAATACGAATCCATTTCTTGACCCGCGCGAAAGCGGTTACAGATCATGTATACGTATGCATGCAACAGACTAAAACATTTTCTATTCGGATACACGGCTAAGTAGGTCGATGAGGTATCGATATCATACCATTCGAAGTCGAAGTTTAGGGATAAGAAGGCACCGCGTCGCGCCGTTCTCGTTTGAATTCGGTTCGGGTGAGGCGGGACTAGTTTAACC
Organism: Philopedon plagiatum; assembly: GCA_963971165.1. NCBI lineage: Eukaryota > Metazoa > Arthropoda > Insecta > Coleoptera > Curculionidae > Philopedon > Philopedon plagiatum. Next base: position 40,692,900 of record OZ020194.1, read on the forward strand.
AATGGGTCTCATCTCATATGATACCCGTTACCCCAATAACTATGCCATCTTTTTTTAGGAAATGTCATTAGAAAGAGAAAGCACAATATCAAATATGCCAAATCGCAGACCGTGTTGTTCGCTTACACTCGATTCCGATTCCGTTTTCTCTTTGCACTTTGCATTAGTAACCACCCGATGCGAATTTATTTTGATTCCGAATCCGTATTCAAGTTCTCGGCCGGTTCCGGACAATCCGGATTCTTTTAATATTCGGATCCAACGGATTTTTGGATACGTATCCTTACATCACTAGTAAGAAGTAGGAAAAAAGCAAATATTTATTTAAAGAAGTGTTGATAATACTAGATTTTGCATTTTTCGCTTCAGATTCTAAATGAAATAACAAATATATATTAAACGACTTACCTGCAAGAAAGTTCCGTCTTAATTATACGAGTAACCATGTCCGAAGTAGACCAACTTGAAGTTACGCCTTTGGTGCAATACAAGTAATTTATTCGTAGTAGCACAAACGATATAACTATACAGACGTGAGCATCAGAGGCGAACCCCAAAGGATGGTCGCCTGAGAAAGCAAGTGTCCACTGTATATATATATATATATATATATATATATATATATATATATATATATATATATATATATATATATATATATATATATATATATAGTAGAAAAATGGAAGATTTCTTGGCCTATAGGTAATATAATAAATGTAAATGCGAAGATTTACTTCTTCGCTAGTGCAGCGAAAAGGCCGTGAATGAAAAATAAAAATAATGAGGACTATCTTTGATTCTGGTCTGGGTGACCTCCTGCTATCGATTTCTGGGCCCTTACCCATCAGCGGGCAGGCTTACACCCAGGGTGGCTGAAGAACAGACCACGATTTGACCAGAATCAAAGAGAGTCCTTATATCCAAAATGTTCGGAAAGGATGGGTAAGATGTAGTGGCTCGCGCCAACTAGTTCACCCAGTGTTGCTCCAAAAATGTTTGGCTGCTAACACAATAATACTCGAAAGTATGTCGAATGTCGATTTTCTCGACGTCGACGGTACAAATGCACCATTGTACAACAATAGTAGAAAAATGGAAGATTTCTTGGCCTATAGGTAATATAATAAATGTAAATGCGAAGATTTACTTCTTCGCTAGTGCAGCGAAAAGGCCGTGAATGAAAAATAATGATGGGTAAGGGCCCAGAAATCGATAGCAGGAGGTCACCCAGACCAGAATCAAAGATAGTCCTCATTATTTTTATTTTTCATTCACGGCCTTTTCGCTGCACTAGCAAAGAAGTAAATCTTCGCATTTACATTTATTATATTACCTATAGGCCAAGAAATCTTCCATTTTTCTACTATTGTTGTACAATGGTGCATTTGTACCGTCGACGTCGAGAAAATCGACATTCGACATACTTTCGAGTATTATTGTGTTAGCAGCAAAACATTTTTGGAGCAACACTGGGTGAACTAGTTGGCGCGAGCCACTACATCTTACCCATCCTTTCCGAACATTTTGGATATAAGGACTCTCTTTGATTCTGGTCAAATCGTGGTCTGTTCTTCAGCCACCCTGGGTGTAAGCCTGCCCGCTGATGGGTAAGGGCCCAGAAATCGATAGCAGGAGGTCACCCAGACCAGAATCAAAGATAGTCCTCATTATTTTTATTTTTCATTCACGGCCTTTTCGCTGCACTAGCGAAGAAGTAGTATATATATATATATATATATATATATATATATATATATATATATATATATATATATATATATATATATTTGAACGTAGACTTTCACGGATGGAGAAATGTGAAGAAATATTGATCCGGGAGTACATCCGTTCGTTTGTTAAATTCCTGTTGGAATCTGGCAGACGTTTCGCGAAGGTCTCACTTGGCATTATCAATGCTTACTCGTTGCTGTCAAGTCGTAAACTAGTACATGGAAGACAATAGTAAAACGGCAAGCCGAAGCGCATCAACTCGCAACCACATGACAACAAACAGCCAACGAAGCAACGACTGAGGGGGCGGAGCCAACGCCAGCTAACCAGAACCGCTACAACCTCCGGTGCAGGCCATAAATATCGAGAGTCACGACAAAGATTCATCAGTTTACGACTTGACAGCAACGAGTAAGCATTGATAATGCCAAGTGAGGCCTTGGCGAAACGTCTGCCAGATTCCAACAGGAATTTAACAAACGAACGGATGTACTCCCGGATCAATATTTCTTCATATATATATATATATATATATATATATATATATATATATATATATATATATATATATATAGTAGAAAAATGGAAGATTTCTTGGCCTATAGGTAATATAATAAATGTAAATGCGAAGATTTACTTCTTCGCTAGTGCAGCGAAAAGGCCGTGAATGAAAAATAAAAATAATGAGGACTATCTTTGATTCTGGTCTGGGTGACCTCCTGCTATCGATTTCTGGGCCCTTACCCATCAGCGGGCAGGCTTACACCCAGGGTGGCTGAAGAACAGACCACGATTTGACCAGAATCAAAGAGAGTCCTTATATCCAAAATGATCGGAAAGGATGGGTAAGATGTAGTGGCTCGCGCCAACTAGTTCACCCAGTGTTGCTCCAAAAATGTTTGGCTGCTAACACAATAATACTCGAAAGTATGTCGAATGTCGATTTTCTCGACGTCGACGGTACAAATGCACCATTGTACAACAATAGTAGAAAAATGGAAGATTTCTTGGCCTATAGGTAATATAATAAATGTAAATGCGAAGATTTACTTCTTCGCTAGTGCAGCGAAAAGGCCGTGAATGAAAAATAAAAATAATGAGGACTATCTTTGATTCTGGTCTGGGTGACCTCCTGCTATCGATTTCTGGGCCCTTACCCATCAGCGGGCAGGCTTACACCCAGGGTGGCTGAAGAACAGACCACGATTTGACCAGAATCAAAGAGAGTCCTTATATCCAAAATGATCGGAAAGGATGGGTAAGATGTAGTGGCTCGCGCCAACTAGTTCACCCAGTGTTGCTCCAAAAATGTTTGGCTGCTAACACAATAATACTCGAAAGTATGTCGAATGTCGATTTTCTCGACGTCGACGGTACAAATGCACCATTGTACAACAATAGTAGAAAAATGGAAGATTTCTTGGCCTATAGGTAATATAATAAATGTAAATGCGAAGATTTACTTCTTCGCTAGTGCAGCGAAAAGGCCGTGAATGAAAAATAAAAATAATGAGGACTATCTTTGATTCTGGTCTGGGTGACCTCCTGCTATCGATTTCTGGGCCCTTACCCATCAGCGGGCAGGCTTACACCCAGGGTGGCTGAAGAACAGACCACGATTTGACCAGAATCAAAGAGAGTCCTTATATCCAAAATGATCGGAAAGGATGGGTAAGATAATAGGACTATAAGATATAAGGACTCTCTTTGATTCTGGTCAAATCGTGGTCTGTTCTTCAGCCACCCTGGGTGTAAGCCTGCCCGCTGATGGGTAAGGGCCCAGAAATCGATAGCAGGAGGTCACCCAGACCAGAATCAAAGATAGTCCTCATTATTTTTATTTTTCATTCACGGCCTTTTCGCTGCACTAGCGAAGAAGTAAATCTTCGCATTTACATTTATTATATTACCTATAGGCCAAGAAATCTTCCATTTTTCTACTATTGTTGTACAATGGTGCATTTGTACCGTCGACGTCGAGAAAATCGACATTCGACATACTTTCGAGTATTATTGTGTTAGCAGCCAAACATTTTTGGAGCAACACTGGGTGAACTAGTTGGCGCGAGCCACTACATCTTACCCATCCTTTCCGATCATTTTGGATATAAGGACTCTCTTTGATTCTGGTCAAATCGTGGTCTGTTCTTCAGCCACCCTGGGTGTAAGCCTGCCCGCTGATGGGTAAGGGCCCAGAAATCGATAGCAGGAGGTCACCCAGACCAGAATCAAAGATAGTCCTCATTATTTTTATTTTTCATTCACGGCCTTTTCGCTGCACTAGCGAAGAAGTAAATCTTCGCATTTACATTTATTATATTACCTATAGGCCAAGAAATCTTCCATTTTTCTACTATTGTTGTACAATGGTGCATTTGTACCGTCGACGTCGAGAAAATCGACATTCGACATACTTTCGAGTATTATTGTGTTAGCAGCCAAACATTTTTGGAGCAACACTGGGTGAACTAGTTGGCGCTAGCCACTACATCTTACCCATCCTTTCCGATCATTTTGGATATAAGGACTCTCTTTGATTCTGGTCAAATCGTGGTCTGTTCTTCAGCCACCCTGGGTGTAAGCCTGCCCGCTGATGGGTAAGGGCCCAGAAATCGATAGCAGGAGGTCACCCAGACCAGAATCAAAAATAGTCCTCATTATTTTTATTTTTCATTCACGGCCTTTTCGCTGCACTAGCGAAGAAGTAAATCTTCGCATTTACATATATATATATATATATATATATATATATATATATATATATATATATATATATATATATATATATATATATATATATATATATATATATATATACAATATATACGATAGCAGGAGGTCACCCAGACCAGAATCAAAGATAGTCCTCATTATTATTTTTATTTTTCATTCACGGCCTTAGCGCTGCACTAGCGAAGAAGTAAATCTTCGCATTTACATTTACTATATTACCTATAGGCCAAGAAATCTTCCATTTTTCTAATATATATATATATATATATATATATATATATATATATATATATATATATATATATATATATCTATATATATATATAATATATATATATACATATATAATATATATACATATATATCCACGCGTTTCTTATTAGCATTCTTCAATTTAATACTATCAAAATATTGATGACAATCAAGTTTAATTTCGTAAATAAGGCTGTAGGTGTCAGTATATAAAACTTGACAACGATCCTCAAATGTCCTATTCATATAATTATAGTGAAAGTCATAAATGCTCTCTTTTTAAGTAAAAACGGTAGGGGAATACAAATTTCAATCAGAATTTCTGTACACTGAAGTACAAAAAAGTTGGAACCTTTTAAGATAGCATGTTGGCACCCCTTACAAAATACTGCTGTATTTTGTAGAGCCCTCAAATTTCCTAATTTGAGGACCGATTTGCTTATCCCATTCCAAAAAACTCCCGCCTACTAAATTTTGTTAATTTATTTATTATTATCTTTCAAAACATATCGATAAAAATGTAAAATACAATTTTAACTTTAACACCCTGTCTCTCTTATTGTCAACTTTTGTACTAAGATAAAACCTAAATTGAGTCAGTGATGCTACTGCTAAGGTATGGCCCATTCGTTACAAAACACCCTGTATATTATACTGAATAAAAAAATCTCTGCAGCTATCTCTCGGTTTCAATTTAAATTTGTTGATGCACTTTTTTTGGTTTACAAGAATTCTTTAGATATACTCAGAGTTTTCCCAGGAGATGTTAAATATATTATAACATATAACACTGTAAATAATCGTGTTCATTGATTTCTTAATATTTTTAGATCATTTCCGGTTAACTATTGGGACAAATTTGTCAAAAAGAAAGTACGACAGAAATATAGTGAAGCACACGATTTTGATTCTATAAGCAGCCTTTTGGGCATGGAGAAAACTTCCTTTCAGCAGCAAGAATCGGATGATGGAAATAAAAGTATTATTTGGTAGTAAGTATTATATTACAATGAAAATAGTACTTCTTTATGTAAACAGTTAAAAATTTATGTATACATATGTATGTATATATATACAGGGTGTCCTAAAAGGTATAGTCACTAATTTGGGATTGAGTAGACGGATCAAATAATTTCAGAACTTCCTATACAATTTTGTGCCATGTCCACTTGCTACCGAGCTTCAGCCCCCTAGATGGGGGACCCTGAAGTTGGTTTTTGCTAAATATTTTCGAAACCTTAGTAGATAAAAATTTGGACATTTAGTAAATTTTGTACGCTGAATGGAACTGTGATCTTAAAAATGTCTGTATTTGGAAAATGTCGCCAGAAGTAGGAGACAGTGGAGTTAAAAAGGGATCTAATTTTTTGTGTGTTGACTTTTATACTTTTTTATATCAAATTAGAAAAATTAGAAAAATTTGACATTTTTGCGAAAAAAAGGTTCTCTTAGTAAGACATGACGGATGCGCCGTTTTCGAGATAAATCAAAATTAGTTTACAATTGAAGAACCACTAATTTATGTTATTTACTAAGATCAATAAATCTTCAGTTTTTCTTTCAATTTAATTTTTTTTGCCAAGTTCGGGCTATTTAAAAAAATACATACATTTTCATTTTGATTATTTTTTGGTATTATTTTGAGCAGCATACAGAAAATTTTAAAATAAAACAATTTGTAAAACTTGCATTTAAATCAAGTAGGTGTTTGTCATAAATTAAAATAAATAAATGTTGCTATTTTATGGCTTTCTGTAGTCTGCAAGTTTCTTATCGATTTCATTATGCCACGTTTCAGATTTTCTGAGTATGCAGACATGCATTTAACGTACGGGTTAGCCCTGGGTAACGCTGCAGGAGCACTACGTCTCAACGGTTTTCCGACCGGGAACCACCTGATCGTAGAACTTTTGAACGTGACGTGTTGACCACAATTTACGTAAAACATGTATGTTTGTGTTATCTAACCTACTTAACTCGCGAACTTTAAACATAAATTGATAAACGTTTTAGGCAGTCTGGTACCAAAACCTGGTGGAGTATGTCGTCCAAGAACGGTTCGTACAGTGGAACTTGAAGAAAATATTTTTAAGTTGGTATCAGACGGACAATAGTGTTAGAAAATTGGCATTACCACGTCATACATCAATATATTTAATGCATGTGCACTTCAGGAGCAATTACTTTATCCTTACCATTTTCAAAAAGTTCATGCTATGTCACCTGATAATTATCCAGGCCGACTAGAATACGTTAATTGGTTTATGCGAAAGAAACGTGAAGATAATACGTTTGTAAGCAGAGTCCTTTTTAGTGATCAATCTGGATTTTCTAGAGATGGTATTATCAATTCCCATAATTTCCACTACGGAGCCGAGCAGAACCCTCGTGTTATGATCCAAACCAAAAATCAACATCAATTTTTGATTAATGTCTGGACGGGTATTATTGGAAAACATTTAATAGGTCCTTATGTTATCGTTGGACAATTAAATGGGGGAAAATATTTGGATTTCCTTCGAGATCACTTAAAGAATTTGTTAGAAGAAGTTCATTTTGAAGTGAAACCATATATGTAGTTTATGCACGACGACGGTGCTCCGCCACATTTTAGCAACGTGTTAAGAAACTATTTAGATAATTGGTTTCCCAATCAGTGGATAGGTCGGGGTGGTCCGCATTTTTGGCCACCTCTCTCCTCATGCTGTTGTATTTTTCGGATGCAAGGTAATTTTTAAATTACTTTATCTCGAAAACAACACATCCAATCATGTCTTAAGAGTACCATTTCTTCGTTATAAATGTCAGGTATCTCTCATTTGACATAACAAAGTATAAAAATTTACGTAAAAAAAAGTTGGATCCCTTTTTATCTCACTGTCGCCTACCTCTGGCGACATGTTCTAAATACTGACATTTTAAGTCCTATTCAACGTACAAAGTTTACCAAAATGTCTAAAGTTCAAATTTTTATCTCGATAGAAAGGTTTCGAAAATTTTAGCAAAAACCATCTTATGGGCCTCCCATTTAGGGGGCTGGAGCTCGGTATCAAGTGGACATGGGACAACATTTTATAGGAAGTTCTGACCTTATTTTTAACCAATCTACTCAATCTCAAATTAATATTTTTAGGGCTGATCCAAATTAAGGGCCCATCATTAGTAATGTAACTTTGTTATTATTAAATATACAAGATTATTTAAACAAGCAAACTAGTAGTATACTTAACGCTTATTAAAATAAAAGAACGCAAAAAACAATCATTGAGCATCGTGTTTTTCAGTTTTGAAGGAAACCACAATCATGTAAAAAATAAATTGAATAGAAACCCCTGTATATTTTATTTTTTCTGTTAAAACTTCAAATTCAGAATAAAAAAGCTTATGTTGAATTTTCTTTTAAAGTCAAAAATAACGTCGACTACGCTTTATAAATATTAAAAATATTATAATATCACTAAAAGTTAATTTAATTGTTTCAGTTTGGGCTTCATAACCTCATTAATTTTCATCCTAGAGGACAATTCATTATAAGCTTTTTTTGTTTTAACAGAAAAAAATATTATAAACGGGGGTTATCATAAAAAAATTGATATATTTTAGTAGAGATAGATGGTATGTTCACCATCAGAGCTCCCAAGCAAAGTGTGCAAACCCAAGCACCGATACCGAGCGAACCAGAGCAAACCCAACCCGATACCGAACGCACCTAATCATCTGTCATCTGTCATCTCTCATCTCTCATCTGTCATCTGTCAACTGTAATATGTCATACGTCATCTGTCACACTTTTGGGCGTTAGCTATTTTGGTCTTAACTACTTGGGCACTATCTATTTGGGCACTATCTAGTCCTCTTCTTCTTTCTGCCGTTTTTGTTCACGATGACGTCACAAACGTTTTAATCCTACCTAATTAAATGTATTTATTTCGTAAGTCGCATATGCACTGAAAAAAGTTTTCTGTCCAAAGCGCGGATCGAACCCGCACACACCATGTGTATAAATTTCGTATTATATACGTTTCCCAGCTATAGAACCAAGTACGCCACGGCACCTAGTTGAATAAATAAACATGGAAAACCAGAGCAAACCCAACCCGATACCGAACGCACCTAATCAAACCCAAGCACCGATACCGAACGTACCCACTCAAACCCATCTGTCATCTGTCATCTGCCACCTGTCAACTGTCATCTGTCATCTGTCATCTGTCATCTGTCATCTCTCATCTGTCATCTGTCAACTGTAATATGTCATACGTCATCTGTCACACTTTTGGGCGTTAGCTATTTTGGTCTTAACTACTTGGGCACTATCTATTTGGGCACTATCTAGTCCTCTTCTTCTTTCTGCCGTTTTTGTTCACGATGACGTCACAAACGTTTTAATCCTACCTAGTTAAATGTATTTATTTCGTAAGTCGCATATGCACTGAAAAAAGTTTTCTGTCCAAGGCGCGGATCGAACCCGCACACACCATGTGTATAAATTTCGTATTATATACGTTTCCCAGCTATAGAACCAAGTACGCCACGGCACCTAGTTGAATAAATAAACATGGAAAATGATATCTTCCGGGAGTTTGGACGTGACGTAGTAGGTATGTTTTATGTGTTTTTTGCGATATACAAATTAAAAAATACGTCACGTGTTCGGGGGCGTTGTCAGAAGGCGTTTAAAAAAAGAATGGCGTTGATCGGCCCTTTGGTTCCGGAGAAAATAATAGTATTATGCTACTACATACATAGAAAGCGTCGTGCGCATGACACGTTTTTGCGATATAAGAATTAAAAAATACGTCACGTGTTCGGGGACGTTGTCAGAAGGCGTTTAAAAAAAGAATGGCGTTGATCGGCCCTTTGGTTCCGGAGAAAATAATAGTATTATCCTACTACATGCATATAAAGCGTAGTGCACATGGTCAGAGTGCTGGCAGTACTGGCAATACTGGCAGCAATTTTACACTCTAGCTGGAGACGCGGAGAAAAAAACGCAAAATAGATTTTTTTCGTCTCGGCTTTGGTGAGAGTACAAAATAGCTGCCAGTATTGCCAGCACGTTCTCAGCGCCCTCTCACTAACGCTCGCTGGCCAATCTTGGAACTATGCCAGCATACTCACAGCGCCCTCTCACTAACGCTCGCTGGTCAATTTTCGAACTAACCGAAGGTTGGGCCGAAAGCCACCGAGGACTACCGAGTGAGGACGAAGTGGGTAACGGTGCGTCACCGCGGGCCGGTTGACGAGCGTGGTCCTGCTGGCGGTTGTGTTAGCGATAAGCAGTCTTAGACGCCAAAAAATTAATAAATTTAAATTAAAAATTAACAAAAAATTCCCGATCATGATTGTAGGCTCGTACAGAAGCTCTCAGTGGCGTAGAAATAAAATATTTCAATTACATGTATTAACATATAAAGTTCTGCTGAGTCTATCCGAGCTTGTCTCTCAATGAGTGTAGGTGAGAAGCATGAGCTGGAGTCTGGGAAATGCCTCTGTGATGCCAAAGTTGATTGTAGAAACGTACGAAAGCTGTCAGTGGCGTAGAAATGAAATATTTCAATTACATGTATTAACATATAAAGTTCTGCTGAGTCTATCCGAGGGTGTCTCTCATTGAGTGTAGGGTGGAAAAGTGGGCTAGAGCTTACAGAATGCCTCTGTGATGCCAAAAGTTGATTGTAGACCCGTACGGAAGTCCTCAGTGGCGTAGAAAATAAATATTTCAGTTAGATGTATTAAAAAAGACACTGTTGCTGAGTCTATCCGAGGTTGTCACTCAATGAGTGTAGAGTAAAAAAGTGGGCTAGAGCCTGCAGAATGCCTGTGTGATGAGACGCGACGTAGTGGATATGTTGTATGTATTTTAGGTGGTTACTATAATAATAATAATAATAATAATAATAATAATAATAATAATAATAAAATAGTTTCTTTATATTTAACATACATCGCGTGTGCCAGCCTGTGCACTCGCAGCCGACGATATCGGGAACGACTCGTCGTCGGTTCCAGGTAGCCCTACACACGAAACGGTGTTGCTGTCGAGGGTCTTACCGCGTATACCACAATATTACATGCTAAAAAAAAATTGCATCATCAGCGGAAAAATTTCCAGGTAAAGCGCGCTAAAAGTGATCGACACGAGGCACGGTTAACCTGTGCACCTGTGCTGTGCAGGTACACCTGTGCACCGTGCTGTTGCTGGGCAGAGGCAACGCCCCGCTAATTTTTTTGTGTAGACGCGCTTGGGGACGCTTTCAAGTGTGAGAACGCTGGTCTATTCACCAGTCGTTAGCAAGGTTTCGTGCAGAGCAGTCGATTCTGGAAAAAATATACGTTGGTTTTGTTTTTTCTTGTGTTATAAAGTGTGTGTATTTGTGTAATAGTATTTGGTAAGTACATTTATATGTATTATATCAAGAAACAAATAAAAAGTACTTCAATTCTCGAGTAAAAATCTGTTGTGCCGTAGCTTAGCAAATAATTATTATTTATGTGTATAGCAGTGTTAAAAATATTATAGATATGTCTGTCTGTATATCATAGATCTATTATTAAAAACGCTTATACCTAGTTATACCGTTTTGCCTTCTACTTGTAGAAAAAATTAAAAAGGATTGAAATATTCCCATAATAAGAATAATAATTTGTTCATGCGTCTGCCACACAAATCGATAGTTCTATAAGGCTGAAAAATATAAGTGCGTAATATTATGAAATAACTAAAAAAGTATCAATCGCTGCTAACCTCAACCCTCATCCGCAACTATATTGTTTTTTACAGAAAATGTTTGTCTGTCAGCACTGCAACCGGTCGTTCTCCAGGAAAAGCAACCTCACACGACATGGAGATTGCCGTCTGATAGCGCAAACGTGTGAAGCTTGTGGGGAAACTTGTAAATCAACAGGGGCTCCACAACAGCATCAGCAAAGGAAGCACAGAGCTCCAAACGACAAATACCTTCCCTACAAGCCGATCAAGTAAAAAAGGCAAGACTTGTCTCGTCTGATGGTAAGTCTCTATGGCTTACTGTATATTTTACTGTTTTAAATAGTAATTCGTTTTTTTAGTTTTTAATTTATACTAACTATTTTTTTTCTAGTGCAAGAACCATCGACGTCGGTCACGCAGCACTGTTCTATATGTCAGATAGATGTCACTAGAAACCGCTGGCTGGGACATCTAAGAACCCAACGTCACCGAGAACAATGCTGCGTGGTGCAGGAGGAAGGTGTAGAGCTCGTGAAAACGTCCTTTAGAAGCCGAATTGCTACCTACCGACTTTCTTCAAACCAAGACCCCACCGACATCAGGAGATACCTCGAAAATCTAAGGGGTAAATTTGCCAAGTTGGTGGGGGACATTTTACAACAGTACGAACTCCTAAAAGTCGGTTTGGAGCTTTTTGGCCGCTTCCTTCTGCAGACCAAGGAAACAGATGAAGTCAAGTCGTTTAACAGCAAATACGTGATGGTGAGCGAGGCGACCGATTTGGAGGAGTTGTTCAACCAGTTTGCTGTGATCCTTGACAAGAAGTATTCTGAATTCAAGGAAAAAGACAGCGGTAAGTATTTTTTCACAACAAAAATATCATACTTTCTAACACTGTAAAAACTTAATACTAAATTGCTGTTTCTATTGTTGCAGGGTGGGTGCTCCAACAACTCCTCCACTTGGAATTAGGGATTAACAAGATCAAGCCTCTAAAGCCATCCTCCTACATTCCACTGCCTAAGGAGATTGAAGCAAAGAAAGCTGTTCTGAACATCCAGAACGCGGATAAAAAATGTTTCATGTGGTCAGTCCTAGCCGCCCTACATCCTGTTCATTGGACTAAAAATGCAAATAGAGTCGCGAACTATTTGCCTTTTGAAAACGAGCTGGACTTTACAGGTATGGAATTTCCGATTAAACTTATCGATATATTAAAGTTTGAGCGGCTCAATAATATTTCTATCAATGTCTATGGACTTGAAAGGGTTCTTTATAATGGTAAAAATAGTATTGAAGTCGTGGGGCCCTTATACTTTACAAATTCTCGTAATAGGGAGTGACATGTAAATTTGTTAGTAATCAGTAATGATTATGGTAATAGTCATTACTGCTTAATAAGAAGTTTATCTCGTCTGATCTCAAGACAGTTATCCTCACATTGCGGTACAAAGTATTTATGTGATGGTTGTTTATCTTATTTTTATTCAGAGCAAAAATTAAAAGAACATGATTGCTGGCACGTTTTAGCTAAAGTTCCAACAACAGATTTAAAAAAAAATAAATATGGCGAAGAGATTCCCGAGAATATTTTGAAATTTACAAACTTTGAAAAGAAATTAAAGGTGCCTTTCGTTGTTTATGCCGATTTCGAGACTATCCTTGAACCTATCGATACAGAGGAAAATGTGCAGGATCCCGATACGTCATACACTATGAGGACGCACAAGCATGTCCCGTACTCTTTCGGTTACTACATCAAATGTGACTTTGATGATGCTCATTCGATTTACCAAAGTTATAGGGGTCCGGATGCCCACAAAGAATTCGTAAAGCAATTAGAGACTGATTGTAAATCAATCTATAATCGCTTTATGAAGGAAGTATTACCCATGATTCCTATTTCTGCGGAACAAGAGATTGAGCATCAAAATGCTGTGGTGTGTAATATCTGCGAAAAGCCATTTATTTGATGTAGCATTAAACGATCGAGTGCACGACCATAACCACGCAAATGGCGCATATCGGGCGCCTGCGCACTCTGTATGCAACCTAAATTACAAAATCCCTCAATTTATACCTATCTTTTTCCATAATATGTCCAATTTTGATTCCCACCTGTTTATCAAGGAATTGGCTGCCAACGAGGAAAAGCTGGATGTTATCCCCCAAAACAAGGAAAAGTATATATCATTTACTAAGCATGTTTTGGTGGATAACATCGAGAACAAAGATGGCAAACAACGACGGGTATTTTTTAAATTACGCTTCCTCGACAGTTTTCGTTTCATGGCCAGCGGTCTAGATAAACTTAGTCAAAATTTAAAACCAGAGCAATGTCGGGAAGTTAGAAAATATTTCGCGGAGGAAAATAAGTTTCAGCTTTTTCGGCAGAAGGGTGTTTTCCCATATAATTATGTAGACAGTTTCGAAAAATTAAACGATACAGAGCTTCCATCGCATAAAGACTTTTACAACCAACTAAAGAAAGAGAACGTTAGCAAAGAGGATTACAAGCGTGCTTGGACTGTGTGGAATTTATTTGAGTGTAAAACTTTAGGCGAATATTCAGATATTTATTTAAAATCCGACGTTTTATTATTAACAGATGTCTTTGAAAGTTTTAGAGACGTGTGCCTAGATACTTACCACGTCGATCCTGCGCAGTATTCTAGCGCACCGGGACTTTCGCTAGATTCCGCCCTTAAGGCCACGAACGTAAAGCTTGAGTTATTGACAGATCTAGACATGGTACACTTCTTTAAGCACGGTATTCGCGGCGGGGTCAGTCAGTGTAGCGTTAGAAAAGCTTTTGCGAACAATAAATTTCTGCCTCATTACGACGCTTCCCAACCTACTTCCTACATCATGTATTTGGATGCTACCAACCTGTATGGTGCAGCCATGGGGAATTTTAAGTGGTTAGATGAGACCGAAATTCAAAACTTAGAGTACATGAATGTCGCGAATGATTCTAAAACTGGCTACGTATTAGAGGTAGATTTAGAATATCCGGAACAGTTGCATTATTTACACAACGAACTACCCGTTAGCCCACAATCCATTGCTTCTCCAGAATCCAAATTTAAAGATATCAAAAAATTAATTCCGAATTTCCAGTCTAAAAGTAAATATATACTTCATTGCCAAAATTTGCGTCAGGCTTTAGAGCATGGTCTTAAGCTCACAAAAATTCATCGCGTATTAAGTTTCGACCAATCACCATGGCTTAAGAAATATATAGATCTAAACACAGCAATGCGCAATAAAGCGAAAAATAAGTTTGAGAAGGATTTCTTTAAACTTATGAACAATGCTGTGTTTGGTAAAACAATGGAAAATGTAGAGAAAAGGGTAGATGTTAAGCTGGTTTCTCATTGGGAAAATATTGGTAGAAGGTTGGGGGCCGAAGCGTTAATTTCAAAACCTCATTTTAAAGACCGTACTATTTTCAGCGAGAACCTGGTAGCTATCCAGATGAAAAAACAGAAAGTCGTATATAATAAACCTATTTACGTAGGTTTTAGTATCTTGGAAATATCCAAGACAATTATATATGACTTTCTGTACGGGTATATCAAGCCAAAATATGGTAACAACGCGGTATTACTCTACACTGACACCGATTCCCTTGTGTTGAAAATTACAACTGAAAATTTCTACCATGACATGCGAGAAAATTTAGATAGGTTCGATACGTCCAATTACTCCCAAGATAACCCACATGATGTTCCTGTAAACCAGTCAATTTTGGGTAAAATGAAAGGCGAGTATGCAGGAAAATCATTTGGGATTTCTACGGCACCGGGGCGAAAGCATATTGTGTAAATGTTGCGGGAGAGTTGACGAAAAAAGCTAAGGGGGTTCCTGACTACGTCACGCAGAAAGAACTAACTCTTGATGATTATAGGGAGGCGGTTGAAGGAACTCACATTCATCGGCAGATGAATACTTTCCGTTCGCATTTACATGATATGTATGTCGAACTGAAAAATAAAGTAGCGCTATCACACGCGGACGATAAGCGTTATCTTATTCCCGGTGACTTGGAGAACACGCTTGCTTGGGGTCATAGAGATTATGAAAAGTATAAGGAATCATTGGAAATTCCATAAGCTAAGACTGATCACCGACAGCTAACTTTCCATCAATCCCTTTCGGTGGCTAAATGTGTGACTTTAGAGGCTGTGATATTAGGCTAGTAATTTATTTTATGTATTTTATTTATTTAATTATTGTATTTATTTTACCCCAATCTACTCTATTTACTATATGTTTTACACTTTATTTAATTATTGTATTTATTTTACCCCAATTTACTCCATTTACTGTATGTTTCTATTTATTTTATATGTTTTACACTTTATTAAAAAATTTTTGTGTTTAAATTGTTGTCTTATTTCCTTAGTTAGAATAAAATAAATAAACAGAGTATTAGTTAGTAACAGAATACTGTTTGTATATTAAGCTTATACAATTCATAAATATGCTTTGCAAATAGGTGTATTAACTTCTCCGTCCATCTAAATAGATACTTGTCTGTTGCGGCATCTTCAAACTTGAGACTTCTCTTATCGCCGTTGCGATGAAACACTAAAGTACACTGTCCAATTATCATAACTATATCCACCCAATGGGTATTGAAACAATCAAAAGTGCTTAGAAATTCTTCAAATTCACCACTGGAGAAATAAAGTTTACAATAACCAATAGTATCCAAAATTACTTGTTTGCGTCCCACTTCTGATGTGTCAAAAATGACTGTTATAAAGTCATCAATCTCGTAAACTCGGTTAGGCTTAGTCTTAAGAACTGGGACATCGGGACATCTAGAAGGAGCTTCAAACACCTTATCCCAGCCGGAAGAGGAGGAGGAAGCCTTTGATAAGTTTAAATGGTAAGTTTTAAAAATATCCTAACCAAAGATGTCTTTTCTTTGTAAAACGTAATGTCACTTTTCAGCTAGCGTATTTTTTTCAAATGCTCGTCTAATTTAACTGACAAGTCGACTGTCTTCGTCATGTGCTCGAGTCTAACTGTCTAAATTTCTCAAGGGGTTCTAGTAATATAGGGTAAAATTAAACATGTAATGCAATTTAACTTCTTTATTTCGGCAAAAAATCATAAATATATGCATACAAGATTTTTGAATTCTCAGCACTACAAGCACAATATTCTAACCATGATAAGAGCAAGTGGTTTTACTTAGAGGTAATTTCGGTCCATTGGCGCTATCCCTAGCAAATTCTACATTAACAATATCGGGTATATTCTTAAAATATTTCATCGTGGAAAAACTTTCAAGTAAAAGGGCCTTCTTTACATGTCCCTTCACATAGATGATATAAACATCTTGTAGATCGTTATAGATAATGCGGTAAAGTTAATTGTAGTCGGTTTCGCCGGAATTGTAGTTTAAGCCATGTCGGTTCCCATATAGAAACATTGCTTGCTTCTGACAATCATAGGACAGCTCATAAAAGGGCTTAACTGGTTTAATAAGATAGTTCTTTATTTGCTTTCCATCGTAAATAGACAATTATTTAGCTTGGAATTCTGGAACGCGGAATCCTTGAACGTCAACCACAACAAACCTCATCGTGACAGGGCTGGAGAGTAACTGACTACAACACATCACGTACTTGACCTGTTAAAGCCTGATACTCAAGCACTCGATCGTGAATAATTATACAGAAGGCACGTGACTCATTTGAGAAGTTTTCGGAACTTTGAAACTCCAACTTCACGTCGATGGTGTTCCTCTTGAGGGCTTCACTTTGTTTGGAACAGTCAATAACAAAGAGGGTTCTACTAGCGAAAGCGACAAAATCCAAAAGCGGTTCACACCGTTGTTTTCCCAAATAGGTTTTTTGAAAGTCCGTATACATCTGATAGGCTTCTGTAAACTGTCTATTGGCAAAGTTTAGGTTTAACGATTCATAGGGGTAAACTTCAGAATTTAAATGCAACTTGACGTCGGTGATGTCCAAATTATCAAAGTAGGTACAATCAGCTTCAAAGTTATCTTTTCGCTTCTTCATAAAAAATACAATAACATATCGGGCTCTCTCAGACATAGTCTTAACGGTCCAAATATCACGCTTTGTCGTTCTCAAAGCAGGCAGTTCATGTATGTCCCAGTTTCTAAACGGGATATATATATATATATATATATATATATATATATATATATATATATATATATATATATATATATATATATATCGGTTTGTTCTTTGCAATTTCATCCAAAAGTCTCAATTTCACTGCATCACTCGGGTAAATATGTCTAACTTTCAACTCAACCGTTTTTAACATTATTGTTGCCTTCTTAGTACCAGAAGACTTGTAGCAGTTGTCATCATGACGAGCACGAACTAGTTTAATTTTCTGTTTACCCATTAATACATTGTGGTAATCGGCAAACACGCCAAACAATATTGAAAGTGGTATGCGAAAATTAAAGTCTTTAGAAGTTTCGTCCAAGGTCTTAGCAATTCCACTAGGCCAATTCCATCCAGCTATGTCCAGAGCTCGGCTTTCTTGCTCATTTAAACATAGCATATTTTTAACTGTGCTAACAATGCCAGGATCTCGAATCTTTTCAATCTCCTTGCCATTAACTTCATAGGAAATGGTGTCAAACAGAAAACCCCAAGTTTGCGTAGGATGTTTAAAAACTGTATGTACAACATGGTTTTGTTTTTATCTTTTAACACATATTGTTCATTTGAAAACGTTAGCAGCGAACAATAGCCAACCACTAATTACGTCGATCTCTCATATGTTTATTTAAAAATCATAAGGTAGAAATAGTTATTTACTAAGATCTATAATTTTACATTATTTGTTGTATTACTTAGTAAATATTTGAGTTGTACTAAAAGTCCTAGATTAGGACATTTAATACCAAAGAAATTAAGATCCATCTTTCCTGAGCTAACGAGGTTATTGGTAAATTCATTATATTCGAAATACATGCCATTTTGAAGGAAGTATAGACGGCCATTTGTGTATCGAAATACGCCATCTACTCGGGCAGGAACACCAGTAAAAAGTTCTGATATTAAGTGTGTTTCTTTAGGCCTAAAGCTACATGCATCCATCCTCACATTTATTTATAAACAAATAGGTTCGTCCCTTATTAGTGTTAGCCGCTGCATAAATTATAGTTTTAGCATCTCTTCTAGCAAGCCTATCAATATTTTCCGAGCGTGTTAATTGAAACCAAACAAATAAAACAAAAACTATTTTAATAACTTTATTGTTTTTAATAAAATTCTATAATACCAAGTCTTTCAAGTTCTCTAAGAATTGTCGTTATTTCACTATCACTACCATTATCAATATTATTTTCTTCTAAATATTTGAACCTATCAACTAGCTCGTTTACATCCTCATACTGCAACACACTGCGGTATTCAACTCTTTCAGCTGTAGGAATTTTGTGAAACACTTGTTTTTTCGGATTGGAAGATTTTAAAGTGTAAATTCTTTTAGGCGGAAATAACTTTGCTATAATATTCTTGTACTTCCAATCAGCGCTTGAAATAATGCGCTCATCTCGGTCAAAATTCCTCCTATGAACGTTGGTAAGAAGTAGAATTTCTTTGTAGTCATTTAAGTCCTTTGTCGAGTATCCTTTTGGTTGCGTACTCGTGAGTAAACTTAATAGCCCAGTCGTTAAAGTATATGTTTCGTTGCTAATCAATAACTTATTATTTTGAATCTTTACTGAATCATTTCCAATAAAGTATTCAGTGCCATCAGTTCCAAATCCCATAACATTTTTATCTGGCATTTCCAGGAGCGTCATTTTAATTTTTCTTTCAGCCATCTTACCCCTATGATACCTTGCAAACTAATGAGTGTGCAAACAGAGTGGTTCACTATTTATTAAACCTAACGCCACCCTAACACGACCCTAACACAACCCTATCACACTCCTATCAGCAACCTAACACCACCCTAAACAACTCCACAACACAAGCTAACGTCCCTATCAACAACCTAACGCCTACATAACACAACCCTATCAGCAACCTAGCACCACCCTAAACAACTCCACAACACTAGCTGACGTCCCTATCAACAACCTAACGCCTACATAACCGCTCCTCTAAGCACAGCATATGACACAAGCAATATAACTAGTAGAGATGCTATTCGTAAAACCCCTTCCGGGGGCAGTTTTTAACATTAGTTCTATTAAACTGATCAGAGGTAGTAGCAACATTAGCACCCTTATATTTTTGAAGAAAATAGTCTGTATATTGGTTCTATGTTAGCAAGTACGAATACGAATTACTGCTTCCAGAAACAAGACCTATTTATTAGTTGTTGCACAGCTGTTCAGGAGTTGGTTTCCGAAACAGGGTATGTTTTAGCTGTTAAGTGGCTTGGGCAGTTAGACGTTTAAGTGGTTTCCTGAAACGGGGTCTGCATATTAGTGGTTTTTCCAGACCAGGGTCTGTTTTTAGCTGTTTTTCCAGAACAGGGTCTGTTTATTAGCTGTTTTTCCAGAACAGGGCCTGTTTATTAGCTGTTTTTCCAGAACAGGGTCTGTTTCATTAGCGGTTAAGTGGTTGAGCGGATGAGCGGTTGAGCGGTTGAGCGGTTGAGTGGTTGAGCGGTTGAGTGGTTGAGCGGTTGAGTGGTTGAGCGGTTGAGCGGTTGAGTGGTTGAGTAGTTGAGCGGTTGAGTGGTTGAGCGGTTGAGCGGTTGAGCGGTTGAGCGGTTGAGTGGTTGAGCGGTTGAGTGGTTGAGTGGTTGAGCGGTTGAGTGGTTGAGCGGTTGAGTGGTTGAGCGGTTGAGCGGTTGAGTGGTTGAGCGGTTGAGCGGTTGAGCAGTTAGACGTTAAAGTGGTTGAGCGGTTGAGCGGTTGAGTGGTTGAGCGGTTGAGTGGTTGAGCGGTTCAGTGGTTGAGCGGTTGAGTGGTTGAGCGGTTGAGCGGTTGAGTGGTTGAGCGGTTGAGTGGTTGAGCGGTTGAGCAGTTAGACGTTGAAGTAGTTGAGCGGTTGAGCGGTTGAGCGGTTGAGCGGTTGAGTGGTTGAGCGGTTGAGCGGTTGAGTGGTTGAGCGGTTGAGTGGTTGAGCGGTTGAGCTGTTGAGTGGTTGAGGGGTTGAGCGGTTGAGGGTTTCAGCGGTTGAGCAGTTAGGCGTTTAAGTGGTTGAGCGGTTGAGTGGTTGAGCGGTTGAGCGGTTGAGTGGTTGAGCAGTTAGACGTTTAAGAGGTTGAGCGGTTGAGCAGTTAGACGTTTAAGTGGTTGAGCGGTTAAGCGGTTGAGTGGTTGAGCGGTTGAGTGGTTGAGCGGTGGAGCGGTTGAGTGGTTGAGCGGTTGAGCGGTTGAGTGGTTGAGCGGTTGAGCGGTTGAGTGGTTGAGCGGTTGAGCAGTTAGACGTTTAAGTGGTTGAGCGGTTGAGCGGTTGAGCGGTTGAGTGGTTCAGCGGTTGAGTGGTTGAGTGGTTGAGCGGTTGAGCGGTTGAGTGGTTGAGCGGTTGAGTGGTTGAGCGGTTGAGTGGATGCTGTGTGAGTTTGAAAGACAAGGTGATATCTGGTTTTGTTCAAGATGTGGAATTTCACAATCCTACTTTAAATAAATTCTGTAATTAATTCTTTGTTTTATTTTTTATTAAACTTTATCCATGAAACCAAAATCCAGTTGTTAAATAGCAAAGTAAAAACTAATATACAATATAATTATCCGCTTTCGAATTTTTCCGTGCTGCACGTGGGTAGGTTTTTCAAGCATCTGCAAGTAATACAAGTAACTTGTATAATTAAACCTCATGAGAAAGGTATTTGTTAAAGGCTTACAGAAAAAATATGGTTAGGTGAACTAATTCCTAATACAATTATTGATTTACTAGAAATAGGTTGTGTTAATGTAGCTAAACTTACATTATTAAACATAGGAAAATTTCATTGTAAAAATCATATCTGTAACGATTTACTTTGTGCTAGAAAAAACGTATTTTAATTAAGATCTTGGTATATAAATAAAACTACTTAAAATGTATTTCTTCTTTTTATTTTCCCCAAAATTACCCACACTTAAATAATACTACAATCTACTATATCTAACATGCAACAACGAAAAATTATATACACATAAATCTTTCCTTATAAAGTAAATTTCGATGATGTCTATCTAATATTTTACAAATTATATCTTCACTATGTTTGATTCTTCTTTCAAATCGAAGTCTGTCTGCTAAGTGTTGTAAAAAGTGGCTTTTTCGAGCTTGTTTGTATGCATAATTTCAGACTACTAATAAATGCACTATGTCTTTGTCTTCGCTAAATTGCACAGGCTTCTTCATTTTTTAAACATAAATGTACCAGAATAATTGATATTATTAATTTCTTGAATTATTTCTCCTATTTCCCTTCTTCTCGAGACCATCAAAATAATGTGAAGGTACATGCTTCGAACCATCACGCCGTATAAAATGTTGATGCGTTACACAGGCTAGACATGGTTCACCACGTGGTACATCCGATTCACCCTTACATTTAGGACATTTATATCTTGCTGGAACAGGCATGTTTTCTTCTTGTGTTTCTAAGTCAGACTAAAGGATTTTTTTCCCTTTTATACGTACCTAACCACCTGAAAAATTTCTCCCAGCCGGAAAAAATAATCTTTACCGAGATGGGAAGCGGATGGGCGTTATCCAAACTCCTGTTTCTCGAACTTAACATCAATAAATGCGGAGTGTGGGGTATAGCTCTCTCTCTCTCTCTATGATTACAATAATACGCAGAATGTCAAAGTTGATGGTAGAACCGTACGGAAGCTCTCCGTGGGAGCTGCGCCTGTACCCATTCGTCTGTAGATTTTACTATATATGGTGTAAAGATGCTTTCTACACTTTTATCTAGAATAAGTACTAGTAGTAGACGGTCGATTTACTCGTTTAACTGTTAAACCATCATCAAAGAAAGTAGTTATAAAATGGTATGTAGTCGATGTTCCAAACCATTAAAGGATCGAAAATTTTTGTGTGAAAATTGTTTAGACCATGTTGGGGATTGTTTTAACATGTCCTGCCTGCATTGGTTAGTTTGGTTTCGAAAGCAATGGGAAGAAGACAAGAAAAAGGAAAAAAGCACTGAACAGAACGAGAGTTCATCATCATCACTTCCAGCAGCACTACCACCACTTAAGTTAGGAAAACAGAAAAGACTGATTAGAAAAAAAATTTGCCACGTATGTGAATACCAAAATGGAGCAAGATAATATTCATAGGGAAAACAAAATATTTTTTTATTTACTATTTGTAAATGTTGAGTTTAAAAAAAAAAAAAGACGGCACACTATTTCCTACTGAACCTAGTGTTAAATTAGTAAAATACTGTAATTAATGTTTAATTACTAACATATTTGGTGCAAATAGTTTAAGGTCACTGTTATTATGTTAACAGAGATAAAAACGTGAATAAATAAAACAACTTTATTAGTAATCCTCATATGTATATTTTTATTTCTCCTATATCACAAACATAGTCTTTGCCTTATCCGCCAGACAAACTTCTAAAACAATTATAGATCCGTGGCGGAACCGAAAATATTAACAGTATTTCTAGTTTACTTGTATTCATAGCTGTAACCTGTTTAATAGTATTAACTAATTTTATATATAAAGTTGTTAAATATCGATATAAATTGTGACTAAATAAATAAATAAATTAAAATAATAATTAATGTAAAACTGTTTTATTACATTTTTTAACATTGCCAATAGCGCTAACAAATTAAAATATGAGGATGTTCTTATTTTCACATTATTCATTAAAACTAACAAATCTTCAGGTTTGCATTTATTTTTTAACACTTTGACACAACACTTTGTAATTTTTCTAAATCCATCAATGTCTTTCTTGTAAAATTTTTCATATTCACTGGGAAAATCCGCACGAAAAGGTTGACCATATATTATCTCCCTGCTTACTTCCAACCGTCTACTGCATATTTCACCACGTATGCGCCACACTAGTCTTCGAATTTTTCTTATGTCCGAAGATTTTTCCATCTTGTTCATTTTCACATCTAGAATGAACGCCTTGTATGTATTTTAAAAACCCAACGTGAATCATTTCGCACTAGACAAATTATATTGCTCTTTAAAAACCAAGCCTTGTTTTTCAAAGTCAAACGTGACTACTTTTTTTTAAGACGTCTTATGATAGCTGTTTATCAAACATGAAAATACGGATATCAGACACAGGCTACCAGACTGCATAATCGACTGCTCTGCACGAAACCTTGCTAACGACTGGTGAAGCGTCCCCAAGCGCGTCTACACAAAAAAGTGAGCGAGGCGTTGCCGCTGCCCAGCAACAGCACTGTGCACAGGTGCACCTGCCCAGCACAGGTGCACAGGTTGACTGTGCCTCGTGTCGATCACTGCTAGCGCGCTTTACCTGGAAATTGTTCCGCTGATGATGCAATTTTTTTAGCATGTAATATCGTGGTATACGTGACAAGGCTCACGACCGCAACACCGTTTTGTGTGTAGGGCCACCTGGAGCCGACGAGGAGTCATCCCGATATCGCCGGCTGCGAGTGTTTCATCATAAGGACTTTAATGTTTGGCATTGTGCCTGTAATAACGTCTAGTTATTGCATAATTTCCGACATTGTTTTTAAATGACATGGTCTATAGTATATAACATATTTTTTTGGTTTTATTTATTAGTATAGTTCGATTAGTCTAAGTAGAAAGACGTAAAATGATTAGCCGCAGTGCAGATTGCACTGATTGCTTAGACGACAGTCTTGGCGTCATTCATACTTTTGAAGAACGACTGATTACGTTTGAAAATTGGGCCAATAAAGTTAGTCCTAAAGACTTAGCACAGGCTGGTTTTTATTACACCCAACGATTAGATATCGTTAAATATGCATTTTGTCATTGCGAGTTTGCTGATTGGAAGGAAGGAGATGATCCGTTAGTCGACCACTATAAGTACTCTAAACATTGCCTGTTAGCTAATGTATTGTGGAAGTGTCCACAAATGAAAAAGGTAGGCACACTCCGAAGCTTAAAAAAGATAAAACCCGAACCGCTCCGAACTCTCCATGTTAGTTCTCTGTTCTTAATACCGCTGTTGGTGTTATTAACCAGTGGAATTATACACATTTATGATATTACAAATCTCTATTCTTCGACGCTTCGATGATCATTTTAACGCCAGTCATGGCTGTGTCAAGTTCGTCCTTCATTCTGTTAGTTGCAGTAGTATCCAACGTCTTTTACGTATATCGGCCTTTTAATGTTAAAAACGCCTGTTCGATTTTGGAGATTGTAACGCTAGCAGTCCCTGGATTCTGATGGCTTTCAACCCTCAGATTACTGATCACATACCCGTATTCTCAGCCACGATACCTCAATCAAACAGCAGCAGCAACAGCTCTTTTCGCTACAAGGTTCGCTTTCTCTATCAAGATTCGACGATTGGTGAAACAGGATGGATGACGTTCCTTAGCAAGTGCAAGAATGAGACCACATCTCCTACTATTACTCCTACTACTAATTCTACACTATCCCCATCTTTATCCAAAAATATTAATAGTATTTCTAGTTTACTTGTATTCATAGCTGTAACCTGTTTAATAGTATTAACTAATTTTGTATATAAAATTGCTACATATCGATATAAATTGTGGTTAAATAAATAATTTTTTAAAATTACTAGTTTTATTACATATTCATACCTCGAAAACGCGTCTCAAAGCTTTGTACCATATATAAATATATAGCATAATTTTGTCAGATCTAATGCGCTCACTTCCATTGTATCAATCCACTAATTAGACTGCTAATCGCTGGCATAACCGCCAGCCGGACCACGGTCGTCGATGCTCAACTGACCTGCGGTGACACGCTGTTACCCACTGCGTTCTCACTCGGTAGTCCTCGGTGGCTTTCGGCCCAACCTTGGTTAGTTCGAAAATTGACCAGCGAGCGTTAGTGAGAGGGCGCTGCGAGTATGCTTTCGCTTTACTATTTGCCTCATGCCTCGTGCATCGAGCGATAGAAATAGCACGCGGTAAATAGTAAGAGGTTTTTCGTTTTTTCTCTAAACGACTTGTTACGTTACGCTGAGCACGTGATGCATGTTAAATATAAAGAAACTATTTTATTATTAGTATTATTTACCTAAAATACCTAAAACATATCTACTACGGCACGCCCCAAAATAGGCCGCTAATCGCAAAAACCTATATCTCCGGAACCAAAGGGCCGATCAACGCCATTCTTTTTTTAAACGCCTTCTGACAACGCCCCGAACACGTGACGTATTTTTGAATTTTTTTATATCGCAACAACGTGCCATGCGCACGACGCTTTATATGTATGTAGCAGCATAATACTATTATTTTCTCCGGAACCAAAGGGCCGATCAACGCCATTCTTTTTTTCAACGCTTTCTGACAACGCCTCGAACACGTGACGTATTTTTGAATTTTTTTATATCGCAACAACATGCCATGCGCACGACGCTTTATATGTATGTAGTAGCACAGTACTATTATTTTCTCCGGAACCAAAGGGCCGATCACCGCCATTCTTTTTTTAAACGCCTTCTGACAACGCCCCGAACACGTGACGTATTTTTTTAATTTGTATATCGCAAAAAACACATAAAACATACCTACTACGTCACGTCCAAACTCCCGGAAGATATCATTTTCCATGTTTATTTATTCAACTAGGTGCCGTGGCGTACTTGGTTCTATAGCTGGGAAACGTATATAATACGAAATTTATACACATGGTGTGTGCGGGTTCGATCCGCACCTTGGACAGAAAACTTTTTTCAGTGCATATGCGACGTACGAAATAAATACATTTAATTAGGTAGGATTAAAACGTTTGTGACGTCATCGTGAACAAAAACGGCAGAAAGAAGAAGAGGACTAGATAGTACCCAAATAGATAGCGCCCAAGTAGTTAAGACCAAAGTAACCAACGCCCAAGAGTGTGACAGTTGACAGTTGACAGATGACAGTTGACAGATGACAGATGACAGTTGACAGGTGGCAGATGACAGATGGGTTTGCTCTGGTTCGCTCGGTACCGGTTGGGTTTGATCTGGCTCGCTCGGTATCGGTGCTTGGGTTTGCACACTTTGCTTGGGAGCTCTGATGGTGAACATACCATCTATCTCTACTTATTTTCCTTCAAAACTAGAAAACACGATCCTCAATTAATTGTTTTTTGGGTTCTTTTATTTTAATAAGCGGTAAAAATACTTCTAGTTTGTTAATTAACAGGCCCGGTTTCAGGAAACCACTTAAACGTCTAACTGCCCAACCACTTAACAGCTAACAACCCTGTTTCTGAAAGCAACTCCCGAACAGCTATCAATAGAGAGAGAAATAGGTCTTGTTTCTGGAAACAGTAATTCGTAATCGTACTTGCTAATATATAAACAACATACAAACTATTTTCTTCAAAAATATAAGGGTACTAGTGTTGCTACTAATAATCAGACATAATACATGTCTGTGAAAAAAAATTAGCACCCAGCCCATATTCCTTTTCGAACAGAATTTAAAATAAAAATTTCGCTCAAAGATCTTTAAGAACTGCATACGTAGATACAGACTATTTTCTTTTGACATAAAGCCACCAATAGGGCTGGAAAGAATTAGGTACACCACAAGTTTGATACTCATATCATACCCCAAACCCTAGAGATTCAGTGCGTCTTAGAAGCAAGATGTGTTAAGTCTCTAGAAACAGAGTCTATTAGTAGCTGGTTCATAGCTGCTTCCTGAAACTGCTGTGTTTTCTTCAAAAACAAGGTGTTTTCCACGAAACAAGCTGTTTTGCTATTTATACGAGTCTATTATTACTGTTCGGTGTTGTTGTTATTATGACTTCACAATTTAGTAAGCTTGATAAAGATGTTAAGCGCTGAATAATTCAAGCATCTAAGACAATAAGAAAAAAATACTTGACTTGAAAGTTGGAGCGGGGTGAAGGAGATGGAGCACGGGACAAGCTCTGGAAACCTACCACAAACCCTCTAAAGAAACTTGTAGAAAATTCAGTACAGACATCGCGGAAAACGAAAAGCGAAAGATTAAAGCCGAATAATCAGAAATTTGAGAAAATGAGCCCAAAATCAAGCAAAGTGAACCTCACTATCATGTGAAATTCCCATCAAAAGAGACCGAAATCGAATACGGAGATTTTTCAATAACGGCTCTGATGATGATGATGATGATGTTTTTGTAGAAGAAAAATCCATACCGCAATTAAAAGAGGATCTAGAAACCACTTATAGAGAAAATGTTTCTGCATTTCCCAACGTTATCAATCAATATCCTAAAATTGTTCGAGAATACATATCAAAATATTGGAGAGAGATTCAGATGATATTGATCTAACACAGGGTCTTAAGCACGATATCGAAACTGACGCATGGAAACTGGGAGATTTACGGGTTGATTTTTTGAAAAATGGCGATATTCAAGTAGGCGATATTGAATACCGAGGAACTCAAGGGCTCTTCGATCTTCTGTTTTTAGAAAAAAACCTATTTATCATAAAAAGGAAGATAAGGAACAATACAAAGATATTCTTTTACGAACAAACCTTTACCGAAGGGATAGTGGCTAGTTAAAAGGAAATAGATCTGACAAATATAAAAATATCGTTAAACCATTACTCTCAGTATCGGCAGAAGTTTCGAAACTTAGAACGAAATCAGCAAAAACACCTCCAAGGACAACAAGAATCCCAACAAGGTCGAAGACGTCGTCGCCGTCATCGTCAAAATTAGGTGAAGCGTTAATGGAATACAACGAAAAACCCAAAGAATTTGTGTACTATAATGACGTAAACGAGTTGGTTGAAAGACTAAAAAAGCTAGAAACCTCCAAACAGGTTGACAACAATAATATCATGAACGAGATTTGGAGCATTTTACAAGAACTAGACCAACTTGGAGTAATTGAATTCTATAAATAAGAATTTATATTTGATTCGTAAATCGTATTACATACTGCAATCTACGAGGACGAAGAAGGGGGTGATGTAGACGAAAGTTGTAATCTAAGTAGAATAGCTTTTAAGAAATGGTGAGTATACCGCTGACCGACAGACAATTAACATGGCAGAAATATTAAAAATTATTCTTGCCAACATTGAAGAAGTATTCAGTCGAAACCAGTATTATGGGTCCTGTTTACCTTCAACTTTAATGGTTTGGGAACTTGCTAAAAAATATAATGTACGTGTAGAACCAAAATGCGGAAAGCTTTTCTATGGGGAAATAGGAGGCAACACTCATTTTTGGAACGTCTTTGAAGGAGAAATTTACGATCCCACCCGCAAAGTTATAAAACAGCTGATGCCATCCGTGGACCTTACGAAGTTTGTGTACAAAGAAGAGCCTAGTATAGACACAGATATGGAGACAGCAGTCATGTTGGATATTTTTAATCAGTTCCAGAGAACAAACACAACACACCAATACTTTTCCAACGTTCCAGATAAACTTAAAACTCTTAGAAAAATTATCCATAGAAATGTAGCTACATGTATGAAATAAAAAGTTTGCATTCTTTGTATTTATGTGTTATTTTATTAACCTCTTTGTGGAGAACCAGATCACCAATAAACAAAGCTGCTAGAAACAGGGTTTATTGGTTATCTGAAAGATGGTAGTAGCGTTCTATTGGGAGTCGGATAGTGTCCGGATACTGTCCGGATACTGTCCGGATGGTGTTCGGATGCTGTTCTAAAGGCTTCCTAAGAGCATCCTACAGACGTTCGAAAAACAGTCTAAATAGCATCCTTCTGATGTTCTAGCGGATACTTGAGATATATTAAATGACATAGTTCCATTTTTAGGTTTAGTTCGGATGTAAATATTATGGTGATAAGATGTATCTTAACAAGATAAAGTATCAGCTTCTTGAAGCACCAACTGTTAAATATGGTGTGCGGAAAGAGGGGAGTAAGTTGTTTCTTGGAAATATGCCCGTCGTTATAAAAGATAACGTTCTCATAATAGATAAGGAAAAATTTGTACTATCAGAAGGACTGTTTAATTTATTAGCTACAAATCAACCACTAAAATTTAATTCAAAAGATTTAGATAATTACAAGAAGATTGTACTTATTACAAATGTACACACAAAAGGTTTCAATGCAAACAACGCAATTATATCAACCAAAGGCTGGAAGTATAACCATATAATTTCAAAACTGTTTCCACCAAAGGGAAGTTATGTTCTGAAAAAACAGAAACGAACCGAGATAAAACAACAGAAACCTCAAAGGTGTCGTATAAACCACAACCATCCGCTCGAATGTGAAGTAGTTAGTGAAGAAGAAGATAGAGAAATGGGTGAAGGAGCTGAGAAATATGCAGAAGAGTTACTCATGTATGAAGATGTTAACGACCTTGTCGAAAAAATGAAATATTTAGAAGAAAATAATGCTAATTCTAGTGAAATAAGGACTATTTTGAGAGAACTAGAAAGACTTGGAGTTATAGAATTTTATTGAAAACAATAAAGTAATTAAAATATTTTTTTTTGATTATTTCTTATAAATATTTATCACTTGCTCTAAAATAAGCAGTCCTAGATACACCTTTCAAGAAGACGGGCTTATAGTTTAGCCTTTTTGCAGGCCGGGGCTAGACGTGGCTGCATCGAAAAGATCTTCCAATTGAATACAACTACCTTGGAGCTATCATGATTAACTTATTTCCTTTTTAATAATTGACCTAAAGAGTATTCGTCTTTTTTATAACGAGTAGTCTACTCCCATTCCACTGAGTTCAGCCAGTCTTTAACGACCTAGAGCGATTTAAATACCGAAGCTCCGAATTTCCCACCACCACCATGTCGTCATCGTCGTTGTCGTCGTCAACACCACGTGTTAGAGTAGTACACACTTCCAGAGAAAGAGAACCATACGAAAATGTAGGAGATAACAACAAGTGTTATTTGTGTTATGGAAAAGTCAATACCAATGGTGTGTGGCTCTCAAAAAACTGTATTCTTTCTCATAGCAAGTGTCAACAGGAAAAGCGAGCTCATCTGAAACAATACATTCAAATGGGGTACCACATGACGTGACAACCGTACGATATCTAAAATATAGTTCAGGAAAGATGGATCTTAATTTCTTTGGTATTAAATGTCCTAATCTAGGACTTTTAGAACAACTTAAATAGTTACTAAGTAATATTATAACAAATAATGTAATACTATAGATCGAAATAAATAACTATTTATACCTCATGACTTTTTTTTCTAGTAGCGTAAGAACCCCAATAGTCTACTCCCTTATCAAGAAAACCTACAGGGCCTAAGGAGATTCTTATAAGTCTTTTGCTAGTAAATTAAGAAACGAGCTATAGAGGTCTATATAAGTTTTTCGTCTCATTTTACGTCTAAGTGTGTAAATAAACATATGGGAGATCGACGCGATTAGTGGTTGGCTGTTTTTCGCTGCTAACGTTTCAAATGAACAATATTTGTTACAAGATAATTGTCTTTGCTCAGGTTTGTTTGCTTGGGTTTGCTCAGGTTTGTTCAGGTTTGTTTGCTTGGGTTTGCTCAGGTTTGTTTGCTTGGGTTTGCTCAGGTTTACTCCAGTTTGCTTGGGTTTGCTCAGGTTTGCTTGGGTTTGTGCGTTTTAAGGTTAGCTCAGGTCGCGCGCGCGCGACCTGATCTAACCTTAAAACGCACAAACCCAAGCAATCCTGAGCAAACCCAAGCAAACTGGAGTAAACCTGAGCAAACCCAAGCAAACAAACCTGAGCAAACCCAAGCAAACAAACCTGAACAAATCTAAGCAAACCCAAGCAAACAAACCTGAGCAAACCTGAGCAAAGACAATTATCTTGTAACAAATATTGTTCATTTGAAACGTTAGCAGCGAAAAACAGCCAACCACTAATCGCGTCGATCTCCCATATGTTTATTTACACACTTAGACGTAAAATGAGACGAAAAACTTATATAGACCTCTATAGCTCGTTTCTTAATTTACTAGCAAAAGACTTATAAGAATCTCCTTAGGCCCTGTAGGTTTTCTTGATAAGGGAGTAGACTATTGGGGTTCTTACGCTAGTAGAAAAAAAAGTCATGAGGTATAAATAGTTATTTATTTCGATCTATAGTTTTACATTATTTGTTATAATATTACTTAGTAACTATTTAAGTTGTTCTAAAAGTCCTAGATTAGGACATTTAATACCAAAGAAATTAAGATCCATCTTTCCTGAACTATATTTTAGATATCGTACGGTTGTCACGTCATGTGGTACCCCATTTGAATGTATTGTTTCAGATGAGCTCGCTTTTCCTATTGACACTTGCTATGAGAAAGAATACAGTTTTTTGAGAGCCACACACCATTGGTATTGACTTTTCCATAACACAAATAACACTTGTTGTTATCTCCTACATTTTCGTATGGTTCTCTTTCTCTGGAAGTGTGTACTACTCTAACACGTGGTGTTGACGACGACAACGACGATGACGACATGGTGGTGGTGGGAAATTCGGAGCTTCGGTATTTAAATCGCTCTAGGTCGTTAAAGACTGGCTGAACTCAGTGGAATGGAAGTACACTACTCGTTATAAAAAAGACGAATACTCTTTAGGTCAATTATTAAAAAGGAAATAAGTTAATCATGATAGCTCCAAGGTAGTTGTATTCAATTGGAAGATCTTTTCGATGCAGCCACGTCTAGCCCCGGCCTGCAAAAAGGCTAAACTATAAGCCCGTCTTCTTGAAAGGTGTATCTAGGACTGCTTATTTTAGAGCAAGTGATAAATATTTATAAGAAATAATCAAAAAAAAATATTTTAATAACTTTATTGTTTTCAATAAAATTCTATAACTCCAAGTCTTTCTAGTTCCCTCAAAATAGTCCTTATTTCACTAGAATTAGCATTATTTTCTTCTAAATATTTCATTTTTTCGACAAGGTCGTTAACATCTTCATACATGAGTAACTCTTCTGCATATTTCTCAGCTCCTTCACCCATTTCTCTATCTTCTTCTTCACTAACTACTTCACATTCGAGCGGATGGTTGTGGTTTATACGACACCTTTGAGGTTTCTGTTGTTTTATCTCGGGTCGTTTCTGTTTTTTCAGAACATAACTTCTCTTTGGTGGAAACAGTTTTGAAATTATATGGTTATACTTCCACCCTTTGGTTGATATAATTGCGTTGTTTGCATTGAAACCTTTTGTGTGTACATTTGTAATAAGTACAATCTTCTTGTAATTATCTAAATCTTTTGAATTAAATTTTAGTGGTTGATTTGTAGCTAATAAATTAAACAGTCCTTCTGATAGTACAAATTTTTCCTTATCTATTATGAGAACGTTATCTTTTATAACGACGGGCATATTTCCAAGAAACAACTTACTCCCCTCTTTCCGCACACCATATTTAACAGTTGGTGCTTCAAGAAGCTGATACTTTATCTTGTTGAGATACATCTTATCACCATAATATTTACATCCGAACTAAACCTAAAAATGGAACTATGTCATTTAATATATCTCAAGTATCCGCTAGAACATCAGAAGGATGCTATTTAGACTGTTTTTCGAACGTCTGTAGGATGCTCTTAGGAAGCCTTTAGAACAGCATCCGAACACCATCCGGACAGTATCCGGACAGTATCCGGACACTATCCGACTCCCAATAGAACGCTACTACCATCTTTCAGATAACCAATAAACCCTGTTTCTAGCAGCTTTCTTTATTGGTGATCTGGTTCTCCACAAAGAGGTTAATAAAATAACACATAAATACAAAGAATACAAACTTTTTATTTCATACATGTAGCTACATTTCTATGGATAATTTTTCTAAGAGTTTTAAGTTTATCTGGAGCGTTGGAAAAGTATTGGTGTGTTGTGTTTGTTCTCTGGGACTGATTAAAAATATCCAACATGACTGCTGTCTCCATATCTGTGTCTATACTAGGCTCTTCTTTGTACACAAACTTCGTAAGGTCCACGGATGGTATCAGCTGTTTTATAACTTTGCGGGTGGGATCGTAAATTTCTCCTTCAAAGACGTTCCAAAAATGAGTGTTGCCTCCTATTTCCCCATAGAAAAGCTTTCCGCATTTTGGTTCTACACGTACATTATATTTTTTAGCAAGTTCCCAAACCATTAACGTTGAAGGTAAACAGGAGCCATAATACTGGTTTCGACTGAATACTTCTTCAATGTTGGCAAGAATAATTTTTAATATTTCTGCCATGTTAATTGTCTGTCGGTCAGCGGTATACTCACCATTTCTTAAAAGCTATTCTACTTAGATTACAACTTTCGTCTACATCACCCCCTTCTTCGTCCTCGCAGATTGCAGTATGTAATACGATTTACGAATCAAATATAAATTCTTATTTATAGAATTCAATTACTCCAAGTTGGTCTAGTTCTTGTAAAATGCTCCAAATCTCGTTCATGATATTATTGTTGTCAACCTGTTTGGAGGTTTCTAGCTTTTTTAGTCTTTCAACCAACTCGTTTACGTCATCATAGTACACAAATTCTTTGGGTTTTTCGTTGTATTCCATTAACGCTTCACCTAATTTTGACGATGACAGCGACGACGTCTTCGACCTTGTTGGGATTCTTGTTGTCCTTGGAGGAGTTTTTGCTGATTTCGTTCTAAGTTTCGAAACTTCTGCCGATACTGAGAGTAATGGTTTAACGATATTTTTATATTTGTCAGATCTATTTCCTTTTAACTAGCCACTATCCCTTCGGTAAAGGTTTGTTCGTAAAAGAATATCTTTGTATTGTTCCTTATCTTCCTTTTTATGATAAATAGGTTTTTTTCTAAAAACAGAAGATCGAAGAGCCCTTGAGTTCCTCGGTATTCAATATCGCCTACTTGAATATCGCCATTTTTCAAAAAATCAACCCGTAAATCTCCCAGTTTCCATGCGTCAGTTTCGATATCGTGCTTAAGACCCTATGTTAGATCAATATCATCTGAATCTCTCTCCAATATTTTGATATGTATTCTCGAACAATTTTAGGATATTGATTGATAACGTTGGGAAATGCAGAAACATTTTCTCTATAAGTGGTTTCTAGATCCTCTTTTAATTGCGGTATGGATTTTTCTTCTACAAAAACATCATCATCATCATCATCAGAGCCGTTATTGAAAAATCTCCGTATTCGATTTCGGTCTCTTTTGATGGGAATTTCACATGATAAGGAGGTTCCCTTTGCTTGATTTTGGGCTCATTTTCTCAAATTTCTGATTATTCGGCTTTAATCTTTCGCTTTTCGTTTTCCGCGATGTCTGTACTGAATTTTCTACAAGTTTCTTTAGAGGGTTTGTGGTAGGTTTCCAGAGCTTGTCCCGTGCTCCATCTCCTTCACCCCGCTCCAACTTTCAAGTCAAGTATTTTTTTCTTATTGTCTTAGATGCTTGAATTATTCAGCGCTTAACATCTTTATCAAGCTTACTAAATTGTGAAGTCATAATAACAACAACACCGAACAGTAATAATAGACTCGTATAAATAGCAAAACAGCTTGTTTCGTGGAAAACACCTTGTTTTTGAAGAAAAAACAGCAGTTTCAGGAAGCATCTATGAACCAGCTACTAATAGACTCTGTTTCTAGAGACTTAACACATCTTGCTTCTAAGACGCACTGAATCTCTAGGGTTTGGGGTATGATATGAGTATCAAACTTGTGGTGTACCTAATTCTTTCCAGCCCTATTGGTGGCTTTATGTCAAAAGAAAATAGTCTGTATCTACGTATGCAGTTCTTAAAGATCTTTGAGCGAAATTTTTATTTTAAATTCTGTTCGAAAAGGAATATGGGCTGGGTGCTAATTTTTTTTCACAGACATGTATTATGTCTGATTATTAGTAGCAACATTAGTACCCTTATATTTTTGAAGAAAATAGTTTGTATGTTGTTTATATATTAGCAAGTACGATTATGAATTACTGTTTCCAGAAACAAGACCTATTTCTCTCTCTATTGATAGCTGTTCGGGAGTTGTTTTCAGAAACAGGGTTGTTAGCTGTTAAGTGGTTGGGCAGTTAGACGTTTAAGTGGTTTCCTGAAACCGGGCCTGTTTATTAGTTGTTTTTAGCTGTTTCCTAGTTGCTTCCAGAAACAGGGTCTGTTTTTTAGCTGTTGAGTGGTTGGGCAGTTAGACGTTTAAGTGGTTTCCTGAAACCGGGTCTATTTATTAGTTGTTTTTAGCTGTTTCCTAGTTGCTTCCAGAAACAGGGTCTGTTTTTTTAGCTGCTGAGTGGTTGGGCAGTTAGACGTTTAAGTGGTTTCCTGAAACCGGGTCTGTTTATTAGTTGTTTTTAGCTGTTTCCTAGTTGTTTCCAGAAACAGTCTGTTTTTTAGCTGTTGAGTGGTTGGGCAGTTAGACGTTTAAGTGGTTTCCTGAAACCGGGTCTATTTATTAGTTGTTTTTAGCTGTTTCCTAGTTGCTTCCAGAAACAGGGTCTGTTTTTTTGGCTGCTGAGTGGTTGGGCAGTTAGACGTTTAA
Source organism: Philopedon plagiatum (assembly GCA_963971165.1). Lineage (NCBI taxonomy): Eukaryota > Metazoa > Arthropoda > Insecta > Coleoptera > Curculionidae > Philopedon > Philopedon plagiatum. The sequence goes on from OZ020194.1 coordinate 40,728,882, forward strand.
GTGGTTTCCTGAAACCGGGTCTGTTTATTAGTTGTTTTTAGCTGTTTCCTAGTTGTTTCCAGAAACAGTCTGTTTTTTAGCTGTTGAGTGGCTGGGCACTTAGACGTTTAAGAGGTTTCCTGAAGCCGGGTTTGTTTCTTAGTTGCTTTATATCGGTTTCGGGTCTGTTTTCCAGAGGCCTTTGTCTACATTATAATATTTTTCAACCCCATACAGTTGTTCTATTTCATTATTGTAGGATATAAATTTACTAAACACTTCTTTAGTCTCTTTTAACTTGATATCATGCTCCGACAGATCTATATGGAATATTAACTACTTGCATCATCCTCCTGTCTGTTTTCCTGTGCTCGCTAACATATATTTTCATGGTAACTACTTCTCTTTGAAAGCATTGCGCTATATTCTTATATCTTGTACGTATTCCTTAATATTTTTGTCTATATTTTTCTATCTCTTTCTACATTTTGAATAGCCCGAAAACTGGTATTTTCGTACTTAAACAGTATATATTTACTAGTTTTCGGTTTCTTTCCATACGATTTAACCGAGTCTATCTCTCTTCAACATTCGGTATCCTTCCCTTCTTGCCGTTACTAATATGAAAGACGCATTTAGCCATTAAGACCTCTAGCGATGATCTTAGGCGAGATTTTCGACAAGTTTTTACATCAGTCGAAACATCTTTTCCTAGTACTAATTCTACCACATCTTTATCCGAAACTCTGAACAGTATTTCTAGTTTGCTTGTATTCCTAGCTGTATCCTGTTTAACATTATTCACTAATTTTGTATATATGTTTGCTACATATCGATATATTGTGGCTAAATAAATAATTTTTCTAATTACTAGTTTTATTACCTACTCAAACGAGTTTGTCTCTCTCTCCAACATTCGGGATCCTTCCCTTCTTGTCGTTACTAATATGAAAGACGCATTTAGCCATTAAGACCTCTAGCGATGGTCTTAGTCGAGATTTTCGACAAGTTTTTACATCAGTCGAAACATCTTTTCCTACTACTAATTCTACCCTAACCCCATCTTTAACCGAAACTCTGAACTAGTACTAATTCTACACTAACCCCCATCTTTATCCGAAAATATGTACAGTATTTCTAGTCTCCTTGTATTCCTAGCAGTAGCCTGTTTACTATTATTAACTAATTTCGTATATAAAGTTGTTAAATATCGTTATATCTTGTGGTTAAATAAATAATTTTTGTACTTGCTAGTTTTATAATATATTCATACATCGAAAACTCGTCTAAACGATTGTTGCGCTGGCCATCACCCCCTTCTTCGTCCTCGTATATTACAGTATGTAATAAGATTTGCGAATCAAATATAAATTCTTCTTTATAGAATTCAATTACTCCAAGTTGTCCCCGTTCTTGTAAACTGCTCCAAATTTCGTTCATGTTATTATTGTTGGAAACCTGATTGGAAGCTTCTAGCTTTTTTAGCCTTTCAACCAACTCGTTTACGTCATCATAGTACCCAAATTCTTTGGGTTTTTCGTTGTATTCCATTAACGCTTGACCTAATTTTGATGACAACAACGACGGCGACGACGACTACTTCGACTTTGTTGGGATTCTTGTTGTACGTGGAGGTGTTTTTGCTGATTTCGTTCTAAGTTTCGAAACTTCTGCCGATACTGAGAGTAAGGGTTTAACACTATTTTTTATATTTGTCAGATCTCTTTCCTTTTCACTGACCACTATCCTTCCGGTAAAGGTTTGCTCGTACAAGAATATCTTTCTATTATATCTCATCTTTCTTTTTATGATAAATAGGTTTTTACAAACAGAAGATCGTAGAGCCCTTGAGTTCCTCGGTATTCAATATCGTCTACTTGAATATCGTCATTTTTTTTTAATCAACCCGTGAATCTCTCAGTTTCCATGCATCAGTTTCGCTATCGTGCTTACCACCCTGTGTTAGATTACTATCAGCGGAATCTCTCCACTATTTTGATCTGCATTCTCGATCAATTTTAGGATATTGATTGGTAAAGTATGATTATTAGTGTCTGTAGCTTGTTTCTATATTAGCAAGTACGAATACGAATTACTGTAGTAGTTTTTAGCTGTTTCCTAGTTGTTTCCCGTAACAGGGTCTGTTTTTTAGCTGTTAAGTCGCTGAGTAGTTCGACGTTTAAGTGGTTTCCTGAAACAGGGTCTGTTTAGTAGTAGTAGTTTTTAGATGTTTCCTAGTTGAGTCCAGAAACAGGCTCTGTTTTTTTAGCTGTTTTCTAGAAAGAGGGTCTGTTTTTAGCTGTTTTTCCAGAACAGTGTCTGTTTTTAGCTATTTTTCCCGAACAGGGTCTGTTTTTTAGCTGTTTTCCAGAAACAGGGTCTGTTTTTAGCTGTTTTTCCCGAACAGGGTCTGGTTATTAGCTGTTTATCTAGAAACAGGGTCTGTTTTTAGCTGTTTTTCCCGAACAGGGTCTGTTTTTAGCTGTTCTTTAAGACGTCGAGTGTTATACTGAATCTCGCGGGTTTAGGGTTTGATATGAGTATCAAACTTGTTGTGTACCTAATTCTTTCCAGTCCTATTGGCGGCTTTCTGTCAAAAGAAAATCGTATCTACGTATTCAATTATTAGAGATCTTTGAACGAAATTTTTATTTGGAATTCAGATCGAAAGGGGGAATGGGCTGGATTCTTTTTTTGTCACAGATAAATGTCTGATTATTAGTACCCACATATTTTTGACGAAAATAGTCTGTATCTTGTTTCTATATTAGCAAGTACGAATACGAATTACTGTTTCCAGAAACAAGACCTATTTCTTCGTTGTTTCATAGCTGTTCGGGAGTTGTTTTCCGAACCAGAGTATGATTTTTAGCTGTTAAGTGGTTGAGCACTTCGACGTTTATGTGGTTTCCTGAAACCGGGTCTGTTTATTAGTTGTTGTTTAGAAACAGGATATGTTTTTTTAGCTGTTATGTGGTTGAGCAGTTCGACGTTTAAGTGGTTTCCTGAAACAGGGTTTGTTCCTAAGTTGTTTTTAGCTGTTTCGAGGTTGTACTGCTGTTCTCACCTACGTGACTTTGCTAGAAATAAATGTTTTAATTCCTACTACGACTCCCCGCCGATCTGATCGTACCTCTTCACGCTTTACATTAAATTGCATGATCATTGTACCTGTACTACAAATATGGTAATTGTTTAGTCAATGTGACTTATCTTCACACCACTTTACTCAGGATATCACGTACATGTAATACAAATATAATAATTGCTTAGTCAACATGCTTAACTTCACACTTACGCTAACCTTGCCTCATGTGTGCTAATTATTGCGTTCGCTTGAGTTGATAAAAATATACTTAAATTCACAATTTCTTATACAGAGTGATGTGGAAATTTTGACATCTAATTTTTTTTGCTGATCACATCCTAGTAAGCTTGCACGTACTAATGCATATTTTTCTGTTAGTCTATCAACTACTATTCCTAATTTATCTATTTAATCGACAATTTACTATACAGGATGATGTAAAAATTGTGAAATCTAATTTTTTACTATCAGTTGAGATTTTTGAAAAATAATTTGATAAATCGAAAGATCTGCTCCGCCACTACCCCCTCATGCGAATTTCGTCTCTCCACCATCAGCCGTTAGGCCGTTAATCGCAAAAAACTATATCTCCGGAACCAAAGGGCCGATCGACGGCATTCTTTTTTTAAACGCCTTCTCCCGCCGCCCCGAACACGTGACATATGTTACATTTTTATTTTGACGTTTGACAAGTGACAGGTGACAGTTGACATATCTTAAATGACAGGTGACAGCCGCCATACTTTTCCACATGTCTTCTGACGTCATTTTGTACACGTGACCCGCGTTAGTTTTTAATTTTGCCATTTGACAAGTGACAGGTGACAAGTGACAGGTGCCATTTGACATTTGACAGGTGACTTTTATCTCGCTGACGTAAGCTCCACTGACGTAGACGTCGATGACGTACTTTCCATTCGACTATGCGCAACGGTGGCCTAGATATGACGTCCTAGATTTCAACATCACCTCCTCCGGAGGACGGAGTGATGGTGAACTGTCAAAGAATACCTACTTATGAAAATTTTCAAAATTAAAAATCTTTTCCCCTCTCTTGATAGACCTGTTAAGGGAGCCCCCCTCAGCATGTATAGTAGTACATTTTTTTGTTAAACAGTCAACTGGCTATGGTGGAGGCCAGGTCGCCCAACCCATGCACCGGAGGTAACAACAACAGGCATCAATATATATCTCCTTAGGAGAAAAAAGATACCAATAGTTTTTTTCATTATTAATTTTCCAACACCCTGTATCTCCGTAACGAAGCCGCCAAGGGCCATTGTTTACATGAACTTTTCGCCTTAAAATAATGCCAGCAATCACATCCTGAAGTTTGTGAAAGTACTTTTGAATCACCCTATATATATATATATATATATATATATATATATATATATATATATATATATATATATATATATATATATATATATACAGGGTGTTTCCTAACCTCTCTGACAAAAGGAAGGAGGAGAATCCTCACATAATTTTAAGACGAAAATGTGATATAAAATTTTTTAGAATGTCGCTTTGTTTTCTAAATACAGGGTGGTAAAAAATAAAATTTTATGCGTTTTTTTTTAAATTATTAATTAGTGGCAAACGATATTCCAGTGATATTTGGTACACATAATATGGGGATTAAATACTTTTCAAATAGTTCAGTGGCGGAGATCCGGGTAACTAGTACCATAATTTCGCAAAAATAGATAATACGGGCCCATTTGCCATTGAATATTTTGATCTTACCTAATGTTAAAATTAATTTTAAGCAAATTACGTCTCTTGCGTTTTTCTCCTATCTCTTAGGGTTTTAGAGTAAGCAATCATTTTACTTGCTCATGTCGCTTTAATTAAGGTAGGTACAGCAATAATTGTTATTTTGATAAATTATTGAGAAACTCTGAGCCAACTGAAAAAGTTAAAGGTAAGTAGGTAAGAGTTTTAGGCACGTTAGATCTTCTCTATTTTAACTTATCCAATTTGTTTAGAGACGAAAGTAGAATAAGTTATTTTTCCTATTTTTATTATTTTGTTATTTCCAATGACATGAGTAGGCTTTGCTTCGTTCCATGGCAACAACTTTCGTTTTGTATTGCTTTGGTTTCTTTTTGTTTCCTGCTTGACATTTTCAAATGTCCTTTTGAATTGTTTTCCAACTTGTTGCACTACTACTTTTCATAATGGCTGAGTTTACCAATCAAGAAATGGCTCAAATTCATTTTATGTACGGTTTAGCAAATGGAAACGCGCGAGAGGCAAGACGTTTATATGCAGAACGTTTTCCTAATAGACAAGTACCATGTCCGGAAACGTTTACTAGATTGCATCTCAGGTTAGAGGAAACAGGTAGCTTCTCAAAAAGCAGACTAGGCGGCCGACCACTGACAGAACCCCACAACTTGAGGAAGAGATTTTAAACATGGTGGAAGAATCTCCAGGCACGAGTACGAGAAAAATCGGGAACGAGTTGAATGTGAGTTGCAAAACAGTATGGAGTATCTTAAAGGACTATTTACTTTATCCTTATCACGTACAAAGAGTGCAAGCTTTGTTGCCTCGAGATTTTCCAGCTCGACTTGATTTTTGTAACTTTTTTCAAGAAAATTCTTTACGAGACCCACATTTTTCGGAAAAAATCCTATTTACGGATGAAGCGAATTTTTCGAGAGATGGCATTAGAAATTTTCGCAATACCCATATCTGGGCGGAAGTTAATCCTCATGCTTTCGTCGAAGGACATCACCAGCATACATTTTCGTTCAATATTTGGGCAGGAATTATTGGAGATAACTTAGTTGGACCATTTTTCTTTCACAGTCGACTTACTGGCGATGTCTATTACAATTTCGTTAGAAATGAATTGCCAGAATTGATGGAAGAAGTGCCATTAAGAACGAGAACTTCAAAGTGGTTAATGCATGACGGCGCTCCGCCTCACTTTGCAGTAGGTGTAAGAAACTATTTGGATCAACAATATCCTGCTCGTTGGATAGGAAGAGGTGGACCCCACCCATGGCCACCCCGTTCACCGGATCTCAATCCATTGGATTTTTGTTTTTGGGGATACCTTAAACAACTTGTTTACACTACGCCTATTGAAACTGAAGAAGACTTGCGATTGCGTATTATTAATGGTTTTAATATGATTCGCGCCAGTCCCGAAATTTTCCAACTTGTAAGAGACAATTTAGCACGTCGAGTACGCAGGTGTTTACTGGCTTATGGAGGACATTTTCAGCAGTTTATTTGACTTTTATTCATGTGAGTTCATTATGTAACATTTTTAAATAATTTTATTTAAATGATTTTTATTGATACTGTATGAACTACTAGGTAATTCGTGTAACATAGCAAATAAATTACATTTTACTCTAAAACCCTAAGAGATAGGAGAAAAACACAAGAGACATAATTTGCTTTAAATTAATTTTAACATTAGGTAAGATCAAAATGTTCAATGCTAAACAGGCCCGTATTATTTATTTTTGCGAAATTATGGTACTCGTTACCCGGATCTCCGCCACTGAACTACTTGAAAAGTTTAAAACGAACACAAAGTAAAGTATTTAAACCCCTTATTATGTGTACCAAATATCACTGGAATATCGCTTGCCACTAATTAATAATTTTAAAAAAAACGCATACAATTTTATTTTTCCAACACCCTGTATTTCGAATACAAAGCGACATTCTAAAAAATTTTATAACACATTCTCGTCTATTAAAAACTAAATACATGGCAGCCGGAAAGTGATCTCGTTGCCACCCGGTATATATATATATATATATATATATATATATATATATATATATATATATATATATATATATATATATATATATATATATATATATATATATATATACATCTTTCATCATTTCTGCGTCCTTTCATAATCCATCATTTTTGCGTCCCCTAGAAATAGAGGCTTTAGGCTTTGTATTTCAAGTGTATATCGATTTTTTTCATTTTTTTGTATTGCTCCTAATTTTTCTTTTAAATATCTCTTAAAACTAAAATATACCTTTTATTTTATAATGCAGCATTTTCAACTCCTTTCATATTATAATCAAATTTGCGTCCGGCGTATAATTTTGTACATTTGTCGACGCATTTTGCTTCCGAGCCGTATAATATTTGGACACTTCTCTATCATTTTTACTACTGCCCTGTTGCCAGAATTTTGAAAAGTCCGAAAGATGGGAAAGATTACACAGCGCTTTTGAACCAATGATAGGTATGACTAATCTGTCACCAGAAACAGCTTGAGGGACTGGGCTGTTTATAACTTAAAGGTATAATTAATTGTTTCCTCATAATATGATGAAGACATGTAAATCTTTACGCCAAGAGCAGAATGAGATAACCAAGGTGCTATGAGTCTATTACAAAACCATCGATCTTTTATTAACATGCTTTTATTAGCTTGACTTATAACATTGTAATGGGACATTTCATTAAAAGATATATACAGTATGTATTCGAAATGGAAAAATTTTTGTTATTGAATTTACGAAAAAAGTGTATTTTTATAAAAAGTTCTGCATCGTGAAAAATAGCATTGCCATTCAGAAATTTGATCCAGTAGGTACGTACAGGGTGGCTCAAAAATGAAAAAGTCATAATCCACGTGAAGCTAAAAAGACAAAATCTTTATTTGAAATTACACTGCCACTGCAAATGTACAATTTAATAATATGTTTTTTTCATTAAAAAATATACAGCATGTCTTCGAAATGGAAAAAATGTATTATTGATTTTACGAAATTGTGTATTTTTATAAAAAGTTCTGCATCGTGAAAAAATAGCATTGGCATTCATAAATTTGATCCAGTACGTACAGGGTGGCTCAAAAATGAAAAAGTCATAATCCACGTGAAGCTAAAAAGACAAAATCTTTATTTAAAGGTACACTGCCACTGCAAATGTACAATTTAATAATATGTTTTTTTCATTAAAAAAATATACAGCATGTCTTCGAAATGGAAAAAAATGTATTATTGATTTTACGACAAAAGTGTATTTTTATAAAAAGTTCTGCATCGTGAAAAAATAGCATTGCCATTCAGAAATTTGATCCAGTACGTACAGGGTGGTTCAAAAATGAAAAAGTCATAATCCACGTGAAGCTAAAAAGGCAAAATCGTTATTTAAAGGTAAACTGCCACTGCAAATGTACATACAAGAGTTATTTTTATGATATGTTTGGAACACACAGGAGGTCCCAAAAGTAAAATTAATTTTTTAAAATCGCCGTTACAAAAAAAGTATATCTTCATAAAAAATTCTACATTGTGAAAAAAGAGCATGGTTTAAATATTTTTATAGGGCATAGAGGGTGGCTAAAAATTTAAATTAAAATTGGGACTTTCAGCTTTATGAGCCACCCTGTATTGTTCTTCATCAAGTTTTTGAATAACCATGCTTCTTTTACAATGTAGAACTTTTTATAAAGATATAGGTACTTTTTTTGTAAAATCGGTAATAAAAAAATTAATTTTATTTTTGAGACCTCGTGTATGTTCCAAAACTAATTCACTAAAAAACTAAAACAACACGCTTTTATGAGTAGCGCACTAAAAAGTTAAAGATAAATTATAGTTTAAAATACTAAAAACACGTTTTTATGAGTAGTGCACTAAAAAGTTAAAAATAAATTAGGTATAGTTTAAAAAACTATACGGTTTACTGTTAGGTAACTACAAAAGGAAAATAATTATTTTGAACTTTTTAGTGCGCTACTCATAAAAGCGTTTTTTTTAGATTTTTAAATTATAATTTATTTTTTTAACCTAAAATGCAAGTTGAAAATATAAGTTTAAATAATATTAATATTATATACATTTTTACTGCTTATTTCTTAATTTGTAAAATTTATTGAAGAATAAAAAGATTGATAACAATAGTAATATGAATAACAATATTGTAAGTATTTTCCATGCTTATAGAATATAATAAGTATTATTTTTAGTTTATTTTTATGTGAAATTAGGAATGCTTAGCCGTCGACAAATTTCAATTTTTCATAACAGTAACGGTGTCAGACATTTGCCCTCCTTTTGGTAAAAGTGATAATTAATATATAGGTGATAGATCAAGGCTGACAATTTTTATTTTAATTTACTGACATGGCACTGACATGTACACATTGCTATCACAGAATGGCGCTTTTTTACCAAGAGTTCTCCGCATTCTTTACATATGAGATCGCTATAAAAAGGAGTTTTGAGCCATGGACTCTCCTTACCTCATTCCATGATTTAAGTTTATTTTGAGTTGTTTTGCTGGAACCTCGAAATAAGATTGCGAATTATAATAAACACCTATTTTTATTATAACTTTCGTTTATTTTATTTGGGTTAAGTCACCAGATTAGCTCAAAATATGACAAGACGTCCAACAAAAATTATCCACCTAATAAAACTAAAACAGATATATTTAATGTCGACAGACACAAGCAAGTTTCTTCTTAATGCTTTTTGGCTGGAATCACTATTGATAAGACAGGTGTAATTTGGCAATTAAAGTCTTGCTCATTGCTCAGTGCTCAGCTTTATATAATTAAGGGTTTAAATTGGCAAGTGTTAAGATAAGACAACCAAATTTTATACTGTTAGTTTCTTTTTAATTTTTCTCGCCAACTTATAAAGAAAAGAGCGATTTAAATAACAGTTAAGTACAGTTAAATTTACCAACCGAAATAAACCTTTTTAATACACTACAAAGATAATGTAAAATGTCGACCACAGTAACTGGCGAGCTAGTTTTTTTATTTAACAAATAAATTCCAAAATGTAGTTTTTGTTAAATAACTTTTTAAGTTTTATTTTTTCGAAAAACCGCATCAATCGAAATAGGTGAAAATGTTACACAGAAAACGTATCTAAAACGTCTATAAAACTTAATCATTTTGTTAAACTTAAGCTTCAAAAAGTTTTGCAATTTATATGTCAACTATATGTACAAAATACAGTTTCTGTAACATAAATCGTTTTCGAGTTTGAGCAACAAAAAATAGAAACTAATTTTGAAGGTGCTCTGTATATATTTCACCGGAAATACAGCCTGTTCCAAGCCAGGTTGAAAAGTAGTCCATATGCAAAATTTTTCCTTTTCTTTTTGGTCAAGCAGTTTTAAGCGTTCGCTCCAACAGACAATCCGACAGACAGACGGACAGACAAACCGACGAAAATGGGAGACCATCTGATATAGGGACCTCAACACGTAAAGATCTGAAAAAATCCCGGGAAGTGATTTTTTTTCTAGCGAGAGAAGTAAAAAGTTGAAATTACTAAAATTAGAAATGATTTTTAAAAATGCAAAAATATTCCGTGAAAAGATAAATTTAGGATGTGTAGAAATGTCAAATTAAAATTAATAACCTCCAGTTATAATGAAGTGGTAATTTCCATAAGAAAGTGCGATTATTTCTTGATATTATACCTTTAAAATGGGCTAGTACAAACTATATCCCAAATCGATTACTTGTTATATTTTAGAAACAAATATAAAATGGTATAGATTTTTTTGTAATAAAAAAGCCTTAAAATTAAAAGTACTAAAACTTTTAAAGCTCCAACAAGAAAAGAAAATTTTACGCGGCTGTTGTATCTAATAGAAAATAAAATTTCATTGTTCCTAACTTACACCCTGTACAGTACAACTGTTCTATTTCTACTTTACATTCCACTTACAACACCATTGATTTTTGACACTTTAACGGTAATTTTGTATTGCAGCAATTGCAGTATACCTATTCAAATAAGATATGCAGGCATGCATCGCTGTTTTATTTAATAACTAGCTTTCGCCCGCAACTTCTTCCATGGTATAACAATTTTACTCCATTACAAACTTTAAATACCATCGTAATACCCCCTTAGGGGTTGATTTATTAAAAACTGAAAAAAAACACGTGTTTAAACATTAACTCTCAGATACACTAAGAAGGTTTAAGATTTAGTACTGCATGGTTTAAATTAGGATCTTCTAGTTGATCAGGTATGTTTTGACAGGTTTTTTCCTGTCATAGTTAATAAGTCTTCGTTAAAAACTTATGAAATATTCCGTTCCGTGCCGTTCATTTTCTTCACATTCGTTAGACAAAATTAGATTTTCTGACCTCAATTGACATACTTATTAGTTAACATTTTTGGGGAAATTGCCATTCGCTCGTTTTTACCCCCCCCCCCCCCCGTTAGTTTTTTTTAAATGTTAGACAAAATTAAATATTTTGACCCCAATAACCCCGAAAACAACATTAACATTTTTAGATAATTTCCCAGTTGCTCCTTTTTACCCCCCCCCCCCCCCCCCGGCGTTATTTTTTTAAAAATGAGTTTCAACAAAATTAGATTTTCTGTTCTCAGTAACCCCCAAAATTAGTTAACATTTTTGGAGAAATTCCAAACCCCGCGCCTTTTTATTCCCTCTGCCCCACCGTTAATTTTGTTTACATTCGTTAAACAAAATTAGATTTGCTGACCTCAATAACCTTGAAAATCATATATCAGATAACTTTTTTTGAAAAATGATCAGTTGCCTGTTTTTATTCTCCCTCGTTATATTTTTTTAAATATGTTAGACCAAAGTACATTTTTTGACCGTAATAACACCGAAAATGACAAATTAGTTAACATTTTTTCAGTCGCTCCTTTTTATCCCCCCGCCGTTAATTTTTTAAATATAGGTTTCAACAAAATTAGATTTCTGACCTAAATATCCCCGTAAATGACAGATTAGTTAACATTTTTGGAGAAGTTCCCAGTTGCGCCCTAATATCACCCCACTCCCCACGTTATTCTTGACATCCATTACACAAAATTAGATTTTCTGACCTCAATAACCTCGAAAATAACATATTAGTTAACATTTTTGAAGAAATTCCCACCAGCTCCTTTTCCCCAAAGTCGTCCGTTCCCCAGACGCGTACTTTTCCAAGGTCGTCCGGAACCTAGATGCGTATTTTCTTAAAGGGCGTCCGCTCCCCAGACGCGTATTTTCCCAAGGTCGTCAGTTTCCCAGGCGCGCATTTCTCTAAGGTCCTCCGGTTCCCAAACGCGTAATTCTTTCCATGGCCATCCGCTCCCTAGATGCGTATTTTCCTTAAGCGCGTACTTTTTTCGAAGATCGTTTGTTCCCCAGACGCGTCTATTCCCCAGGGTCCTCCGTTCCTCAAACGCGACTTTTCATCAAGGTCGTTCACTTCCCAGGTGCGTATTTTTCCCAAGATCGCCCGCTCCCCAGACGCGTATTTTTACAAGGTCGTCCGCTTCCCTAGATGCGTATTTCCCCAAGGTCGCCCGCTCCCCAGACGCGTATTTTTCTAAGGTCGTCCGTTTTAAAGAAGCTTATTTACCTCAAGGTCGCTCCCTCCCCAGACGCGTGTTATTCCTTAGGTCTTCCGCTCCCTAGGCGCGTATTTTTCTTAAGGACGCCCGCTCACCGGACGCATATTTTTTCCAAGGGCGCCCCTGGTGTGGCATTCAAGTGGGCAGCTTTATTACTTAACATTTTTAGGTAAATTCCCATTCGCTCCTTTATATCTCCCCCTCCCGTTAATTTTTTAAAAATCAGTTCCAACAAAATTAGATTTTCTGACCTCAATAACTCTGAAAATACTAAGCTAACATTTTTGGAGAAATTCTCAGCCGCCCTTTTATCCCCTCTCCCCTCCCTTCTCTGTAAATTTTATTTAGCATCTGTTACACAAAGTCAGATTTTCTGACCTCAGTAATCCCGAAAATGGCCCATTAGTTAACATTTTTGGACAAATTCCCAGGCGCCCCTTTTTATTCGCCCCCCCCCCCCTCCCTACGGTAATTTTTAACACCTGCTAGAAAAAAAAAATTCTGACCTCAATAACCCCGAAAATGACATATTAGTCAACATTTTTAAAAAATTCTCAGTCGCTCCGGTTTTATCCCCTCTCACCTCCTCCCCTTTATTATTTTTTAAAGCTAAATCGTTTCACGTGGATTATGACATTTTCATTTTTGAGCCACCCGGTAAGTATAAGATCAAATTTTTGAATAGCAATACTATTTTCTCACGATGCAGAACTTTTTATAAAGATACACTTTTTTCGTTAAATCAATAATAAAAAAATTTCCATTTCGAAGATATGTTGTATATTTTTTAATGAAGAAAACATATTATTGAATTGTACATTTACAGTGGCATTTTACCTTTAAATAACGATTTTGTCTTCTTAGCTTCAGGTGGATTAATACTTTTTTTATTTTTGAGCCACCCTGTTTATACAAGATCAAATTTTTGAATAGCAATGCTACTTCCTCACGATGCAGAAGACATGCTGTATATTTGTTAATGAAAAAAAAAACATATTGAATTGTACATTCGCAGTGGCAGTTTTCCTTTAAATAACGACATTGTCTTTTTAGCTTTACTTGGATTATGACTATTTCATTTTTGAGCCACCCTGTACGTACTAGATCAAATTTTTGAATGGCAATGCTAGTTTTTTACGATGCAGAACTTTTTATAAACAGATAGGTACTTTATTCTTAAAATCAATAATATATTTTTTCCATTTCGAAGACATGCTGTATATTTTTTAATGAAAAAAAATATTATTGAATTGTAAATTTGCAGTGGCAGTTTTCCTTTAAATCACGATTTTGTCTTTTTAGCTTCACTTGGATTATGAATATTTCATTGTTGAGCCACCCTGTACGTACTAGATCAAATTTTTGAATGGCAATGCTATTTTTTTACGATGCAGAACTTTTTATAATCAGACACTTTTTTCGTAAAATCAATAATAAAAATTTGTCCTTTTCGTAGAAATGCTGAATATTTTTTGAATGAAAAATACATATTATTGAATTGTACATTTGCAGTGGCAGTTTACCTTTAAATAACGATTTTGTCTTCTTAAGTTCACATGGATTAGGACTTTTTATTTTTGGGTCACCCTGTTTATACGAGATCAAATTTTTGAATAGCAATGCTATTTTCTAACGATGCAGAATTTTTTATAAAGAGACACTTTTTTCGTAAAATCAATAATATTTTTTTTCCATTTCGAAGACATGCTGTATATTGTTTTAAGAAGAAAAAAACATATTATTGAATTGTACATATGCAGTGGCAGTTTTCCTTTAAATAATGATTTTGCCTTTTTAGCTTCACGTGGATTATGACTGTCATTTTTGAGCCACCCTGTACATACTAGATCAAATTTTGGAATCGCAATGCTGTTTTTTTACGATGCAGAACTTTTTATAAACAGACACTTCTTTCGTAAAATAAATATTTTTTTTTCCATTTTGAAGACATGCTGTACATTTTTTAACGAAAAAAATATTGTTGAATTGTACATTTGCAGTGGCAGTTTTCCTTTAAATCACGATTTTGTCTTTTTAGCTTCACTTGGATTATGAATATTTCATTTTTGAGCCACCCTGTACGCACTAGATCAAATTTTTGAATGGCAATGCTGTTTTTTACGATGCAGAACTTTTTATAATCAGACACTTTTTTCGTAAAATCAATAATACAATTTTTTCCATTTTGAAGACGTACTGTATATTTTTTTAATGAAAAAACATATTGAATTGTACATTTGCAGTGGCAGTTTACCTTTAAGTAACGATTTTGTCTTCTTAGCTTCATGTGGATCAGGACTCTTTTATTTTTGAGCCACCCTGTATGTACTAGATCAAATTTTTGAATGGCAATGGTATTTTCTCACGATGCAGAACCTTTTATAAACAGACACTTTTTTCGTAAAATCAATAATAATTTTGTTCCATTTCGAAGACATGCTGTAGATTTTTTTAATGAAAAAAAAACACATTATTGAATTGTACATTTGTCGTGGCAGTTTTCCTTTAAATAACGATTTTGTCTTTTTAGCTTCACGTGGATTATGACTGTCATTTTTGAGCCACCTTGTACGTATCAAATTTTTGAATGGCAATGCTGTTTTTTTACGATGCAGAACTTTTTATAATCAGACACTTTTTTCGTAAAATTAATAACAAAATTTTTTCCATTTTGAAGACATACTGTATATTTTTTTAATGAAAAAACATATTATTGAATTGTACATTTGCAGTGGCAGTTTACCTTTAAATAACGATTTTGTCTTCTTAACTTCACATGGATTAGGGCTTTTTATTTTTGGGTCACCCTGTTTATACGAGATCAAATTTTTGAATAGCAATGCTATTTTCTAACGATGCAGAATTTTTTACAAAGCGACACTTTTTTCGTAAAATCAATAATATTTTTTTTCCATTTCGACGCGAAGACATGCTGTATATTTTTTTAAGGAGAAAAAACAATATTATTGAATTGTACATATGCAGTGGCAGTTTTCCTTTAAATAATGATTTTGTCTTTTTAGCTTGACGTGGGTTATGACTGTCATTTATGAGCCACCCTGTACATACTAGATCAAATTTTTGAATCGCAATGCTGTTTTTTTACGATGCAAAACTTTTTATAAGCAGACACTTCTTTCGCAAAATAAATAATATATTTTTTTCCATTTTGAAGACATGCTGTACATTTTTTAATGAAAAAAATATTATTGAATTGTACATTTGCAGTGGCAGTTTTCCTTTAAATCACGATTTTGTCTTTTTAGCTTCACTTGGATTATGAATATTTCATTTTTGAGCCACCCTGTACGTACCTACTAGATCAAATATTTGAATGGCAATGCTGTTTTTTACGATGCAGAACTTTTTATAAACAGACACTTCTTTCGTAAAATAAATATTTTTTTTTCCATTTTGAAGACATGCTGTACATTTTTTAATGAAAAAAATATTGTTGAATTGTACATTTGCAGTGGCAGTTTTCCTTTAAATCACGATTTTGTCTTTTTAGCTTCACTTGGATTATGAATATTTCATTTTTGAGCCACCCTGTACGTACTAGATCAAATTTTTGAATGGCAATGCTGTTTTTTACGATGCAGAACTTTTTATAATCAGACACTTTTTTCGTAAAATCAATAATAAAATTTTTTCCATTTTGAAGACGTACTGTATATTTTTTTAATGAAAAAACATATTGAATTGTACATTTGCAGTGGCAGTTTACCTTTAAGTAACGATTTTGTCTTCTTAGCTTCATGTGGATCAGGACTCTTTTATTTTTGAGCCACCCTGTATGTACTAGATCAAATTTTTGAATGGCAATGGTATTTTCTCACGATGCAGAACCTTTTATAAACAGACACTTTTTTCGTAAAATCAATAATAATTTTGTTCCATTTCGAAGACATGCTGTATATTTTTTTAATGAAAAAAAAACACATTATTGAATTGTACATTTGTCGTGGCAGTTTTCCTTTAAATAACGATTTTGTCTTTTTAGCTTCACGTGGATTATGACTGTCATTTTTGAGCCACCTTGTACGTATCAAATTTTTGAATGGCAATGCTGTTTTTTTACGATGCAGAACTTTTTATAATCAGACACTTTTTTCGTAAAATTAATAACAAAATTTTTTCCATTTTGAAGACATACTGTATATTTTTTTAATGAAAAAACATATTATTGAATTGTACATTTGCAGTGGCAGTTTACCTTTAAATAACGATTTTGTCTTCTTAACTTCACATGGATTAGGACTTTTTATTTTTGGGTCACCCTGTTTATACGAGATCAAATTTTTGAATAGCAATGCTATTTTCTAACGATGCAGAATTTTTTACAAAGAGACACTTTTTTCGTAAAATCAATAATATTTTTTTTCCATTTCGAAGACATGCTGTATATTTTTTTAAGGAGAAAAAACAATATTATTGAATTGTACATATGCAGTGGCAGTTTTCCTTTAAATAATGATTTTGTCTTTTTAGCTTGACGTGGGTTATGACTGTCATTTATGAGCCACCCTGTACATACTAGATCAAATTTTTGAATCGCAATGCTGTTTTTTTACGATGCAAAACTTTTTATAAGCAGACACTTCTTTCGTAAAATAAATAATATATTTTTTCCATTTTGAAGACATGCTGTACATTTTTTAATGAAAAAAATATTATTGAATTGTACATTTGCAGTGGCAGTTTTCCTTTAAATCACGATTTTGTCTTTTTAGCTTCACTTGGATTATGAATATTTCATTTTTGAGCCACCCTGTACGTACCTACTAGATCAAATTTTTGAATGGCAATGCTGTTTTTTACGATGCAGAACTTTTTATAATCAGACACTTTTTTCGTAAAATCAATAATAAAATTTTTTCCATTTGAAGACGTACTGTATATTTTTTTAATGAAAAAACATATTATTGAATTGTACATTTGCAGTGGAAGTTTACCTTTAAGTAACGATTTTGTCTTCTTAGCTTCATGTGGATCACGACTTTTTTATTTTTGAGCCACCCTGTATGTAATAGATGAAATTTTTGAATGGCAATGGGTATTTTCTCACGATGCAGAACCTTTTATAAACAGACACTTTTTTCGTAAAATCAATAATAATTTTTTTCCATTTCGAAGACATGCTGTATATTTTTTTAATGAAAAAAAACACATTATTGAATTGTACATTTGTAGTGGCAGTTTTCCTTTAAATAACGATTTTGTCTTTTTAGCTTCACGTGGATTATGACTGTCATTTTTGAGCCACCCTGTACGTATCAAATTTTTGAATGGCAATGCTGTTTTTTTACGATGCAGAACTTTTTATAATCAGACACTTTTTTCGTAAAATCAATAACAAAATTTTTTCCATTTTGAAGACATACTGTATATTTTTTTAATGAAAAAACATATTATTGAATTGTACATTTGCAGTGGCAGTTTACCTTGAAATAACGATTTTGTCTTCTTAGCGTCACGTAGATCAGGACTTTTTTATTTTTGAGCCACCCTGTATGTACTAGATCAAATTTTTGAATAGCAATGCTATTTTCTCACGATGCGGAACTTTTTATAAACAGGCACTTTTTTCGTAAAATCAATAATAAATTTTTTTCCATTTCGAAGACATGCTGTATATTTTTTTAATGAAAAAAAAAAACACATAACTTCAGCAAAAAAAAACTTAAAACGAGACCATTCGGAAAAACTCATCGACAAACCAAGTTGAAGAAGTCCGTTGAAGAATTATGCGTGAACATATAAAGAATCTCACATGCGGGCCGAATAATTGATAACCTCCTCTTGAGAAGACGGTTAAAAAGCACACCACTTAGCGAAAATGCTGTTCACTGCGTCACGGACACTTCATAATTATAGAACTAATATTTAAATACAATTTTATCATACTTTAGCGTTGCCAAGTTTCTGGTAGCAAAATCCACCGACCAGTAAAACTTTTAATATACGCATGTATAATTTTGCGCCTCTATCGGAAATTTTTACAACTAAAATTTATAGCCATGTTCGAGAAAAACGCCTAAGTTAATCTTGCGTCCGATATACGGCAGCAAGTTTGCAGCGGTAGCAGAAATGATAGGGATTAGACCCCTTTCGGAAGCAAAAATGATAGGGTGATGTGTATATATATATATATATATATATATATATATATATATATATATATATATATATATATATATATATATAGATAGATAGATATACCGGGTGTCAACGAGGTCACTTTCCGGCTGCCATTTCTTTAGTATTTAATCGAACAAGATGAAACTTGGCAGGAGTCATAGGCTAATAAAAAGTCACTTTTCTAGGTACTTGTCAAATTTCGACGACTTCCGGTTTAGCCGGAACTGACACCAACTATAGATTTTCAAATGAGACACCCTGTATATTTCTTGATTTTTGGAATCTAGAGAACATTTTACGTACAACTGTATTATTTTCATTACTTTTTGTATCAATTTACCATTTTTAAAACAAATTTTTTGTTTTAATCTAGAGTGACATGACCCACCTTAAATCATTCTAATAGGCGTGTACATCTGCACAAAAATACCTACACAATTTTATAACCTTTGATTTGTCTTACCAGAGCATTCAAAGTTGACTAAATCACTTTTTTGATAATAACTTTAAAAAATTAAATTCAACTATAACACTTTCATAGTATAATTAGATGTAGTTTTTATTACCTATCCAACGCTGCATCACAACATCAAAATTCTCTTGGATTTTCTAAAGAAAACTACATTTTATTGCAATAGCCATTTTATATGGTTTGATCAAACATGCAACTGCACGACGATCAAATATTATATCCACTTAGCCATGACAAACCTGAATAATAATAATGGGTGGCTGTAAACAATTCGCCACAAACCAGAAACATAATATTAAACACCAGAAAAAATACTAAAATTGTTTACAAATTTGGAAAATTATATCATTTATCTTGAATTCAATTGATTTCCATGGCAAACTTAACAATATTTTGAGGCTTCATTCTGTTATTTTTGAAACAGCTATAATTTAATTATGCAAAAATTGAAAATATATTCTCTAACCACCTGAAAATTCCTTATACAATAAGGATTTCAACAAATAATGGTAAAACAGCTATTCTCCGGGCTATATGCCCCTCCGAGCGCTGAATTACATACCAAAATTTGCTGTATTTTCTTCTAACACAGTTAGATAAGAAAATACTAATGTTTCAAATGCAAGAAACTACCAGGAAGAAGGAAGCTTTTTCTTTAGTTAGAATGTCGTCACCTGCAGACCGGTTTCCAACTCGTTGGTTCTCATCAGTACAGGATAGACGAACATACCAACCTTCCGAAAAAGTAATCCCTTAAAGCTACAACTGTCGTACTGCATAAGCAGTGAGACACAGGCAGCGCCATCCATTAGCAGTTTCAAGCATTCAGAGTAGAGTTTACCGTAAGGTAAAATTATCAAACGTATGAATGAAAGTCTACTTGTACCCCTGACAAGTAGACTTTCATTCATACGTTTTATAATTTAATTGTTTGTCATGGCTAACTGGATATAATATTTGATCGTCGTGCAGTTGCATTATGTTTGATCAAACCATAACAAATGGCTACGGCAATAAAAAGCAGTTTTCTTTAGAAAATCCAAGAGAATTTTGATGTTGTGATGCACCGTTGGATTCGTAATAAAAAACTACATCTAATTATACTATGAAAGTGTTATACCTAGGTGTATTTAATTTTTTTAAGTTATTATCAAAAAAGTGATTTAGTCAACTTTGAACGCCCTGGTAAGACAAATGAAAGGTGATAAAATTGTGTAGGTATTTTTGTGCAGATGTAAACGTCTATTAGTACGATTTAAGGTGGGTCATGGCACTCTAGATTAAAACAAAAAATTTGTTTTAAAAATGTTAAATTGACACAAAAAGTAATAACTATAATACAGTTGTACGTAAAATAATCTCTAGATTCCAAAAATCAAGAAATATACAGGGTGTCTCATTTGAAAATTCAAAGTTGGAGTCACTTCCGGCTAAACCGGAAGTCGTCGAAATTTGACAAGTACCTCGAAAAGTGACTTTTTATTAGCCTATGACTCCTGCTAAGTTTCATCTTGTTCGATTAAAAACTAAATACATGGCAGCCGGAAAGTTGACACCATATATATATATATATATATATATATATATATATATATATATATATATATATATATATATATATATATATATAAAAGGTTAAGAAAATATCGGGGAAACTGTCAGTATGGTAGTGCTCGACTCGTGTTTCGTGCTTATTAGCACTCATCAGTCGCACATAACCAAGTTATAGGATGGGAAACTTGGAAGTTGAAAAAACACAAAGAGTTCACAGACCAGGGACCTGCTAGCACATTTGTGGTTGTGTCTTGTCAGGAGACCCAGGGATTTCCGGGCAACACCTAACATCACCACGGAGGCTGCAATAGCACCTGCGTGAAACCTCTACCCCAGGGAATATAAGAATATAGAGAAATGAAGAAATATCGACAGGAAACTTTATAAGAAAAAGGTTAAGAAAATATCGGGGAAACTGTCAGTATGGTAGTGCTCGACACGTGTTTCGTGCTAATTAGCACTCATCAGTCGCACATAACCAAGTTATAGGATGGGAAACTTGGAAGTTGAAAAAACACAAAGAGTTCACAGACCAGGGACCTGCTAGCACATTTGTGGTTGTGTTTTGTCAGGAGACCCAGGGATTTCCGGGCAACACCTAACATCACCACGGAGGCTGCAATAGCACCTGCGTGAAACCTCTACCCCAGGGAATATAAGAATATAGAGAAATGAAGAAATATCGAGAGGAAACTTTATAAGAAAAAGGTTAAGAAAATATCGGGGAAACTGTCAGTATGGTAGTGCTCGACACGTGTTTCGTGCTTATTAGCACTCATCAGTCGCACATAACCAAGTTATACGATGGGAAACTTGGAAGTTGAAAAAACACAAAGAGTTCACAGACCAGGGACCTGCTAGCACATTTGTGGTTGTGTTTTGTCAGGAGACCCAGGGATTTCCGGGCAACACCTAACATCATCACGGAGGCTGCAATAGCACCTGCGTGAAACCTCTACCCCAGGGAATATAAGAATATAGAGAAATGAAGAAATATCGACAGGAAACTTTATAAGAAAAAGGTTAACAAAATATCGGGGAAACTGTCAGTATGGTAGTGCTCGACACGTGTTTCGTGCTTATTAGCACTCATCAGTCGCACATAACCAAGTTATAGGATGGGAAACTTGGAAGTTGAAAAAACACAAAGAGTTCACAGACCAGGGACCTGCTAGCACATTTGTGGTTGTGTTTTGTCAGGAGACCCAGGGATTTCCATACTGACAGTTTCCCAGATATTTTCTTAACCTTTTTCTTATAAAGTTTCCTGTCGATATTTCTTCATTTCTCTATATTCTTATATTCCCTGGGGTAGAGGTTTCACGCAGGTGCTATTGCAGCCTCCGTGGTGATGTTAGGTGTTGCCCGGAAATCCCTGGGTCTCCTGACAAAACACAACCACAAATGTGCTAGCAGGTCCCTGGTCTGTGAACTCTTTGTGTTTTTTCAACTTCCAAGTTTCCCATCCTATAACTTGGTTATGTGCGACTGATGAGTGCTAATAAGCACGAAACACGTGTCGAGCACTACCATACTGACAGTTTCCCCGATATTTTCTTAACCTTTTTCTTATAAAGTTTCCTGTCGATATTTCTTCATTTCTCTATATTCTTATATTCCCTGGGGTAGAGGTTTCACGCAGGTGCTATTGCAGCCTCCGTGGTGATCTTAGGTGTTGCCCGGAAATCCCTGGGTCTCCTGACAAAACACAACCACAAATGTGCTAGCAGGTCCCTGGTCTGTGAACTCTTTGTGTTTTTTCAACTTCCAAGTTTCCCATCCTATAACTTGGTTATGTGCGACTGATGAGTGCTAATAAGCACGAAACACGTGTCGAGCACTACCATACTGACAGTTTCCCCGATATTTTGTTAACCTTTTTCTTATAAAGTTTCCTGTCGATATTTCTTCATTTCTCTATATTCTTATATTCCCTGGGGTAGAGGTTTCACGCAGGTGCTATTGCAGCCTCCGTGATGATGTTAGGTGTTGCCCGGAAATCCCTGGGTCTCCTGACAAAACACAACCACAAATGTGCTAGCAGGTCCCTGGTCTGTGAACTCTTTGTGTTTTTTCAACTTCCAAGTTTCCCATCCTATAACTTGGTTATGTGCGACTGATGAGTGCTAATAAGCACGAAACACGTGTCGAGCACTACCATACTGACAGTTTCCCCGATATTTTCTTAACCGTTTTCTTATAAAGTTTCCTGTCGATATTTCTTCATTTCTCTATATTCTTATATACAGGGTGTCCGGGAAAATGTGGGAAATCTCCCGGATATGAAAAAAACACGTGAAAAGAGTACTACAAGTTCATATAAACTTTTTTCGTATCGGCCTCCTCTTCGGAGATATGGGCTCCCAAAGAGCTCCAATGAAATCAAGTTTTTTACACATAATTATTGAACCACCAGGTATATTAAAAATTTTTTTTTTAACATGATGTATACCAGGTTAGACCCTTCAAATTACTATCCAAGAAAGTATTGTGAAGTACTCACAGCTGCAGGGACGGACTAGCTCTGACACTCATGACCCCATTTTTTTTACGCCCTGTATGATACGAGCTTTGGACCACGTTTTTTACATACCTTTAACTATTGACTAAAAATTAAGTACTCTTCATTCATGTCGTTAATCCTAACCGTTTTCGAAAAAAACCTCATTTTATTTACACTGTTAGTCCCCTAACTTATGTCGGGTTGAATATGAAAAAGAGGAATTTTTCCCTGTCGCCAACATAGTTTCAATAAAACGTTAAAATTTAACTGCTTAGTTAAAAACTTCGTAAAAGGGTTCAACATGGGCCCCGTGAAGTCTTATACACTCGCGGGCACGACGAACTGAGGACTGCTGTACCCGCCACAATAACCCAGCATTGTTCCTTATTTGATCACAATGAAACGTGATTCTCCGTAGAAGTTCCTCCCTACTATCGACGGGAGTAGAATACACCAAGGTTTTGAGGTGTCCCCACAGGTAAAAATCCAACGGCGTTAGGTCGGGAGATCGAGGAGGCCTGGCAATAGGTCCTCCCCTACCTATCCAACGGTTTGGATAGACGCTATTCAGGTGCTCCTGCACAGCAACGCTCAAATGAGGTGGTGTTCCTTCGTGCATGTAGTACACGTTTCAAGTAGTAAGTGCTCTACTAAATCATGAAAAGCGTTCTGGAGGAATTCCAAATAAAGTTGTCCTTTCAGTCATACCGGTAATACGAATGGTCCAATCAAAAAGTTGCCAATGATTCCTGCCCAGACATTAATTGATTGGAACCGATGTTGACGATGCGAAAAAATAGTTGCATGAGGATTTTCATCAGCCCATACATGTGAGTTGTGTAAATTCATGCTTCGTCCGTGAAGAAAATCTTCTGGCTTCCAAAGCATTGCAAGATGCAAGACCATACATCAGATGCATATCTGCATACTCAATAAACGTGTTATTTCGAATTATTTCACAATTAATTTCACCACGAAATCAGCGATGTGAAAGTTGACAAGTTCTAAAATGCAGGATATTTATTTCTTTCGTACCTAGTAACGTTTGCAACAACAATACTTTGTTTTTGGGACCGATAAAATAAAACGCACATTTTTTGCGAGCCTAGGTCGAATTGCAATTCACAGAATTGGACGTATCTGTTATCGAAATACGCCAAATACATGATGTAAATAATATGACGTTTTTTCGAAAACGGTTAGGATTAACGACATGAATGAAGAGTACTTAAATTTTAGTCAATAGTTAAAGGTATGTAAAAAACGTGGTCCAAAGTTCTTATCATACAGGGCGTAAAAAAAATGGGGTCATGAGTGTCAGAGCTAGTCCGTCCCTGCAGCTGTGAGTACTTCACAATACTTTCTTGGATAGTAATTTGAAGGGTCTAACCTGGTATATATCATATTAAAAAAAAATTGGAATATACCTGGTGGTTCAATAATTATGTGTAAAAAACTTGATTTCATTGGAGCTCTTTGGGAGCCCATATCTCCGAAGAGGAGGCCTATACGAAAAAAGTTTATATGAACTTGTAGTACTCTTTTCACGTGTTTTTTTCATATCCGGGAGATTTCCCACATTTTCCCGGACACCCTGTATATATATATATATATATATATATATATATATATATATATATATATATATATATATATATATATATATATATATATATATATATATATATATATATATATATTGATAGACGGTATGTTGATACCTCCGAAATAGAGACTCAATAAACGTTGTCACCTCATATATAACGTCGATACCTCCGGTTTCGGAGGTATCAACGTATCGCCATATTTTTCACTGTCACCATCTTCTAGAGGGCGTTTGCGACCGAAAAACGAAAATTTGTTCTGAGGTGCCAACGTTCACCGAGTCTCTGTTTCGTAACGCCTTTAGTTCAAGCGTAGATCACGGGCGCTAGTGTCGCGCGACGAAGAGACACGCCTAGTGCGTTGATACAATGGGAAAAAATGTACATTATAGTAGACAAACGTAGCACGCTGTTACCTCCGAAAAGCGGCAATGTTGTACTGTTAGGCGAAGGTCATTCTTAATATGTCTTGCCTAAATTTCTTAGGAAACACATATTAGGCATTCTACAATATTTTCAGAGGAAATTATTGTTACCGCAATTTGTATTCGTATGTGAGAAGTAAAAAATTTAATACCGGGTTGCACCAAAGATGTTTAGGACTTAATAAAGGTAATATTCTAGTTAATCATTGTGTTTTAAGAAGTTTGTAACTCCTTGTTAAAAAGAAGAGCTAGCCAGTTCAACAAAACGTTACATTTTTTTAGGAAAAAAAATGAATAAAGGTATAAAGTAATTATTGTACACTTATATTTTGAAAAATCCCAGAACACATTTTATTTATGTAAAAGTAAAAAATTTCTACTTAAAAATATTTCAGCATCAACGTCAAAAAAAGGTGTATTGTTTCGATCTTCAGATTACATCTTCTAGGATTTTTTGGTAAATTATCTGTAACCTGTAACAAAAGAAAATGGAGCAGATAATAAAATGAAAAAAGTTTATACTTAGCAATCTTAATAAAACAACTATGCTTTGCAACCCAGGAAAATAACTTGTTCATAGATATTTTATTCTAAATAGTGAAAACACGTGGTGTGTGGTATATATTTGCATAAATATGGTAAAAATAAAATGATAGTTTCCTTGCAAAAAATGTAATGTTAAAATCAAATCTCTGAATCTGTAATTACGTGCAAAACTACTTACCATAGAAATATATGTTACCAAGTATATTTTCTTCTATGTTTGTGTAATTTTTCCATTCGTTTTGCCTACTCACTTTAATTTTTCCATTTTACCATACCAACCAACTTCGATTTACACGGAATACAAAATAATACCCGAGAAAACCCATCTTATTTTTATTTGATAATACACTCTATGTCATGTGTCATCTGTCTCTGTGATATCAAAATCTGACTTTTTCCCGATGGGACACGACTTTTTTCCGGACCGGGCCGAACTTTAAACCGAAGTGCGATACCTAAGAAACCGGAGGTATCGACGTTATATATGAGGTGACAACGTACGTTGAGTCTCTATTTCGGAGGTATCAACATACAGTTTAGCAATATAACAGTACTAAACAGTATTAAATTTAACACGTTTAGTTTCATCAATTAGTACATTTTCTTTCTACAACCCGCTGTTATTTTATAATCTTCGCGATCTGTTTAACTTCTAAATGATTTTTATAATACCAAAATTTCCCATTTTAAACTTCTAAAAAACAACATAAATAAATTAATAATACAAAACTTTTCGTGTTCCTACTTTGCCAATTTAAACCCTTGACAGTCAACTTAAACCGGTCAGCCACAGTGGCGTAAATAACGCCCCCGCCCGCCCCCCGTTGGGGGTGGCACGAAAGCCCAGGGCGCCCTCAAGTCCCCCCTCAATACGAAGGATCAAGATGGGTGCAAAATAGCAGGGCGAATTCAGAACTCTACGGGGGGGGGGGGGGGGGGGGGCGCAGATACTTAGTTTCGCCACTGGTCAGCCATAAAGTTGTTCCTGTTTATTATATTTAAATTTAAATACACAAATTGAATGTTAAAATAGGTTAAAAGCAATGATCACCGGGCGCAGATCAATCTTTATTTCATGGAGAGAATTCCGTAATCGTAATTTTTTCACATATTTGAGGTTGGACAATCTGAGTTCAAAGATGCCATATGACGGGTTTGTGATTTCTGTGGAAACAAAACTAATACTTTCCGAAGTTTATATGCAGCAAATTTATCAATAATTTGGAAAAAGTTAATATTATGTACGCTTAAGTTCATGCTCAATATAGGCCAGATACCAAGTGTTTTGTGATGGAAAAAACTCCGGGAAGAAATTATACATCATGAAATAGCTTCTTAGGATTATACCAAAAAGTCCTTAAGTTTTCCCCCTCAAGCGTTCTTCCTTTCCAGAGGTTTAAAAGGACCGCCCTTTCCCCCCTTTCTATTAACTTTACATAAAAAATTGTGAATTAGTTTCTCTACAGAAAAGGACAAATTTAATGCACATAATATGTGTTTTATCAGATTAGAATTTTTCGAAATAACGATTAAAATTAATTCAAACTTAAACAAAGTTGAGTTGAGTATTCTGTTATTACCATAAATTCAGTATATATCATTGTGATACTCATATAATATTATAAATCTTATAAAAAAAACAACAAAATTTTGAAGTACGCCATATATTGCGGACAATGATTTATAGTTCAGTACCAATTTGAACTTCGCGCACCGAGAGCTGTTCTTATTAACTTAACTTCCAAATTTATAGTAATAGAAGTAATTATTTTCTAAAACTTTTAGAAATAATTATCAACAGTTGCAGCATATTTTTAATATTATTTTATCACAATAATAGTTACACACACAATTATAACTTGCACTTGACCGAATTTATTTTCGTTACAGGTACAACAAATAAAATCGTATTTGTAAGCAAATTAACAATAATATCTATTAAAGTAACAACATCAGAGTAACCACCCCCATTTGACCCCTTTCGGAATTGATATAATATCAATATCGCATACATTTTTAAAATTACAAATTAGTATCTTATTGAGAATACAATGTAATACTTATTTTACCTCTCTTCCCCAACTAATAGATCCTTAGAAATTAAATGTCGACAAGCTCCTTCCTCAGGTGTAATTACGTTATAAAAGTAAAGCATCCCTTAAATTTAAAATTTTTGGGTCCAGAAGTTTGGGCGGATTCATTCGCGTACGGGCAAACGATTCTAAAAGGAATAAAGTAAGCGAACCGAAAATCCCACTATCTTTTATATTTCACCAAGTCAGTTTAATCTAATAAAGCATATATACTTTCTTATATGCGCAGCATTTTGCTAAACCAGGCAACACTCCTAGAGGTAACAAAGTTCAAGCAGTGTCACAAAGCCATATATATCACGGAGGTAATAACAATCTAAGTTTATCCGGTCATATATGAAAATTTTAAAAATTAAAAATCTTTTCCCCTCTCTTGATAGACCTGTTAAGGGAGTCCCCCTAAGCATATATAGGTAATTTTCTTGTTAAAAAGTCAACTGGTTAGGGTGGAGGCCAGGTCGCCCAGCCTGTTCACCGGAGGTAACAACTTAACAGGCATCAATATATATATATATATATATATATATATATATATATATAATATATATATATATATATATATATATATATATATATATATAAATGAATAAAGTTATAAAGTAATTATTGTACACTTATATTTTGAAAAATCCCAGAACACATTTTATTTATATAAAAGTAAAAAATTTCTACTTAAAAATATTTCAGCATCAACGTCAAAAAAAGGTGTATTGTTTTGATCTTCAGATTACATCTTCTAGGATTTTTTGGTGAATTATCTGTAACCTGTAACAAAAGAAAATGGAGCAGATAATAAAATGAAAAAAGTTTATACTTAGAAATCTTAATAAAACAACTATGCTTTGCAGCCCAGGAAAATAACTTGTTCATAGATATTTTATTCTAAATAGTGAAAACACGTGGTGTGTGGTATATATTTGCATAAATATGGTAAAAACAAAATGATAGTTTCCTTGCAAAAAATGTAATGTTAATATCAAATCTCTGAATCTGTAATTACGTGCAAAACTACTTACCATAGAAATATATGTTACCAAGTTTATTTTCTTCTATGTTTGTGTAATTTTTCCATTCGTTTTGCCTACTCACTTTAATTTTTCCATTTTACCATACCAACCAACTTCGATTTACACGGAATACAAAATAATACCCGAGAAAACCCATCTTATTTTTATTTGATAATACACTCTATGTCATGTGTCATCTGTCTCTGTGATATCAAAATCTGACTTTTTCCCGATGGGA
Source organism: Philopedon plagiatum (assembly GCA_963971165.1). Taxonomy (NCBI): domain Eukaryota; kingdom Metazoa; phylum Arthropoda; class Insecta; order Coleoptera; family Curculionidae; genus Philopedon; species Philopedon plagiatum. The sequence goes on from OZ020194.1 coordinate 40,757,886, forward strand.
CACGACTTTTTTCCGGACCGGGCCGAACTTTAAATCAAAGTGCGATACCTAAGAAACCGGAGGTATCGACGTTATATAGGAGGTGACAACGTACGTTGAGTCTCTATTTCGGAGGTATCAACATACAGTTTGGCAATATAACAGTACTAAACAGTATTAAATTTAACACGTTTAGTTTCATCAATTAGTACATTTTCTTTCTACAACCCGCTGTTATTTTATAATCTTCGCGATCTGTTTAACTTCTAAATGATTTTTATAATACCAAAATTTCCCATTTTAAACTTGTAAAAAACAACAGAAATAAATTAATAATACAAAACTTTTCGTCTTCCTACTTTGCCAATTTAAACCCTTGACAGTCAACTTAAACCGGTCAGCCACAGTGGCGTAAATAACGCCCCCGTTGGGGGGCTGTATATATATATATATATATATATATATATATATATATATATATATATATATATATATATATATATATATATATATATATATATATATATATATATATATATATATATACAGTGTGTCCGCTTAAGTTCTGTACATATGGGAAACTTTTTTTTTATTAATTTTACGATAAAAAGTTACTCTTTATAAAAAGTTCTGCTTCCTGAGAAAATAATATTAAACTATTCAAACTTGAGATAGTATGTACAGGATAGTCAAAAATTTAAAAAATCAAAATTGGCCTGAGAGAGAAGTACGTTAATCTAAATTTCACTATACGTGCACGTGATCAGTACTCATTTAAAACAAATGTGTGGTGCGGAATTTACAAAAATACAATAATAGGACCTTTTTTTTCGACAAAATTTAAATGGTGAACGTTACCTGTTTTTTTTTTAAATAATTATTTGTTTAATTTTATTCATGAACTTCACATACCCGATAGGCTACGGATATGGTACCAATAAGATGGTGCACCAATGCACCATGCCACAGTACGAGGGATGTAAGACAATACTTAAATACCCTTTTTAATGGAAAATTTGTCGATAGATATTCTGACCTTGGCCCGCTAGGTCTCCGCACTTGAGCCCCCTAGATTATTTCTTGTGGGGCTTAAAATGTAAACTAATGTAAACCTACAAAGGCCATTTTAAAGTGTTGACCATTTGGAGAGGGTAATTAGAGAGACAATTGCAAATCTAGTAATGGTATACTAAGAGTATAAACAGATATAATTTTTAATGCCAAGCAACATTTTCTTATTCCATTTTGCTCTAAAATTAAAATTAAGCGTACTTCTCTCTTGGGCCATTTTTGATTTTTTTAATTTTTGACTATCCTGTACATACTATCTCAAGTTTGAATAGTTTAATATTATTTCCTCAGGAAGCAGAACTTTTTATAAAGAGTAACTTTTTTTCGTAAAATTAATAATAAAAAATTTTCCCATATGTACAGAACTTAAGCGGACACACTGTATATATATATATATATATATATATATATATATATATATATATATATATATATATATATATATATATATATATATATATATATTGATGCCTGTTAAGTTGTTACCTCCGGTGCACAGGCTGGGCGACCTGGCCTCCACCCTAACCAGTTGACTTTTTAACAAGAAAATTACCTATATATGCTTAGGGGGACTCCCTTAACAGGTCTATCAAGAGAGGGGAAAAGATTTTTAATTTTTAAAATTTTCATATATGACCGGATAAACTTAGATTGTTATTACCTCCGTGATATATATGGCTTTGTGACACTGCTTAAACTTTGTTACCTCTAAAAGTGTTGCCTGGTTTAGCAAAATGCTGCGCATATAAGAAAGTATATATGCTTTATTAGATTAAACTGACTTGGTGAAATATAAAAGATAGTGGGATTTTCGGTTTGCTTACTTTATTCCGTTTAGAATCGTTTGCCCGTACGCGAATGAATCCGCCCAAACTTCTGGACCCAAAAATTTTAAATTTAAGGGATGCTTTACTTTTATAACGTAATCACACCTGAGGAAGGAGCTTGTCGACATTTAATTTCTAAGGATCTATTAGTTGGGGAAGAGAGGTAAAATAAGTATTACATTGTATTCTCAATAAGATACTAATTTGTAATTTTAAAAATGTATGCAATATTGATATTTTATCAATTCCGAAAGGGGTCAAATGGGGGTGGTTACTCTGATGTTGTTACTTTAATAGATATTGTTGTTAATTTGCTTACAAATACGATTTTATTTGTTGTACCTGTAACGAAAATAAATTCGGTCAAGTGCAAGCTATAATTGTGTGTGTAACTATTATTGTGATAAAACAATATTAAAAATATGCTGCAACTGTTGATAATTATTTCTAAAAGTTTTAGAAAATAATTACTTGTATTACTATAAATTTGGAAGTTAAGTTATTAAGAACAGCTCTCGGTGCGCGAAGTTCAAATTGGTACTGGACTATAAATCATTGTCCGCAATATATGGCGTCCTTCAAAATTTTGTTGTTTTTTTTATAAGATTTATAATATTATATGAGTATCACACGGATTTCATAAAATAAAATGGATAACTGACATTTAGGAAGAAAAGTGTTCCAGTATGCTCGGCGCCATGTTGGGTGCACAGACTTATGGCAACACTGAATTTCATTGGCCCCAATGCCTAGGAAAATAAAAATTGCAGGCGGGATATTTCAATTAAAAAATTTTAATTGGTGGAAATAGATCTTTTTTTTTTTAATTTTTGCTTACGTTTGTTTATTTCATCATTACTAAATAAACTTAAGGTGAATCTTTCTTTTGTATGCTCTTAGTGTACGAGAACGTAGTATTTTGTATTTGTTTAAATATAAATAAACCTAAAATGAGTTTTAAAAACCAAATTTTTTATAAATTTGTTAAAACAGATAAATATTAAATTGTTTAAAGTCTGGAAAAAAAATTAATGTATTTTTTAAAACGCGTGGGACACTGTACATTTGAAACAACTCTGCATTTCAATATTCTATGAAAAATAGTGTACAATGTACATATTATTTAAACTCTGTTATGGACGTTAAAATAGTTTAGATGTGTGGAAATCATTTTGTATAGAAACGACATAAAATATGTCTATTACTACAAACAGAATTTCTGTTAAAAATGGCACAATGGACCCCAAGTTAAAAACGTACACATCTTATCTTGATACATCAGTCCCTCTGGGTATGGGCGTCCATTTTCCTTCACTGCCTGTAACGGTTAAAGGTATTCGTGAATCTGATCTTTGTTTGGCACAAGAAAAACTTAGGGCAATAGATACCCCCACCCTCCCTTAGAAAATAAATATATGGTGGCAGTTTATAATAATAACTTGGTTTTAGTAGTCCTTTTGTTCCTCTTGGAAACGTTTCGAAACGAAAAGAGACAAAATTTTTTTTTTTATTTCAAAAATAAAATAAATACAAATAAAACATCCTTATACTATAATGGTCTGGTCGTTTGTGCTGCACAAACTGCACTTACAACATTTTTGAAGTTGTAGAAGACACTCATACAAAAAAACTAGTGTAGTTTGGAACATATAAACAAACAAATCTTAAGTAAAGCAAGAAAAATTAATTTCTATTGACTATAAGTAGTATAAACTTAATTCTAGGAGGATTACAATTACTTTACCAAGGAGAGATTGTGACAATAATAAATTACATCATTCAATTCTGGCAATGCTATTATGAATAAGAATGGCCCTACGAACGTTTTATTATCAATCAATTAGGGATCGGACTGTATTAGACATAAATCACAAAAAACTAAAATAAACAAAATAGTATACCGAGTACAGGATTTACAGCGATTAAATTCTCTGACATTTCTCTGACCCACTAGGTACAGGTTCATCTAAAGGTTTATCACACTTGGAAACTGAACTGATTTCTTTATTGACAATATCAACTAAGCAATTTTTTTCTTAATTGGTTTTATTGTAAGTTCAGTTTCAGTTCTATTCCCTTTAACTGGCAATGTGAAAATTCCGCCATCTTCGCTAACACATTGCAATATTGGTAAATTTTGCTCTGGCACTTCGTTAGGATTTAAATATCTTCTGTTACCACTTAGTACAATATCATCTTCGGAAAAATGATCTGAACATACTCTTTCATATATGATTAAAGAATTTGGATCACAATCACGCCCAATAAGGTTTAGCCATTGAGATCTCAGTTGGGTGTCCTTAGGCAAGCTAAAAAAAAAATAATTCAAACTTGTATCACGCTCTAGCATATTAAAAACCTAAAATCATAGATCGTAATTCGTAAATAATGCTTGATAAACCTACCTATGATACGAAAGCCCATCTCTTGTGTTATTAGGGCAGCCCAATACAAAACAGTGAGGCATCTTATAACGGAATTTAAATGAAGTCTGAAAATAAATAGCACTTATAACATAACTGCACACACAAAGCTAAACATTGCTAATACGAAAATCTCCAAATAAATAATAAAACAGTAAACAGTCACAACTGACAACTGATAAAGTTCATGGAAGAACACTGTTGCCAACCACTGAAAAAAAATAATAAATTAGAAATTTCAGTATTTCCACCAATTACAATTTTTTAATTTAAATATCCCGCCTGCAATTTTTATTTTCTTATGCATTGGGGACAATGAAATTCAGTGTTGCCATAAGTCTGTGCACCCAACATGGCGCCGAGCATACTGGCGACACCTTTGAAATGACAGCTCCATTGGCGTTAGTAGTCTATTTTATTTTACGACGTTTATGGAGTATCACAATGATATATACTGAATTTATGGTAATAACAGAATACTCAACTCAACTTTGTTTAAGTTTGAATTAATTTTAATCGTTATTTCGAAAAATTCTAATCTGATAAAACACATATTATGTGCATTAAATTTGTCCTTTTCTGTAGAGAAACTAATTCACAATTTTTTATGTAAAGTTAATAGAAAGGGGGGAAAGGGCGGTCCTTTTAAACCTCTGGGAAGGAAGAACGCTTGAGGGAGAAAACTTAAGGACTTTTTGGTATAATCCTAAGAAGCTATTTCATGATGTATAATTTCTTCCCGGAGTTTTTTCCATCACAAAACACTTGGTATCTGGCCTATATTGAGCATGAACTTAAGCGTACATAATATTAACTTTTTCCAAATTATTGATAAATTTGCTGCAGATAAACTTCGGAAAGTATTAGTTTTGTTTCCACAGAAATCACAAACCCGTCATATGGCATGTTTGAACTCAGATTGTCCAACCTCAAATATGTGAAAAAATTACGATTACGGAATTCTCTCCATGAAATAAAGATTGATCTGCGCCCGGTGATCATTATCATCATATCATATATATATATATATATATATATATATATATATATATATATATATATATATATATATATATATAAATATGTATACCTATACAGGGTGTCTGGAAAAGGTCTGTACAAAATGCTACCACGTATTCTTGAGACTAAAATAAGACGATTTAACCCAACTTACCTATATCCAAAAGTGTTTCGTTAGGGAGATACAGAGCCCCAAAGGGGTACTTAACGATTTACTTTTTTGGCTCTAACTTTTGAACCTTGTATAATTTGATGAAATTTTAATATTTCATGTTAGCCATAAAGACTCATAAAACCATACTACAGTAGATGTTTGACATCGTCAGAGAAGTCAGGAACGGACTTGCCACCACACTCGTTGGGCCAAATTTTTGACAGGTATCATTTTACAGAGCTCAAAACTGATTTTTTAAATACTTTGGTCATTCCTCTTTAAAAAAGGTACTCTACATTTGTTTCGATAAAATTAGTCGTTTTCGAAAAAATTAAGGTTTTGTATAACACGTTATTGAAATAATACTACAATGCTACAATAAAACACCAGTCGTTTTTATTTCGTTAACAATGTGTTATTGACAGGTAAAAGTTAAATCATAAGAAGTACTTAAAACTGAATCTTTTTGATATTTCAGAAATCGCTTAAACAGAAAAATGTTAAAGATGTGAAAGCTCTCCTTCTTTTTGTTTACTTGAGCAGATTTTCGAAGTGGGCGCCCTGTACCTCTATACATTTTCTTATCCGACGGATGTTTTGTTGTTGTACTTGAAACAACATTCCAGGATTGTCTCGAATTTCGTTGCAATGGTGTTTTATTCTTTCTATCAGGTTTTCCATGGTGTGAACTGGCGTTGAATATACAAGCCTTTTTAAATTTCCCCACAAGAAGAAATCTAAAGGAGTCAGGTCGGGCGACCTCGGCCATACAATAGGCCCACTTCGACCTATCCATCTATCACCAAAAGTATTTGATAAGTGCTGACGAACTAAATAATTGCTAAAATGGGGCAGTGCACCGTCGTGCATAAACCACATCTGATTTCTAATTTCTAAGGGCACATTTTCTAATAAACCGTTTAAGTTTTGTTGCAAGAATTGCAAATAGATTGCACCATTTAATCTATCTTCAATAAAGAACGGTCCAATGAGATGATTCCCAATAATCCCCGCTACACGTTAACCATAAATCTCTGTTGATGCTTTGTCTGTTCTATTGCATGGGGATTTTCTTCATGCCAGATATGCAAATTATGGCAATTTATTACACCGTCTCGGGTGAAACCGGCTTCGTCCGTGAACAAAACAATACTAGTAAAATTTGGATTTTGCCTAAATCGTTGAGAAAACCAATTTGCGTAATTGACTCTTGCATGATAATCAGCGGGAGACATGGCATGTACCTTTTTGGACGTGATACGGATGTAGCAGTTGTTCTCGAAGGGTCTCATGAACAACCCACTTTGTCGCATGATCTTAAACCGACAACTTTCTTACACTAGTAGAGGGATTTTTCAGCAATATCATCCAGAATTTCCTCCTCTAACTGAGAGTGTCTTGCTCTTCTTGTAGGCCCTTCTACACCACGGCGCGGCAAAAAACTTCCTAAAATGGATTAGCAAAAGATTCGCTTTTTTTAGCAGTTTTTTTTATTTCACTTGACTTTTTACCTGTTTCTCTTAAGCTACGATCCACCCTTTCAAAAGTTCTCCGGTGCGGTAAACGTCGATTTGGAAATGTACCAGAATAAATTCTTCTTGCCTCCACACAGTTGCCAATTGCTTGTCCATAAATTAGATGCATGTCGGCATATTCGCTATAGGAATAATGCTCCATTACTTAATTCTTGTATAATCATTCAGACAATTTTGAAAAGTGTTGTCAATAACACATTGTTAATGAAATAAAAACGACTGATGTTTTATTGTAGTATTCTGATAAAATTATTTCAATAACGTGTTGTACAAAAACTTAATTTTTTCGAAAACGGCTAATTTTATCGAAACAAACGTAGAGTACCTTTTTCAAAGAGGAATGACCAAAGTATTTAAAAAATCCGTTTTCAGCTCTGTAAAATGATACCTGTAAAAAATTTGGCCCAAAGAGTGTGGTGACAAGTCCGTTCCTGACTTCCCTGACGATGTCAAACATCTACTGTAGTATAGTTTTATGAGTCTTTATGGCCAACATAAAATATTAAAATTTCATTAAATTATACAAGTCGGTTCAAAAGTTAGAGCCAAAAAAGTAAATCGTTAAGTACCCCTTTGGGGCTCTGTATCTCCCTAACGAAACACTTTTGGATATAGGTAAGTTGGCTTAAATCGTCTTATTTTAGTCTCACGAATACGTTGTGGTATTTTGTACAGACCTTTTCCAAACACCCTGTATATATATATATATATATATATATATATATATATATATATATATATATATATATATATATATATATATATATATATAGTATAAATTGTTTTGTATTCTACACTTTTCGGTGTATTTTAGTTTTAAAAAAATTGTGCTTAGTAATATTTTCAGTTGTTACGTATTAAAATTTTGTGTTTTAAAAATGTATTCAGTTTGTTATAAATTGTATAATTTTAAAGGTTATTTACTCTACAAAAAGTAGAGAAATAATTCAAGTTTTTGTCTACAATTTGTTGCCAATATCATGTTTCAATTAGTATAACAAATTGTGAAAGAATTTATGATAATACTGTCTATTTTCTGCAATAAAATTTTAGTATTAATAATGCTATACAAATAATTTCTTTTTATAGAATCCGAATTATATTTACAAGTATTAGTTTAAAATTGTACTACAAAGACTCAAACACAACTTAATGGTACAAATTACAACTGGCAAATAACCTTTTTTGCATCCTGTGAATAAATATTTTTACAATTGTCTGAGAAAATGTTACAACTAGTACAAAATGAAAAGCACCATAATTGTTGACATTTTTGATTTTTGATTTTTTTTTTCGTGTAGCTCTCCGTATTTCTTCTCCATCTATAGCTCCTAGAGTTGCCCTTACTCATTGCTCTAGATCCTGCTTGGTGGTAACTGGTGTTTTATAAACTCTTTCTTTTATTGTACCCCACAAATAAAAATCTAATGGGGTAAGATCCGGAGATCTTGGGGGCCAGTTCCATGGTCCTTGTCGACCAATCCATCTGTCTTCAAACATGTTAAATAATTCTATGCGCACTTCATTGGTAGAATGGGCTAGTGCTCCATCTAACTGACACCTGCAGTTTTCAAGCATATTTAATGGTAAATCATCTAAAATGTCCGAAACAGTGGTCCTTAATATTCCTAAATATTTTGCGCCCGTTAAGTTATCGTCGTAAATACAAAAGGCCATTTTATTATCCATTAGCAAACAAAAACGTTAAAACTGAACCCAATCAAAACTGAACGGATACTGGAAACTTTTTTCTCTTACGAAGTGGGGATTTTCTATAGACCAAAAATGGGAGTTTCTTCGATTAAAAATGTCTTCCCTTGAAAACTTAGCTTCATCTCTCCAAATGATCTTTTTAAAAAATCGGGGTCTTCTTGTGTCCGGACTAATATAATTTCACAAAATTCTACACGTTTTAGAGGATCATTTTGTTGAAGTGCCTGAAGTGTAATAAGTTTGTAATCATGCATTTTATGATTATGTAAGATTCGCTCTATGGATTTATATGTGAGTCCTAGGTCGTGTTCTGCACTGTATATGGACGCATGCGGCAATACCGGTTTAATTTGAATTCTGGGCGCTTTAACATTATTATACTGCAACATATTTCTTTCCATTCTTTTAAACTTTTTTGGTGTCATTGGAGGTGAATTCGGATACAGTTCGTTGAATCGTCTACAATGTTCTTGTTATAATTTTATTACACTCTCCGTGTATAAAAAATAAATTCAAAATTTCTGCATTGGAATAAGAGTTATTTGCCATTTTGTTTGATAATTTAAAAAATAGACCTTTCCCCAAAGCCAATTTACTTGACATTTTATTTTTTATTTGTTTCCGGACAAATTCTGCCAAAGTCTACTATTAAAATGTTTTAAAACATTTTTATTTAGTTATTAATTTTCTAAATGCCTGTAAGTTCGAAACGGTTCAAGATAGGTATAGGAACATGGTATACAGTTTGGTAGGAAATTTGTTCTAGTTTTTGTTAAAAAAATAAAATACAGGGTGTTCTATTTAAAAAAGTTGAGTTTTTTTGCATTTATTTATATTACGAAGATACAATTTTTTTGAGACTCCCTGTATAAAAATACTTTAATAATTCGTCAAAATTCTAAGAAAGCAATATTTTGGGAAACTTCTGCGAAAACTTTACTTTCTAGGTGCCTTGGTCACAAAAATATTTGATTTTTTAGGGAGCATGTTTTAGCCCCAAAAATTTACTTATGAATTAATATTTCAAAAACTATCAGAGATAGGCATAGGATATTATACACAAAAAAAATTTGTATTATAAATCAGAATCGAAATGTAAAATAATATACAGGGTGTCTCATTTAAAATTCCGAAGTTGCTATGAGTTTCAGAATGATGTGGCAACACTGCCTCTTTCAAAATATTTTTAAACGATAGAACGATATATATATATATATATATATATATATATATATATATATATATATATATATATATATATACAGGGTGCGCCAAACTCAGTGGCCTATTAGAAGTATTTAGAAAACGACGGAAGATGATTTTCTGAAAACTTGGGTGAGGTTATAGGAACTGGTGTTCTATCGTTTAAAAATATTTTGAAAGAGGCAGTGTTGCCACATCATTCTGAAACTCATAGCAACTTCGGAATTTTAAATGAGACACCCTGTATATTATTTTACATTTCGATTCTGATTTATAATACAAATTTTTTTTGTGTATAATATCCTATGCCTATATCTGATAGTTTTTGAAATATTAATTCATAAGTAAATTTTTGGGGCTAAAACATGCTCCCTAAAAAATCAAATATTTTTGTGACCAAGGCACCTAGAAAGTTAAAGTTTTTGCAGAAGTTTCCCAAAATATTGCTTTCTTAGAATTTTGACGAATTATTAAAGTATTTTTATACAGGGAGTCTCAAAAAAATTGTATCTTCGTAATATAAATAAATGCAAAAAACTCAACTTTTTTAAATAGAACACCCTGTATTTTATTTTTTTAACAAAAACTAGAACAAATTTCCTACCAAACTGTATATCATGTTCCTATACCTATCTTGAACCGTTTCGAACTTACAGGCATTTTAGAAAATTAATAACTAAATAAAAATGTTTTAAAACATTTTAATAGTAGACTTTGGCAGAATTTGTCCGGAAACAAATAAAAAATAAAAATGTCAAGTAAATTGGCTTTGGGGAAAGGTCTATTTTTTAAAAAAATTGATTGAGTTGGCCGATACTTGGTGGAAGTCCATAACTAATATTATGGGTTAACCAGAAAAACTACTAGTTTGACTTAGTAAACTTCCACTATATTGACAAAATTATTGACATGTTTCGCTACACTGTAGCTTCTTCGGAATAAGTTTTACGAATTCGTAAAACTTATTCCGAAGAAGCTACAGTGTAGCGAAACATGTCAATAATTTTGTCAATATAGTGGAAGTTTACTAAGTCAAACTAGTAGTTTTTCTGGTTAACCCATAATATTAGTCTATTTTTTAAATTATCAAACAAAATGGCAAATAACTCTTATTCCAATGCAGAAATTTTGAATTTATTTTTTATACACGGAGAGTGTAATAAAATTATAACAAGAACATGTAGACGATTCAACGAACTGTATCCGAATTCACCTCCAATGACACCAAAAAAGTTTAAAAGAATGGAAAGAAATATGTTGCAGTATAATAATGTTAAAGCGCCCAGAATTCAAATTAAACCGGTAACAGGTAATGAAGAAAATGAAATTAATGTTCTGGCATATTTTCATGCATTGCCGCATGCGTCCATATACAATGCAGAACATGACTTAGGACTCACATATAAATCCATAGAGCGAATCTTACATAATCATAAAATGCATGATTACAAACTTATTACACTTCAGGCACTTCAACAAAATGATCCTCTAAAACGTGTAGAATTTTGTGAAATTATATTAGTCCGGACACAAGAAGACCCCGATTTTTTAAAAAGATCATTTGGAGAGGTGAAGCTAAGTTTTCAAGGGAAGACATTTTTAATCGAAGAAACTCCCATTTTTGGTCTATAGAAAATCCCCACTTCGTAAGAGAAAAAATTTTCCAGTATCAGTTCAGTTTTAACGTTTTTGTTTGCTAATGGATAATAAAATGGCCTTTTGTATTTACGACGATAACTTAACGGGCGCAAAATACTTAGAAATATTAAGGACCACTGTTTCGGACTTTTTAGATGATTTACCATTAAATATGCTTGAAAACTGCTGGTGTCAGTTAGATGGAGCACTAGCCCATTCTACCAATGAAGTGCGCATAGAATTATTTAACATGTTTGAAGACAGATGGATTGGTCGACAAGGACCATGGAACTGGCCCCCAAGATCTCCGGATCTTACCCCATTAGATTTTTATTTGTGGGGTACAATAAAAGAAAGAGTTTATAAAACACCAGTTACCACCAAGCAGGATCTAGAGCAATGAGTAAGGGCAACTCTAGGAGCTATAGATGGAGAAGAAATACGGAGAGCTATACAACAGACCATGTAACAACGTCTATTCATGATTGCTTAAGAGCAAACGGGGGACATTTCAAACAATTTAGTTATTAGCTTTATTTTTGTATTACTTTTATATTTTTTTTTTGTACAATTTCATTCCTTACTTACCATGTGAGCATAAATTAATAACATTCTTTCATTTTAACATTTAAGAAAATTTTGCTAATTTGCTTGAAAATTTAAAAAATAGACCTTTCCAAAAAGCCTATTTACTTGGCATTTTTATTTTTTATTTGCTTCCGGACAAATTCTGCCAAAGTCTACTATTAAAATGTTTTAAATCATTTTTATTTAGTTATTAATTTTCTAAAATGCCTGTAAGTTCGAAACAGTTAAAGATAGGTATAGGAACATGGTATACAGTTTGGTAGGAAATTTGTTCTAGTTTTTGTTAAAAAAATAAAATACAGGGTGTTCTATTTAAAAAAGTTGAGTTTCTTGCATTTATTTATATTACGAAGATACAAGTTTTTTGAGACGCCCTGTATAAAAATACTTTAATAATTCGTCAAAATTCTAAGAATGCAATATTTTGGGAAACTTCTGCAAAAATTTTAACTTTCTAGGTGCCTTGGTCACAAAAATATTTGATTTTTTAGGGAGCATGTTTTAGCCCCAAAAATTTACTTATGAATTAATATTTCAAAAACTATCAGAGATAGGCATAGGATATTATACACAAAAAAAATTTGTATTATAAATCAGAATCAAAATGTAAAATAATATACAGGGTGTCTCATTTAAAATTCCGAAGTTGCTATGAGTTTCAGAATGATGTGGCAACACTGCCTCTTTCAAAATATTTTTAAACGATAGAACACCAGTTCCTATAACCACACCCAAGTTTTCAAAACACCATTAATCAACTTTACAGCAATTTAAAAGATAAAGATCCTATTTTTAATAAATCTAACTGCGTTTATAGTATTCCTTGCTCTAACTGTAACAAAAAATATATAGGACAGACTTCACAAAAAATCTCTAAAAGAATTAGTTTACATAAAAGTGACTCAAGATTAAACAAAAAATCAACTGCACTCTCCGAACATATAATTGACACTGGACATACCTGTAACTTTAACGACACAAGAATTTTACACATTGAAAATAATCTAAATAAAAGACTTTTTCTAGAAATGGTTGAAATTAATAAAGAAAGTTGTCCTATGAATAAGAAAACTGACTTACAAAATTGAAGTTCCATATATTCCTTTATTTTACATATAGACAATAATATAAATAATATAAACCAAAATTTACCATAAATAATTTTAGAAAATTAAAATTTTTAAGTTCATGAATAACGTCACATTTTTGACAGATGTTAGAAAATCATAAATACCTTCCCATATTTTTTTGTCAAATGTCTGATTTCTACCTCTGGCATCAACTTAACATATGTTTTTTTCAAATTTTTTATTTACTGTCAAATTCAAAAATATTGTCAAAATTCCAATTAGAATATTTTCAACAATTTTTTCCTAAAATTTCGAAAATTAGATGTCTTTATATTTAAATATAATGTAAGTTTTACTAATTTCCTATAATTTTAAGTAATAAATTATAAATTAATTAAATTTTTTAGTGCCCTGAGGAAGAAATGAAACATTTCGAAAGCTAGGCACATTATAAGAAAAATACAATAAAGACTTTCTGGCCGAATCCCCGTAATCTTTATTTCATTTAATTTATTACACGGCCGTTATTTGTACAACAAATATACATTGGATGGGGTTTTACCAAGAAATTTTAAGAACTTTTGGACAAGAAGCAGTAAAATCTCTGAAGAATTACTCCAAAATACAACAAAAAAATGCTTCACTTAGAAACCGGAAAATATTTCTATTAGAATGCAGAAGACAAAATTTAATACCAGATCACATTAATAATGGACTAAAGAATGTACTTTCTATTTTTCACACTGAATATGGACAAGGTATTCATGAAGTAAATAACTTTAAATATAATTCTATGCAAAAAATATTGAATTTAGAAATAAAATTAACACATGATTCTATTGACAAATTAGACAAAACTTTAAACGAAATAACTAATATTATCCCAACACTTATACCTGAAAATATATGGCAAGAATATAAACGCAGACAAGATTCATCTTATAATCTCCTTTTCAATAAAATAAAAATTTCTAACATAAACAAAATTCAAAAATTAAAAAATGATTTTAAAGAAAATATTCGAGTTAAAGACTCATGGCTTAAAAATTTAACCAACATAGTAATACCAAATGATATTAAAAATTTTTTAGCTTTAGGACTTAAATTTTGTATTCCTCCTACATTAAATGATATATCTATACCTTCTTTGTTAGCGGACATTGAAAATTTAATATACGGTTTTGATGAAACAAAGGAAAATCTTTTTAGAGCGCAACTAACTAACATAATTACAAATTTTACACAAAAACCAAGTTTTTCAAATTCATATTTTAAAAAAATTTTCAAAAAAACAAAAATTTTTTTCAAAGAAAATACTGATTTACTAGTAACTAGATCCGATAAAGGAAATGTTACTGTGATAATGAATAAAACAGACTATATTAATCTTACTGAAAATATTATAAATGATGAAGAATCTTATAAAAAACTTAATAATGACAGTACTACAACAATCGAAAAGAATTCTAATGATCTAATAACTAAACTAAAAAATTTAAATATGATTTCTGAAGAAGAAAGTAAAAAATTAAAAAGTTATAATAGCGTCTGTCCTAAATTTTATGGTCTACCTAAAATTCATAAGCCGAATTTAGCTTTAAGACCTATTGTTTCTTCAATAAATTCCCCAAATAGTAAAATTACTAACTTTATTTGTAATATTTTAACAGAATCATACAACACTGATAACATATACTACACAAAAGACTCATTTGAGTTCTCCAACTTTATTAACGAAAAAATCATTCCTGAAAATCACTTACTTATAAGCTTAGATGTAATTTCATTGTTCAGTAAAATACCTTTAGATTTAGTAAAAAGTAGCATTACTAAAAGATGGGAAAGGATTCAAAACAAATGTACTATTTCACAACAAATATTTTTAAATATAATAGAATTTATTTTTAACAGAAACATTTTTTCTTTTAATCAAAAATTTTTCAAACAAACTCTAGGGACACCTATGGGATCCACAATATCACCAATAATTGCACAATATGTCATGGATGATTTACTTGACTCTTGTATTCCATTACTTTCTTTTGAAATTCCTTTTATAAAAAAATATGTTGATAATATTTTTTGTTGTATTCCTTATAATAAATGTAATGAAATTCTTTCAACCTTTAATAACTATAACCCATTTTTACAATTTACTTTAGAAATTGAAAATAACAACCAACTTGCTTTCCTTGACACTAATATAATAAAATTAAATAACAATTCTCTTATTGCAGATTGGTACATTAAACCAACTAGTTCCGGTAGATACTTAAACTATATGTCTTATCACAGTAACAAAATGAAAATTAATTTAATTTTAGCTTTAAAAAGCAGAATAGAAAAACTTGTTCACCCTACACTTAAACAAAAAAACTTTAAAATTTTGGAAAATATTCTTTTAGAAAACTCATATCCAATACAACTTATCAGACGTATATTATATAATACTAGAAATGACAACATTATCACTCCACAACATAATAATATTATTACAAACAATTCACAATTTTATGGCTCTATCCCATATATAAGAAATTTAAGTCCTAAAATAATTCAAGTATTTAAAAATGAAAATATTAAAATTTCACAACGTAATATAAAATCCATTAATCAACTTTACAGCAATTTAAAGGATAAAGATCCTATTTTTAATAAATCTAACTGCGTTTATAGTATTCCTTGCTCTAACTGTAACAAAAAATATATAGGACAGACTTCACAAAAAATCTCTAAAAGAATTAGTTTACATAAAAGTGACTCAAGATTAAACAAAAAATCAACTGCACTCTCCGAACATATAATTGACACTGGACATACCTGTAACTTTAACGACACAAGAATTTTACACATTGAAAATAATCTAAATAAAAGACTTTTTCTAGAAATGGTTGAAATTAATAAAGAAAGTTGTCCTATGAATAAAAAAACTGACTTACAAAATTTAAGTTCCATATATTCCTTTATTTTACATATAGACAATAATATAAATAATATAAACCAAAATTTAACATAAATAATTTTAGAAAATTAAAATTTTTAAGTTCATGAATAACGTCACATTTTTGACAGATGTTAGAGAATCATAAATACCTTCCCATTTTTTTTGTCAAATGTCTGATTTCTACCTCTGGCATCAACTTAACATATATTTTTTTCAAATTTTTTATTTACTGTCAAATTCAAAAATATTGTCAAAATTCCAATTAGAATATTTTCAACAATTTTTTCCTAAAATTTCGAAAATTAGATGTCTTTATATTTAAATATAATGTAAGTTTTACTAATTTCCTATAATTTTAAGTAATAAGTTATAAATTAATTAAATTTTCTAGTGCCCTGAGGAAGAAATGAAACATTTCGAAAGCTAGGCACATTATAAGAAAAATACAATAAAGGCTTTCTGGCCGAATCCCCGTAATCTTTATTTCATTTAATTTATTACACGGCCGTTATTTGTTCAACAAATATACATAGGATGGGGTTTTACCAAGAAATTTTAAGAACTTTTGGACAAGAAGCAGTAAAATCTCTGAAGAATTACTCCAAAATACAATAATAATATTATTACAAACAATTCACAATTTTATGGCTCTATCCCATATATAAGAAATTTAAGTCCTAAAATAATTCAAGTATTTAAAAATGAAAATATTAAAATTTCACAGCGTAATATAAAATCCATTAATCAACTTTACAGCAATTTAAAGGATAAAGATCCTATTTTTAATAAATCTAACTGCGTTTATAGTATTCCTTGCTCTAACTGTAACAAAAAATGTATAGGACAGACTTCACAAAAAATCTCTAAAAGAATTAGTTTACATAAAAGTGACTCAAGATTAAACAAAAAATCAACTGCACTCTCCGAACATATAATTGACACTGGACATACCTGTAACTTTAACGACACAAGAATTTTACACATTGAAAATAATCTAAATAAAAGACTTTTTCTAGAAATGGTTGAAATTAATAAAGAAAGTTGTCCTATGAATAAAAAAACTGACTTACAAAATTTAAGTTCCATATATTCCTTTATTTTACATATAGACAATAATATAAATAATATAAACCAAAATTTACCATAAATAATTTTAGAAAATTAAAATTTTTAAGTTCATGAATAACGTCACATTTTTGACAGATGTTAGAAAATCATAAATACCTTCCCATATTTTTTTGTCAAATGTCTGATTTCTACCTCTGGCATCAACTTAACATATATTTTTTTCAAATTTTTTATTTACTGTCAAATTCAAAAATATTGTCAAAATTCCAATTAGAATATTTTCAACAATTTTTTCCTAAAATTTCGAAAATTAGATGTCTTTATATTTAAATATAATGTAAGTTTTACTAATTTCCTATAATTTTAAGTAATAAGTTATAAATTAATTAAATTTTTTAGTGCCCTGAGGAAGAAATGAAACATTTCGAAAGCTAGGCACATTATAAGAAAAATACAATAAAGACTTTCTGGCCGAATCCCCGTAATCTTTATTTCATTTAATTTATTACACGGCCGTTATTTGTTCAACAAATATGCATAGGATGTGGTTTTACCAAGAAATTTTAAGAACTTTTGGACAAGAAGCAGTAAAATCTCTGAAGAGTTACTCCAAAATACAACAAAAAAATGCTTCACTTAGAAACCGGAAAATATTTCTATTAGAATGCAGAAGACAAAATTTAATACCAGATCACATTAATAATGGACTAAAGAATGTACTTTCTATTTTTCACACTGAATATGGACAAGGTATTCATGAAGTAAATAACTTTAAATATAATTCTATGCAAAAAATCTTGAATTTAGAAATAAAATTAACACATGATTCTATTGACAAATTAGACAAAACTTTAAACGAAATAACTAATATTATCCCAACACTTATACCTGAAAATATATGGCAAGAATATAAACGCAGACAAGATTCATCTTATAATCTCCTTTTCAATAAAATAAAAATTTCTAACATAAACAAAATTCAAAAATTAAAATATGATTTTAAAGAAAATATTCGAGTTAAAGACTCATGGTTTAAAAATTTAACCAACATAGTAATACCAAATGATATTAAAAATTTTTTAGCTTTAGGACTTAAATTTTGTATTCCTCCTACATTAAATGATATATCTATACCTTCTTTGTTAGCGGACATTGAAAATTTAATATACGGTTTTGATGAAGCAAAGAAAAATCTTTTTAGAGCGCAACTAACTAACATAATTACAAATTTTACACAAAAACCAAGTTTTTCAAATTCATATTTTAAAAAATTTTTCAAAAAAACAAAAAAATTTTTCAAAGAAAATACTGATTTACTAGTAACTAGATCCGATAAAGGAAATGTTACTGTGATAATGAATAAAACAGACTATATTAATCTTACTGAAAATATTATAAATGATGAAGAATCTTATAAAAAACTTAATAATGACAGTATTACAACAATCGAAAAGAATTCTAATGATCTAATAACTAAACTAAAAAATTTAAATATGATTTCTGAAGAAGAAAGTAAAAAATTAAAAAGTTATAATAGCGTCTGTCCTAAATTTTATGGTCTACCTAAAATTCATAAGCCGAATTTAGCTTTAAGACCTATTGTTTCTTCAATAAATTCCCCAAATAGTAAAATTACTAACTTTATTTGTAATATTTTAACAGAATCATACAACACTGATAACATATACTACACAAAAGACTCATTTGAGTTCTCCAACATTATTAACGAAAAAATCATTCCTGAAAATCACTTACTTATAAGCTTAGATGTAATTTCATTGTTCAGTAAAATACCTTTAGATTTATTAAAAAGTAGCATTACTAAAAGATGGGAAAGGATTCAAAACAAATGTACTATTTCACAACAAATATTTTTAAATATAATAGAATTTATTTTTAACAGTAACATTTTTTCTTTTAATCAAAAATTTTTCAAACAAACTCTAGGGACACCTATGGGATCCACAATATCACCAATAATTGCACAATATGTCATGGATGATTTACTTGACTCTTGTATTCCATTACTTTCTTTTGAAATTCCTTTTATAAAAAAATATGTTGATGATATTTTTTGTTGTATTCCTTATAATAAATGTAATGAAATTCTTTCAACCTTTAATAACTATAACCCATTTTTACAATTTACTTTAGAAATTGAAAATAACAACCAACTTGCTTTCCTTGACACTAATATAATAAAATTAAATAACAGTTAACAATTGCAGATTGGTACATTAAACCAACTAGTTCCGGTAGATACTTAAACTAAACTGCTGGCCACTCGAACTTACACATAGAGATTTTTAGGCAAAATTTAAAGTTCAATATTTTCAACAGGAATTCAAATTTTTGAACGCGTCTTGCAGATTTTAAGAGCTAGTGCTTTTCGGATCAAGCTGCATGACGTATATTGATCGTAGGACCATAGGTTTATTATATACGGGGTGATCAATGAAGTCATGCAAAAAATCAAAAAGTTTGTATGAGTAAAATTTCCGTAAAAAAATTTTTTGGTTGTTGCAATATGGTTCGTTACTAAGGTAACATCAATATCTCTAGACGTTTTTGTCACTTTTTGTATTAAGGCCCTTAGGTCTTGTACACGCTACTAAACATAAAATTTGGGTAGCAAAATTTTTAAAATGCTATAACTTGACATTGGATTGACGGTTCTTGATGATTTTTACGGATTTCGAATCCTTATTTCACGTAGATTTTCTATAATCTAAGCATTTTATTTGGGGGTTGAAATATACAGGTTGAAATTTACACATTATACCGGGTCGATAATAGACAAAAACCTAGCGACAAGAACAAGTTTATTACATTATATTCTACAATATTCAAGATTGGTTAACAACGGCCAAAAGTCAATTCTTACAAAATTTCTAATTCTAAACCTAATTTAAAGGTTCCTGCAATCCCTAAAAAATCCCTACTTTGAAATTGACGCGTCGCGTAGAAATTACAGCCGATCATAAATATGGGCATGGGGGTAGACAAAGAACTGAATGACTCTTTGAGACAATAAACTGGGGTGAAAGTTTTGGACAGAACAGTGAGAAGGACATTAAACAAAAACAACTTGAGGTGAGAATTTATTTTTACAAAAACTTAAATAATGCCAAACCTTAGAGCGCTTCGTACCCTACGTTTTTGTCTATTATCGACCCGGTATAATGTGTAAATTTCAACCTGTATATTTCAACCCCCAAATAAAATGCTTAGATTATAGAAAATCTACGTGAAATAAGGATTCGAAATCCGTAAAAATCATCGAGAACCGTCAATCCAATGTCAACTTATAGCACTTTAAAAATTTTGCTATGCAAATTTTATGTTTAGTAGTGTGTACAAGACCTAAGGGCATTAATCCAAAAAGTGACAAAAACGTCTAGAGATATTGATGTTTCCTTAGTAACGAACCATATTGCAACAACCAAAAAAATTTTTTGCGGAAATTTCACTCATACAAACTTTTTGAATTTTTGCATGACTTCATTGATCACCCCGTATATAATAAACCTATGGTCCTACGATAAATATACGTCATGCAGCTTGATCCGAAAAAAACTAGCTCTTAAAATCTGCAAGACGCGTTCAAAAATTTGCATTCCTGTTGAAAATATTGAACTTTAAATTTTGCCTAAAAATCTCTATGTGTAAGTTCGAGTGGCCAGCAGTTTATATGTCTTATCACAGTAACAAAATGAAAATTAATTTAATTTTAGCTTTAAAAAGCAGAATAGAAAAACTTGTTCACCCTACACTTAAACAAAAAAACTTTATAATTTTGGAAAATATTCTTTTAGAAAACTCATATCCAATACAACTTATCAGACGTATATTATATAATACTAGAAATGACAACATTATCACTCCACAATATAATAATATTATTACAAACAATTCACAATTTTATGGTTCTATCCCATATATAAGAAATTTAAGTCCTAAAATAATTCAAGTATTTAAAAATGAAAATATTAAAATTTCACAACGTAATATAAAATCCATTAATCAACTTTACAGCAATTTAAAGGATAAAGATCCTATTTTTAATAAATCTAACTGCGTTTATAGTATTCCTTGCTCTAACTGTAACAAAAAATATATAGGACAGACTTCACAAAAAATCTCTAAAAGAATTAGTTTACATAAAAGTGACTCAAGATTAAACAAAAAATCAACTGC
Organism: Philopedon plagiatum; assembly: GCA_963971165.1. Classification (NCBI taxonomy): domain Eukaryota; kingdom Metazoa; phylum Arthropoda; class Insecta; order Coleoptera; family Curculionidae; genus Philopedon; species Philopedon plagiatum. The sequence goes on from OZ020194.1 coordinate 40,779,316, forward strand.
ACTCTCCGAACTTATAATTGACACTGGACATACCTGTAACTTTAACGACACAAGAATTTTACACATTGAAAATAATCTAAATAAAAGACTTTTTCTAGAAATGGTTGAAATTAATAAAGAAAGTTGTCCTATGAATAAAAAAACTGACTTACAAAATTTAAGTTCCATATATTCCTTTATTTTACATATAGACAATAATATAAATAATATAAACCAAAATTTACCATAAATAATTTTAGAAAATTAAAATTTTTAAGTTCATGAATAACGTCACATTTTTGACAGATGTTAGAAAATCATAAATACCTTCCCATATTTTTTTGTCAAATGTCTGATTTCTACCTCTGGCATCAACTTAACATATATTTTTTTTCAAATTTTTTATTTACTGTTAAATTCAAAAATATTGTCAAAATTCCAATTAGAATATTTTCAACAATTTTTTCCTAAAATTTCGAAAATTAGATGTCTTTATATTTAAATATAATGTAAGTTTTACTAATTTCCTATAATTTTAAGTAATAAATTATAAATTAATTAAATTTTTTAGTGCCCTGAGGAAGAAATGAAACATTTCGAAAGCTAGGCACATTATAAGAAAAATACAATAAAGACTTTCTGGCCGAATCCCCGTAATCTTTATTTCATTTATATATATATATATATATATATATATATATATATATATATATATATATATATATATATATATATATAGGTTGGCAAACCTACCGACTCGTCATAAAAAAAAGTATCGCTTTTACTCCTAATAAAACAATATAATATTGCTTACTCTGGTCGCTAGCTAGTACGCTAATAAAGTAAAACTTATAAATTCTATCAACCCTCACATTTTTTGACGGTTTATGAAAAAAAAATTACAATCATTTTAGATGAATTAAAGCATGCAGAGCAGAGAAAATTATTGTGCTTTGCACTTTAAAAACCACGAAATTGTTATCCATCTGTTTACTTTATTTTATTTTTTATAGCATTGCAAACATCGACTGGCGCTACCAAGTTTGGAAATCCGGAGTCACATTCACCGACAACTCTTTCCTGTACTCCTTATGGTATTTTGTCTTTTCAATCCTTGGAAACTTCAATAATTTCTTCTTTGCGGCCCACTTGCTTGATGTAGCCGTAGGTTTCAAGACTCTTCGAACCATTTTGCAATCTGTAACGCATAACGGAAAGCAACTGGTTTTGACAGTAATGTTACTGACGATTATCGTGTACCTTTATACTGTCATTGCCTTTAACTTCTTTAGAAAGTTTTATGTGCAAGAAGAAAACGAGGAAGTGGATAAGAAATGTCACGATATGCTTTCTGTAAGTATTTTTACAATTAGCAAGGGCAACGTCAAATAGAAGACTTGTTTTATTCAAAATCTGGTATAAGGGTAAAAACCACTATTTAAATCTGTAGTATTATTTTATCGACTCGTTTTTAGTGCTTCGTGTTCCATCTTTACAAAGGTGTCAGAGCTGGTGGAGGTATTGGAGATGAAATCGAGCCTCCTGATGGCGACGACTATGAAGTGTATCGTATAATGTTTGACATAACATTTTTCTTCTTTGTCATTGTTATCTTGGTCTCTATTATTCAAGGTTAGTATATATTATTTTAGAATATTTAACTCATAGACCCCATAACCATATAAAATCATACAGAACATCCTAAAATTGATATTTTTTTCGTTGATTTAAAAATCATTCCATGAAACTTATCTTCTTATGTAATGTCATATTAGGTTTGATTATCGACGCCTTTGGTGAACTTCGTGATCAACTCGAAAAGGTTATTGAAGACTTGGACTCGCGTTGCTTTATTTGCGGTTTAGAAATCCCTTATCTAGATAAAGTGCCGCATGGATTCGATACCCACGTTCAACAGGAACATAATTTAGCTAATTACATGTAAGTTAAATTAAATTTTAAAACGTACCTTTGGTGTACAGGGTCTTTTTTCATATATTGACACTTACACTTACAGCGCATATTTAAGCACTTATAAAAAATTTGTAAACAGGAAATTTTTAGATTTTTGTCTAGATTTTTGCAATGTTGTACTTGTTTAGACTGGCGACACACGGCGGTCACCTAACCAAGTACTAACCATGCCGGGCGTCGTTTAACCTCATTAAACGTCGCTTATACACATATAATCCCCTACATATTGGCCCGCGATTTTAAAGAGCGCATTTTTCTGATTTCAAAGATCTATAACTTGCTCTTGCTTGGTTAAGCAGTTTTTGAGATTTTAGGGTCCCAAGATAATAGCTAAAAATAATTTAAAGTAAATCATTGTAGCCTGAAATTCACTTGCTTTCCTTCATCTGATACAAGTAGAAATGGCGTTACTTTGGACCACCCCACTCTCTCCCTCTGACGTCACAAGCCCCGCCTCCTTTTCATGCGCATGGGCGAGAATTGTGCGCGAATCCGTCAAACCCAACCTTCCCGGTACCGAGCAAACCAGAGCAAACCTTCCCGGTACCGATCAAGCCCAATCAAACCCAACTGTCATCTGTCAACTCTCATCTGTCAATTGTCATCTGTCATATGTCATACGTCATCTGTTACCTGTCATCTGTCACACTCTTGGGCGTTAGTTACTTGGGCACTATCTATTTGGAACCTATCTATTTGGGCACTATCTATTCTTCTTCTTTCTGCAGCTAAGTCCTTATTCACGATGACGTCACAAACTTTTTCTTTAATCAACCTCACCCAATGTATTTATTTCGTATGTCGCGTATGCATTGAAAAAAGTTTTTCTGCCCAAGGCGAGAATTGAACCCGCACACACCATGCGTATAAATTTTGTATTATATACGTTTCCCAGCTATAGAACCAAGTACGCCATGGTATCGACTTGAACAAATAAACATTGAAAACGATATCTTCAGTGAGTTCGGACGTGACGTAGTAGGTATGCTTTATTTATTTTTGGTGGATAATATAATAATAAAATAGTTTCTTTACATTTACCATGCATCACGTGTGCCAGCCTGCGCACTCGCCGTCGGCGACAGCGTAACAAGTCGTTTGGAAAAAAACCCGAAGAACCTCACGCTATGTGGTACTGGAGGATGCGCATAGAACGAGGTTGAATAAATAAACATTGAAAATGATATCTTAAGTGAGTTTGGGCGTGACGTAGTAGGTATGTTTTATGTATTTTAGGTGGATAATAGAATAGTTTCTTTATATTTGACATGCATCACGTGTTCAACGTGACGTAACAAGTCGTTTGGAAAAAAAACCGAAGAACCTCATGCTGTGCGGTACTGCAGGATGCGCATAGAACGAGGTTGAATAAATAAATATTGAAAATGAAATCTTAAGTGAGTTCGGACGTGACGTAGTAGGTATGTTTTATGTATTTTAGGTGGATAATATAATAATAAAATAGTTTCTTTATATTTAACATGCATCACGTGTGCCAGCCTGTGCACTCGCAGCCGGCAACAGCGTAATAAGTCGTTTGGACAAAAAAAAAACGAAGAACGTCATGCTATGCGGTACTGCACGATGCGCATAGAACGAGGTAGAATAAATAAACATTGAAAATGATATCTTAAGTGAGTTTGGGCGTGACGTAGTAGGTATGTTTTATGTAGTTTAGGTGGATAATAGAATAGTTTCTTTACATTTAACATGCATCACGTGTTCAACGTGACGTAACAAGTAGTTTGGAAAAAAAACCGAAGAACCTCGTGCTTTGCGGTAGTGCATGATGCGAATAGCATGAGGCTCATTAACAAAACATACATACATATGTGTCTATGTATATTTATTAGTTATACTTTATATTTGACACACATTACGTGTTCAACGTGACGTAACAAGTCGTTAGGAAAAAATAATAAAAAAGTAATAATAATAATAATAAATAATATGTTGGTCAGTAGCTCAGAGCGAAAACCATGCGACTCAACAAAGTTCGGCCTCACGTCGTGGTGCGGCCCGTAAAGCACGAGACCAACAAAAAAATCTACAGCGTGTATGCTGTTCATTCATAAATGCAATGTTACGCCAAATTAGCCGCACGACACCCCTACAACCCTCGTGTTAACGACCATTAGTCAACGATCACACAAAAGAAAGCCTTGATAGTTTAGTTTAGTTTAGTTTAGTTTTATTTATTTGTCCATAGGCTATTTACAATAAATAGATTGAACGTCAAAGTTTACAAAAAATAATTTAAAATATTCATGCTTATAATATCACACACAGTAAATGAAATAAAATAAAATAAGATAAGACAAAACAGAACATTTTAAAAAGGTAAAATATTTGGACCACACTATATACTATTCTGGTCAAGGCAACCATTAATACGGCATATAGCGAAAAGAAAGGGATGTAGAAGAATCATATCACCTAGAGTTGTCAGCCAGATATGTTTCAAACTCTGCCACAGAGTAAAAACAGTTTTGTGTTAATATATTTTTAATGTTATTTTTAAATTGGTTTACATTTGTGGCCTCCCTCAAAGGCCGAGGCAGCGCATTGAAGAACCTGCTACCAAAATATAAAGGTGACTTTCTACCAGTACGCTCGCAGCGCCCCCACACTAACGCTCGCTGGTCAATCTTCGAACTGACCGAAGGTTGGGCCGAGAGCCGCCGAGGACTACCGAGTGGGGACGAAGTGTATAACGGTATGTCACCGCTCGCCGGTTGAGCACCGACGAGCGCGCCCCGGCTGGCGGTGGTGCCAGCGATCCTCGTATACCACAATGTTACATGCTATAAAGATTGCATCATCAGCGGAAAATTACTAGACAAAGCGCGCTAAAATTGATCGGCACGAGGCAAGGTCAGCGCAACAGTCGTTTTAATGGTTTAGACACGTTTTTTGAGGTATGAATAAAACTAGTAAGTATAAAAAATTATTTATTTAACCACAATGTATATCGATATTTAGCAACTTTATATACAAAATTAGTTAATAATATTAAACAGGTTACAGCTACGAATACAAGTAAATTAGAAATACTGCTCATATTTTCGGATAAAGATGGGGTTAGTGTAGAATTAGTAGTAGGAGTAATAGTAGGAGATGCGGTCTCATTCTTGCACTTGCTAAGGAACGACATCCATCCTGTTTCACCAATCGTCGAATCTTGAAAGAGAAAGTGAACCTTGTAGCGAAAAGAGCTGCTGCGGCTGTCTGATGGAGGTATCGTGGTGGAGAATACGGGTATGTGACCAGTAACCTTAGGGTTGAAAGCCATCAGAATCCATGGACTGCTAGCGTTACAATCTCCAAAATCGAACAAAACAGATGCGTTTTTAACATTAAAAGGCGTCAAAATGATTTAAAGCGTCGAAGAATAGAGATTTATAATATCATAGAGGTGTATAATTCCACTGGTTAATAACACCATCAGCGGTATTAAGAACAGAGAGCTAACATGGAGAGTTCGGAGCGGTTCTGGTTTTATCTTTTTCAAGCTTCGGGGTGTGATTACCTTTTTCATTTGTCGACACTTCCACAATACTTTAGCTAACCGACAATGTTTAGAGTACTTATAGTGATCGGCTAGCGGATCATCTCCTTCCTTCCAGTCAGCAAACTCACAATGACAAAATGCACATTTAACTATACACGGTGTCCCATATAAGAATGCACACTACAGGGATCTCGTAAACCAGAAGAGATACAAAGATGGTTAAATTAGAGAAAAGTTGCGCTTTGCTGAACCCTTCAAAGTCACGATTCGAAATCTAAAAAAATCCGATTACTTCCGAAGATATTCGGAAAAAACCGCATTTTCCCGATTTCGTTTTTATCTTTTTCTGACTCTATTTAAAAAGATATGACAAAATAAATTTCACATTCTCATTGCCACTTTTTCTGCTCTACAAGCCGGCTTTCTTAGATTTTCAATACGACGTTTCCTTTCTTCGCAACCATCATCAGCTTCATTTTTTTAAATAGTCGAAAAATTTTATTTTATTCCTAAAAAATTATAATTTTAATTCTAAATCCCACGACATATCGCTTCATCAATATTATTTGATGATTATTACGAAGGAACGAAACGTCGGATCAAGAATCTAATTACGTTGTCATGTAGAGGAGAAAAAACTACATGGTAATGTAGATTTTATTTTGACCTGTCTTCTTTTGTGAAATCAGAAAAAAATTAATTGCCAAAATTTATGTTTAAAATTTCAAGAATTCGTAGATTTTTTTCTGATTCTACTGTAAGAGATAGATTAAAATAAATTTTACATTTTTATTGTCGTTTTACTCCTCTACAACATGACGTCATTCAATTTTTGATTCTACGTTTTGGCTTTCCTCGACCATTATCAACTTTTTTTTAAATAATCCGAAAATTTTATTTTAGCACAGTTAAATTGCCCTTGATATTCTGCATTCAAAGACGTATCACAAACGTGCAAGGAAGCAAGATGTTATCAAAAAACAAAATATTTTATTTTTACGCTACAAAAAGTTCATTGAAACAATCTTATTTAATCATATTATGTTCAGAATAACAAGGGCAATTTAACTGAGCTAAAATAAAATTTTCGGATTATTTAAAAAAAAGGTGATAATGGTCTAGAAAAGCCAAAACGTAGAATCAAAAATTGAGTGACGTCATGTTGTAGAGGAGAAAAACGACAATAAAAATGTAAAATTTATTTTAATCTATCTCTTACAGTAGAATCAGAAAAAATCTACGAATTCTTGAAATTTTAAACATAAATTTTGGCAATTAATTTTTTTCTGATTTCACAAAGAAGACAGGTCAAAATGAAATCCACATTTACATGTAATTTTTTCTCCTCTACATGATAACGTAATTAGATTTTTGATCCGACGTTTCGTTCCTTCGTAATCATCATCAAATAATATTGATGATGGATTTTTTCGTCCGAAACGTCGGATAAATGTAAGAAGCGATATGTCGTGAGATTTAGAATTAAAATTAGAATTTTTTAGGAATAAAACCAAATTTTTCGACTATTTAAAAAAATGAAGTTGATGATGGTTGCGAAGAAACGAAACGTCGTATTGAAAATCTAAGAACGCCGGCTTGTAGAGCAGAAAAGTGGCAATGAGAATGTGAAATTTATTTTGTCATATCTTTTTAAATAGAGTCAGAAAAAAATAAAAACGAAATCGGGAAAATTCGGTTTTTCCTAAATATCTTCGGAAGTAATCGGATTTTCTTAGATTTCGAATCGTGACTTTGAAGGGTTCAGCAAAGCGCAACTTTTCTCTAATTTAATCATCTTTGTATCTCTTCTGGTTTACGAGATCCCTGTAGTGTGCATTCTTATATAGGACACAGTGTATCTAATCGTTGGGTGTAATAAAAACCAGCCTGTGCTAAGTCTTTAGGACTAACTTTATTGGTCCAATTTGCAAACGTAATCAGTCTTTCTTCAAAAGTATGAACGACGCCAAGACCATCGTCTAAGCAATCAGTACAATCTACACTTCGGCTAATCATTTTACGTCTTTATCCTTAGACTAATCGAACTATACTAATTAATAAAATACAAACAGCTATAAACAGACTCTGTTTCAGGAAACTACTTAAATGTCTAACTGCTCAACCACTTAATAGCTAAAAAACAGACCCTGTTTCTGGAAACAACTAGGAAACAGCTAAAAACAATTAATAAACAGGTCTGGTTCTAGAGACTTGGTACATCCAGCTTCTAGAACGCCAAGTATCACACTGAGCCTCGAGGGGCTTAGGGTATGATATAAAAGATATTTAAAAAAATACTATCTGGAAAAATAGCCTTTAATTAAAATCTTCTTTGTTATTACTGTTATACTGCTTTAATTTGTTTTACTTTGTTGTAAATTTTACTTTTAGATTTTTATTTATAGTTTGTAATTATTTCCCTGTAATAAGCAATTGTAAATGCTGGTTGGGAATAAATGTATTTAAATTTAAGTATCAAACTTGTTACGATATCGGCATTTAGCAATATCATTGTCTTTTACCATTACTAAGAACCCATACCTATCTTCCATCATTCGGAACAAATATGTTTAAATGCATCGAATGCCATGTCTGTATTAACGTGATCGTTGTAGATTTGTTTCAAGTTTAAGTCGTCCTGTTTAAATAAAATTAATACATTAGCATTATCACGAACCAGCTGTTTAGGTATTTTCGAGTAAGTTTGCGATAAATAGAATGAATCAATTGTATTATGACGACCCATACGAAAATAATTACGTATTTTATCGTGCTTCTCACGTGTTACGTCATCAAATATGAATACAGAGTGAGGTCGGGCACTGGAAGGATCTAGAACTTCATCGTTATCACTGTAACCGAAATAACCTAAACGAGAATGCTTTAAAGCCTGTTGAAGAAAGTCATACTTGTCTTGATGCAGAGATTTTGAACGAGCGTCTACACACGGTGCAAATAAAAACGCAAATTATTTTTTAAAATTTTTTATTTATAAAATTCTATTACACCAAGTGTTTCAAGTTCCCTAAGTACAGCCATTATTTTTCTATGATTCCCCGCTCAACAAAATCAAAAAAAAATTCTGAGTCTGGGTTGAGGCCTTTTTTTCTTACTCTGCAGGAACAAAAAAAAGGAAACCGCCGGTTATACGATCTAAAGTTTGATTCCATTGTCACAATCCCGATATGTAGAAAAAAAAGATAACGCCATTATTGGAATGTATACCCCCCAGCCCCCCTTTACATTCCATATATACTGTTGGCCCTTTGGCCTGTTGGTCAATCGGCTGTATGTGGTTGATTGTCTGTCAAGGGCAATATATTAAAAACATGATGGGTGACTATATTTGGGGTTTAATACGTAAGAATGATTTTGATCACAAAAGAAGAGTACAATTCTTCATATTTATTTTTTTTACAATAATTCCATTAAAATATAAGTACATATTATGTATATTGTTGTATTTTGTTATGATACCTTAATACCTACTGCACAGAAAGTTACTGTTTTGCCTTAAATTGCATACCTAATACCGATTTCCTGCTTACAAAGTCAAAGTTTTTCGGAAAAAAAATTAATTTCCTTATTGAAAAACGAAAAAGCAATAACAATAAAGCATGCACTATCCAGACTCAAAAATCGTGTTGACCGGTGATTATTGTTTCCGTTATTTTCTTCTTCTAAATATTTCAGCTTATCAACTAGCTCATTCACATCCTCATACTTTAATATGTCGTCCTTCGTTATGTATTCTTCTTCACTAAGTTTCTCAAGTACAACCTTCTGTTTGGATATTTTAGACACTGTCGACAAATTCTTTAAATTAGATGTGAAACTTCTCTGAGGCGGAAATAGTTTTGATACAATGTGTTTGTATTTCCAACTACCGCTTGAACTGATGTGTGCATTTCGATAGAATCCACGTCGATGGACGTTGGTCAGTCAGAGTAGTTCCTTGTAATCCGCTACCTCGTTCTCCGTATATCCTTCCGGCTTCTGTTCAGTTAATAACTTTAACAAACCATCTGATAGAGGATATGTTTCATTCTTAATCAACAAAATGTTATCACCAAATTCATCCGGTGTGTTTCCAATAAACCACTTTGATCCATCCGTACGAAAACCAAATACGTTTTTATCAGCCATTGCTGCTAGTTTTAATTTAATTTTACGACTCGCCATCTTATCGCTATGACGTATGCAGTACTAATGAGGTTGTTAACAGATGTTTATGCCTTTATTTGTACACAACGCCTACAAAACACCTACACAACACCTACACAATACCTACACAACGCCTACAAAACGCCTACATAACGTCGACACAACGCAAACACCTACACAACAATAAGACAAACGTCACACTTAGGTATCAAAAAAAAAACATCACACCGACGACAGACAACACAAAGACAAACGCCATGAGAAAAGCTTGAATCCTTTGGAGACAGAACCTGTTCTATTTATATATTTTTCATTCATTTTACACTAAGTGGTACACCTGAGGTGGTCAAGATAGCGTATTCCGTTAGTTTTAATTCAGAAAAAGAAAGAAAGAACTTTAATACGCAGGAAATGGAATTACCTCAACGAGGAGATTTATTGGAATGGTTTAGCAAAACTGTAATCGAGGCGTTAATTACACAAATTCAAACATACCAAGCACCTATTCGATTCGTAAATCTTAATGCGAACATTAATCTACGAGGATGTTGATCTTATATGGAAACGGTTGCTGAGGCACGAAGAAGGGAGTGGTACAGACGAAATTTGTAGCTTAAGTAGAACTTGTAAGAAATGTTTAGTATACTGTCGACCAGTGGCGGAACTTCAAAATTTGGCCCCCCCCCCCGCAAATTTTATTTTTCAGGCCCCAGAGCCTCTAGCTATGGCCGGTCCTGGTATTAAACGTGACGTGTAATTGCATGAACGACACTCTGGGCCATGGGCCCCCTAGAGGCCCGGGCCCCCCCGCATTGCGTCCTCTTGCTGCATAGTAGTTCCGCGCCTGCTGTCGACCGTCAAGCGATTAGCATGTCGGAAATATTAAAAATTATTCTTGCCAACATTGAAGAAGTATTTAGTCGGAACCAGTATTATGGGGCCTGTTTACTTGCAACTTTAATGGTTTGGAAACTTGCTAAATATAATGTAGATATAGAACCAAAATGAGGAAAGATTTTCTATGATGAAATAGGAGGTAACATTCATTTTTGGGACGTGTTTGAAGGAAAAATTTACGACCCCACCGTTAAAGTGTTGAAACATATGACACCATCTGTGGATCTTACGAAGTTTGTGTCTAAGGAAGATACTATTATGGACTCAGATATGGAGGCAGTAGAAATGTTGGATATTTTTAATCAGTTCCGGAGAACAAACACAACAGACCTTTACTTTTCCAACGCTCCAGATAAATTTAAAACTATTAGAAAAATCATCCATAGAAATGTATCTAAATGTTTTTAATAAAGAATTAAACTAGGTCCTTTATATGTTTTATTACCTTAAACAATCAAACCTAACCTCAACAAATGTTCTATTGTCGGTGGTACAAAATTATTCGAAACTTAAACAATCCTCAGCCTCAGGCTATAAATAGAACAGGTTCTGTCTCCAAAGAATTCAAGCTTTCCTCATGGCGTTTATCTTTGTGTTGTCTGTCGTCGATGTGATTTTTTTTTGATACCTAAGTGTGACGTTTGTCTTAATTGTCTTATTGTTGTGTAGGTGTTTGCGTTGTGTCGACCTTATGTAGGCGTTTTGTAGGCGTTGTGTAGGTGTTGTGTAGGTGTTGTGTAGGTGTTTTGTAGGCGTTGTGTACACATAAAGGCATACACATCTGTTAACAACCTCATTAGTACTGCATACGTCATAGCGATAAGATGGCAAGTCGTAAAATTAAATTAAAACTAGCAACAATGGCTGATAAAAACGTATTTGGTTTTCGTACGGATGGATCAAAGTGGTTTATTGGAAACACACCGGATGAATTTGGTGATAACATTTTGTTGATTAAGAATGAAACATATCCTCTATCAGATGGTTTGTTAAAGTTATTAACTGAACAGAAGCCTGAAGGATATACGGAGAACGAGCTAGCGGATTAAAAGGAACTACTCTTACTGACCAACAGCCATCGACGTGGATTCTATCGAAATTCACACATCAGTTCAAGCGGTAGTTGGAAATTCAAACACACTGTATCAAAACTATTTCCGCCTCAGAGGAGTTTCACATCTAATTTAAAGAATTTGTCGACAGTCTCTAAAACACCCAAACAGAAGGCTGAACTTGAGAAACTTAGTGAAGAAGAATACATAACGAAGGACGACATATTAAAGTATGAGGGTGTGAATGAGCTAGTTGATAAGTTGAAATATTTAGAAGAAGAAAATAGCGGAAACAATAATAATCATAGAAAAATAATGGCTGTACTTAGGGAACTTGAAACACTTGGTGTAATAGAATTTTATAAATAAAAAATTTTAAAAAATAATTTCGTTTTTATTTGCGCCGTGTGTAGACGCTCGTTCAAAATCTCTGCATCAAGACAAGTATGACTTTCTTCAACAGGCTTTAAAACATTCTCGTTTAGGTTATTTCGGTAACTGTGATGTATGACCAGTGGCAACAATATTATGGTCAGTCTCCATGGTAGCATGGAGCAGTTAGCTGTAATCTGGCCACACATCTATCAAAAAGATATGTTAATTTATGCTAAATAAAAAGTGACTCAATCCATCTAAAGCGTGTTTCATAACTATACTAAAATATGTAACATGGTGGCAGCGGGAAAGTGAGCGCTTTAAGTTTGGTATAGAGAAAAAATAATTACAAACTTTTGCAAGAAATCTAAGCAGCTGATAAAGTACGGGTTGATGTTCGATTTCTGTGTGCTGCGTTGGTGAAGTAAATATTTACGAATATATTAATATAAAAACAAGTGTTAATCATGGCAGAAGCTAGAGCACCTGATGAATTTTCCTTTAAAGCTAGAGCACCTGAAGAATTTTCCTTTAAGGGGGACGTTGCGAATAACTGGCGATTATGGAAGCAAATGTTTGAATTGTTCTTGTTGGCAAGTGGCAAAAGTGGCAAAACTGATGAGGTAAAAATCGCAGTATTATTGAATTTACTTGGCACTCAGGGAATTCAAATATATAATATATTTGAATACGCAACAGGAGAAGACAAAACAAAATTAGATGTGATCTTAAAAAAATTTGATGCCTATTGTAATCCATTAAAAAATAGAGTGTTTGAGAGATATACATTTTTTAAAAGAGACCAGTTACCAGGGGAAACAGTCGATGAATTTGTTACATCACTTAGACATTTGGCACCAACTTGTGACTTTAAGGAAAAGGATGCTTTAATCAGAGACAGAATAGTCATTGGTGTCAAAGATTTGCGAATCCAAGAGAAGTTATTGCAATATCCAGATTTACAATTAAACGATGCTGCAAATATATGTCGCACCATGGAAAGTAGCATGAAAACTCAAAACGAAATTCATAAAGATGCAGTAAATGTTGATGCAATAGGTCAGACACGAAGACGTTACCAAGACAGCAGATTCCAGAAAACCAGAAATTATCCTATAAGAACCTCAAGAGCATCGTACAAACCCGCTTCATATAATAATTGTGGACTGCAACACCCTGCAAATAGATGTCCAGCATTTTATCGTGTGTGTGATTCGTGTCAACAGAGAGGACATTATAAAAAGTTCTGTCATCAAAAAACTGATGTGTATGAGGTTGTAGAGGATACAGGTATTCAAGCAGCAGGATCAAGTGGTAATAGAGAAAATGACGATATTGATCATAATGTTATTGTCTGGTCAATAACAAGCTCGGTTAAGGTAAGTGCCGTAGAATGGTTTGAGACTATATCAGTACCATTGCTCCCAAAAAAAACTAGGACAACAAAAGTGTAATACTGGGACAGCTGAGTTGTAGCTCCCAGACTTTAAGGAGGTACTCTGAAGGTGTAAATATTAACACCTTACCCTGTAGAAAGTAACCTTGGTTACAAGATTGTTACCTTTTGTACTTTGCGATACAAGGTGAAATCAAAAGTATGTTTTCATTTTGTCCGAATTTTATGGTTGATATAGATAAAACAAATATAGATATAGGAATCCCAAAGTTATAATTTTGGATTATAATTTTTTTTTTCAATTAATCAAAACAACATATTTTAAGCGTATATTAAACATGAACGAAAATCAAAAAGCGATCAAACCATAAAATTAAATCAAAATCAATAGGTAAAAATGTTAAATCATTTCTAAATCTAAAAAAATCTAAATTAAAATACATTTTATATATTTTTTAATATTTGGTCATTGCACCATTTTTGATGATAACATCTTGCAACCTTCGCGGCATTCTTAAAACTAATTTTCTCGTAGTATTTACGTTGATTTCATCCCAAGCTTGGTTTATTCTTTCGCGGAGTTCCTATTGATTTCTAGGCTGGAAATTATGCTTATTTATAGCCTTTATCATTAAACCCCAAACGTTTTCGATCGGGTTGAGGTCGGGGCTCCTCGAAGGCCGTGGTAAAACATGAATATTATTTTCCTCAATCAAATTTTGAGTAAAACGGGCTTTGTGTATCGGGGCATTATCGTGCTGGAATATATAATCTTGGTCATAAACTGCGCCAACCGAGGGTATCATTACTTGGTGGAGAATATCGCAGTATAGCGCTGCAGTAAGTCTCCCCTCCACGATCTGACAGGCTCCTGGACCCCTAGCACTAATCCAAGCCCAAACGTTTACAGAGAAACGTCCACTTCTATTAGTTTTGTGAGTATATCTCTCATCATATCGCGCACCAGATGGCCTATAAACACGGAATCTCCCATTATTACAAGACTGAAATGTTTTTTCGTCTGAAAATATCACTCTTTCCCACAAACTATTCTGGTTGAGGTATTCATGGGCAAAATCTAACCTGATTTGTTTGTTTCTGTCCGCTAAAAGTATTTTATTAGCTGCACATCGATTCCTTATATCACAATTACGAATTCTCCCCCGAGCCGTATTAACTGACCCTGGGAAATTGGTATCTTCTTTGGCGTTTATGGCGGTTTCAAAGGGGTGATCTCTTAAAAAATCAACTAATTCTCTGTCTTGATCTTGCGTCGAGAGTTTGAGGCGACCAGAACCTGCTTTTCTAATAATATCTCCATGCTCTGCAATTTTTTGCTTTGCCAAGAACACGGTATTTTTGTCGACTTCTACTTCATCTGCTATTTTTCTTATACTGACACCGTCCCGCAATCGACTGTAAATAATTGATTTTTGCTGGGGGTTAACTGAGGCATATTTAGGAAGTAAATGTAAAGTCAACTATTTAAATAAATCAAACTGACAACTGTCACACATGATACCTGTATGAGGTTCAACCTAAGGTAATACGTAATAGTCTAGTAGATCACAGTAAATTTCAGCAAATTTTGTTGTCCTAGTTTTTTTTGGGCGCAATGGTACATGGACATGAACTTTCTTTAAAAGTGGACACTGGTAGTCAGGTGAGCATTTTAAATTTAAGTGACTTTAAAAAACTTGGCCTAAATAGTAACCATATTTCTCCTGTGTTATCATCATTGTTTTCGTATACGGGGCATAAAATAAACATTCTCGGTCAAATCAGTTTAGATTGTGGTTACCTGGAAAAAATTAAGAGTTTGAGTTTTTATGTACTAAACTCTGAAAAACCAAGTTCTATTTTGGGACTAGCTGCTGCTAGAGATTTAAACATTATTGGTAAAAGACATTTTCTGTCAACAGTATTTCTCAATGTAAAGATATAGTAAATAAATACAAATCTGTATTTCTAGGAATTGGTAAAATCAATACACAGTATAAAATAACTTTGGCAAGTGATACTGTTCCTAGAGTGAGTGCTCCCAGAAAAATAACCATTTCTTTAAAGAATAAAGTTAAAGAAGAACTTGATAAATTGGTGGCAGAAAATTTAATTTTATTGTTCCTGTTACGGAACCTACAGATTGGGTCCATCCAATTGTAATTGTGCCTAAACCAAACGGAAATGTCCAAATATGTATGGATCCAAGTCATTTAAATCAATACATTAAACGCGAAGTATATAAAATTCCTACTCAGGAATCTTTATTCGCTGAACTTTCAAATTCTAAATGTTTTACACTTATAGATACATCTTCAGCATTTATGCAGATACCATTATCGTATGAAAGCTCGCTATTGTGTACTATTGCTACTACTTTTGGTAGATACAGGTATTTGACATTACCTTACGGAATATCTTCTGCCCCAGAGATATTTCAACGATGTATGCATGAACTTCTTGAAGGACTAAAAGGTGTTGCTTCTTACTTCGATGATGTTCTTATTTTTGGTAAAGAGATGTAAAGGAACATAATGAAAATCTTGAAGCAGTTCTTTGCAGAATTAAAGCCAGTGATCTAACTTTGAACTATGACAAATCAAAGTTTTGAGTATCTAGCGTTAAATTTTTAGGTCATGAGATCAGTGATCGTGGAATTTCCCCAGATAAGCAAAAAACACAAGCAATTAGTGATATGAACCTCCCTCAAACAAAGAAAGATCTCCAGAGGTTTTTAGGAATGACAGTGTATTTGTCAAAATTTATTCCCAACTTGTCTCAGGAAACAGGAATCCTTAGGAAATTACTCAGTGACAAAGTATAATGGATTTGGACTGACAATGAAACCAAATGTTTTAATCAAATTAAACAGCTTGCTACATCTGCTGCAACTCTTGCTTACTTTGATCCTGACTTACTTACTTTCTGTAGATGCCAGCCCTTATGGACTTGGAGCAACGTTATCTCAAAATGGTCATCCCATTGAATATGCACCTGTATCACTAACAGCTGCACAACAGAGATAATCACATAGAGAAAGAGCTTTTGGCTGTAGTATGGGGATGCGAAAGATTCTATTTTTATCTCTTTGGAAAAAGTTTAAAATTCAAAGTGACCACCGCCCTTTGCTTGGTTTACTGAGAAAACCATTAGATGAGCTATCTCCTAGGATACAGCGTATGGCGATTAAGTTATTAAGGTATCAGTTTGAGTTGAGCTATGTACCAGGAAAACATCTTCAGGTTCCTGACACTCTAAGTAGAGATCCTACCTTGAAGAAGATAAATACTGATTATTTGGAAATAAATCTTAAGGTACATTCTGTTTTATCAGCCTCACCTGAAAATAAAATTAGGATTATTAAAGCTACAAATGAAGATCCTGTTTTGCAAAAGATAAAGAATGTTGTACAAAATGGTTGGCCTTCTCACAAGTGTACTGTCCCACCCGAAGTAAAAAGGTACTGGTACTGGTAAAGATGATATTTTTTGTCATCGAGATATTTTATTTTATAAGAAGAGAATAATTATCCCTCAAGTTTTGCGTCAAGAAATTTTAAATGTTATTCATCAGTCCCATCAAGGAGTGGTAATTTATTCCACGAAAATGATGACAATTTCATTTAGTTGTGTTTTTACAGGGTGTTTTTAATTCCTCCTTTTTAAGTGTAGCCGAAATTAATAATAAAACTAAACAATTTTTTTATTGCAAAGTTGGTAAAATGTAATTTAAATTACAAATAATTTACATAAAATATATTTATATTCTATTGAGGGTCATTCATAAATTACGTAACGCTGAAAGAGGGGAGGGGTTCATACGGTCGTGACTAGCCGTTACGGAGGCGTCTGGGGGTGTTTAAGGCACCGTTACGTAACTTTACCAATTACAGTTCAAATAATAACTATCTTTTCCCCTTCATGCGCGTATTGCAGATTTTTAATAAATGTAACTCTCTCAGCGGGTTGCACAAAACTTTTAGTCAAGCGTTAAATCGTATTTCATCGTTAGAAACAAAAGATTCTCAGTTTAACAGAGCGTTAAATTTTTTTTCTTTCTGCAACAGTCCAAATTTTTGGATAATCAATGATTAAACTGACAATTGCCCCTAAAAAACCAAGGTGTTGTTTACTTTTTCATTTGTTTTTAACGAAGAGAGCACTTAACGATGAATTAAACTAATTACACAATATGGTGTGATTAAAGTCATATTTTCGGCAACATTTTTAATAAAATATTGGTTGTTTTGGCAAAAGTTTATGTTCTAGTACAAGAAATTAAAAGACAACTCTTTCCTTCAATATTTTAAAATACAACTATATACACTATTATTGCAGATGGGCATCTAATTTATCATAAACCCAACCTACGCAGGTACCTACCTTCACACACTAACAAAAAATGTAGGAAAAATAAAGTTCATCATGTAATGTGAATTTTACCACAAAATACACTTTTCATCTTCAATAACATACCAAAATTATTCTTTATACCACTATTTTCTTGTTAGGTTTGTGCAAAAATAATATTTTATTGCTGGAATTCTTCTTCTTTTTAAACTATTCATTATAATATTGTAATTAAAACAATTTTCCTTCTATAAAAATATAGATATTCTGCTAAATTTCATTCTCCAACACTTCCGGATTGGCAACAAAGTTTTCCTTGTATCTCTTTATTTATCTAGAGAGGTAGTTATTTTTTTCAATTATGTTTGTCATAACAAATCAAAAAGAAAATTATTATATTATAAAAGTAAAAACATTGGAATACAAGCAATTTTTATATGAATCACTTCATTTGTTTTGATCCGCGGCCCTCTATACAATAAGGCATAACCTCCTAACTATAAACCATAGAAAAATAAAGGGCTTGTTAGAGAAAACTATTTTTTTTAAATATAAACAAAATAAGATCATACCATACATAACCTACAGATTTCAAAGATGTCTTTGATGTAACCTAAAATATTTCTCTCTTCGTCTTCCAGTTATTGCTGGCCCGTGTCAATGTAACAGGTCAGCCAGCTCACCTCCCGGTATCGCGCTTAGACCAGAGCTCTTGCAACCCACAGGGACTGTGTACACATTACTCCTTTATTTTTCTGTGGTTTTGAATTTTGACATAATAGGCGTTTTTCAGAGTTTACCGGTTGACCAACCGGTTACAATCGGAAAACGCTCTAGCACAACCGCCTTTACCTAAGACGCTTGTGGTCTGGGGCGTATTCGATTGACGAAAATTGAATCGATTCGGATAGGTTTAGGAATTTCGAGTGAAATACATAATTAAAAAAAGGCAGTAGAAAGAGATAAAATACCATTAAAGTGTCATAAAATGATCCAGATCGATAAAGTCAATTGAATAAGAGACATGGCCCATACTCCGGGAGGTTATAGTTTTCTATAATCGACACAAAGCGATCGTGTTGTTTTTGTCTGCCGATCATTTGATAGCGAACGTAAAACAGAGCGAAAAAATATCGCTTTGCCCCTACAAATAGAATTCTAAGATCTCGCGGAGTCCCACTGCCGAGGCGTATTAATAGGTCTGTTCGTTTGTGGTGCACGAAACTGCACTAACACACCCTTCTTTTTTGTTTGTGAAGACACCCATTAAAAACAATCAATTTACGTTAATGCAATTTTGTGCAACACAAACGAAAAGTGACCAGGTTCACTTCAATTTTTGTAATTCCAAAAAAGGTCTGTTCGTTAGTGTGGCACGAAACTGCACTAACCTACACTTTTAGGTTTGTTCTTTTATGTTGCATGAACCTGCACGGATTTTTTGCTAATGGGTATCCCCCCCCCCCCACAAGTAAAAAAAAGTGAAGGTTAGTGCAACACAAAAGAACAAACCTTTTGTGTTGCACAAAACTGCACTAACCTAGTTTTTTTTGTTTGTGGAGACACCCATTGGAGAAAAATCAGTGCAGGTTGGTGCAAATTGTGTAATACAAAAGAACAAACCTTTTGTGTTGAAACTGCAGTTACTTGCACAGATTTCGTCTAATTGATATCTTCTTACATAAAAAAAAGTGTAGGTTAGTGCAGTTTCCTGCAACACAAATGAACAGATCTTGTTGCCATCGACTTTTTTAAATTTAAAAAGTAGATTAATGCCACAAAACAAATTTTAAAAAATTATTGTTTACCCCTCTAATTTTCTTTATGGAACTTTTCTAGTTTTATAAATTATCAGGAAATAAAAATGAACAAAAGTATTGATATAAATTAACGTAAACTTATATTTTAAAAAATCCTAGAACATATTTTATTTATGTAAAAGTAACAAATTTCTATTTATAAAATATTTCAACATCTATGTCACCAGTAGGAAGGTACTAAGGTACCTATATTATTTTGAACCAGTCTTCACATTACATCTTTGATATATTCTGTGACTTATCTATAACCTGTAACAAAAGAAAATTGAACACATAATAACATGTAAAAGTCTACGTACATGATTACATAGTAATCTGAATAAAACCAATATGCAAAACAACCCAAGTAAATAACTTGTTTATAGATATCTTATTCTTAAATAGTAACGTGTATGGGGATATGGGTTTTATATTCACATGATAAAAATGGTAGTTAAGTAAACGTGCCACAAAAAAAAAATTAGAGTTAATGAATCATGAGCAAAAAGTTTATTAAAGGAAAAAGAGCAAAATTTTACTTCAACGAAGTTGAGGTGGATTAAATAAATACTCTACAGTTTGCTTGAGTTTGAGCGTGACACATGGTTAAAAAAATTATAATCGTTATACTACCAGCAATTAAGTTTAAAAATTGACCCGTATACCCACCCAGACAAAGATGTTTTGTTAGCTTAACTGGACAAAAGTTATATAGTATGCTAGTACGGGTATAAACACAGAACTTGAGGTAAAAATAAAAAACAAAATTGTATTTAAAAATTTTGTAACGTAGGTAGTGATAGCTACATATTTAACTAAGATATTAATATTGATGACAATATTTTACCTTAACAAGAAAATAACAACAAAGGTTTCGTTTCCAAATTTTTTCCTTGGCAGTAAGGTATTTCGCCGAATATTGATTGTGTCTAGGATAACCTCTCAAATAACATTCATTTAGAACTCCATTCCTCACATGTAGGTTTATCAGGAAGTATGTTTTTGTGCTTTATCTTCCATCACAAGTTCGATTTTTAGGGTTAGGAATTCTCATTCTTTAGAAATATTAAAATCTTTTGAATGCACCTAAAACAAACACATAAATGGATAATAATGACAAGAGGATAGTAGTTAAGGAAGCTGAAAAGCAGCTAATTTTTTATGTATAGCATTTTTAACGCAAATTTTAAAAATTAACAGAAAATATATACAAATTTGGCTAGTATCTGTACGGTATTTTATGGGTCAATGGTTTCATACAACTTGCCTTAGAAATACATATACATATGTTCAGAAGTTTATTGTCTTCTATATTTGTGTAATTTTTCTATTCGCTTTGCCTATTTTCCCAAAAATATTTTTTTTGATTCAAAATAACTTCGCTTTACAAGAAATACAAAACGCTTTGCTGACATTAAAATATTAAAATCTGACGTTTATCATTCGAGTTTTTCCGAAACTGCGACCGCTTCCAAATCTAAAAGCCGATGTTAAGCGATTGCTGTTTCAAGTAGGCCTGGGCCGGCTTTGATTAAATCTTGGGTAACTTGACCAAAATTTAACAACGCAATAAAATTTAACACGTTGTTAGCTAATCACGTATTAAATGTTCTTTCTGCAACCCGCCGTCTGTGTACTAAAAAAGATATTAAAAGAATATTGGTATCCTATTATTTGAATGTACGCGCTTTTTATAAAGTTAGGGGGGTGATAGGATTTTGTCGTTACGTAACTTGGGAGGAGGGGGTGAAAAGCTTCGTTACGGATCGTTACAAGAGGGGAGGAGAGGGTAAAATTACTCAAAATTAGCGTTAAGTAATTTATGAATGACTCCTTGGTAAATCTTTTTGTTGATAGAAAAAAAAATGTATAAAGTTTTTACGGAGAACCAGAATAATATCTAATTGAGTATGAATGTATATATGTATGTGTATATGTATATGTATATGTGTAATTATATGTGTGTGTGTGTATGTATGTATGTATGTATGTATATGTATATGTATATGTATATATATATATATATATATATATATATATATATATATATATATATATATATATATATATATATACAGCGTGTCTTCGGAAGTTCTTACCATATGGACAAAAAATTATTATTGATTTTACGAAAAAAAGTGCCTCTTCATAAAAAGTTCTGCATCGTGAGAAAATAGCATTTCCATTCAAAAATTTGATCTAGTACATTCAGGGTGGCTCAAAAATGTAAAAGTCCTAATACACGTGAAGCTAAAAAGACATAAAATCGTTATTTAAAGGTAAACTGTCACTGCAAATGTGCTAGAATTAACTTTTTTAAGGTTCCTAATTCGTTCTGATCCAGGCCATTCCATAATTCTACCACACATGTGCCCAATTCTTTTAAATTTTGAGGTTGTTGGTCTTGACGATGTAACCGCCTTCCCATAATATCCCAACATGTTCAATAGGATTTAGATCGGGGCTACGAGCGGGCCACTCCATGTAATTTATCCCAACTTCGGCCAGGTACCTAATTTCTTACATTAAGACCAGTGTGGGGACGTGCGTTATCATGCATAAGCAAGAAGTTGGGTCCTATGTATGGTGCATAAGGTACAATGTGTTCTCCAACGATATCTGAAATGTACCTTTCAGAATTGAGGTTTCCATTTACAATTACTAAGTCAGTTCGTGCCGTCAGAGATATTTCACCCCACACCATAACAGATCCACCACCATATAAAGTTGTGTGCAGGAAATTGCATTGACTGTACCGCTCGTGAGGTTTCCGGTAGACGCGGACGAGTCTATCACAATTGAATAAATTGAACCTCGTCGGTCCAAAGAACATGTTCCCGATCGCCTTCTAGCCAACTAACATGGTCATTAGCAAAATTTAGTCTGGCCCTTCGATGATCTCTTGTTAATGCAGGTCCTCGAGCAGCAATCCTGGGTCTTAGATTTGCTGCTCTTAGACGTCGACGCACAGTTTGGACGCATAAAGGCGGACCATCTGCATCTTGAAGCTGCGATCTCAAATTCCTTGCAGTGATAAATCTCTGTCTTATAGCACTAACTCGCAAAAAACGATCCTGACCAGGAGTAGTTACACGAGGTCTACCTTGACCTGTACGTCGCGAATGCCCTCCTGTTTCTCTGTACCTTTCAACCGCCCGCGCTCTAGTTGTGTGATGTACTGGCAATCTTCCAGCTATGCGGTTGTAACTCCACCCTTCACCATGTAACGTAATTGCCTCGACACACTCATCACGAGATAAGTTTCTGGTTTGTCGTTCCATTATCTACGAATTATTACTGAACTGTCAATAAAAATGCGTTGTCATTTTTGACGTTGCCCGGAAACCGATGTTCATACCCTGCCAACAATGATTTCTTCTCTTATAACACCCGATATAAATTTCTGAATTAATCCATTCTTCGCAAATTATTGAAGAACGGAAGGAAGCAACAAAACCTCATTCTGATCATTTCCACTGTTACCAATTTTCACTAAATTCGAGCAAAACTTATAAAAACCGCAATTTTTTTAACTCCCTGTATCTCCTTTATCAATAAAGATATCAAGGAGTTTGAAAAACCAAAATGTTAAGAAAACTTCACTTTAAATTTTCATGTTATATGCGGTTTGCTACTGATTCATTCTACAGGGTGTTTCAAACTGCGGCAAAAAAACGGCAACAAGGTTAAACCCCTGTATAACGAACATGATTCATTTTTTGTAAATAACACACTTACTTACCCATCGATTTATAAAGAATGGACCCAAAGCGAAAAAAAAAAGTTTTTCAAAATCGGATTAAGGGTTGAAGAGACATTAAAGGTCAAATTTATGTGTTTTTTTATGTTGTGCGGTAATTAAGTTGCGCAGTGTAGTTAAAGCACAACTTATTTTTCTTTTTAATTACATTTTATATTTTTGGTGTTCGTCAAAACACAAATATACCCAAGGTTTATACTATAAATTTGTTTCAGACTTTTTTCGCAAATTTATAAAGAAAAGGTCAATTTTAGTATGTACTTTCGACAATAAAATTAGAGATCTAAATCCATTTTAACAACACGTTCCAAGATGAAAGTCATTTGGAGACCAAGCAAATCGCTGAAATATTTTAATAACTCATAAATTTTAAACGGTGACTTATTGACACTGACTTGTCAAAACCTAACTGATCAATTAAAAAATCTTAATTTAAACCAGTACTAAGTCCTAAACCTTTTTAGTAAACCTGAAAGTAAAAGCTCAGCACTCGAAAACTGATGAACTATTAGTCAAAAATTATATGTATGTACTATTTAAGTATTATAAAAACCTATAAAATTAAAATATTTAAATTAAGTTGTTAGTCGACGTTAGTCGTGTCAGTCCTGTTATTAGATATTAAAAAATTCAATTAGCGTAACAAACAAACCGGATAAAAACTAAAAATATTCTTTGAGAAAAAAGAATTGAGACTTGTATAATATCAATTTAAAACTTAATTTTAGAAAAGATGTATTCACTAAAATCAGTTCAATAATTTTACTGATATAAGGGTTAAAGATCGTTAGTACTGAAAATCAAAATTAATTTAATAAAAAAAATGTTGCACCATAAAGGATTTCCGTAATGTTATAAATGTTGTATAAACAATAATCGATATCTTTTCTAAAATCTCAAATGTGTTTAGGAATTAAAATTTTTTACAACAACTTTATAGTAAAAATAGGTGAATGTATACCAAACAATGTGGTTTTATAAAACAACCAATGTTATTGAGACTATATTAACAATTAATTCTAATAATAATAATAATAATAATAATAATAAAGTTTATTTAAATTAATTACAATTTAAACATGATTTCACATATGTATATTATAAATAAACTTGCTAAAACCCCCGAAGACGTGCTTGTTGGGGGTAAATCTTATATTCAGCATTATATTATTTTATTACATAAATTATTCAATTTAATAGTTATTTTTGTATTAA
The DNA here is from genome assembly GCA_963971165.1 of Philopedon plagiatum. Taxonomy (NCBI): domain Eukaryota; kingdom Metazoa; phylum Arthropoda; class Insecta; order Coleoptera; family Curculionidae; genus Philopedon; species Philopedon plagiatum. The sequence goes on from OZ020194.1 coordinate 40,803,787, forward strand.
GTGCGTGAAGTGAGTGTTTTTTTAATGGCATATGAGAGTGTCAATTTTTTGCCGAGACCGCAGGTCGAGGCGAAAAATTCTCTCGAATGTGCCATTAAAACACGAATTTCACAAACGAAATACAAACAACATTTTTTGTACAACTGAAAGTTTGAATTAATCGGTAAAATTGTATATTATAATAAAAATTTTACCATATAATTTCACATAATCAAGTTAACAGCCCTGTCGTTACTATAGAAATGGTTTGTTGGCACGTTGCTTGTTTTGTTGTCATACGTTGATAGCTGTTCATATTTATTGCAATTTTTTAAATAAATAGTATAAGTACTTAAAATGGATGTAGATTACGATAGTGATAGCGAGATTCCTTCAGATATAGCCGATATAGCAAATTCGGCTATAGCTAACATGTTACCGGCGAAATCAAAATTTATATACGAGAAAAATTATAACCAATTCCGTGAATGGTGCGGCAAGAAAAATATACAAAAAGTGTCTGAAAAGTAAATTTGTACAAAAAAATTCAATACATTTTTTAAAAAGTTATGTTTTATCGTTTTTTTTGTAAATCATTTTTCTAGTTAAAAAAAGTCTTTTTTTCACCGTGAAAAAAAGTCTTTTTTTCACTGTTAAAAAAACAAAAGGTTTACGTATCGATAGCGATGAAAAAATGTCAACTTTTTTTGACAGTTGTACAAAAAAATATATACATCGTGTCTTCGGAAGTTCTTACCAAATGGCAAAACATTTTATTATTGATTTTATGAAAAAAGTGCCTCTTTATAAAAAGTTCTACATCATGAGAAAATAGCATCGTCATTCCAAAATTTGATCTTGGACATACAGGGTGGCTCAAAAATGTAAAAGTCCCAATCCACGTGAAGCTAAAAAGACACAAAATCGTTATTTAAAGGCAAACTGTCACTGTAAATGTACTGGAGTTAACTTTTTGTATGTTAGTGAATTAGGTTTGGAACATACAGGAGTCCCAAAAATAAAATTATTATCAACTTTACAAAAAAAGTATATCTTCATAAAAAGTTCTACCTTGTAAAAAAAGAGCATGGTTATTTATAAACTTGATGTAGGACAATACGGGGTGGCTTAAACAGCTGAAAGTCACAATTTAAATTTAAATTATTTTGCCACCTGTATTTCCTATATAAAATTTTTGAATAACCATGTTCTTTTTTCACAATGTAGAACTTTTTATGAAGGTATACTTTTTTTGTAAAGGAGACCAAAAAATATTATTTTTGGGACCTCCTGTATGTTCCAAACCTAATTTACTAACATAAACAAGTTAATTCTAGCACATTTGCAGTGACAGTTTACCTTTAAATAACGATTTTATGTCTTTTTAGCTTCACGTGTATTAGGACTTTTACATTTTTGAGCCACCCTGAATGTACTAGATCAAATTTTTGAATGGAAATGCTATTTTCTCACGATGCAGAACTTTTTATGAAGAGGCACTTTTTTTCGTAAAATCAATAATAATTTTTTGTCCATATGGTAAGAACTTCCGAAGACACGCTGTATATATATATATATATATATATATATATATATATATATATATATATATATATATATATATATATATATATATATATATATATATACAGCGTGTCTTCGGAAGTTCTTACCATATGGACAAAAAATTATTATTGATTTTACGAAAAAAAGTGCCTCTTCATAAAAAGTTCTGCATCGTGAGAAAATAGCATTTCCATTCAAAAATTTGATCTAGTACATTCAGGGTGGCTCAAAAATGTAAAAGTCCTAATACACGTGAAGCTAAAAAGACATAAAATCGTTATTTAAAGGTAAACTGGCACTGCAAATGTGCTAGAATTATATATATATATATATATATATATATATATATATATATATATATATATATATATATATATATATATATATATATATATATACAGCGTGTCTTCGGAAGTTCTTACCATATGGACAAAAAATTATTATTGATTTTACGAAAAAAAGTGCCTCTTCATAAAAAGTTCTGCATCGTGAGAAAATAGCATTTCCATTCAAAAATTTGATCTAGTACATTCAGGGTGGCTCAAAAATGTAAAAGTCCTAATACACGTGAAGCTAAAAAGACATAAAATCGTTATTTAAAGGTAAACTGTCACTGCAAATGTGCTAGAATTAACTTTTTTATGTTAGTAAATTAGGTTTGGAACATACAGGAGGTCCCAAAAATAATATTTTTTGGTCGCCTTTACAAAAAAAGTATATCTTCATAAAAAGTTCTACATTGTGAAAAAAGAGCATGGTTATTCAAAAATTTTATATAGGACATACAGGTGGCAAAATAATTTAAATTTAAATTGTGACTTTCAGCTGTTTAAGTCACCCCGTATTGTCCTACATCAAGTTTATAAATAACCATGCTCTTTTTTTACAAGGTAGAACTTTTTATGAAGACATACTTTTTTTGTAAAGTTGATAATAATTTTATTTTTGGGACTCCTGTATGTTCCAAACCTAATTCACTAACATACAAAAAGTTAACTCCAGTACATTTACAGTGACAGTTTGCCTTTAAATATCGATTTTGTGTCGTTTTAGCTTCACGCGGATTGGGACTTTTACATTTTTGAGGCACCCTGTATGTCCAAGATCAAATTTTGGAATGACGATGCTATTTTCTCATGATGTAGAACTTTTTATAAAGAGGCACTTTTTTTCATAAAATCAATAATAAAATGTTTTGCCATATGGTAAGAACGCCCGAAGACACGCTGTAGGTATATATTTTTAAATTGAATAATTTATATAATAAAATAATATAATGCTGAATATAAGATTTACCCCCAACAAGCACGTCTTCGGGGGTTTTAGCAAGTTTATTTATAATATACATATGTGAAATCATGTTTAAATTGTAATTAATTTAAATAAACTTTATTATTATTATTATTATTAATAATTGTTAATATAGTCTCAGTAACATTGGTTGTTTTATAAAACCACATTGTTTGGTATACATTCACCTATTTTTACTATAAAGTTGTTGTAAAAAATTTTAATTCCTAAACACATTTGAGATTTTAGAAAAGATATCCATTATTGTTTATACAACATTTATAACATTACGGAAATCCTTTATGGTGCAACATTTTTTTTATTAAATTAATTTTGATTTTCAGCACTAACGATCTTTAACCCTTATATCAGTAAACTTATTGAACTGATTTTAGTGAATACATCTTTTCTAAAATTAAGTTTTAAATTGATATTATACAAGTCTCAATTCTTTTTTCTCAAAGAATATTTTTAGTTTTTATCCGGTGTGTTTGTTACGCTAATTGAATTTTTTAATATCTAATAACAGGACTGACACGACTAACGTCGACTAACAACTTAATTTAAATATTTTAATTGTATAGGTTTTTATAATACTTAAATAGTACATACATATAATTTTTGACTAATAGTTCATCAGTTTTCGAGTGCTGAGCTTTTACTTTCAGGTTTACTAAAAAGGTTTAGGACTTAGTACTGGTCTAAATTAAGATTTTTTAATTGATCAGTTAGGTTTTGACAAGTCAGTGTCAATAAGTCACCGTTTAAAATTTATGAGTTATTCCAATATTTCAGCGATTTGATTGGTCTCCAGACTTTCATCTTGGAACGTGTTGTTAAAATGGATTTAGATCTCTAATTTTATTGTCGAAACTACGTACTAAAATTGACCTTTTCTTTATAAATTTGCGAAAAAAGTCTGAAACAAATTTATAGTATAAACCTTGGGTATATTTGTGTTTTGACGAACACCAAAAATATAAAATGTAATTAAAAAGAAAAATAAGTTGTGCTTTAACTACACTGCGCAACTTAATTACCACACAACATAAAAAAACACTTAAATTTGACCTTTAATGTCTTTTCAACCCTTAATCCGATTTTGAAAAACTTTTTTTTTTCGCTTTGGGTCCATTCTTTATAAATCGATGGGTAAGTAAGTGTGTTGTTTACAAAAAATGAATCATGTTCGTTATACAGGGGTTTAAACTTGTTGCCGTTTTTTTGCCGCAGTTTGAAACACCCTGTAGAATGAATCAGTAGCAATTGCAAACCGCATATAACATGAAAATTTAAAGTGAAGTTTTCTTAACATTTTGGTTTTTCAAACTCCTTGATATCTTTATTGATAAAGGAGATACAGGGAGTTAAAAAAATTGCGGTTTTTATAAGTTTTGCTCGAATTTAGTGAAAATTGGTAACAGTGGAAATGATCAGAATGAGGTTTTGTTGTTTCCTTCCGTTCTTCAATAATTTGCGAAGAATGGATTAATTCAGAAATTTATATCGGGTGTTGTAAGAGAAGAAATCATTGTTGGCAGGGTATGAACATCGGTTTCCCGGCAACGTCAAAAATGACAACGCATTTTTATTGACAGTTCAGTAATAATTCGTAGATAATGGAACGACAAACCAGAAACTTATCTCGTGATGAGTGTGTCGAGGCAATTACGTTACATGGTGAAGGGTGGAGTTACAACCGCATATCTGAAAGATTGCCAGTACATCACACAACTATAGCGCGGGCGGTTGAAAGGTACAGAGAAACAGAAGGGCATTCGCGACGTACAGGTCAGGGTAGACCTCGTGTAACTACTCCTGCTCAGGATCGTTTTTTGCGAGTTAGTGCTATAAGACAGAGATTTATCACTGCAAGGAATTTGAGATCGCAGCTTCAAGATGCAGATGGTCCGCCTTTGTGCGTCGACGTCTAAGAGCACCAAATCTAAGACCCAGGATTGCTGCTCGAGGACCTGCATTAACAAGAGATCATCGAAGGGCCAGACTAAATTTTGCTAATGACCATGTTAGTTGACTAGAAGGCGATTGGGAACATGTTCTTTGGACCGACGAGGTTCAATTTATTCAATTGTGATAGACGCGTCCGCGTCTACCGGAAACCTCACGAGCGGTACAGTCAATGCAATTTCCTGCACACAACTTTATATGGTGGTGGATCTGTTATGGTGGGGGGTGAAATATCTCTGACGGCACGAACTGACTTAGTAATTGTAAATGGAAACCTCAATTCTGAAAGGTACATTTCAGATATCGTTGGAGAACACATTGTACCTTATGCACCATACATAGGACCCAACTTCTTGCTTATGCATGATAACGCACGTCCCCACACTGGTCTTAATGTAAGAAATTAGCTGGCCGGGGTTGGGATAAATTAAATGGAGTGGCCCGCTCGTAGCCCCGATCTAAATCCTATTGAACATGTTGGGATATTATGGGAAGGCGGTTACATCGTCAAGAACAACAACCTCAAAATTTACAAGAATTGGGCGCATGTGTGGTAGAATTATGGAATGGCCTGGATCAGAACGAATTAGGAACCTTAATTTTAAGTATGAATCGAAGATGTCGGGAGGTAATTCGAGCCAGAGGTGGAAATATTAAGTAATAATAATTTATTGATTTTGATTTTTTTTGACTCTAACTGTTCTTGTTAAATAAAACAATCCGTTCATTTTGAGTCTTTAATTAAGGAATTTATGGTGTACATTTTTTGTCTAATGTACCTCAAATGCCAGTCCATAATTATTGATAAAAAAAAACAAACGTCATTCTGATCATTTCCGCTGTTACCAATTTTCACTAAATTCGAGTAAAACTTATAAAAACCGCAATTTTTTTAACTCCCTGTACCTCCTTTATCAATAAAGATATCAAGGAGTTTGAAAAACCAAAATGTTAAGAAAACTTCACTTTAAATTTTCATTTTATACGCGGTTTGCAATTTCTACTGATTCATTCTACAGGGTGTTTCAAACTTCGTCAAAAAATCGTCAACATGGTTAAACCCCTGTATAACGAACATGATTCGTTTTTTGTAAATACCCATCGATTTCCAAAGAATGGACCCAAAGCGAAAAAAAAAGTTTTTCAAAATCGGATTAAGGGTTGAAGAGAAATTAAAGGTCAAATTTATGTAGTTTTTTATATTGTGCGTTAATTAAGTTCCGCAGTGTATTAAACTGGCATTATCTTAACAAGAAGTCCTATACACAATTTGAAAATGAAAAAAGTTAGTTAATGACTTTCCGTATTAATGAAACTAGGCGCTTTAAAAAATTAGGTTTAATCCTGATAAATTTCAGATAAAGTTTTATGTGTGCCAAAAATGAGAAAATTTGACTGTGTTAAATGAAAAATATTTTAAACCAAAACTTTTTTGCACCGCAGTTGAACAGCATAAAAGTAAAAACGAAAGTGTAATTTCCCACTAAATCTGATTCTGATTGTTTTAAAAGTTTTGCTTGAGCCTAAACAATTTCAGTCTCAGTTGTTTATGAAAATTTGTATTAATTTCATTACATATATTTTTATGCTCTTTGATTAAAAATTTACTTTTAATGTGTTTTCAGAGCCACATTCTTTTAGATATAAGGCTCCCAATCTACTCGTATTGTACGTTACAGTCGTGGTTAAAAAAATGAAAGTAGTTTCTGTTTTCTGTTGTTTTTTTTTAAGTGAACTAGATGTGCCATTTTGTTGTCCACTGTGTTTTTCTTCATGCACCATTTCTTATCATAAGTGACCTTTTATGGACAATCAATTGTATTACAAACCATTTACTTGTGCAGCGTTTTTATACCTACATTGCATGACCCTCAAAGGAGCAACTAAGTAATGCATGATAAAACAAATTAAATACTGATTTGAAAAAAGAAAAATATATAAATTATAAGTTAAAGTCTCCAAAACAAGGGAGTCCCTTTTTAAAAATTTTTAATTTGTTACAAGCACTCCCTTGAAAAGAAAACAGTAACTGATTTTTTATGACTTTTCAGGAAACAAAAAATAAGAAAAAATGTTTGCCGTTCTGTTAGGACCTTATATATTGTTTTGTTTTTTGGCGGGATATGTTTCAAAGGAAAGTCCGTTATATGTGAAATTTTTTTTTTCAAAAAGTTTAGTTGTGTCAGTTTTATGTGACTTACTATTTTTTCATTGCTAATAAGTATTCTTAGAAACCAAAGTTAAAGCTCAAGGGAAAGTCAAAGTCAAAGGGAAAGTTGCTGCCGCGTTTCAGCATATAACTGAGCAGCAGAACAAAGCAAAATAGAGATGTTACCTGGTGACAACTCTTAAGTTATGAAAAGTAAGGAATCGGTTCGCAACCGCAAGCAGGGTATATTTATACTCGATGATGTATAGACTTTATAGAATTTTTCGTATAAGACAAGGATGGTTTAATTTACCTTAAATAAAAATATTTTGGAAAACATACAAATTTGTTGAAATCGTTGACTATTTGTTTTGTAGTTTTAATCGTTTGGGTAAATTTTCTTTTTAGTACCCCTGGACCACTTGCAGAATTTAAATGTGTTCAATTGAAAACGCTCGATGTTTATAGTAGCGATCTTCTTTATTCCTTAACCAACCCACATTTTTGCTAAGAGGTAATTTTTTAGTTTTGACTCAACAGATTCCTCATGTTTCATAATCTTAAAATAATTTTTAAACGATAAAAATTGTTGTATGGACCAAAGATGCAACTTCATTGACAGGCATAACTAAAGCACTTTATTGTGTTCACCATAATTTTTTTGTAAAGAAAAAAATTGTTTAGCATTAAATAAGTTATTATCTAGTATAGAATTACGAACCAAATTAAAACTTAGTGAGCGGTGAAACTTATCCTTTAATTTTTTGACCAAATATCCTGCATAATAATTTGTGTCACATTTCTCTAATTGTTTCGTTTTGAATATTATTCACAGAAGGTGAGACTTCGGACTAATTTTGAAGGAAAAATGAGTTCTTTATCGTCTGAAACAAGGTGAGTTTTGAGGAAATTTTCATTCTTTTGTGAACTATTTTATGGAAGTAAGATTGAACTATTTGAGTCCTCCTGGAAGTTTGATGATTATTTTGATGATTTTAAAAGTGCGAGTATGGTCCTAATTCTAGAAGACAAGCGAAATGCTTTAAATTCCAGCCTCAATGCCTGTCTAATTAAAGAAAACATATTAGGAAGTGACTCTGCTGCCGGCGCCGGCAGCCATCATGGTGCCGGCGCCGGCAGCCCTAACGGTAGCCTTGCTGGGACCAAAATACCTTAATTCAATCAAAAAATGATAAGTTATTATAGTGTAAACTTTAACGAAACTTAAATCTTCCTACAAAAATATAACAATATTGTTATTATTCTGCGAATCTATAAGTAGAAATAGGAAAAACAAACATCAAACTTTTCCTAACATTAAGTCTTCACTTTCTAAACCCTTTTGCGATTCGACCTTATTACTGTATGTCCCTTCGGACGTTCACGTTTTCTGACCTTTCCTGGCATCTCTATGTCTTGTAATTCAAACTTAGGCTGTTATTTATACCTTTTTTCCCATTTCTGAACTTAGATGTTCCACTGAAGAAAATGTAAGTTGCAACCTATTTTAAATTGAAACTTCTGATCATGGTTCGCACACATGTATTGTAATCAAACTTTTCATACCTTCAATAAGAGTGTTCAATTGTCTGATATCAATTTGATTGGAATTCTTGTCTTCTATGGACATGTTGCCATTTTTGAGGTAGAAATAACTAGCAAAGCATATGGATCTTTAACTCTCTGTCTCTGTTTTGCTAGAGAATTAAAATAAGCTTTGGATGAAGTATGATTGTGATTTTGTTCAATCCCCAGGATGCATAGAAATTGTTTACACTCAAGTACTTTCAAAAAAATGCCAGCCTGGCAGCCTGGCTTATACGTGGAACACTTCCTTGTTGACTTTTTATTTTTTGTCTTGAATGGTCTTCCACCTTTAACACAGGCTAGCCTCAGATAATAGTATTTCAGAGCCGGATTAATATTCACCACAGTATTAGGATTTTGTTGTCTTTGATTGTCATTTGTTCTGCTATCACGCAACCAAAACTCATTGTTTGTGGCTTTCTTGTATTCCACCAAAACGCAACTAAAATTTTCATATGAAGGAAATTTATCACACACCCATATTTTATAGTTTTTACGCAAAATTAAAACAACACAATGTATACATATCATTTAAAAGACGAAACTATTATTATTTTAGGTTAGAACTGCCGGCATTCCGCTTTGGCCGTATCTGGATCGGCGCCGGCACCCGAGAAATTTTGTACTCGGGTGCCGGCGCCGGTATCCATGAATCAATATTTTGGGAACCGGCGCCGGAAGCGGAGTCACGTCCAACATATTATCCAAAAAAACCTTGAATTGCCATTTTTGTTAATAAAAATTTATTTTTGTCATTTATATCTTCCTCAAACAGTCCAAATATACCATTAACTCTTTGAACAATTCCATTAGACCGTCAGTAGCGTGCCGTCGCGACGGGGGGCTAGAGGGTGTAAGCGCCCTCCCCCGCATCCGCGTCCTAACTGCGCCTCATAGAGAGATTCGCTGCCTACTATGACCACATACTCTCCAATAAAAGGTAAGTTACTTGGTGCCCCCAAATCATTGTGACCCCCCCGCAAGGCACGCCACTCCACTGAAGGAGGTGTGGTCTCTAGTAAATTCGGCAGAGAATCGATTTTCTTTTTGTTTTAATGGAAACTTTAACTAGTGAGCTAAAAATTTCTTTACCTTTTTTGAGAATGTCAATTATTTCGGTATTTTTTGTTACTAACGCCGCATCGGAATGGATTTATGTCATAAAGTCAGTCAATGTTTAAGGCAGGCGTCAAAGAGATTTTTCATAAATAAAAAAAATCAGCTGTCTCTGATCTGTCTTTATTATTAATTAATTTAATTTTGAAATACACTGTAATTTTCGGAAGCGCTCTAGCCGAAGATGAGGATTTATCTATTTCAAAAGTTCTTATATGACATCAAATTTAAAAATCATTAATTTAAAAGCACCAGCCATTACATTATTACGTATGATTTTAAATAAATGGGGTACACCTGAGCAAAGCCGAGCAAATCCGAACGAAAATTATAGTGTATGGGTGGGTACAATATGTACAAATGTATATCACGAGATCCAGTTCACCCACACTTGTCAGTTTAAAGCGCAATTGACACAGTATGAAGCAACATGATGCACGTAAATTATTGAAGTTGCCAGTCCTTCCATGTAATTGACTACGTTAGTGGGGACTTTTTAACGTTTTTGTTATATATGAATGTGTCCTAGTGACAGGGGCAGATGGGCTCAGGCGGGACACCGGTACGAATCCCGGTGGGCCGGAGTCAAATGGGCCGGACAGATGGGCCGGCAGGCGCCATCCATACGGAAATACGTCATCACTAAATAAAAAAGGTACGGAAAAACATGGATGTTTGCAGAGATATGGCTTTTCTCAGTCCGCACCATTTTCAAAAAATTCAAGATTCAGGAGTACCAACAAATGCATTAAAAGTCCTTTCCGAGAAATTGTTGCAATTTAATTCCCAAGCACCGCCAGAGACGCTTGTAGAAGAATTATACAGTTCTGCCTGCGATTGGGATACCTTTAAACTAACAATTAGGGATTTTTATAATATAAATTTCTTAAAAGATGAAGAGGAAGACCAAGACAAGGAAGAGGGAAAACACAGAAGCATGCAAACGACTTCAGCGCCATCAAAACCAAAACAAAAATGCAGTAGCTGCAAAAATTGTGTGGTATGCTGTTACTTGACCATAATAAATTATAATATGTATCAAGGCGCATTTCAGGCATTAGTAACAGCTTACCAATATTTACTAACTCTTCCCATATCGCAAGTAGCATGTGAATGTGCATGTGTGTCATCGTTTTCAGTTTTAAAATATATAAAAAATCGTTTAAGGAATTCTTTAAAAGACGAAAGGCTGGAATCGTGTATGCTTATGAGCATCGAAAAAGTTTTCTGATAAAAATAAATAATGACGAAATTATAAGTAAATTAGCTGCAACTAGCCAATTACGTTCCATTATTCAAAATTATTTCAAAATTAATTATGTTCGTAAAATATGTATTTTTGAGCAATATTAGTATTTTTTTATAAAAAAGATTATTTTTATACCCTATTTTTTAACATTTTTCTTTGCAAAGGGTAGGAAAGAAATTAATTTTTATTTTAATCACCCAAAAAAGGTTTCGCTATTCTTGTATGCGGCGCTATTCACCTCAGGGGGCTACTTGAGCATAAACCGTCCCGGTCCCATGCCTAGTGAAACCTAATAATAAAACCTCTTAATAAAACCTTATACAAAAGAAACGGCACATTTCATTCTTGAACGTGTGTAGATTAACTTTTTATTAATCAGATATTTTTTGTTTTGAGGTAATAACCCAGGACCCGCCCTGTATACTACTTTTCAAGTCTAACGTATATGTACATTCATATATACTTTTCTATAATCAATCACCGCCGGCGATGCTATGAAAAATTCGGTAGGATTAAAAAATAGTTAATTACCTATGTAGGTATGTATCTGTAATATTTTGGATATCTAATAAATTTTACCTCTCCATCCTCCGATCTTTTGCGAAACTCAAAAATATATGATTTTTCTTTAATATGATTATCGCATTTACGCAAAATTTTGATGGTGTACGTACCAAAAAATAATTGTAAACTATTTTTTGGTATTCTGGGTTTTATTTTTGTATTTGTAGTATATGCCTTTAAATCAAATATTTTCTTGAGCCCAACAGATATTTAAAATGGTCTAAAGAACGCATATTACCACTTGTCCATCTTTTTAGGCTTCGAATTTCACAAAATCCTGTCCGACGGTCAAACCACCGTCGAGAGATATTCTAAATTCTAAATAATTCTCGGCGGCGCGGCGGTCAAACAAGCAACTCAACAGCAAACGAAACGAGGCAACAACGGATAGCATTTCGGCTGCGCGCGGCCGCCGATTACGTATGAAATTCCGATGGCTTTTCTCTCCGAAAGAGAAAATCCATCGAGGGGTATATGGCGTTTATATGAGCATGATCGTTCTTATGCGTAGCTATAATTTTCTTTACTGAAACAGAGTCTGTTTATATTTTATTTATTAGTATAGTTTCGATTAGTCTAAGTGGAAAGACGTAAAATGATTAGCCGAAGTGTAGATTGTACTGATTGCTTAGACCATGGTCTTGGCGTAATTCATACTTTTGAAAAAAGACTGATTACGTTTGCAAATTGGACCAATAAAGTTAGTCCTAAAGACTTAGCACAGGCTGGATTTTATTACACCCAACGATTAGATATAGTTAAATGTGCATTTTGTCATTGTGAGTTTGCTGACTGGAAGGAGGGAGATGATCCGTTATCCGATCACTATAAGTACTCTAAACATTGTCGGTTAGCTAAAGTATTGTGGAAGTGTCGACAAATGAAAAAGGTAATCACACCCCGAAGCTTGAAAAAGATAAAACCAGAACCGCTCCGAACTCTCCATGTTAGTTCTCTGTTCTTAATACCGCTGATGGTGTTATTAACCAGTGGAATTATACACCTCTATGATATTATAAATCTCTATTCTTCGACGCTTTAAATCATTTTGACCTCAGTCATGGCTATGTTAAGTTCGTCCTTCATTCTGCTGGTTGCAGTAGTACACAACGTCTTCTACGTATATCGGTCTTTTAATGTTAAAAACGCCTCTGTTTTGTTCGATTTTATAGATTGTAACGCTAGCAGTCCACGGATTCTGATGGCTTTCAACCCTCTGATTACTGGCCACATACCCGTATTCTCCACCACGATACCTCCATCAAACAGCCGCAGCAGCTCTTTTCGCTACAAGGTTCACTTTCTCTTTCAAGATTCGACGATTGGTGAAACAGGATGGATGTCGTTCCTTAGTAAGTGCAAGAATGAGACCGCATCTCCTACTACTAATTCTACACTAACCCCATCTTTATCCGAAAATATGAGCAGTATTTCTAATTTACTTGTATTCGTAGCTGTAACCTGTTTAATATTATTAACTAATTTTGTATATAAAATTGCTAAATAACGATATATATTGTGGTTAAATAAATAATTTTTTATAATTACTAGTTTTATTCATACCTCAAAAAATGTGTCTAAACCATTAAAACGACTGTTGCGCTGACCTTGCCTCGTGCCAATCAATATGATGGTTATAGTGTAAATCGGTTTGATTGAATTTGACTTAAAAATAATGTATGATTGACAAGCCTGTCAGTGCCAAGAATTTTCAAAATGCCTCGACATTTAACTGAAAATGAAAAAGTTCAAATAATAGCCAGAATTGAAGATGGGTGGCCAATACGTGCATTAGCAGATTTTACCGGACGGAGCAAAATCGCTATTTCAAGATTTAAGCAACGTTGGATTCAAGAGGGGTCTTTGAGAAGAAAAGTTGGCACTGGTCCGGCACGCATTTCCGTCCCTGAACAAGTTGATGCATTTCTGGGATATCTAAGGGCAAATCTTTTTGAAACTGTAAGAAATGCTGTCATTGACACAGGATTTCCTAGGTCTCAACCTACCGCTAGCAGAAGAGTCAAAGAATCTGACTTAAAAACCGCGTAGCTGCGAAAAAAATGATGCTCACAGAAGAACGGAAACAGTCTCGTTTACTTTTCGCCCTAAATTATAACTACCGCGACAATCAGTTTTGGAACACGGTAGTATTCACTGATGAAAAGGTTTTTCAGTCAACATATAATGGACAAATTCGTGTCTACCGACCAGACAATACACGATTCGAAGAACGCTACACTAGCGATCTTGCTTTCAGACCTGGGCGATTTTCAGTAAATGTATGGGGTTGGATAAATGCTTATGGACTTGGTGTCTGCTGGCGATTGGAGGGAAGGTTTAACGCCGAACATTATATGTCTGTTCTGGAAGATATAATGCTCTTGTCTGTTGGACAAATATATCCAAATAACTCATTCGCCTTTCAGCATGATAACTGCCCGGTCCATACCGCAAATGCTGTGAGGGAATGGTTTCATCGCAATAATATTGAAGTCTTATATTCCCGATATTAATCCCATAGAGAATGTTTGGGGCCTAATTGTAAAATAAATATATAAAAGAAATTTTAGACCAAACAATTATAATGAATTATGGGAAGTTATTCACGAGTGCTGGGAAGAGCTTAATCCAAATGTTATAGTGAATTTAATTAACTCAATTCCAGACAGATTGGTTCAAATAGTCGAAAAAAATGGTCATATGACCAAATATTAAATTTTTATAATTTTATTATAAATCATATATTAAATTATAATTAAATATCAATTATAGTTTTCTGTTTTTATTATTGTCATTGGTTACGTTGAGTTTAAAAATTTGCGTTTTAGAAATATTCTAATACATTAAAATCATTTATCACATTTTATATGTTTTTGTTTTGTCTATCGGCATCGATAAGAAAAGCCTGATTTACGCAAATGTGGCAAAATCTAGTCATAAGACTTGTACGCATTTTCAGTGAATACAACTGTAGTAGCATAATAATATTATTTTGCCACACTATGGTGAACTATCAAGGTTTTTTTGTGTGTGATCGTTGATTAATGGTCGTTAACACGAGGGTTGTAAGGGTGTCGTGCGGCTAATTTGGCGTAACATTGCGTTTATGAATGAACTGCATACACGCTTTAGATTTTTTTGTTGGTCTCGTGCTTTATGGGCCGCACCACGACGTGAGGCCGAACTTTGTTGAGTCACATGGTTTTCGCTCTGTGCTACTGGCCAACATATTATTTATTATTATTATTATTACTTTTTTATTATTTTTTTCCTAACGGCTTGTTACGTCACGTTGAACACGTGATATGTGTCAAATATAAAGTATAACTAATAAATATATATAGACACATCATGTATGTATGTTTTGTTAATGAGCCTCATTCTATTCGCATCATGCACTACCGCAAAGCACGAGGTTCTTCGGGTTTTTTTCCAAACCACTTGTTATGTCACGTTGCACACGTGATGCATGTCAAATGTAAAGAAACTATTCTATTATCCACCTAAAATACATAACACATACCTACTACGTCACGCCCAAACTCACTTAAGATATCATTTTCAATGTTTATTTATTCAACCTCGTGCTATGCGTATCCTGTAGTACCGCCTAGAATGAGATTCTTCGTTTTTTTTTTCAAACGACTTATTACGCTGTCGCCGGCTGCGAGTGCACAGGCTAGCACACGTGATTCATGTTAAATATAAAGAAACTATTTTATTATTATATTATCCACCTAAAATACATAAAACATACCTACTAGGTCACGTCCGAACTCACTTAAGATATCATTTTCAATGTTTATTTATTCAACCTCGTGCTATACGCATCCTGCAGTACCGCATAGCATGAGGTTCTTCGTTTTTTTTTTCAAACGACTTGTAACGTCTCGTTGAACACGTGATGCATGTCAAATATAAAGAAACTATTCTATTATCCACCTAAACTACATAAAACTTACCTACTACGTCACGCCCAAACTCACTTAAGATATCATTTTCAATGTTTATTTATTCTACCTCGTTCTATGCGCATCGTGCAGTAACGCATAGCATGATGTTCTTCGTTTTTTTTGTCCAAACGACTTATTACGCTGTTGCCGGCTGCGAGTGCACAGGCTGACACACGTGATGCATGTTAAATATAAAGAAACTATTTTATTATTATATTATCCACCAAAAATAAATAAAACATACCTACTACGTCACGTCCGAACTCACTGAAGATATCGTTTTCAATGTTTATTTGTTCAAGTCGGTACCATGGCGTACTTGGTTCTATAGCTGGGAAACGTATATAATACAAAATTTATACGCATGGTGTGGCCTTGGGCAGAAAAACTTTTTTCAATGCATACGCGACATACGAAATAAATCAATATTTATTTATTCAACCTCGTTCTATGCGCATCCTGCAGTACCGCATAGCATGAGGTTCTTCGTTTTTTTTTCAAACGACTTGTTACGTCACGTTGAACACGTGTTGCATGTCAAATATAAAGAAACTATTCTATTATCCACCTAAAATACATAAAACATACCTACTACGTCACGCCCAAACCCACCTAAGATATCATTTTCAATGTTTATTTATTCAACTCGGTACCATGGCGTACTTGGTTCTATAGCTGGGAATCGTATATAACATGAAATTTATACACATGGTGTGTGCGGGTTCGATTCTCGCCTTGGGCAGAAAAACTTTTTTCAATGCATACGCGACATACGAAATAAATACATTTGGTGAGGTTGATTGATGAAAAAGTTTGTGACGTCATCGTGAATAAGGACTTAACTGCAGAAAGAAGATAGTGTATAGAAGTGATAGTGATAGAAGATAGATAGTGCCCAAATAGATAGGTCCCAAATAAACTGCTGGACACTCGAAACGCACCGATCGATTTTTCTTGCATTTTTTGATAGTAGATTTCGCACAAACTACACAATATGTTGAAATGCGGTTTTCAGTACTTTGAAGTCTTATCCCTTTGTGTTTCTGTCGAAGCCGCGGGAAATTTTAACACTTCATAAACAACTTATACAGGGTGGATAATAACAGATTGAAAATTTTGCTAATTTTCATTCTTAGCGCGAATTTTATTCAGCTGATATTTTTTTCAAATTTACTGACCATACGAATCCTTATTTTAAACGTCAAAAACAGCTTAGCCCGATTTTACTTTTCTTCTCTGTTTTTGAAGATACAGGGTGATTTCTAATTTGTCGTCAATATTTTGAATATGTGAGTGTCAATTAACATCTGATGATTAATTTACATGTTTTTTGATACTAAACGACTTAGTTTAGATCAAAAAACATAGGACGTTACGCACTTGATATTTAAGATATACAGGGTGTCTTCAATCGGCCATTTAGATTTAAATTTCCAAAGGTAATGTTAATTTTTTATTTTCCGCTTTCGAACTGGCTGTATAGGATGATAAAAAACATGTATCCGTGATTTATGTATACTGGTACAATCATTAGGATTGTATACTGGAAGGATTTTTTTAATTTTCTGGTTCCTGAAAGTTTGTAGACGCTACAGGGTGATACATATTTTAGTATTGTTTATGAGTTCTAATTACCAATAATAAGTGATGTATTCTTTTACTTTTTTGATTTGTATAATTTATTTAGGATAATTCAGGTTCGTGCTACATTTTATACAGGGTAATTCAAGTTTGGTGGTCTTGCTAAAATGAAGTCAGGCCCACAATTTTCGGAAAACAGCAAATTCAAATTATTTAGATGTTCAAGTAACAAGCGAGGGCATTTAGCTCTACGTCTTAGTCTAAAAGAAGGGTTGTGTTAAAATAAGTTTAATAAATTAAATTCTTAACAAATTTATCATAGGTTGTACAGTCCTGTACAATGTGAGTCGTCATTACACGCGTAACTTAATTATTACATTGTTTTACCTAAACGTGTCAGTTACTATGGTAATTCAACAAAGGTTTTCAATATTGTCATAATAAATACAACGTTTGGCAATTAGGTATTAGATAAGTCATTATAATTTAATTAAAATGACGCGATTGAGTAAATTAGAGCAAAGAAATTGCTTAAGATTGTTAACCGATGGATTAGCGACACCGACAGTAGCCGATCTGTATAATGTCGATAAAGCTACCGTAAGTCGTCTCAAGCAAAGGTTTATTGCAACGGGAGACGTTGCCTATCGGCATGGACATCGGAAAAAAATTCCAGCCCTTGCGGGGAGGAATCCCCTCCGAGAAGCACGGGTAAAATTCCTGAAAATTAAACGAAATCATGCGACGTCAAACAGGGCTTGTCGTTTCTAATAGTACTATCAGACGATATCTCAACAAAAACAACCTATGTGAAATTTGTTAATGTTTGTTTAATTTATTAAACTTAATTTGACACAACCCAACCCAATCAAGACCACCAAATTTGAATTACCCTGTATAAAATGTAGTACGAACCTGAATTTTCCTAAATAAATTATAAAAATCCAAAATGTAAAAGAATACATCACTTACTATTGGTAATTAGAACTCATAAACAATACTTAAATATGTATCACCCTGTAGAGTCTACAAACTTTCAAGAATCACAAAATTTAAAAAACTCTTTCAGTATATAATCCTAATGATTGTACCAGTATACATAAATCACGGATAGATGTTGTATCATCCTATACAGCCAGTTCGAAAGCGGAAAATATAAAATTAATATTACCTTTGGAAATTTAAATCTAAATGGCCGATTGAAGACAACCTGTATATCTTAAATATCAAGTGCGTAACGTCCTATGTTTTTTGATCTAAACTAAGTCGTTTAGTATCAAAAAACTTGTAAATTAATCATCAGATGTTAATTGACACTCACATATTCAAAATATTGACGACAAATTAGAGATCACCCTGTATCTTCAAAAACAGAGAAGAAAAGTAAAATCGGGCGGCAAGGTTGTTTTTGACGTTTAAAATAAGGATTCGTATGGTCAGTAAATGTGAAAAAAATATCAGCTGAATAAAATTCGCGCTAAGAATGAAAATTAGCAAAATTTTCAGTCTGTTATTATCCACCCTGTATAAGTTGTTTATGAAGTGTTAAAATTTCCCGCGGCTTCGACAGAAACACAAAGGGATACGACTTCAAAGTACTGAAAACCACATTTCAAAATATTGTGTAGTTTGTGCGAAATCTACTATCAAAAAATGCAAGAAAAATCGATCGGTGCGTTTCGAGTGTCCAGCAGTTTAGATAGTGCCCAAGTAACTAACGCCAAAGAATGTGACAGATGACAGATGACGTATTACATATGACAGATGGCAGTTGACAGATGACAGTTGACAGATGACAGTTGACAGATGACAGTTGACAGACGACGGTTTGGTTTGATTGGGCTTGATCGGTACCGGGAAGGTTTGCTCTGGTTTGCTCGGTACCGGGAAGTTTGGGTTTGACGGATTCGCGCACAATTCCCGCGCATGCGCATGAAAAGGGGGCGGGGCTTGAGACGTCAGAGGGAGAGGAGTGGGGGTGGTCCAAAGTAACGCCATTTCTACTGATACATCACGGCTGAAAATAATAAATAATATAAAATAAATCATAGTAGCCATGAATTTCGCTTGCTTTTCTTCATCTGATTCGATACGGCTGAAAGTAAAAAAATTTGACATTATACTAGAAACGTGCGTTCGATGCGTTCATTTGTTAAAGTCACTAAAATGCTATTGTGATTTGCTACATACTAATTTTACAAATTCTTGGATACAAACTCTCAAAAACGGTTTAAACAAGCATAGGCAAACTATACAGTGTGGTCCACTAAAAGCCGGTTGCAGAAAACTTTTAGTCAAGCGTTAAATCCTAATTCATTGTTAAAAACAAATGGTTGTCAAATTAACACAGCGTTAAATTGATTTTCTTTGTAACTCCCCACATCTTTAGCTAGTCATGTTTTTCGCAACATTTTTGATGAAGTATTAGTTAATTTGGCAAAACTTTACATTCCAATACAAAAAATTGAAAGAAAACTCCTTTCAATATTTTAAAATTAAATTAATTAGGTACTTTTTTATTGCAATCAAATTTATCATAATGCTTATTAAGTAGATACCTAACTTTACACATACTAATAAAAAATGTAGAAAAAATAAAGTTCATTTAGGGTTCATTTTACCAAAAAATATGGGTACTCCCATTTTCCATAACATACCAAAATTACTCTTTATAACAATATTTTGTTGTTAGACTTGTGCAAAAATAATATTATATTGCTGGAATTCTTCTTGGTTATGGACTATTCTTTATCACATTGTAATTAAAACAATTTTTCTCTAATAAGCAACTCATGTTTACAGTATTGTGTAAGAACAGATATATGTACTTGTTTCAATACTAACAACATATTGGATTTTTTCTGTTTTCTAGTAATTCAGTAATTTTTATAAGTAAAGTCAAATAATATGTTGTAACTAGCACACAGTAAACATACCTATTGTAAAAATAATATCAATAATTCAATTACCGATTTTACCGATAAGCGTTTGGAGTAAATTCCTATAATTACGTGGCTTGAAGTACTGACAGCTCTTGTCAAAAGTAGTTCTTATTCGCCGACGCCGACGTTTCAATACATTTTCTTTTCTAAAGAAATTTTCAATAGAACCCAATCAAACCCAATCAAAACTGAACAGTAAACGACAGAAAATATTCTGTCGTTTACTGTTCAGTTCACACAAAAACGTAAATTTCATTTTTTAGGTTTTTCCTTATGCATTTGATTAATAAACCAGACACAGAATACACCGGTCAAGAGACATATGTCTGGAATATGTATCAACAGAGATGTTGGGACTTCTTCCCCATGAGTGACTGCTTCCGCAAACACTATGAAGCATTGGCGGAAGCGGAAGCTAGATTAGCCTCCTAAGAATATAATCATTTAAAATGGCATTCTTATGCTTAAATCTTCTAAGCCTAATTATTGATAAGTCAATTTTTTGAAGAGAATTCCGTTCTACACAAAGCAGAATTTCACAAATTTTGATCATACTGTTCATAAATATATCTTCAGTTTTTCAGTTTTTCGCTTTCCTATTTGTAAATATACACCAGTTGGAAATCTAGGATACAAGGACAGACGAAACGATTGGAATGCTTATTTTTTTTTTGTTATGTCTAGTATTTGTAGAAGTAGAATTTTTCTTGTAATAAATCGATATTGCATTGTTAGACTTCTTTCTTCGTTTTATTATATATTAACCCGAGCTTATCCCTTTAATTTTGATCACTTTAAGAATAATCCCAATATTCCATACCACCTATTTTATTGACTTTGATTAAAAAATACAGTTGGTGAATACATACATATACCTTAATGCTCTAGAACAAGCCCTAGTTCCCTGGAAAGGCAAAAGGTACAGAAATATCAAATTCTTCAGCAAAGTCAGAAGATAAAAAAGTACACTTAATAACAACGTACCTACAGAAGAAAACACAGATGAACCTAGATGTTTAGAAACCAATCTCTTTTAGTGGATGATATGAATAATTGAGGACATTGAACAATAGGACGACACACAAGCGATGATCACCGGCAGATTTCGACAATCTAAAAATACAGCGAATATTGGAAGACGATTGGCACGCCAATACAGAAAGAGAACTGCACAACAAAACAGTTAATAACAGCAGCTACATTCCAAATTAAAAAATTCTTATTCGCTGAAAACCTATTAAGTACTATCCTACAAACTAAAGAATTATAACACATACCACAGCACAGAAACCATCCAACTGACGACAGACAACAAAAACATAACACCTGTAATACGCCAGGATACTTTCAGTAATATAACCCAAAGAAATATTATACCTCAAACCACCGCAACTAGGAATGGAAAACCCTACCTCAAACTAAAAACACGAAGCATTGACAAAATAAAAGACAAAAATAATCCGAAGGCTTATTTTTGTCTTATTTTTGTCTTTTATTATTATTTATTTTATTTTATTAGCTGAAATCAAATAAAACCCTAAAAACAAAGAACTACCCTTACCTTTAAAAACGTAAGAGAACTGACCAGCGGAGGAATAATGGTTGAATGTTATGACGAAAAGCAATCGAAAAAAGCTAAGAAATGTACTGCAAGATTCTAACAATTTACAACTAAAGTAAAATGAAAACACAGACCCTTACGTAATAATAACTGTAATCAAGAAGGGATATAGCGGCGAAGAATTAATTTCAGAGTTAATAGAACAAAATCCAGATATCATATCTGCTTTTGGGCAAAATGTAAACACTAAACTGAGATATGTCACTAAAAAAGAGTGCAGAAACCCCAGAAAAGAAAACTGGATCTTACAAACATCCTCGGATGTGTTTAAATGGCTTATTAAAAATCAAAATGTAAGTTTTGACCTAATTAATGAATTTGAAATTGATCAAAATGAGATTCTGTTTCCCAGTGGCAAAGTAGTGCCCATTGCTGTATTTCCCACGCCAGCTACACTGGGCTGGGACGTTTATAAAATTGGAAAAGGTGCCATTCTCGGTATTAAATTAAACGCTAACGGATTTCCGCAAAGCGATCAATTATTAATAAAACACATGAACAAGATACCATTGTGGCGGAACGAAATGAATTCAAGAACAAAGTCAAAAAGCAAAAGAGCTCCAACCCAACCGGAGAAACCGAACAAATTGCAAAGAAGGTGCACCGCCGTTATCGTCGTAAAAAAATAATTAGCGGGCCGGATTAGCATATTTTTTTCCAGCTCTCTTTTCGGTTCGCTGACCAAAGTTTCGTTGGAAAGCAATTCAGAAATCGATCGAATTTGTTATTTTCCGGACAGGGTTGCATCCACATATTCAATTCTGTTTTACGTTTAAACATTGTTCAATTTGGTAAACTGGGTTTGCTCATCAGACATTTGTTGTCGTTCCATGGACCTTATAAATGTGTTGCATCATTATGTGGTACACTAAACTAGAGAAAACGATCAAAACTAATTTGTTTCGAATGTTCATAAACAAGCAGCCAAAAATCATGACGGTTTGAATAAAGAGAATCAAGGCAAACCTAAAAATTGCCCCTTTGGTGGAGACGTTTTGTTGCTGTTGCTTGGGTTGGTATTGGAATTGGTCTTGTTACCTAGATCGCGTAGTAATTGACGTAAATTGCGGTTGCGATTTTGGGTCCGTTGCAATTTCAACAGGATCGTTTTCCCTTTTTTGTTTGGCAATTTCGGCGGCCATTTCCATTTGCGTTTGTATTTCTTCGTATGCCGCATCGTACTCTTGAATAGGCATATTTACTTATTATAAGCAAATAACATGTTCTCGATACCGTGGCAATATTTAGTGATACTAATTTCAATTATAGTTTTAACCATTGTCGCTTTCGTTTACATTGCATGCAATGTAAAATATACTGGTAGTTCGGCCACCTCATCTCGCACCACGACGTAAATAGGAATATATTTTTTACCCAAGCTTTGCACGTGAACTAAGAAGATGGGTATTACCAGCGATATCCGAGGGGCGTGGGCTAGAGAAGCGATCGAAAAGGACTTAAAAAGATATCAGACTACTCGATAATTCCAACGAACTGATGAAACAGTTTTTCGAGTCCATGGAATCGGTAAACTTTCGTAATATCGGTTCGTTGGGAACGACTGAATTTATTGCCGGTTTACGCGAGGGTGGGGCGGCACGACCGATATCCAAAGCCAATCCGGCACTGGCCTCGGTGGCAGTGGAAACGAATCGTTACATTCAGGCAATGAACCGAGAGGCTCTGGAAATGCCCGCTCTGGAAATGTCCGGTCGAAATTTGAAAAGAATAAACGAAACGACCCAATCTCGATGGGAAAACAAAGAGCTTAGAGGAACAATCATTTTTTGCAGCCCACAGAAACTTATTCCCACTTCAGACGAGGAAGAAGAAGTAGTCGCCAAGGAGAAAGCATGGCTCCTACCCAAAAATAAGAGAAGAAAAAGAAAAGCCACTAGCTCGCCAGAAAAACACTCAAAAATAAACAAGTTGTCCCAAAATCACAAAAACCACCACCTGTGATTTTAAGCAATGTCAAAAGCTATAAAAATATAAATCAGACCCTAGAGTCAAAGAATCTTAAATGTAAAGCAAATTTAATGAATAATAACCAGCTAAAAGTCAATGTAGACACCAAAATTGAATATAGAGACCTTACCGCCTTCATGAATAGCACCGACATGGAATGGCATACATTTGAAAGCAAACAGACTAGGCCGCTAAAGGTGATGGCGAGAAACCTACACCCTTCATGTGATCCACAAGACATCAAGGATGATTTATTGAGCAGAGGCTTTAAGATCCTTGAAGTCGTAAACCAAAATAAAAAAGACAAAAGTTAAGGACGAGGTTAAAATAATCCCCCTACCCCTATTTATGCTAACCTTCCAAAACTCGGAAGATATCAAAAAAATATACGAAATCAGTATATATGACATATGAAAGTTAAAATTGAAGCGATAAGAAGCAATAATTTGATACTTCAGTGCAAAAAATGCCAAAGATATGTGCACACACAAAAATTCTGTAAATACGCAGTCACTTGTGTCAAATGCGCTGGGAATCACCTGACCTCCGAGTTCACCAAGCCAATGGAAACACCACCTAAATGTTCAAACTGCGGAGAGGCACATCCTGCAAACTACCGTGGATGCGTGGTAGCAAAAGAACTACAGAAAAGACGAAATAACGCCAACAATGCAAGGAAAACACAAAATGGACAACCAAAAAATTTCACATCTAAAAATACTGCAATCCTATGCACAGGCAGCATATGGCCATAAATCTCAACCTGCACCTGTTCCGAATGAGCAACAGTCCATGATGCTAATATTACAAAATATGATGAACCTTATGAACAAACTTTCAGAAAGGTTAGACAGACTGGAAACCAAAACTCGTGAAAAACAATAATGCATCAACACGATCTAAGAATAGCAACTTGGAATGTTAATGGCATCCTAAACAGAATGCAAGAAATAGAAATGTTTCTCAACACACAAAGGATTGATGTGTGTCTGGTATCAGCAACACGTTCAACAAATGAGACCTACCTAAAAATAAAGGGTTACCAAGTATACCAAACGATTCATCCCGACAATCAGGCACGTGGGGGAACTGCTGATATAATAAAGAATGGCATTAATCATTATGAATAATGCCCTATTAGGAGTGCAGAAGTTCAGTTAACAGCAATTGTAATAAAAACAAGTAACACAACCAAATAGAAACTGACTGTCGCTGCAGTGTATTGTCCACCAAGATATAACCTCAAGAAAACGGATTATAAAAACATTCTACAGCATCTGGGCGACAGATTCATCATGGGAGGTGACTACAATTCGAAACACATTGATTGGGGATCCAGATTAACAACTACAAAAGGTAAAGAACTTAGGGAAGCTATAAGGGAAACCGGATGCAACTTTCACACTACTGGTAAACCAACATACTGGCCTACAGATACTAACGAAATTCCAGATCTATTAGATTTTTTTATATCAAGAAAAGTGTGACCCAATTTCATTGATATACAGAATAATTTTGACCTAGACTCCGATCACTCTGCAGTGATCTTAACTTTGAGCGAGACAATAATTAGAAATGAAAATTGGCCAACTTTGATTAGTAAAACTACTGATTGGAAAAGCTTTAGAAATAAATTGGAAAATAAAATTGTCCTTAAAATCCAATTAAAAGCTAAAGAACAATTAGAATTAGCAGCTGAAAAGTTCAGCAACATCATACAAAAAACAGCCTGGGACAACACAAAGGCGTACACGCAAAAAACAATAGGAAACAACTATCCAATGGAAATAAGAGAACTTGTCAAAGAAAAGAGAAGAGCCAGAAGGAGATGGCAACACACTAGGGATCCATCGGACAAAAATATTCTTAACAACAAAACACAACAACTTAAACGAGAAATTCAAAAACTTAAAGAAGAATCTATAAACAGCTACCTAGAAAACATATCAGCTGATGAAGAAAAGAATTTCTCTTTATGGAAAGCAACGAAAAAAGTCAAAAGGCCAATCATCCAAATGTCACCCATCAAACTATGGGATGGTACTCTTGGGCAAGAGATAATAAAGACAAGGATGAAGCATTTGCAGAACATCTAGCCGAAATTTTTCAGCCAAATGAGATCCAGTCCAATGTCAATATGGAAGACTGTGAATATCCAAGAGAATGAAATAGCACTACTATCCATTTCTAAAGTTTTGACCCCTCAGTTTGGAAGCTTGTAAAGTAAAAAGGACAATTTAAAAAAATATAATTTTCACATATTTCGGTCAAGTTACTTGTCTCTATTACACATGTAAAACTTTGTAACCGTAGATGCCTTGGTGCTTTTCTAATGGGAAGGTAAGTGTAAAATTATTGTCACCATTTTTCCCCTATTTCATCAATTACTCAATTGTAAAAATTTATTGTGCCTTACTGGTACTCCCAGGCCTAACTAATTTTTTACAGGCGATAAAGTGAACCTTACTTTAGTCCCAAAAAATATTAGTTTTATTTTTTTTTCTTAGGTTTGGTAGTAATATTCAAAAAATGATTGTGGTTATGTAATTACTACCAGTAATCTTACAGCAAAAATTTTTGTTTTTTTGTATTACATATAAAGAGATGTAACTTTACGTTTAACGAAAATTTTGTTTTGGCAGTTGTCATAAACGTAAATACAAACAATTAATTTGTGTAAAGTAGCAGCATTGTGCTTGCGGGATGGAGCGGGGCGTCGAAGGTGCAATAGTATGGGTGTTAAGGTAATAATCATTAAAGTAATGCAATATAGTGACGGTTTTTTTGTGCTCTATATGATAAATTAGGTAACTGGTAACATTAAGAAAAAATAAGTATATGCATTGGTACATATTTACATTTATTTGTATTTAACGATTTTCGATTGTTTCGTTACGATCTATAAAATAGGCAAAACGTGTGTAGTAAAACAATAGTAATTTAAAAATATTACTTCAAAGTGAGTAACGTAAATAGGCCAATTAGCTTTATTTATTTATAATTCACCTAAAAGAAAAACAATATATTTGATGTTCCCTTATTTTTATGATTCGCATATTTGGAAAATTGTAACAAATGCTGTGGTAAGTTTGTCTGCATTTGCCTTTGCTTAATAATAAAAGAAATATGTGAAAGTGGCCTGTTTACGTAGAATCACATCTGATTTAACTTTTAAGGTACAAAGCCCTGATAAAATTTAGTTAAACCTAAAACTAAAAATAACCTGATTGGATTACACCACTCTTTTTTACCGAAGAATACCTACACTTATGGATCGTTTTCTCCTTCTTCATCATTACTAAAGTCTTCATTTGAATCATCATCTTCATCTAAATTTATAATTAATGGTTCTACAATAACATCAACTAATTGGTCTTTTTCTCTGTAGGATTCCTCAATTTTATTAGCGTGTCCAACGCAATTTTCCCAAACAGAATTTGGCACGTTCTGCATCGTTTCAAGACACAAATTTAGTACATTTGTGATTTTAAACGTAGTATTCAATTTTGCCACTTTATTTTTCACATAATATATGCCCAAATTAATTCAATTGCGTTGAATTCACAGTGTGTAACTGGCAACCATAGAAGCTTTACATTATCATTACGTAACTCCTTTGCAATTGTATCTAAAAGATACGTTTTTGGAAAGTGATAGTTCTTGCATAGGTCTAACAGCATTGGTTTGGTTAATTCATTAAACATTGTAAATCCATCGGGCAATGTTGCTTTTCGCTGGGACATCCATTCTATTATGTTTTGTTTTGTCCAGGAAGCTGTAGGATTTCGAAAATTAGGATCCAACGATCCAACATTGTATGATACGGTGCTTGGTCAATTACGATTACTGATTTGTCAGGTATTACGGAAAGCACTGTTCTAAACCATTCTTCGTAATGTTGTTTATTCATCTCGTTATGGTAATCCACTGACGCCGCACTTTTTTTCCCAACGAAACACTTTAGGCAGCCATCCAAAAACCCATTTTTACTACCAATATGTAAGATAATAACCCGTTGTCCTGATCCTGATGGCCGTTTTATTCCACCTCTAAAGCCATTAATTTCCTGTATACCACCTCTGTATTCATCAAAATTATCCCGTTTTGTGGGATTAATTCTTTCAACCCAGCCAAACTTCCTTGAATGATTTGCACCGCACCATGTTTCGTCTGTATAAAATATTTGCCAAGAATCTTCACGATATCTCTTTATGGCGTATAAGGATTCCGCTCTTCTGGCAGCAATTGTGTTTGGTTCCATTAAAATTGGTTTATTAATTGTTTTTATAGGAAAACCCAAGTTCTTTAATCCATCGGTACAAAGTCATTTCTGAAAATTCTGGTAAATAATCGACATCTTCTTTCAATTTCTGGTAAACTTCTTTTATAGAAGGAAACCGGCGCTCCAGGTAAACATTTAATATTGTTCTCCTTATGGCGCCCTGCAAAATCTCATCACATTCCAGTCGGGGCCTTCCACTTCTCCCTTTTGATGGTACCGGAACTTTTTTCTTCCGCAGAAACACGTTTAATGGTGCTTTCACTAATACCCAGGCAATCTGCTGTTCTTTTAACCACTTGCTCAATCAAAATATTTTCCAAACCGGTGTCTTTCTCTTTTGTTGAAAGTACGCTATGACTTTTAATATAATATTTTTCATTTGTTCGTTGCACTGACGAGACATTTTAACTTATTAGACTGTAGTTAGGTACCGTATTTTTGGTTCAGATTACATCAGGTATTTATATAAATTCGAACAAGATAATCTTAAAAATCGTGTGAAAACAATAATAATTTCAAATTACTATCTACCACTAAAACCAAAAATTTAAATCAACAATAACTAGATATAAACAACCACAATCAACTAAATAATATTATTTTACAAATCTTTTCAATACATAACAAATAGATTAAATTCTAAACAAATAAAAATTCATGGACCTACGGACTACATACGACCTTTACGACGACGCCACCGTACTGTGATTATGTCGGTGAAGGAGTTTAACACTTTGCATCTCTTTCTTATGTGGCTTTTAATATTTATTACAATTTTTACAAGAACTAAAGGTGCTTTTTTTAATTTTGTGTAATAAAATACATTTGTATACTAATAACTACGTCTACGAGTGTAAAGATTTTTTTTAAAGTTTTAAATTGTCCACAGTACAGCTGATACACAAACATCATTAAAAAATAAAAAACTAGAATTTTAGACACATACTACCAATCTCTTGCGAAAGTATAGATATTTGTCTATCTACCTTCAAAATTGCATTTAAATAGGGAAAAAATTAACCAATATATAGACATGAGAAAATCGTTTATCAGTATTAACGCAGTAAAATCGTTGTTTTTTTCTACTCGATTATGAATAAGTTCAATATCGTTTACACTACAATAATACATTTTTTGGAAGAAACTCTTGGATAACGTCCTAACAAGCTGTAATTTTTTCAGTTTATTCTGCCCCGTGGATTTTTTGTTATTGACCCTCAGACTGAGGGGTCAAAACTTTAGAAATGGATAGTAGTCACCCCTAAAGAAGTATCGAACGAAATCAAAAACAATTTAAGCGCCAAAAAAGCCCCTGGGTTTGACCTTATAACAGGAGAGATTTTAAAACAACTACCAAAGAAAGGTATAATTATGCTGACTTATTTAATTAATGCAGCGCTTAGACTAAAACACGTCCGTAGCGTCTGGAAAGTGGCTGAAGTCATTATGCTACCAAAACCAGGCAAACAACCCAATGAAGCCAACTCTTACAGGCCCATATCACTACTACCAATTACTTCAAAATTATTTGAAAATCTTTTCTTAAAACGACTTAAGATTATAATAGAGAACAGTAACCTTACCCCAAATCATCAATTTGGCTTTAGATGCAAGAACTCCACGATAGACCAAGTCCATCGAATAACAGACATAATAGAAAAGGCACTAGAAGAAAAGCTAATCTGCTCAACTATCTTCCTTGACGTGGCTCAAGCTTTTGATAAAGTTTGACACAAAGGGTTATAACAAATTAAACAGAATGTTACCAAAACAATATGTAGAGTTGCTAGCCTCCTACATTACAGATAGAGTGTTCAGAATTAAACAACAGGATGAATACTCTAAACTGAAAAAAGTTAAAGCAGGTGTGCCTCAAGGAAGCGTCTTGGGTCCCGTCCTTTATTTACTGTACACTTGTGACCTCCCGCAAACAGAAAATGTAAACGGTACATTCGCTGATGACACTGCTTTATTAGCAGTAAGAGCAGACTTAGATGCAGTAACCAGACAACTCCAACAAGCTAGCGACCAGATTTACAATTGGACCACAGATTGGAATATTAAGCTTAATGAGCAAAAATCTATTTGTGTCAACTTTACCAACAGAAGAATAGGTAATCATCAACCAGTCAACATAAATCAGGGTTCATATGAAGTTCGTATCATAGTTCCCTATGAAAACACTGCCAAATACCTGGGGATGACCTTAGATGCGAAACTAAGATGGAAGGAACATATCAGAACTAAACGAACTGAACTAGGGCTCAAATAAAGACAGTTGTATTGGCTCTTGGGACGAAAATCTAAGCTGTCAATACACTGTAAAATCATGATATATAACCAGATTTTAGTAGGTATATTTGGCCGGTGCAGATTGCACCCCCACCACTTTTTTGATTGGTCGACCCCCCACCTAAGCTCCGCCCAAGCCCCGCCTCCAGTGGGGGGTCGACCAATCAAAAAAGTGGTGGGGGTGCAATCTGCACTGGCCAATGCCCTCTAGCCCCGCCCCAAGCACCGGATTGGTCAACCACCCACCCAAGCCCCGCCTCCAAGCACCGGGAGGCGGGGCTTAGGTGGGAGGTCGACCAATCAAAAAAGTGGTGGGGGGCGTAAATCTGCACCGGTCAGCCCCCTTCCAGAAAGGCGCGCGCTAATTTCCCACTCCAAACTATGCATAGAAGGGGTGTGAGAGAAGGGATTGTAGTCTAAGAGCATTCGTGCATTAGTCGCGTCTTTGGTACCACTGCCGCACTGTCACAAGATACTAATAATATTTAGTGTTATGGATCTGTGCGGTATTTGCAACTCTGAAATTAGTATATTCTTTCATAAAGCTATAAACTTAGCGAGACTGCATTTATTAGAAGAATACGCAGGGCTGCAACATCAATACTTTGAAGATCGTACGAATTTTAAATATTGGGAAGATTATTATGCATACTATTTTAATAATTATCATGTGAATTTTCAAAAGTGTATTATGGAATTATGATGTGCGACACATTTACCGAACGATCTGTGTGTATTAATGTTGTTGTAGACCAGCTACATCGTTTGGGATATGGAGAACTATTTCCAGTAACACTTGTTCAAGAATTCTTGAGAAAAGAAACGACAATTGAAGAAGTAAATGTTGATCTAAATTGTGTAATAGTTAACAAGTTTTTTAGTAAATGGTAATGACGTAAAAACAGTGCTAAATATGTGTAATTATTGTGTCAGTAAAGCTGGTGATATATACAATTTTAGTTTTCATCGAAAATTAAAAAAGACTATTAATATAGCTAAATATGTATCGTTAAGAACAATTTCTCATAACATAGTTCATGAAGCATTGTATGCAGTATGCAGAACTCAATTTCGAAAGGTATATGAGAATTCAGTAATGGAAGGTAGATTACGCACAACCGCTCAGAGTAATGGTCTTGATGTATTATGTGCTGCAACAGGGATTAGCAATTTTAATCATATCACTAAACCAATTTACATTGAAATGTTAGTGATTATTCCATAAATTTGGCTAATGATGGTCAGCGTTATTTTACCCCCTCCCTCAACTGTGAAAAGGTAGGGGGAAAAGATATATAATATATTGAGTGAAAGGAAACTTTATATTTCAGTTGTACCTTAAACTTCTAAAGAGTCTTTAGCTTAAATAAAATGGATAATTATATTTACGATGAAATACTTGAAAAGCTAGAAATATCGGATTTGTTGAATGCTCTGCAACTAATTTATTAGTAGTTGACTATCTGAATAGAAGACTTATTGATTGGAAGCGTATATCCAAATTTGAATGGCTGTCTGAAAAATTTATGGAAGAATTTCAAGACAAAGTTAAGTGGGAGAGAATTTCTCATAGTCAAAAACTATCTGAAGAGTTCATAAGAAAATTTCAAGACAAAGTTAACTGGAAATGGATATCTGCATATCAGAAACTAAGTGAAGAGTTTATAGAAGAATTCCAAGACAAAGTTAATTGGAAGCGGATTTCCCGTTCCCAAAATCTGTCTGAAGATTTTATAAGGAAGTTTCAAGATAAAGTAAACTGGAAATGGATCTCTCTTTGTCAAAATAAATATCAAGGTGTGTCTGAAAAGTTTATAGAAGAATTTCAAAACAGAGTTGACTGGGAATGGCTTTCTCCTTGTCAAAATCTATCTGAAGACTTCATAAGAAAATTTCAAAATAGGGTTAATTGGAAATGGATCTGTGCTAATCAAAACCTTACTGAAAAGTTTATAGAAGAATTTCAAGATAGAGTTGACTGGAAACGAATATCACGTTGTCAAGATCTATCTGAAGATTTTAGAAGAAAATTTCAAGACAAGATTAACTTGAAACAGATTTCTGGACGTCAAAACATATTTGAATTTTCTATAAGCTCCTAAGAGGGAAAGAATTATTTATTATTTTGTTTATTGTTTGTATCAATATTGTAAAACTACGTTTTCATTTAAGTGAAAAATATCTGGTTAATAAAACACCTTAATACAATTTATTATCTTTTATTTCTCATCCATTAAAAAATGATTATACAGATTAAAAACATTAGTTAAGGCGAAGATGCAATAGTCTTTTGCATGATAAAAGCAATGTGGTTGATCAGCTTGTATAGTTGGATGATTATCCAATTCAATAACAGGTTTGCGACTATATTTGCGAATGATGTCAGCCTTCTCCTTTCCTTTTACGTACACCAAATCACTTCT
Source organism: Philopedon plagiatum (assembly GCA_963971165.1). NCBI lineage: Eukaryota > Metazoa > Arthropoda > Insecta > Coleoptera > Curculionidae > Philopedon > Philopedon plagiatum. The sequence goes on from OZ020194.1 coordinate 40,836,317, forward strand.
GAGTGTTAAATATTTAATAATATCGGAAAATTTGTGTAGCGGTGTAAATCCTTCGTTCCATGGAATGCAGTGATGGTTTTTCATCACCCATATAGCCTGTTTATGCAAATCTGGTGATAGTAGATCCATTTGAAATGGTCGCTTAAAAATATAATGTGTGATATGATGTCCATCATATGCTGCAGCTCCTTTGTAATAAACTCATTATTTTCTATTTTAAATCCTTGAATATCAATAACAGTATTCATAGTTAAATCTTCAAATACTTAAACTTTCTACACATCCTTCTGCTTATACAATAGCTATCAATTAATTGATTTAGTTTATTTAATTCTTTAATGTGTTGGGCTAAGAGTTTTGAATATTCCATGTTCATAAGTATTTACCGAATACTAAAAATCGTATATGAAATAAACGTATTATATAGAAATAATTGCGCATGCCTATTAAAGCTGTTTAACACTTTTGGTTAGTGGATTATAACTAAATATTTTATCATGTAACACAAGACAGTAAGCAGAAACATCATCTTGAAGGTCACTGTGTAATTCATATTCTACTCTCATAACAATTGGACCACTTTCAATCGAATCTTTTTGATGTGAACAGTCAATATAGGTGATAGGTGCATAATCCTTAAATTCCTCTGGGGAAAAAATTGGTTCGGGTGATAGACCATAGTATGATTTTTGAAATTGTGAAAACATATCATATAATAATGAATACTTATTTTTATCAAAATCTAAAAAAAGGTCATTATATGGATACCTTTCTGAATTTAAATATACTTTAATGTTTCGTAATTTAATATCAGTAAATCTGCTCATATCTGTTGTAACTTTATCTCGCAATTTTTTTTGAAAACATAGTGCTACATGGCGAGGTGTATTCACCTTAGTCGAAGTTCTGACAGGCCAGTTGTGACGACTTGTTTTTGTTAATTCCGGATATTCTATTAATTCCCAACTTCTAAATGCAATTAATATGTTTGTATTTCTATCAATAAGTTTCGTAAGAGCTAATTCTTGTGGGATAGCTACTGATATGTGAGGCACATTCCAAGTTAGTTTGGTAAGTTCAATTTTGGGATTTTCATTCCCATTAGTATTTATTGTAGCATTTTTGTCCGAATTGTCTCGAATTAAAATAAGTTCTTGTTTTGAATTCAGTATTATTTTTTTATAATCTTCAAAAAAACCCATTAAAAATTTAAGTGGGATACAAACGCTAAATAACCCTGTAGCAGAATCGACTACCTTGGAAACTTCTCCCGGAAACCAGCCGGCATTTTTTAATTTGTTGCACTCGTTTTTATTATACGATAAATACCCTTTCATTGTTGAAGTTAAACCAACATCTCTAACCGAGTCTACAGTAACACCATTTAACTGATAACGTATTTCTTTAAAAAGAAAAGCTATCCCGTTACTAACAAGTTTTAATGTTGTTGAAACTTTCCCATCTTCTTTAGTTAATTTACCCTCTATCTGAAGAAAGTTTTCGGAAGGAAGCGTATATTTTTCTACTTCATGAATAGGAATGATAATTTCATCATTATTCCCCAATTTTGATGGTAAATATGGTTCGTAAGCATGAAATTCTGAATGTGTGATTGAATTGTCTATGTTAATATTTTGTGATACATTTAGGATATCCATATTATACTAATATCTTTAAACCCAGGGATTTAAGAAAAATTTTGTTTTCACGTGTTACCCGTTGCGTGTTTGGCTTTCTACTAATCTTAAATTTTAAATATTTGTTCTTCTTATACCTTTTATCATTATTGTTTTTGACATTCCTATTATATAGTATAACGATTATAGTTGTTTTATATGTAGTCTAATTGTAACAATTTCGTTTCGAAAATTAACAAGTTTTAAGTTTTGATCTATTATTTTTACAGTAATTTTATCTATTACGTTAACAGTAACAGGAAAATAAATAATATTTTGAGGACTTTCTATAATTTTAAAGCCTGGACTAACATTAGGAAAGAATTGATGAATAATATGCACAGGCTTTCCGTTCAGATAGGATCCTTCAGCGATACTGCAATCAATACATAAAGAATTGACTTTTATAATCTCTGCGGGGTTTTCTGACATTCTTGGATTTCCATCACCAGGAATAGTACCCTCTTGAAACCCTAAAAGTGTACCTATTGTTCCCTCCTTGAAAATGATATCTGTAGTGGATTTAATCAATGATTTTAGTGTGTTGTTATTTGCATAAAGATGAAATGAAATACCTTTCTTTTCAAACTGGTTTTGTAAATATTTATTAATATCATCTATTTCATAACTTCCTGGTGGAATTTGTAACAACTCATTATTTTTTCCAAAATAAACTTTATTATTGGTTTCATCTATATTTGGTATGACATTAAAAGTTTCAAAATTTGTGAGTCCGACAACATATGAGGAGTTAGAATCTAAGTAGATTGGAGGATGAAATACTGACTGTAATACAGCGGAATCGCCAGAAAGAGCAATAGTAAACGACATGATGGTTTGGAGTGGAATAAAATATAAACATAATTACACATTATTATAAATAAATTGTAAACATAATTGGCCGCATGTAAAAGCGTCAAAAGACTGATATCTATTATAGTTGTATTTTACGTTATTATGGCTACCATCGCTAAAAAAATAAGTTATAGCTTCCTTTGGTGGTCTAAGGTTACCGAAACTATCAAAATAATTTATATGTTTATTTCTTTTAATATAGGCTGTCCAATGTGTGCCTTCTCCCCTATTGTCATCCAAATTAATAATACCCGTTTCACATTTTTTGATTTTGGTTGGTAAATTTGTTCTCATAAAAACTCCTCTAAAATTCGGTAGTTTTAGCAATTTTGCATATTTGATTACATCCAAATTTGTTAAAGGTTTGCGAGGTAGCAGTTTTAACAGTTTTTTGGATACGGTTTTAAATATAAACCACACCCTTTCTTATAAGGTTTTAAATAAAGTCCTTTCCCTATCGATATTTTCTCCATAATCCTATTGTGTCTCTTTGCTTCTTCTAATTTTTTTTGCGCGTTTTTAGCTGAATTTACTGCTTGTGCAATACCAGTAGCGCCGCCACTCAAAGCTCCTAAAGCAGATAATCCAGCAAAAAGTGGTATTAATGGTAAAATTCCTCCAGTTTTTGGAATTGGAATGATTCTTTGCTTAGGTTCTATAACTTTTAATTTCCCCCTTTTAATGGATGACAAAGCCGCGCTAACGGCATTTATTACATTATTAAACTTCTTACCGATGATACCTTTACGCGCTTTTTTAACAGCATTATTGAAAGTTATCTGTCCACCTTTCTTACGCTTTTGTTTTCTTTTTCTCCTCAAACCCATACCCAATTTTGTTTTAGCTTTCATTATTCCAGTCACAACCAATGAAGATAACTTTTCACCTATACTAGAATTTTTGTCTTTGTAGTATATTGAACATTGGTACTCTAATTGTTAGGTGACTTTTGGTATTACTCTTCTGTGTGTGTTTTAATCTATGGTTGTTGTTTCGATGTCTTGTTAATAGATGTCGTGCCTTGTCTTAAAAGCAATGTAATATTTGTAATGCGTTAGAGTAGATAGGATAGAAAAAAAGCTCTCTCTCTCTCTCTTCTTCCATGAAGCCATCTTCGTGCAGTAGTTTTAAGGAATTAAAAATAAATCTTAAGTTTTCCACGTGTTGGCATTCTTATTGTTTAATCCGACGATACTACATTTTGGCGACGAGAATTAAAATTATGGAGAGCAAGGTATTTTTACATTTTCGGAAGTTGTTCTGATTCTTCAAGCAGTTAATTTTTTTTTACCCCGTGCAAGCACAAGATTTGACCGCAAAAATGGCGAACGAGGGTACTTCAAATGAAATTACAGCAAATGTTACAGTAGTGAACACTGGTAACATCGCAAACTTAGCAATCTTTAAAGTCGGAGATGATTGGGAAATTTTTAGCGAAAGGCTAGACCAATTTTTTTTAGCCAATCGAGTGGAAGACGGAAGGAAAGTTTCTGTTTTGTTGACCTCCGTCAGTGAAGACGTCTACGTGATTTTAAAAAACGTTTGTTACCCAGAAAAACCCAGTTCAAGAAGTTACAAAGAGCTGATTGAATTATTATCTGGACAATTTAAGCCCAAAGTGTCTGTTTATAGGAAACGAGTGAATTTTGACGTGTTGAGACAAAGAGAAGAAACAATAAATGAATGGTTTATCAAAGTTAAGAAGGCAGCATCTGAATGTGAATTTGGAGCGTTATTAGAATCCAGAGTTTTAGACAAGTTTGTTGTAGGCCTGAAGCCAGGACCTATTTTAGATCGTCTTTGTGAAGAACGCACTACAAAAAGTTTAAAGGACATGGTAGAAATTGCCCTGGTAAAAGAAGCAGTGTTAAAGGAAACGAGACAGCCAATGTCAAATGTTTTCAATGTTCATAATGACCCCAAGAAGCTTTTAAATCAAGGTCATGGTGGAAATCGTTCAGAACATTTTAAAGGTGGTATACAAAATAAAGAACAAAACAAGGTCAGTAACAAGAAAATTCTTTGTTTTGCTTGTAATGAGGACAATCATGTGTTTAAAATGTGCAAATTTAAAAAGTACACTTGTACTAAATGTAAAAAAAAAGGTCATATAGCGAAAGCATGTAAAGCACAATTTGATAGGAACAATTATTTAGAGAAAAATGAGGAAATTGATTTTTTTAATGTAGATATTTTTAATATTGATAAAGCGTATGTTGCTCCGGTAACTTTAAATGCTTTTATAAATGATATTCAGGTTACGTTGGAGGTTGATACGGGAGCAGGTTTATCTTGTTTACCTTCTGAAATTTACGAAAAAATTTGTGCTGCGGTAGAACTTAAACCGAGTAATGTTATGATTAGAGTGTATCATGGACCTGTAGTTGCACCCAAGGGTCAAGTTGAGGTTGATTTTACTATTAGTAGCGTGACAAAGAGGTGTACATTTTTAGTGGTTGAGGGCGCCACAAAGGCATTAATAGGTCGTGATATATGGAAAAAATTTTGTTTAAACTTGAATGAGAAAAGTGAGGTATTTTTAAACGGAAAAAAAGTTTCTTGCACAGCAAGTATCTGTCAAATTAGTAGAAATGAAAAATTGGAAAATATTTTAACTGATTTTTCAGAGCTATTTAAAAATGAGTTAGGGACGTACAAAGATGAAAAAATAAAATTAGAATTAAATGAAAGAGTTATGCCCATTTTTAGAAAACCAGCGCCAATCCCGTACGCTTTTAGGGACAAAGTAAAGAAAGAACTAGAAAGACTAGAGGGGGAAGGAGTTATTGAAAAGGTTTCAAATGCTAGTTTTGGAACGCCCCTAGTACCGGTAGTAAAAGCTAATGGCGTTGATATTAGGGTTTGTGCGAACTATAAAATAACAATAAATAAATATTTAAAAGATGTAAATCATCCACTTCCTAGGATTGAGGACATTTTTGTAGCTTTACAGGGTGGACAACAATTTACAAAGTTAGACTTTTTAAATGCGTATAACCAGTTAGTTCTGGAAGATCAGACTTCTGAATTGTTAGCCTGGAGTACACCCTATGGTATTTATAAAGTAAAACGGTTACCCTATGGAACTAAGCCAGCTTGTTCTATTTTTCAGTGTATTGTCGAAAAGGTGTTACAGGGTTGTAAAGGCACTGTAAATTATCTCGATGATATTGTGATTACAGGTAGGGACGAAGCTGAGCATTTAGAAAATTTAAGGGAGGTGCTAACGAGATTGGACAGGGCCGGATTCAGATTAAATCGGAAAAAATGTGTTTTCTTTCAGGATAAAATTTTTTATTTAGGTCATACGATTTCAGCAAAAGGATTGGAGAAGGACGATAAGAAAATTGAAGCAATTTTGAAAACTCCACGTCCACGTGACAGGACAGAGGTTCGAGCATTTGTAGGTATGGTAAATTATTACTGAAAGTTTATTCCTAATTTAGCTCAACAGTTAAAACCATTATATAGTCTGTTGGAAAAAGAAAAAAAATTTGTTTTTGATAAGGCTTGTGAGCAAGCGTTTGAATTTGCAAAAAAAAGTATAACATCTGACTGCATACTTACTCACTTTGATCCGAGTAAACCAATACGTTTGGCATGTGACAGTAGTGAATATGGTATAGGTGCGGTACTTTTACATGTTATGCCTGATGGTATAGAAAGACCTATAAGTTTTATTTCACGAGTATTGTCAAAGCCTGAAAAAAATTATAGTATGGTTCATAAGGAAGCATTAAGTATTTATTGGGCAGTTACAAAGTTTTATGAATATTTAGCCGGTCGTAAATTTGAAATTGTGACTGATCACAAATCGTTACAGACTTTGTTTGGTGAACACAAAAGCCTACCAAAGATGGCAGCGGGTAGAATCCAAAGGTGGTCTTTGTTTTTAAGTAGTTTTGATTACACTATTCGTTATATTAAAGGTACGGACAATGTCAAGGCTGATGCTTTGAGTAGACTAACACTGCCTGCGTCAGATTCTGATGAAGTTAAGGAATATGATTACTTAAATTTTTTAGAATCGGTAACCGCTATTGACACTAACAAAATACGGTCAGAAACGCGGCGAGATGCAAATCTTGGACAAATTTTTAATTTTATCAGGCATGGTTTTCCAAACCACACTGAAAATGAGTGTCTTAAACCTTATTTTGTTAGAAAGTCGGAGTTATCGATAGAGGATGGAACCATTATGTGGGGCTATAGGGTTATAGTACCTACTAAATTAAGACAACAACTTTTATCAGAATTACATAGTACACATGAAGGGATTAGTAAAATGAAAGCGAATGCTAGGTCTTACTTTTGGTGGCCTTCGCTTGATAAGGATATTGAGAGGGTTGTTTTTGAATGTCGAATATGTTCTTTGTCTAAACCAGAACCTAATAAGTCAACTTTGATTCCTTGTGCGAAATCAAATTATTTTTATGAAAGAGTACATGCTGACTTTTTGGGTCCTATTAGAGGCAAAATGATTTTAATTATAATTGACACGTATTCAAAGTGGCCGGAAGCATTTATCATGAAAAGTACTGATGCTTTAAGTACAGTTGAAAAGTTTCGTGAATGTTTTGCGCGTTTTGGCCAATTTTGTGCGGAAGAATTTTCCAAATTTTTGAGTTTTAATGGCATAAAACATCAAACAGCTCCTCCGTATCACCCTTCAACTAATGGTTTTGCCGAAAATGCAGTGAAAAATTTTAAAAGCAGCATTTTAAAAGCATTTAAGGATGAGACTAATAGTGATGTTTCATTTGAAACAGTTATGAATCGTTATTTATTTCACTACAGAAATTCAGTACACATCACTACTGGTGTCACTCCGAGCAGTTTAATTTTTAAGCATAAGACTAGAAATAGGTTCGATTTGCTCACCGAGAACAATGTTAATACAGAGAAAAACGTTTCAACCTACAGTGGTAAAAGAAATAAAATTTTTAAAGAGGGGGATATAGTATTGTGTCGAGATTATAGGAATCCAAATAAAAAGGCATGGGCTGAAGCAAAGATTGATGAAGTTCTAGGTGATAGGATTTATTTATGTAAACTTCTGAAAGAGGGATTTATTTGGAAAAGGCATATCGACCAAATTTTGAGTAGTGAGTTGAGGCAAGATAATGAGCGCTCAAGTTTTGTCGATGTTCCTGATAATATTAGCAATGATAATAATGTTGTTTGTGATAAAACGTACATACCTGTTTCTATGCCTGATTTGCCTACTGGTGATATTATACCTAACAGTGACAGTGAAAGTGTAAAAGCAGAGTTGAGTTTTGATCCTGGAAATGCGATGAACAAGAGTGAAATAGGTGATCAAAATAAAGACTGTGCTAGACAACAAGAAAATAAGGATTCTTTAGTGGACAGTAAGAATAGGCATACTAATTTAAACATTAATGATCGTCCAAAAAGGCAAATAAGGGCACCTGAGCGTTTAAATTTATAGATGGGGTAGATTGTAGTATATTGAACATTGGTACTCTAAATGTTAGGTGACTTTTGGTATTACTCTTCTGTGTGTGTTTTAATCTATGGTTGTTGTTTCGATGTCTTGTTAATAGATGTCGTGCCTTGTCTTAAAAGCAATGTAATATTTGTAATGCGTTAGAGTAGATAGGATAGAAAAAAAGCTCTCTCTCTCTCTCTTCTTCCATGAAGCCATCTTCGTGCAGTAGTTTTAAGGAATTAAAAATAAATCTTAAGTTTTCCACGTGTTGGCATTCTTATTGTTTAATCCGACGATACTACAGTCTTTGAATCGTTTAAAAGCTTTATTGACTAAAGCCTGATCTGCTTTATGTCTTTGCTCTAAATTAGAATATGTTGAAGATGCTATATCGTGTTCTTTACAAGCTTCATCTAACTGATTAATACCTTTATCACCTCGAGCAAGCCTATTCTTTAATTGTGTACCAGGACCGCAAAACTTGTATGAAGGTAAATGAAGTTCTATGGGTAATTTATCTATCAAGGTGTTAACCACACCCCTACCTTTCCTCTTAACACTCTTAGCGCGACTGCTACTTAAAGTAATATGTTTAACCATTATATATAAAATGAGTAATATTTTGTAATGTTCTTATTTAAATAGTGATGTTGAAAGGATGAAGATTAAAAAGCAAAATATCTCTTTACCAATAAAATATTTTGAGTTTACTCAAGATACGTATAGAAAGCATGGTGAATTATTTGGTGGAAGTTGTAAACGCTGTTTAATTGTAGGTCCCTCGGGCTGTGGAAAAACTAACGTAATAATTTCGCTTCTGACAGAAGTTAATGGTTTAAGATTTGAAAATGTATATGTTTATTCGAAATCACTGTACCAACCCAAATATGAATATTTAAGAACCCTTTTAACTCCGCTAAAATTCATAGATTATTTTGAGTCATCAAATGCTGAGGACATTGTACCACCTAATGACATAAAATCAAATTCTCTTATTGTCTTTGATGATATTGTTTGTTGTGACCAAGCACTTATGAGAGATTATTTTTGTTACCGATTGTTTTTATTTATGTCAGACATATTCTTCTATTCCTAAACAGTTAATAATAGATAACGCTAATTTGCTTGTTATCTTTCAACAGGATGCCACCAACTTAAAACATATATACAACGACCATGTGAACAGTGATATGTCGTTTCAAGAATTTAAAGATATGTGCGCTTTATGTTGGCAAAAGTATTATGATTTCATCGTAATTGATAAAGATTGTCCGTTAAATGATGGGCGTTATAGAAAAGGATTTGATAATTTTATTTTTCTTTAGAGTATATAACAGTTTGCTAAAATTTTTGGTATTCAGTAAACATCATAACTTTCATAAAGATGGATGAAAGAGCAATTAAAGAGTTAATAAAAACGAGGAAGGATGTTAAACAAAAATGTAATGCTTTAAAATCAGATATTGCTGAGACTGAATTTCGTAAGGAAAAAGAATTCAAGCCGATCACTCAACCTTTACGGGAATTAATTAAAACCATTAAAACGGAAGCGCACATAAAACCTGAAATTTCCTCACTACCAATGTTTTCTACGCCACAAAAAAAGGAAATAACCAGAAGAAAATCTAAAATTTACCAACGATATCTGCCATATGATGTACCATCGTTTTTACAAAATGAAGCAGTTTTTGAGACTAGTGATGATGCATTTTTAGATGATAACGAATCTTTGTTAAGACCGAGATTAAGCTCTACAGTTAGAGAAAATCAAGATGAATCAACCTTGCAACCTACACTAGAAGATACAAGACGCGAAATTTTAGAACTAACTAGATTGCCATCCTACAATGAATATATTGAAGCATTTCACCCACTAGTAAGAGCTTTTGTTGATGCGTCAGTTAAAGGTGAGCGAGATCTGGATAACACACACGGTCTAAGACATGAAGCCGATGCTGAAAAATGGAGAATTGGAGACAGTTTGCTTGATTTTGATAAAGAGAATATTAAAGTTAAAAATGTGACATATAATGGTAGCCCTAGACTATATGAACTTTGGTTTTTTCAAGATCCCAAAGGTTTCGCCTCGAACGATCTTAAAAACTATATGGATATTTTGACACGAACTAATGCTTACAGGAGAAATTATGATGCTAATGACCAAATTCAAGGCACCACTGATCCAAAGTATCTTATAATTATTAAACCATACTTAATAGAAAACAAAATTATTAAACCGAGAAGTACTTCCAGCACTTCAAGTATCACTAGCGTCTCCAACCTGTAGAGATTACAACCTCCTCAAACGCGTCAAAGAACAACAAGACTTGGTTCAAAAAAGGGGGAGCTATGTTAAATTTATCAAAAAAGAAATTAGATTATGTTTATTATGACGATCCAAACGAAATCATAGATAGATTAAAACTGTTGATGTCATCGCAAATGGCCGGACACACTGGTCATCAAAATGAAATAATATCGATTTTAGAAGAATTAAGGGAAGCAAAAATAATTGGATAAATACTTGACATATTTGAAGTATTGTTTATTATACCGTTGACTGCAAAGATGTCTATTGATAAGTTTGGCTCCCACATATTTGGGAGGGATAATATAAACAGTAACTTGTCACCCAATTTCAGTAGGGAAAATGTTTTAAAAATTGTTGATATCAGTGATGTGAAATTATATTATAATTTGGTGTTACCTTTTATGGGAAATTACAATCTCTCAGATGGCGTGTACCAACTTTTACAAGACAAAAGAATTAATTATGTTTTTCCTATAGAATCTGCTACAATAATTGGGACAGAGTATCCAAAAAAATATATTTTTCTTAAAATTAATGGAAAAAAAGTTATTGACCCTGTCGGATTAAAACTAAAGAAAGAGGATGTTCTTTCTTTTCAACGTCCTGAAAGTAGCCATTTAGAAGATTTTTATGGAGAATTGTTAATAAAATGCAGTGTAGAAATAGAAAAATAAACATTTAGAAGTCATGAGTAAACAAACTAACATCAAGGAAGAAGTTGTTAATGAATTACATAAACCAGCTAGAAAAATTTTTAAGCGTCGACGTGTAATAATTAAATGTAAGGATTAAATGGCTTGGTAGAGATGCTACCCTATGCAAAATTTAATAAAGGATATCGGTATATTCTAGTTGTTATAAACACTTTTTCAAAATATGTCTGGACTCAACCTGTTAAAAGAAAAACTGCGCAAGATGTAACTTCGGCCATGGCTAATATTTTAAAAGTAGTTAATAATATTCCAAAAAACCTTCAAACCGATATGGGAAAAGAATTTTTTAATAAGGATTTTAAAGAGTTGATGAATAGATATAAAATTAATCACTATAGTACATTCTCAAATTTAAAAGCAAGTATTGTGGAAAGAGTAAATAGAACATTAAAAATCATATGTGGAAAAATTTTAGCTTACAGGGAAATTACAAGTGGGTAGAGATTTTAAATGATATTGTGTTGAGGTATAATAATACAAAGCATAAAGCAATTGGGTTAGCACCTGATAAAGTTAATAAAAATAATGAAAAGGAGATTCTGAAACATATTTACACTTTTCCAAAAACCCTTAATCCCAGAAACCCAAAATATAAAAAAGGTGATTTTGTTCGAATAAGTAAATATAGAGAGGCATTTCGAAAAGGGTATACCCCAAATTGGTCTAATGACGTTTTCCATGTTAAAGAAATAAAATTAACTAACCCTAGAGTATATTTACTGAAAGATGAAAACAATAATGATATTCAAAGAGGTTTTTATGAAGAGGAGTTGCAAAAAGTGAAACATCCTGATGTGTATCTAGTTGAAAAAGTATTAAGACGAAAAGGAGACAAAGTTTATGTTAAATGGTTAGGAATGGATAAGTCACACAATTTTTGGATTCCGAAAACTGAAATACTAAAATAATATATACTTGTTATAGCTGTAATTCCTAAATATGAAATAAAACACACTACATTTATTTAACTGTTTTTTATTTTTATCTATTGGTTACATGTGAAACGTTTATAATAAATTTTATCTCTATGCTCCATAGTTAAAACTTTATTTAAAATTGCAGTAAGGCGTTCAATTCTTCTTTGAAAATGGAATCGATCCCTAGCCAATTGTTCATACATATTCTCTCTAGCTTGTCTATAAGCGAAACTCCAAGCGATTATTGTATGAACCTCGTTTATCTTCTCATTGAACTGCACTTTCTTCACATCTTTAAAATTGTTTGATTTTGCGTTCAAGAATGGTTGGATGTGAAAGAGCTAACTCCAGAATTGCGAAAATATTTTCACTAGTGTTTTCCTGCGCAGCTAATACTTCAAATATTTTATTTGCAATGTCACCTTCACAATTTGAATAATTGTTTTTAAAGACTGAAAAGTATTGTTTAAATTGTTGATTTTTTAGAAGAGTAAATCTTTTTTCTATTATTGGAATTAACTGCCACAAATTGCAAACTGTTTCTCTACCTAGATAGATGTAAAATCCATTTTTCGTAATTTTCAGGAGATTTTCGTCTCGAATTTTTTCAAAGTGTAATCCAATTTTTCCAATCTCTAAAGATTCACAATATGATTCTGATGAAAATAGGTTACTAGTTATTACGCCTTGATAAAAGAGGATTTCCCTCCACTCACTTTCATTTAAAATAATTGAAATTCCTTTATTTCCCGACAGCTTGATACACGGGTTAAAATCTTCGACACTTAAACCAATGCATATATATTTATTGATAGACTTATTTAAAGGATGAAACCACTGTTGAAAAACACTTGTGTTTTTAAAATCACTATCACTACTAGAATTGAAAATGTTGTTTGAAGTTAAACTTGGAGAAAATGCTTCACTATAATATGAATTTACTTTATTAGGGTGAATAGTGTTCGGAGTATTCATGTTTATACTTCTAACTTTAACGTCGCAACTACTGTCCAGTTCAGATATATTTACTCTTTTATACCATATTTCCCCCTCCATCCGGAGAGATCTCCCACTACATATCATTTACTTTTACTGTAATTGATTATTAGTGTAAAAATTTATATATTTTCCACAGGGAAAATGATGTAAATAAATACATTACAAAAATTAAGATGAAACATGAATGGGTTACGTATAAGATGGTAAAATATTCACAAGTAAACTCACTTTGTTGTGTCAGTACATTCCATTCTGAATTAATTATGGTTTTATTAGGATACAGGTATTTTATCTTAAAATATTTTGTTGAAGATATATACTTATCATCGAGTTGGTGATACCACATGGTACTACCATTTATATTAGTTATTTTCATTACATAACAACATTCAGGTCTAATATCTGATTTATTTGTATTAATGCAAATCTCAGCAAAGTGAGTTTTCGGAACATAATTAACATATATTATATTCCCTATTAGAGCAGACAACACTAACACAGTATTAACAATCATTTTCTGCAACGAGTACCTAACAACTGACCTGCAACTATTATAGTTTTTTATTATATATAAAATAATTTTATATAAATTACATTATTCATCTTTGTTAACAATATCAATAGCTTTACACAATTCATGTATAAGTATGTCATGGTGACCCCAAGCTAAAGTTTTACTACTCCCAGGAATTAAATATCGTTTATCATCATCAGCAGTCAAAGCCAATTTATGAATTACTTCAGTATATATAGTATGCGAATGTGATCTAAAGGCATACATTGTCCAATACACTTTAGAATTTTGTTCAATTACGTATATATAATCTGTAATTGTTAGTTGCTTTTGAATAGACGAACGACAAACACCTTTAGCTTTTTTAAGAATACTACTTTTTGTTTCAACACAATACGCTTTCGCACCAGTCCCATAAAAACTTTTGAAGGGTTCACCGGCATATTCATCTTTAAATTTACCTACTTCAGAAATATTTGGAGGAATGCCATAAATATTATCTAAATCATAGTTAGATGTATCGAATTTATCCAAATTATGCTTCATATCATTATAAAAATTTTCAGTTGAAACTTCAAATATGAGAGAATCGGTATCAGTATACCAAAGGGAAACATTTTGTTTACATTTTTTCTTTAGGTAGTCATAAAAAAAATTATACATTACAGTTTTAGAAATATCCAATATTGAAAACCCTGCATAAATAGGTTTGTTATATTCAATTTTTGTTTTATTCATTTGTAAAGCTACTAAATTTTCTGAAAATATTTTGCAATCTTTATAATAAGGTTTTGCAATTAATGATTCTGCAGAGTTAATTTTATGACCTATTCGTTCCCAATGTGATACCAGTTTCACATCCACCCTTCTATCCACATTTTCCATAGTTTTGCCATATATACTATTATTTTTAGTCTTATATAAGTTTCTGTCAAATTTATTTTTTGAAGAATTTCTCAAATTAGTATTCAAATCAATATATTTTTTAAGCCATGGGGATTGAGTGAATTTTATAGCTCTATGTATTTTTGTAAGTTTTAGACCAAAATTTAAACATTGTTTAAGGTATGTGTAATGGATTACATACTTTTTTTATTTCTTAAATTTGGAATTAATTTAGAATATTTTGAGTTCGGGGGAATCAGATTTTCAGGACAGAAGGGAAGATCATTGTGTTCGTCGTGTAGTTCTTTAGGATAGTCTAAATCAACTTCCAAAACATAACCTGTTTCTGCTGTATCAGATATATCATTTATATTTATTCTAATATTATCGATCTCTTCTTGGGTCAACCAAACAAAATCTTTTAGAGGTAAATATTGACTTATAGCGAAACCATATAAATTAGTCGCATCCAAATAAATAATATATTTTGCATTTTCCTCAGGATTAAAGTTTTCAAGAAAATGATTATTGGCAATTGACTTTCTTCCTGAACAAGTACTAACACCCCCTCTCACACCTTTTTTAAAAAAATGAAGCATATCGGGATCCGTTAGGAGTTCTAATTCTACTCCTGTATACAATAACATCGCTTCCTTCTTAATCCTGGAGCAGTAAAATAATGCGCAGGATCGAGTTGATATGTTTCTAAACAAAGATTTCTATATTTTTCAAAAATGTCTGCTAGTAATAATACATCAGATTTTAAATAAATATCTGAATAATCACCAAGTGTCTGACATTGAAAAATTTTCCAAATTTCTCTAGCGCGTTGATACTCCTCATTTGAAATATTTTCCTCCTTTAATTCATTGTAGAATAATTCTGCAGCAGGTAAATCAGTTTCAGCAAATTTTGAAATATCATCAATGTATGAATAAGGAAAAACACCTTTCTTTCTTATATTTTTAAATTGTAAGTCATTTGGATATTGTTTTCTAATTTCAAAACATTGAGAATCATCCAAAATGCTTGATAAGTTATCCAAAGATGATGGTAAAAATTGATATGAATCAATAAACCTTAGATTTATATATTTATCTCTTATTTTATCATTTTTGTATTTTATTTTATCCAGATGGATAAACTTGCTGAAAGAAATATATTTTTCTTTATTCATGGGGATAACTTCAATTTGCTCCTTAGCTAAACACAATGATTTTATAAATAAATGGCTGTCATAATTTTTTAAATTGTGCATCACAATTGGAATACATGACGGAATTTTAAAATTTAAATTACGCACTGAGTGTGCTGCCCCTCTGAATTTTCCAGTAATATGGCAATGATCTTTTACTTTATCCGAAATGTTTAGAAAACTTTTTTTACAAATATGACAATGAGTCGATTTGTCAAACGTTTCCTTCTCAGAATCTGTTAGTCTAGACATGGGTGTAATATCTTTTAAATAATTTGAATACAGCATTCTAATATCTATTTCTAAATCTTTTACAAATTTTTCAATACAATCCCTCCCTCGGTATAAATGAAACTTTGAAACTTTGTCATCAAATGAAGATTTAATGTAGTAAGAGAAGAAATGCGGAATATGTTCAAATTTTTTCAGAGTGTAAGATTGAGAAGAATTTTCCAGATAATCATTTTCGACAGGTTTTAAAGCATACTCGAAGTCAGCATAAACGATAAACGGAAATTTCATTTGTTTTTCGATATTTTGAAATTTTAATATATTTTCAGGCACCATGTTACCAAATTTATCTAATATATACTCTTTTGAAGGAAAATCATTTCTAACAAAGTTGCAATCATTTTGCATGTGTTGCTTAAGAATATTCAAAGTAGTAAAAAATTGTAAACAACCATCACAAAAATATTTTCTATGTTCGTGATTAGTAACTTGACTGGAAACTAGACGGGAAAGATCGCTTATATAGCAGTAATGATTTTTAGTATTACCTATATCATCTAGTTCCGATAATAGTAATAAATTTATATGGGTATTAGATCTAACCTTGCAAAAATGTAGAGGACCAATCACGTCATAAGTGTTTTTTCCATTCTTATATGCGACTTCTAAACCGTAAACATTTATTGATACATTATTTAACTCTTCAAATTTAGCAATGTCTTTAATAGATACTGGAAAGTCTATACCTTCAAAGTTGAATAACTCCCTAAACTGTGGATACGATGTTGGATTTCGAGGATCTCCATGGTAAAAAGCTGATACAACCGCATAACCAAAACAAAACTGATCACTATTTTGCACATTAACAACAGCCTTTTTCCATTGAACCTCTCTTGGAAGAGGTATGTATGATGAACTCCTCAATGGATTATACTTGTTTACATTAACTTCAAGATGAAGTATTTGTTGCAGAACCCATCCTAAAATAAAACGGTTAAGTTTTAATATTTTTAATTTCATTGATACTATTTACAGTTTTTGAAAAACTAGTGAAACCGAAACATGTATAAACTTATACACACCTGAATCGCGTTCTGCAAATTCATCAAATTTTCCATGAATTATTCCCATTAATTTTTCATATACCATTATCAGATTTGTAGATTGTGTTACAACTTCGAAAACTGTATTGTGAGATTTAATTTCAGAAGTTCTAGAATGTGGTAAATAGTACAATCCAAACAGCTCCAAATTAATTTTGATGACATTGTGTTTCTTCAATTCATGTTGAATAACTCTAACTACCTTATTCCGCACATTTTCTTGGAATTCTTTTAAATCAACAAAGTGCTTAGGGGAAGATATTTTATATGAAATAATTCGACATTGAAATGCGCTGTTTAGTATCTCTATACCAGGTTCACTAAACTTGCAGACTTTTAATTTGTGAGCATTTGATTTTAAATGAGAAGTCCAACATGCATTTGAGACGCTGACATCACAGTCTAGGCAGTGTCGAACTTCTTGTGAGAAAATTTTTGTATTAACTAAAAATAATAATTTCCAATAAATAAAAGGAAAATGTTAAACAAAAATAACTCACCATCAATTATGTAATCATCGGGATTTGAGACATACGTATTTGCTAAGGAAATTTCTTCAATATGTCGCACTAGACTTCGCTTTTGCTTAAACTCGCGTAAACACAGTGTGCACAAGAAGGACATTTTGTACACTGAGGAAATAAAATGCTGACTTTGGTTTAATACCGAAAAATATATACACAAAAACTCTAAATAAACCGAGCGGAATATAAGTATGAAGAACTGTATTATATCGAGCTCAAGGTACGACTGCAGACAGGTACGAATGCGAAGCGCAAAGAGAATATAAAGAGAACCCGTCTGGGCGGGACATCGACCTCTAGTACGAGGCAGTACCAGCCTGCATATGCGCGGGGGAGAATCTCGTTTGGGCGGGGCATGCCCATGCGCATGTTTACTGCGCAGATGTAAAAATATTTTTTTTCTGTCTGCGTTTTTTTACTGCGTTTTTTTTTCTGTCCGGTTTTTTTACTGCGTTTTTTTGTCTCGTTTTTTTACTGCGTTTTTTTTTTGACTGCGTTCTCTTTTGACTGCGTTTTTTTGTCTTCTTTTTTTTACTGCGTTTTTTTCTGTCTCGTTTTTTTTGACTGCGTTTTTTGTTTTTTTTTGACTGCGTGTTTTTTTTACATCTGCTCAGTAGACCACAATGCGTACCACGCGCACACCGAGCGTGCTACGCATGTGCACGGAGTGTTAGGAGCGGTACTTTGGTGCATACATTCCAACCCACCCTCTTTTAAAAATATATCTCCAATAGAAAAGCTATAAAGTAAAAACTTTGTTGTGGACCCTTTCTCCCGCTTTTTTTGAGTCACGTATCTTTTTATCTTTCAGTAGTCAGTAGTACAACGCTCGCCTTTTAACCGCACTTGTCTTTTACGTAACACGGTACAATGAAATTACCTATGAGTGAAGCTTTGCGTAAAAAAGTGTCTCAAATGACTTTTCTAGAGTTTAGTGAGTTTTGCAAGACGATTCATTCCGATACGGAAGCATTATTACTGGATTTATGATATTCCTACAAGATCAAATTCTCCTAGCGGGTTGCCCGAATCCACCACGTTCACTAGCGATACAGCAGTGCACCTTGATACACTGGAAAGCAATGGGTGTCAATGCAGCAGAGAGAAACACCACCCTCACAGCCAACACAATCCTCACAGCCAACTTTAGCAGCAGCAGCGCGAGAAACTGTTCGAGTGAGTGTGATATTCAAGTGAACTATTTAGGGTGTTCACCAGTGCGACGAAAACAACCGAAAAGGTTATGTAAACATATTTTTAATTATAAGTATAATTTTTAGTTTAATTTTTAGTTGTATATTGCTTTATTTTTAAATATATTTTCTTTACAACATCTTTTTCTTTTTTTATAATTAAAACAACTTCACGACAAGGTGGATTTTAAAAGCGAATTTTTACGAGCAATACTTCACTTCACTGCACACCATGAAGGAGTGCACTTCACACATTTTTATTGACATTCAAGGGTATACTTGTTCCTTTGGTTACGTTCCTAAAAAAGTGGTAATTTATGATGGATTTCGTCTTTCAACTTTTTATTTAAACCACCCTTTAAAAGAAACATGCTGTCTCCTGAAGATAATAAAATTGTTAGATGGTGTGAAACATATCACGGCTTAGACTGGGAATCTGGATACATTGACTTAAACGAGATTGATAATATTCTTAAAAATATATATATTTTATTTAATAAACCAAAAGTATATGTAACAGGAGATGAAAAGACAAAATTTTTACAAAAAGTTTTAGATAGTGAAAACATTATTAGCATTCCGACTTCTAATGAACCAAAATTAAGTAGATATAAGAAGGTTCCAGAGTGTTATTTTCATAAAACGGTAGAAGCTTGTCATTGTGCATTGGAAAATGTAAAACTATTATACAATTATAAGAATTGCTACCAATAAAATTGTACTTTTGATTAACCTCTCTTTATCACCCGAATTAAAAATTATGTTGTGTGTAAATTGCAACTATAAACACAAAGTATGAATAAAAATAATTGTTAAACTGAATGTAAAAATATTATGTGTATACTATATACATATATATGAAATTTATCTTTCATTGTGCTTTTACTTTATTTATCGTAAAATTATAAATAAAATTTTATCTATCATCATGCTTTTAATTTATCTATCGTAAAAATTAAGTTAATAAAATGGTAAATGTGAAGGGAATCATAAACAAACTGTTGGGACTACAAATATTTATTAAACTAAATCTATTAACAATCCAAGTTGTATATTTATAATGGTCCAACATTTTTAATTGTATAGTTCTATGGCTAATAAAAAGTAACTCTCGTGACACAGACTGTACATGCCACCCGCCATGGATGTGATTAATATGTATGATTGCATTACGCACACTTCACGTTTTAAATAGTTCTCTTTCACAGCTTCTGAAGCGTTAATTTTTTTAATTTTCACTAGTCCTTCTTCTCCACAACCACTTCCAGAACTTCTTCCTCGGTGCCGGAGTCATCTCCATCTTCATCCTCATCACCATCATCATCGTAATTGCAGCGGCCAACATCCACAAGAGTCCTAGGTTAGACAACCAGTAGTTTTTTGAAAATAAATTTTTTCTTCCTTATGAATCGATTCCATTTCTTCCCGCTGCCCGTTTAATGGTGTACCATTATAAATATACAATTTGGATTGTAAATCTATTGTTTTATTTTATTCCGACTTTAGTAGAACACTTTATTACTTCACAACTAATATCGTTTAACTGAAATTATCAACCTTTTGTGCTGCAACCCCTTCTCTCCTATCCCTCCTATGCATAGTTTGGAGTGGGAAATTAGCGCGCCTTGCTGGAAGGGAGCTGACCAGTGCAGATTTACGCCCCCACCACTTTTTTGATTGGTCGACCCCCACCTAAGCCCCGCCTCCCGGTGCTTGGAGGCGGAGCTTGGAGGCGGGGCTTGGGTGGGTGGTTGACCAATCCGGTGCTTGGGGCGGGGCTAGAGGGCATTGGCCGGTGCAGATTGCACCGCCACCACTTTTTTGATTGGTCGACCCCCCACTGGAGGCGGGACATGGGCGGAGCTTAGGTGGGGGGTCGACCAATCCAAAAAAGTGGTGGGGGGTGCAATCTGCGCCGGCCTAATATACCTACTCAGTCTGGGTTTATGGCATCCAGTTATGGGGCTGTGCCAAGGAGAACCACATCAAACGCATCCAAATCTTCCAAAATAAAGGACTACGGAATATAGTTAATGGACCGTGGTACATACGTAATAGTGACTTACATCGCGATCTTGGTTTCCCATATGTCGCTAGTGAAATTAAAAGATTTGCCATCAAGCACGAGTCTCGACTCCATCAACACATAAACGCCGAAGCCATCAGGCTTCTTGACAATCAGGACCTAGTTAGAAGGCTGAAGAGGACCAAGCCCTTTGAACTAGTATAGACTAAAAACAGAATACAGTGCGCAAGTGTGTGAGTGCTAAGTGCCATGGCCATGAGTCACAACAGATAAACCTTTAGGACTCCATTGGGTGAACTTTAGTATATAAGGATTTTAGTTTTTAAGAATTTAGAGAAAAATTAATGGTTGGTCTTGCAGACAGTTTTAATAATAGTAAACGCCATAGGCTTTATAAAAAAATGTGCATATTCCACGGCTGGTTCCGGCATGAGCGCTTGTGACAAACTTCCCATTTCGGATTGTACTTGTACGCCAAGTTCGCCGCAATGTCTAAAATGCACAGCTTCGCGGGAAAATCCTTCCGATGGCGAAAACTACGATCCGACTATACTCTATTCAAATGAAATAATTCACTGCGTCCCGAAATCGGTCAATGCAACCATAGCAGATTTGTTTAACGAACTGCCCCGTTCTATTGTCGGATCCCTGTCCGGTATGGGCAATATACTGAAATATGTAATTTACCCTTGTATAGCTTTCGGATGTTTTTACCTAATCTTTAAACTGTGGAATCGAAGTACGGGAACACCGATCGAAGTTGCCAATCCCCACGATGGACTATATCCAACAACCGGTAACGATATGTTCAGAACTAGAATGCCCGCCTCTCAGTTACGGCCAGTCATTGGTAATGGGTCGGACCGGCGAATTCAATACATAGGACCTAATAGAATCCGATATCATCCCATTTCGGAGGAAAGCGGTGTGGATCGTTTTCAAGAGGCTCTCGAGAAACTCGAAGAACAAGGCCGATCGTTCGAACGGTTCAAAACCGAACTGAAAACAGAATTGAAAGAACATCGGGCACAAATCCAACAAACAAATAGTCAATTGACGATGCTATCGAACAATTTTAAAATACGCGACCAAGTTAGCATGAGCAAAGACGTGGACACTATAAAATCTTTCGTTTTTCAATCTCCAGTGCAATTCAGCGAACGGTCACACCGAATACACCAAATTTTCCACAAATTAGCTACAGTGACACGTTGACAGTTTAATATTGTCCAAGATGCGTTTAGAAACTATATTCGATGCCACTCACCAAGACCGTATTCGTTTGGCGCTCAGCCTAGTAACCAACGAAGTAACCGAAAGTAATTTTTGTGACAAGTACGAACACTATTGCCAAATCGACAAGGATCAATTACCGTGGAGTCCGATCGTTCAACAAAAATGGGATAATCGATGTAAACAACTCAATTCCTTTATTATGCAAACATTACACATTAACTGTGGTTGCTTTGTCGTTTACAAGTTTCTCAACTCCCCGCATGGAACAATGATTAATCGACATTTTTCCCCAGACAAGCGGCAACTGTCGATGTACACTCTAAGCTTAAAATAAATTACCAATGAATTTCCCTTTTTGGAAAAGTTGTTCTTTGACGTGCAAAATGTCGAACGATTTCAAGTCTCACAAATGTTGGTCGCTTCTTTAACTTTCCGTGCCAGCGGTACCATTCGCAACGGAATAAGAAATAGACGTTTGATTCACAAGCCCTGTCTCTATTTAAATCCTTTAGTTGGTGGAACTGTCGTTGGCAACGGCAATCTAATTCTTTCGACGCCCATGGACATTAGTAAATTTGTACTACGGGAAGAAATTGGTCAATGTTCCCACGAGTCCGTTAGGGTGGTATTCAACGATCGATCATGTAATCTATGTTATAAGAAGAGTAATAAATTCTCCTAGTAATGGATGTACTTAGTTTTATTTACCGGAGCGATATCCTTCTTAAAAGTCACAAAATTATTTCAGACTTGATAAAGTCATATCCAAAGTTGTTTGTTCCGAACAAAACGTCCCAACAACAACCATACGATATTGACGAGATACAAGATACGATAGAAGATTTAATTGCTACACATTTTCAAATCGATTTGCCTATTCAAGCCCTATACGATTTGGTAGTTGACGCGTTAAGGTGTGTTTCCTATGGGGCGGCTGACGCACGCGGCTGCCGCACAGCGTCTGACTCCTAGTACTGCTCATGTGGCAATTTAATTTATCCGTTTCTTTTCGAGCATCAGACGCAAGCGTCAACGTCAAATGGGTATAATGGCGTTAGCCGTGTGCGTTAGACGCTGTGCGGCAGCCGCGTGCGTCAGCAGCCCCATAGGAAACGCACCCTTAACAAAGCAAACGCTCAACGAGGATGCTTTCGAAAAAATCTTCAACGTTTTGGTTAATGACAAAAGTTTCGTTACTCGATTAATGGGCCAATTGATCTTTAAACGGAACATCGAACGACAATTAACTGCATTTTTGCACGAGTACAAAGATTACATTAAAATGGGATACGATAATTCTAAACTGTTACTTTTGAACGAAGAGAAACAACGGCGCAATGCCAGGCTCGAGAAAAATAAGCCAATCATCAAATAATTTATTCGACGGCTCATTATAAACAACAAAAGTTCCCAATTATATTACGAGGAATTTAAAAAAAGAAAGTATGACCATTTGGAATTAGACACGGGCCCCGAACGTATTAATATTGGGTTGCCCCGTGAAAATCTCGATCTAAAATAAAAATAGTACTTTTTTTTCGTGTAACTTTGCCTTTGTGCACCAATCACTGTAACGTGCGGCCAAGCATTCGTTACTCTCACCGGCATATGGGCGTTGGCAAGAAATACTAATGCCATAAACATGGCTAAAGTTATATTTTGCGGTACAATTAAACTGGATGACATCAATACCATCATGAACCAGGCAAGAATGGTTTGAATACCGAGACCGGCGAGAGTATCGCAATTGTGCCAAAGTATACCGAAAGGTTTGTTCAAATGATCGTCCAGAAAACTTTTACACGCCAAACAAAGGTAATTAACGTTTTCAATATGTCCGACGCCGTGATAATCGACTGCGGTGATGAATGGTTTCAAGCCCGGATGCAATTCGTACCGAACGCCGTTGTAAGGTTCTTCGACGGAGTAATAGTAGTGTCGGCAACAGTTTAAACTCAGAAACGATTTTAGATAAACATTCTTATTGAGCTTAGCGTTAGATGATTATTTTCCAAAGAAACGAAATCAGCTTGGACGGCGTAAAAATTGTGCCCGTTTTCTTTTTCATTAAAGAACGACTGGAACAGGTCAAACGTTATTTAACTTCCTTTCCATTAGAGTTATCGTTGTACGTTCGAAATGATGGAATATTTATAAACGATGATATTGTACCTATTCTAATGCATATTTATATCGAACTGGGACCCAAAGATCAAGTACCGCGACTCGATTTGAATGGTGCCAATGGCAGCGAAAATAAGAGATTTTTCTCCTTTCGACTAGCCAGCACGCTGCACCGGATCTGGCGAAATTGTCGAAGTCTGGAACTGAGAACTCCGTGGGAAAGACAATTAAAACTGAACCTGGTTCAGCATTTGTGGAATTTCAATCAGGAGTGTGTCGCATCCGAACGGGAAGATCCGCAATGTGCCAAATTACATTTAAAACTCGTACAATACCGAGCAACATTTGGAGTTTGGATAGTCTAACGGGGCCGTATTTCTCCTTCGCTTCCTTCTGAGTCTATCGACCAAAGTGCAACTACCAATTAATATCGAGAATGTCATGACGCGAATTAAAATTATATGCGAGTTGTTCAAAAACCACAATGTAGAACCAATAATGGGAGAATGTACAAAGTTGAGCGTCACTCGTAGCTATAAAAGAAGAAAAACTAGAGGATACAACTCAGAGCCTGTAGGGCGCGAACGGAGAAATCGTCTAAAGAGAAAAAATACATCACAATCTGTGGACGGTGAACCTTTAAAAAGAACAAAATCCTTGGACATTGAACAATCAGACAATAAGCAATCCAACGAAACTGAGTTGCAGCAACGAATAGACGAACTAAATCGGAAGAGGAAGAAGAACAATAACATTGACACGATGATAGCGGACGTAGGTGATGCTGATCCCCAACAGCGCGATAATGGACTCGAATCAGACAATGAAGAAGAACAACCAATTTACGGTAACCAAGTACGGCCAACGGCACTAATACTGCAATTTTGCCAAAGGAAAATAACACTACAAAGAATGGTACAATTTCAACAAACGATGCAAAGAAGTTGGGTCGTGAATTTTTTAATGTGACCCGGGAACCACTGTTTGGTGGTTCGTCGATGGGCCTGGACCTACTAGCCCTGATCAATTTACAACGACGATTATCTTGGTGGGTGCGATCAAATATTTTGGTAACGACGATCTATTCGATTTGGTCGAATATATTAGCAACGAAAAATTTGAAGAAGGCAAAAGCATCTCCAAAGAAGAACGAATTAAACAACTCGTCAACGATAGACTATCGACGTTTTCGAGAACGATTGTCGCACTTTGTTCATTTGGTGCTTGCATCGTGTTCAAACAATACGGCCAGCAATTTGGTCGAATTTTTAAGCCTTCGCGGCCGCTACTTAGGCCTGGATCAAATGGCAGGTGAATCTCATATAAATGCCATTATTAGTTTTGCCTGTGTCGAGGACATAAAAATATCTGCTCAAAAAAGATTCCAATCGTTGCGAGATACAATGATCACTTCGGAGATTGTGCAAGAATTTTTGAAACTTAATTATATCATATCAAAACATTGAGCACTCTACAAGGTGGTAATTCCGAACAAATCGAGTAAATTTTCCATCGATTGGGAACCACCCGCTTCTCTGGTCAAACCAACCCAACCGATAAAACAACCAGAGGATCCCGATGTGTTGTATCTAGCTATTATTTCGAGAAGTGGACTGTTTAATTCCCAGACAAAATTCCTTCGAAACGAAGACGGAGAACCACAGAAAAAGGTGTACACTTTTCTGGAAACATTTCTTGTGTCCCAATTTCGTGTTAAAGCGAAAACGGCACCGAGAGTGAACATTCGAAAATGTTAAAGATATATTGAACGGTGTAGAGTTTATAGGCAATAAAGATCACAGTAATACATATACCTTTGTTTTTTTGACTAGCACAAAAATTTACGATCAGAGTACGGGAAAGTACTATCGCAAAAATTTACGACAGAGGTGTTCGAAAATCCTATTGTGAAGTTCATTATTAGCAAATCGAACATAGGAAAGTATCCAAATTAGGGGAATGGTCAAAACTAATATAGGTTTAAACAAATCGATTAACGAAAACGCCATAAAGCCCATACCAACGATTATAATTACAACGGTAAGATATGGTCGGACTTTAATCAGTTCGGTGTAGGTGATTAAGTCGGTTTTGGCAATAAAGTGGCTATAAATTTCATAACGGGTAACCGTATCGTCCGTCTTTGAAACGATATCACTGTCCCAGTCGTAACATTGACCCAGTGCGTTGGACGTCCGGGCATTTAGATAGTCACTTAGATCTGAAATTTGAAAGCACATTTGATCGGGATAGATTTGTGGTCGTTTGATCATCCCTTCGTTTTGAGAATTTGTCTGACAAATGGGATGGGCGTAGGAAAAATGCGACTCCTCTGACGTCGTCGTATCTGAACCGATTTTTTCATTCAGTATATATTGTGTAAAGAAAGTCGGATCAATTTCACAATTAGGATCGCCCGTTTTGTATCGTGCCACAATGGCCTGTTCGCGTAACATATCCAAGATTCGAGAGTCCATTTGATTTTGCAGTCCGAGCGGATCCCAACCAAACATCACCAAAAACTCTAGAACTAGGGCAATATCGGAGATGGCACCAATTACACTTGCGCCCACGACTGCTAGTTTGCTCATCATTAAAAAGAATTTTGCCGAAAAATCAACGAGTATATGGGCTGCTATTTGCCCCATTAAATGACCAGATAGAGTGTAAATTATACGAACCAAATTCTCTGTTAATAATGTGGACATTGTGGAAAATGCTTTATTCAATAGCTCCTTGAAAAAGGGGCCAAATTACGACTAAGCAAAGCCCAAGAGAAATCTTTACGGATCTGTATGTCAAATTCCTTTTGAACAAACATTTGTATTAGTAAAGCGGCAGTAGTGCTAAAACGATCCCCTATCGAATCCCAGTAGTCGATCGTCGGCGTACTTGTAATATCTCGGCGCATTCTTCTACCCCTACTGTATTTTTATTTTGATCCAAGGGCGCTAACATTTGAAGATATTGATTGCGGGACAGAAAGCGATTTGTCACATGTTCCACGGAATCGAAAAATAAAAATCGTTCAATTATGCCGGCTTTGTTATGAAACATGTAATGACCTCGTTTTGCTGGCGTTAACATGATGGTTGTAAAACCTAAATCGCTCAACAGTATATTCGGTTTAATGACCTTAAAATCTTGATTAATGTGCATTTTCCAGTCGTGCTTATTCAGTAAATGGGACGGCATATTTTTCGTATTAGGTTTCAGCGAAATTTGATCTCGCTCGCCGGCATTCGGGTGAATGTCTTGTAAAAATTTTACTAAACTTTGACCCATAAATGTATATTCTCGCAATCGTTCCCCTTTAATTTTTGAAAGAAGGCGTCGCAATAGTATTGGTTTATGCTACCTTTAATGGTGGGAATACCGTACTCATCGCTTTCGTATGATACGTCGAAACCGGTGGCAAGCGTATTACTTCGGCGCGCATATCTAGCATTAGATCGAACGGTGGGATCGGTCATCCAAACGTGAATAGCATTCATTACCCATAGCATTTTCCTTTATGGTACTGTGTTGGTAATGAATGCACGCCCACATTTGTCGATGGTAAATCATTTCGAAAGAAACAAGCCGGTTCACAGGATGTCCACGTCGTATCACCCGAACGAAAAGCGAAAGGTGTACTGTCGGCTGTACAATCGAAATTTTGACCGCGGGGATTGCAGCTAATTTTCGTGCAACCCGTCTCGGTCCAAGTCCAGTCGACCTATATGGTCCAGTCGGCAAACTGTTCTTCATACTCGTAATCGTGAGGACTGATGGCGGACCGTATTACTATATCACACCAACTAAAAATTTAGGGGTGTTTGATTGCCATTTGTTCGGCTAGAAAAAGTGTGTTACGTTGTGCCGCGTAGATGGCCAAGTCTAAATAATCTGCCTCTTGGGGTAGCACTTTGTTTACCATCGCGTCTGTTGGCATTATTGTAATCAAACAGTAACTTGCTGCCACGTTGACATTATTAAAACTAAAGAGTAACAAGTAAAAAGAAATGCTCGTGTTTTGCTCCCATCTACCATAAAGAATTATTGGCGCTATAAATTCCTTTATACGTTCCACTTATTTTTTTACCCGTGGATTGTGCCATTTCTTTTACCTTGTCACTGACGGTACATACTATGGAATCGTCAAAGTATCCACATCCGCGAGGAAATAGAATCATACCGTGATCGGCACAAATATTTAGAGTGGGTTTACCGTCTAGAGTCTAGACACATTCCTGTGCCCGTTTTATTAACATACTGTAAACCGGGAAAGTCTATACCGAAATCGCAATCGTTTGCTTTATCTTCGATCCAGATGTCTTTCGCTTGTGCAATAGTCAATTGTTCGATCCAAACTCCGTTCAAACTATTATTTAGTAGGTACAAAGTTTGTATTTGGAGGGACCGTTAAGAATTTTTCATTCAAAACGTACTTTTGCGATCCGAAATAGAAAAGTACCCATTTGTACGGAAATCCATCATCATTATAGTAACGAGTTCGCTCGGATTCGAACGAATCAAACGTTTCGTACGGAATAATTTTCGATATAGTTTGTACCGGTCGTATGTGAAGCGATTGCAAGATCGGGTCCATCGGGAATTATTACCATTTCGTTTTTGGGTGGTTTTTCAGTATCCCGTGTACAATTACCTTTTACAAAATGATACTCTGGATACCCAGTAGTAATATAATTTGCCGTCTTCCAGCACCGTTTCAAATGTGTGACACAGCTTGTGGCAACCACTTTACCGTTATGACAAGCCGTTTGCCCAACAAGTATCCTTTGAGGTGGGACCTGTAACGTTTCCATATATTTTTTCACAAATACCTCTGAGCCTTTACGGCCGTAAAGACAACTAATGCCCGAAGAACCGACTCCTTGTGGGCAAGTAATTTTTGTCGCTTCCAATCCTTTACAAATGAAAAAGGAACTGCTATCGTGAGGTACGCGACATACATCGTCGTCTTTGTCATATTGTCATCAATCGTTTTTTCATCAACCCTAACTAGTCACCCTTGCGGCTTAGTAAACGGAGTCCAGTAGCGACGACGCGGTCACTTAGACGCGCGCCGGCCTATCGGCCCGGAGCGGGCCAGAGGGGTCGACCTGGTAGGTTTGATGAGCAGCGATTCGATATCAGTGGATACCTGAATAGTGATGTAAGGATACGTATCCAAAAATCCGTTGGATCCGACTATTAAAAGAATCCGGATTATCCGGAACCGGCCGAGAACTTGAATACGGATTCGGAATCAAAATAAATTCGCATCGGGTGGTTACTAATGCAAAGAGCAAAGAGAAAACGGAATCGGAATCGAGTGTAAGCGAACAACACGGTCTGCGATTTGGCATATTTGACATTGTGCTTTCTCTTTCTAATGACATTTCCTAAAAAAAGATGGCATAGTTATCGGGGTAACGGGTATCATATGAGATGAGACCCATTGGTTAAACTAGTCCCGCCTCACCCGAACCGAATTCAAACGAGAACGGCGCGACGCGGTGCCTTCTTATCCCTAAACTTCGACTTCGAATGGTATGATACCGATACCGCATCGACCTACCTAGCCGTGTATCCAGATAGAAAATGTTTTAGTCTGTTGCATGCATACGTATACATGATCTGTAACCGCTTTCGCGCGGGTCAAGAAATGGATTCGTATTCGGATAATGGATACGGATATTAGCTGATTCCGATTCCGTATGATTCGGATATCTAATGAATACGGATATTTACAACACTATACCTGAAGCCAAGCGACTCTGCGACGTCGAGAGCCACTTTCCCCCGTCAACGTGCTTTTAGGTAATATACAGGTAGGATTTTTTCTGGGTTATTTTAAAAATGTGTAAATTATAATATTTCTTTTAATTTAATATATATAGCTGCACAATTAATGATGAAGCCAGTTGTTTTAATAAGATCCCGTGACAATCTTGGTGGAGGCTCCGTGTTTCGGTCAGAACGGCCGTATTTTTTCTGAATAATTACCTTTGGTTTCATTTTTAGTTACGCAAAATTCGCAAACTGCTTATTGTACCGATTTTTTTTATTTTGTTTTATATGGTAAAATGTATTTTTGAAATAGATATGAATTTATTACAATATTATTTGCTGATAAAATTCCAAAAAGGTCATGATCAAGGTTATCGTTTTTTATTTTTTGCGGATTGACCAAATGTTTTTTAGGCAAATTCCTGGTGCGAAGTGAATAATCTTTCATGCTTTTAACGGTATTATTTTATATTTAAAATTTATTTAGAGCGTTTTTAAACAAATATTTTATTGGCTTGTGTTACATTTAGTACGTTTTCGTTGGATAAACTTAGTTTATTTTTAAATGATATAGAATTTTTCGGGTTCTGTAAAATACATATTGGATTTTTTAATTATTGGGTTTTCTCTAGTAACTAATGCCGATAGAAAACTTGTTTAAAATTTGTTTTTAACTTTTTTGAGTTCTTTTTATTTAACGAATATCTTCTGCCTTTTTGGGTTTGAATGCTAAAAGTAAGCAAAATTAAAATTGTGCCAGTTATGCAGTATGAAAATTGCTACGTATTTTTTTTACTAGTTTGGAAAGTCTTAAAAATAAATTTTTGATCGGGTGCACTTTTCTTACTACATGGAAAAATTAATGGTGTTAAGAAGTCATTCTAAGAAGACAGGAAATAAAAATAAAATATCAGAAAGTGAAAATAAGGCGGAAAACAAGGAAATAAGCGGTCCTAAAGAAATCGACAAAGTTGTTGAAACGTCATCAACTCATAAAAGTAGAGACATGAGAGAAGACAATGACAGAAGGTCATTAATATTTAATAACTCTCCGGAAAGCATATAGTCGTCAATTTTAGCGGATAATAGCAGTAGCATTTCTCAAAATTTTTCAAACGAGTCACTAACTTTATTGCCAAGTAACGACCAGGTAACCCCAAAATCTGATAAAAATATTTTTTCAAAAATGCCGAACACCTTAAATTGCACATTGGGAAATCTCATAAACCCAGCCAGAACACCGGCAGTTCGATAATTTGTAGCGCCGCGTTCGTATAATCCGGATTGCAATAATTTAAGTGTATTTTTGGAAGGCTATGAATAAACAGCTTTGATTAATAACTGGGATGACAACCTTAAGCTATGTTATTTTTCGTCGTTTACTAGGACAAGCATAAACTTGGTTGCAAATTTATGCAATACGAAACCCAGGTTCTGATTGGAAAGCAACAGTAGAAGACCTGAAAAGAGAATTTTCGTTTAGCACGTATGTCAACGAAACAAAGCTAAAATTACGTTATAGAAGACAGCAGCCAGGTGAAAACGTAATGAATTATCTACGGGAAATGGTGTACCTATGCGACAAAGTAGATCCAAAAATGAAAGACGAGGTTAGTCGAGAGCATTTTGAACAGGGTCTAGTGCCTACATACGCCTACCAAATCAAGCTTAGGCAGCCAAAAAATTTTGCAGAGGTACAAGAGGTTGTTAAAACCATAAACGACGCTGAAAAAGAAATAAGCCATGCTTCGGAAATCTTCGCACAGCTGTCAATGTAAGAAAGAGTAACAGGTATGAGTCAGCAGTTTCAGCCAGAGACAACAAAATCGAACTTGATGGATGAAATCACGCAAGTTGTTCGAGATGAAATTGGAAAAGCTATGCAAAACCAAGACAGAAGAGAAAACCGAAATTTTAAAAACTGACAGCCACGTACTACTGACAGTCGACCAGTATATTTTCAGTGTGGAAAACCAGGTCACAAGGCAAGAGTTTGTTTTAGCAATCCGCAACAGAGAAATAACCAAAACTACAGGGGACAGCCAAATTTAGAAAACCACAGACCAAGATGGACGCCAAGTCAACCTAGTCGAAAACAAAATGGCCGCCGTCCAGAGCAGCAAACCAATAGGTACCAAAGTTGGCAACAGCAACAGCAGTCGGAAAACTCCAACGGCCAGTATTAACACACATAAGCACTGTCCAGAAACAAAAAGAGAATCAGAAACAGAACCAGAATCAGCACGAAGCAGCAACAGATGTTCTCTCCGTAAAAGGAAGTTTAAATAATGTGAATATTGAGGTTATAATAGACACTGCGTCAGTTAAAAATATTGTAGATAGTAAATATGTAAATAAAAATGAAATAAAGCCCGGCACAGGCATAACTTTTATTAAAGTAGCGAATAGTTCGCCGGTAAAAATTATTGGTTATGCAGAAATAAATGTTTGTTTTATTGGTTGTACCTTTTCCTTAGAAGCATTAGTTATAGAAAATCTACCCCAACCCGTTTTATTAGGATTAGAATTTCTTAAGGCCCACGAAGCTATGATAAATTTAAAAACGAATGAAATTAGTTTGAAAACGGATGAAAATGAAATAGTTACCTTGGCAATGAATTTAGGGGATAGTAGTAGTCATAAAGAACTTGGCAATAGTCAAATCAGTAATGTAAATAGTTGTTTTTGGGAGGAGTTACCTATTGAAATTGAAAACTGCAGAACAGACAATGCGAAAATTACGTTGCGTAGTGACATGGTAATTGCGAAAGACGTTATTAAATGCGAAGTGAACTTTAAAAAAACTGGTGAAAATAAAATAAACTTTACCCCGAACTATGTTTCTTTAATAAAAAATGGACTTCAAATTAATAAAATTTTTAGTGATAATTTGACGTGGTACGCCGAAATAAAAACTACGGTAGACAAACAAAAAACTTTTTGCAGGCACATGCATCGCGTTTAAAGCAGATAGTGACTCTATAAAAAATATAAGCGAAACTTTAGTGACTTTACCGAACGATAATCTAGTAAAAAGTTATAATGTAAATAGGGACTTGTGTAAAAATGACTTTCAAAGTGTAAGTGAGTTAGTCCAAGATTTTGAAGATACTTTTGCTTGGAGCATCAGCGACCTAGGAAAAACGAATTTAGTGAAGCACCGAATGACACAACCGATGACGTTCCAGTGGTTTCCAGACCATACAGAGTTTCTCACACGGAGCGAAGAATTATTAATAAACAAGTAGAATAAATGTTGGAAAATGAGGTGATAAGAAAGTCTGTAAGTCCGTATTCCAGTCCAGTAGTCTTAGTTCCCAAAAAAGATGGTGATATGAGGTTCTGCGTTAACTATAAAAAATTAAACGCAAAAACAATAAAGAATGTGTATCATCTGCCAGCTATAGACGACATTTTGACCTACCTGGGAGAAGCTAGATATTTTACTACGTTGGACATGTTTTCAGGGTACTGGCAAGTAGAAATTGATGAGAAGGACAGGCATAAAACAGCATTCGTCACTACTGATGGCTTGTTCGAATTTAACCGACTAAGTTGTGGTCTTACAACAGCACCAAGCACTTTTCAGCAGTTGGCAGACGCAATTTTGGGAGACATGAAGTGGAATGGAGCAATGACGTCCGTAGATGACATCCTGGTCTATGGAAAAAATTTGGAAGAACATAACGAGAACCTAAGAAAAGTACTGTCAAAACTAAAAGCAACTGGTTTAAAGCTAAAACCATCTAATTGCCAGTTTGCATATAAAGAATTAACAGTACTAGGCCACACCATTAGTGAGCGAGGTATTCTTCCAGATTCTTCAAAACTTGAAGCAGTACACCATTTTGCCACTCCAAGAAATAAAAAATCACTTCAGAGTTTTCTAGGACTCGCCAACTATTATAGAAAATTTATTGAAAAGTTTAGTGTCATTGCCAGGCCGTTATACGATTTGCTGAAGAAAGATACACCATTTTGGTGGACATCAGCTCAAGAAGAAGCTTTCCAGATATTAACAAGAAAATTAGAATCACCTCCAGTTCTAACTCACTACCTTCCCAACGCAGAAAAAGAGCTACATGTAGACGCATCAGACCAAGGGATAGCAGCAGTACTCCTACAAAAAATGAACGAGGAAATGCATCCCATTTGCTATGTGTCCAGAACGCTCACAAAAGCCGAAAAAAATTATGGAGTTGGAGAAAAAGAAAGTCTAGCCATAGTATGGAGTTTAACGTATCTGAGAAGCTATATTTGGGGAGAACACATAAAAATCTTTTCCGATCACCAGCTACTGTGTTATCTAAAGAATCTCAAAAATGTTACAGGGAGATTAGCTAGATGGAGCTGCAAACTACAAGAATTTGATTACGAAATAATCCACAAATCAGGGAAATGCAATCAAGACGCAGACTGTCTTTCCAGACAACCCTGTTTCCAGGCAACACTAAAGGACGAGTATGATGCCAATGAAATTCCCACATTTTTGCTACCCTTAGTAGACATCAAGGAGTTCCAAGAAGAAGATACTACGGGCAGTCCAGGATTCGAATTATGGCAATTCACATTTGCAACGTCGTGCAAAAAATTTTACAGTCAAAGATGGTGTGCTAAATAAAAAGTCGGCTGTCCCACACCAGGAGGACAAGTTGGTAATCCCTCAAAGACTGAAAGCACAACTGATGCAACAGCTGCATTGTGAGCCATTGTCGGGACACCTAGGATATGCAAGAACGTATGACAGAATAAACACACGCTATTATTGGGATAAAATGCATCTTGACGTGAAGAAATTTATTAGGGGATGTCCTGATTGTCAGACGAGAAAAGGGCCAAATAATGAAAAACCAGCAGGTGATCTGCAACCAATAAAGATTGATGATTTGCAGCCTTTCGAAATGATAGGCATAGATATTTTAGGACCCCTAACAAAAACAAAAAGTCAAAATAATAATATAGTTGTTTGTACAGATTATGTGACCCGTTATGCCATAACCAAAGCAATACCAAGTGCAAAAGCAGAAGAGATAGCAGCGTTTCTGGTGGACCAAGTAATAAGCATCCATGGAGTACCAAAGAAAATATTGAATGACAGAGGTCAAGTTTTTAGGTCAGAATTGGTAAGAAAAATGGTGCAAAATATGGGCTCAGAAAACGTATATACTACGTCACCACCCGCAGACTAATGGGCTAACTGAGCGATTTAACAAAACCGTAGCAGATATGCTCAGCCTCTATGTGTCTACGTCACAGGATGACTGGGACCTGCCAATGGTAACATTTGCCTACAATTCCAGTAAACAGGACACAACGCAGTTTTCGCCATTTTATTTAGTTTTTGGAAGAAACCCACAGCTCATACCGGAGGTCATGTTTTTAAAATCAGCCACTGTGCATATTCCGAACCCGAATATAGAGGAACATAGACAGGAAGCAAAAAGAAATATTACACAGAAACAGAAAAAGGACAAAACCCGATATGACAGTAACCACAAAAAAGTGACATATGAAACAGGAGACAAAGTCAAACTTAGAGTTTACATTAGTTAGAAAGGAAAAAGTGACAAACGGCAGTGCAAGTATCACGGACCATTTGTAATAGGAAGAAAAGCATCGCCAGTAAATTACATTATTCAGAGAGGTGAAGCAGCAAGAGCTAAACAGGAAACAGTCCATGTATATAGATTGGCCCCGTACCACGAACCACAGATTTTGAAGGGTAGTAGGAACAATGCATATATTTTTTTTGTTGCTATATAAAAGCCACTAGTGAAAATAGGTAGTAAAATAAATAAAAGGTATTTTAATTTTTTTCCCCCAGGTAATAAAGAGGTATAAGGTAGTAAACGGTGTTAAAGAAATATAGAGAGTGAAAAATTAAACGTTTGTGTTAAGAGAGAAAAAAGTAAGAGAGATCGTGAACAGTTGCACGAGGCTCTGTGCAGTTGAGCGTTGCTTGAAAGCGTGCCTGATCACCACGTATAATCTGGCAATGTTCAATGATGCTGTGTCGTTATTTTTGTTTCTGTGTATAAGGGATAAAGAGTAATGGGTAAAGCCTCTAAGTTATCGTGTATTTTTTTTCCGGTAGGGGAGGGTGAGAGATAGGTAGTTTGTGGAAAATTTGCGGAAAATTCTTGGAAAAAGGAAAATTGAAAATTTTTGGAAAAAGTTAAAAGTTTGTAAGGGCTCAAATTATTTAAAGAAAGGTAATTGTTCCGAGCACGGTCGTGCTGGGTGGCCACGGGGGCCAAACACAAAAGATGGAAGGGAAAAAATTGAAATTATTCAATGTATATAAAATTATAAATAAATTGTGTAAATAGTTTTTGTAGCGCCTAACTCCCTGTTTGTTTGTTTTTCATGTACAACAACCACCTGAGCTCCTAAGAAGAGAGCCAGCCAGGGGAGCGGCGATGACCTGCCAGGCCAGCGGACCACTGACGGTGCCAGAGGGGCACAAGCCCACCTTGGGACCACAACACATGGGACGACAACACCTTGGGACTACAACACCTTGGGACCGCAACCTGGGGAGCGGCGACGACCTGCCAGGCCAGCGGACCACTGACGCTGCCAGCGGGGGACAAGTCCACCTTGGGACCACAACACATGAGGACCAGACTAAGGACAATCCGAACAGCAGAGAGGAAGAGCCACAAAGCAGGAAGAAGAGAGCCAGAAGTGCCAAGGAGCCTACCGAACAAGAGGCAGGAAGACCTGCCAGTAGGAAGAAGAGAAAGAACAAAGGCAAACAAAAAATAATGCAGCTTTTTAATTGTATATTTTTATTTTTTATTAAACCCAAAAGAGATTGTTTTTTTATATTAGAGAATAGAATAGGGCATTTAGACACAAAAATCCTTTGGATTTTTGTTTTCCGTGGGGGGGGGGGGGAAGTGTCACCAATCGTCTTTTCATCAACCCTAACTAGTCACCCTTGCGGCTTAGTAAACGGAGTCCAGTAGCGACGACGCGGTCATTTAGACGCACGCCGGCCTATCGGCCCGGAGCGGGGCAGAGGGTTCGACCTGGTAGGTGTGATGAGCAGCGAGTCGATATCAGTGGATACCTGAAGCCAAGCGAGTCTGCGATGTCGAGAGCCACGTTCCCCGTCACCGTGCTTTTAGGCAATATACAGGTAGGATTCTTTCTGGGTTATTTTAAAAATGTGTAAATTATAATATTTCTTTTAATTTAATAAATATAGCTGCACAATTAATAATGAAGCCATTGGTTTTAATAAGATCCCGTGACAATATTCTAGAAACGGGTTACAAACTGGATTCATGCAACGTAAACCGTTAAAGAAGGGATTCGATTTAGAACAAGTGCCGTGTACTAAAATGCCCCCTGGCATTGATGATATTTCGTAGCGTCTTTTACGTCCGACCAAATATAATTGTCCGCTTGGGTTTCGCATTCGGTCCAACTACGACAGGAAACTCGTGTCGAATCATAATTTTGATTTTGGCAAAGAACAAGATCGGGTTGAGATCCCCGTTCCTTACAGAACCAAATACTGATAGAGATTTTCGCCCAGAGTTTGTGTTTTATAGAAACGGCTAAAGGCACTTTGAATAATTGGTATCCGGCCTGGTTGTTCGCAATAGGGCTTGGATACAATTTGATCGTCGTTCGCTAATTCGAAATCTTTGCCTAGATTAAATTCGAGGAAAAGTTGCCGTTCGTGTGTAAAGGTATCGGTACATCGGTTTTTAAAATAAACTAATCATACGTCCTGTCAACTCGACGGCGTAAACTGAGCGTTTTACTCTTTAAAGATCTTTGGCAGTTTTACCGTTTAAACATAAACTAATCATACGTCCTGTCAACTCGACGGCGTAAACTGAGCGTTTTACTCTTTAAACATCTTTGGCAGTTTTACCGTTTAAACATAAACTAATCATACGTCCTGTCAACTCGACGGCGTAAACTGAACGTTTTACTGTTTAAAAATCTTTGGCAGTTTTATTGTTTAAAGTTCTTTGGCAGTTTATTGGCGGCAAACCTGGGCAAAAAAACACAGTACCTTGGGAAAGATGTTTATTGTTTAACCAAATACAGACATGTAAAAATCTACGTTTATAGACAACAGTTGTGCGAGTTTAATTTACTCAAGCTGTCGTTTGCTCAGGTTTAAATTTCAACAGGTGTCGCTTTTTTGGACTTAAGCATCGATATGTCCTTTAATACAATTAATTTGGACGCCAACTTGGGAAAAATTTGTTTGATCAGCGCTTGCGACTTTTGTTCGACGAAAAATACTCGCTTCACATCGCCCTGTGCCTTTTCCAGAATTCCCATTATCGGCAACCAAAAATTTGCGTAATTGATTCCCCTCCTGGGCATGTTTTCTACAACGCAAGTGGGAAATGGAAACAGTGCGCGCTCGATGCACAATTCTTGAACGCCGACAGGGCCCTCGAACAAATGTAGACGCTAGAGAAATCGTTGTTGCGTTCTAACAATTTACGACGCACAAGGGTCCACAGATCCGTTTCCGTGGGCATAGCTTAAATCTATTCGTGTCACTTTTTGCAATTCGTCCACGGCTACGACAATTTCACACATATTCGAATCAGTTTGATATTGTCAACTGAAGGTTCGTTTAAATAACGTCTAGAAAAGATACCCGGTTCGTTGTGAGTTTCGTGAGCGAATGTGACTGGTTCATTATTCAGTAATAATGGAAGATGAGTAAACTTTCGCCCCGGATCTAATCGGTACTCTTTCGCATTACGATATCCACTTTCCGAGATGAGAGAAATGAAAAAATTTTTATCGGTATTGAAAAGAAGGGCTTGCGACCCAATTCGTACGTCAACAGGGCAAACATAAAAGATTGAAACGTGCTGCAAGTTCCATTTTCAAATACAAACAAACGGGTGAAATTTACGACATAGGAAATAAAATCTTTGTAGAGTTCGCGGTTCGATCTAAAATAAAGCGGTCTATCGTGGACAGCCTTATGAAGAAGGCTTTCGTTTTTTTTTTCAATACCACAAACACTTTTAGATCGTTGCCCATGGCCGGGCTGGGACTCGAAAATTTTCGTCAACTCCTTTAGTATATTAGCGTCGACGGGTTTAATGTACGTGATCGTTGTATATTTTCGATCATTCCCGCTCGAATTAATGGAACTTTTAAACGAACCTTCCAGTTGACCATTGTATTTATTAAGCACTTCTTGTTGCGTCTCTTGGTAAATGTGCGGTAGAAAATTTAATAGGAAATAATCACCATTGGCAATCGGCCGCGCAATCTGTAATAGTCGCTTTTTTGTTTCGGGACCAATATTTAATAATCTCTCTATATCTTTCGGAGATATTTCTTGATCGTCGATAGTCGATCGTGCTAAATATACTCTCAATTCCGGTCCAAAATCTACAGTCAATCGAACCGGTAACATTGCAACTTTTCAAGTTCGGTACCCACTGGTACTTACAGCTTTTATTTTTGCTTGGGTTTGCTTGCTCGTTCTCCGACGATATATAAACGTCGACCCATCTGACATTTTCCCGTACAATATCAAACTCCCCGACATGCGGAAAATTAATAATCATAATGGCAATGACAGTATCCAAATGCAGAACGGACAATGGAATCTTGATAATTTCCAACATCTTCGCAGACTAAAACTCTTTACCCTGGTATATAATCATACTGGTACGTTGAAAAGGCTTAAATACTTGAAAGTTACAAGGACAAATCTTCGATACAAGTGAATTACCAAAGTTCCCGAACCACTCAAGAAAAGCAAGATGAACATATTAAAGAAGCATGCATATTTTACTATGGGTGTTCTAATCAAGTAACAATAAAGCGTTTCAAAAGTCGATTTGTTGTTTTACGTTCCATTTTTGGTACTCGTAGCCACCGGCAGTGTTGTCTAAAAATTGGATTTTTGTTATTCGTTTGGATGCGTCCAAATATTCCGGAAGTGGGGCACGCATTAAGTTTAAAGAAAGTTTGGCATCGTTAGACTTAAGTTGATTTTTCCACAACGATACCGTTTGTGAATCGACAAATTGGCTCACGTTCTCTAGAAATGTCAAATAATCACTAAAATCAATCGATGTCAACTAATCACTAAAATGTCAAAAATATCAAATAGTCACTACCTTGACGAATGTCGCCGCGTAGACTGGTACGGGGCATTAATTTGTCGATTACAAAGTCTTGGGCTCGATGGGCACGCAAAAATATGTTCAGTGGATTTTCTTCGTTCTCGTGGCCTGTGTTCTCTTTCAGTAAACCCAAAATAAATATAGCTGCACAATTAATAATGAAGCCATTGGTTTTAATAAGATCCCGTGACAATATTCTAGAAACGGGTTACAAACTGGATTCATGCAACGTAAACCGTTAAAGAAGGGATTCGATTTAGAACAAGTGCCGTGTACTAAAATGACCCCTGGCATTGATGATATTTCGTAGCGTCTTTTACGTCCGACCAAATATAATTGTCCGCTTGGGTTTCGCATTCGGTCCAACTACGACAGGAAACTCGTGTCGAATCAAAATTTTGATTTTGGCAAAGAACAAGATCGGGTTGAGATCCCCGTTCTTTACAGAACCAAATACTGATAGAGATTTTCGCCCAGAGTTTGTGTTTTATAGAAACGGCTAAAGGCACTTTGAATAATTGGTATCCGGCCTGGTTGTTCGCAATAGGGCTTGGATACAATTTGATCGTCGTTCGCTAATTCGAAATCTTTGCCTAGATTAAATTCGAGGAAAAGTTGCCGTTCGTGTGTAAAGGTATCGGTACATCGGTTTTTAAAATAAACTAATCATACGTCCTGTCAACTCGACGGCGTAAACTGAGCGTTTTACTCTTTAAAGATCTTTGGCAGTTTTACCGTTTAAACATAAACTAATCATACGTCCTGTCAACTCGACGGCGTAAACTGAGCGTTTTACTCTTTAAACATCTTTGGCAGTTTTACCGTTTAAACATAAACTAATCATACGTCCTGTCAACTCGACGGCGTAAACTGAACGTTTTACTGTTTAAAAATCTTTGGCAGTTTTATTGTTTAAAGTTCTTTGGCAGTTTATTGGCGGCAAACCTGGGCAAAAAAACACAGTACCTTGGGAAAGATGTTTATTGTTTAACCAAATACAGACATGTAAAAATCTACGTTTATAGACAACAGTTGTGCGAGTTTAATTTACTCAAGCTGTCGTTTGCTCAGGTTTAAATTTCAACAGGTGTCGCTTTTTTGGACTTAAGCATCGATATGTCCTTTAATACAATTAATTTGGACGCCAACTTGGGAAAAATTTGTTTGATCAGCGCTTGCGACTTTTGTTCGACGAAAAATACTCGCTTCACATCGCCCTGTGCCTTTTCCAGAATTCCCATTATCGGCAACCAAAAATTTGCGTAATTGATTCCCCTCCTGGGCATGTTTTCTACAACGCAAGTGGGAAATGGAAACAGTGCGCGCTCGATGCACAATTCTTGAACGCCGACAGGGCCCTCGAACAAATGTAGACGCTAGAGAAATCGTTGTTGCGTTCTAACAATTTACGACGCACAAGGGTCCACGATCCGTTTCCGTGGGCATAGCTTAAATCTATTCGTGTCACTTTTTGCAATTCGTCCACGGCTACGACAATTTCACACATATTCGAATCAGTTTGATATTGTCAACTGGAGGTTCGTTTAAATAACGTCTAGAAAAGATACCCGGTTCGTTGTGAGTTTCGTGAGCGAATGTGACTGGTTCATTATTCAGTAATAATGGAAGATGAGTAAACTTTCGCCCCGGATCTAATCGGTACTCTTTCGCATTACGATATCCATTTTCCGAGATGAGAGAAATGAACAAATTTTTATCGGTATTGAAAAGAAGGGCTTGCGACCCAATTCGTACGTCAACAGGGCAAACATAAAAGATTGAAACGTGCTGCAAGTTCCATTTTCAAATACAAACAAACGGGTGAAATTTACGACATAGGAAATAAAATCTTTGTAGAGTTCGCGGTTCGATCTAAAATAAAGCGGTCTATCGTGGACAGCCTTATAAAGAAGGCTTTCGTTTTTTTTTCAATACCCCAAACACTTTTAGATCGTTGCCCATGTCGGTTTGCGACTCGATAATTTTCGTCAACTCCTTTAGTATATTAGCGTCGACGGGTTTAATGTACGTGATCGTTGTATATTTTCGATCATTCCCGCTCGAATTAATGGAACTTTTAAACGAACCTTCCAGTTGACCATTGTATTTATTAAGCACTTCTTGTTGCGTCTCTTGGTAAATGTGCGGTAGAAAATTTAATAGGAAATAATCACCATTGGCAATCGGCCGCGCAATCTGTAATAGTCGCTTTTTTGTTTCGGGACCAATATTTAATAATCTCTCTATATCTTTCGGAGATATTTCTTGATCGTCGATAGTCGATCGTGCTAAATATACTCTCAATTCCGGTCCAAAATCTACAGTCAATCGAACCGGTAACATTGCAACTTTTGAAGTTCGGTACCCACTGGTACTTACAGCTTTTATTTTTGCTTGGGTTTGCTTGCTCGTTCTCCGACGATATATAAACGTCGACCCATCTGACAT
The DNA here is from genome assembly GCA_963971165.1 of Philopedon plagiatum. Classification (NCBI taxonomy): domain Eukaryota; kingdom Metazoa; phylum Arthropoda; class Insecta; order Coleoptera; family Curculionidae; genus Philopedon; species Philopedon plagiatum. Next base: position 40,878,627 of record OZ020194.1, read on the forward strand.
TTTCCCGTACAATATCAAACTTCCCGACATGCGGAAAATTAATAATCATAATGGCAATGACAGTATCCAAATGCAGAACGGACAATGGAATCTCGATAATTTCCAACATCTTCGCAGACTAAAACTCTTTACCCTGGTATATAATCATACTGGTACGTTGAAAAGGCTTAAATACTTGAAAGTTACGAGGACAAATCTTCGATACAAGTGAATTACCAAAGTTCCCGAACCACTCAAGAAAAGCAAGATGAACATATTAAAGAAGCATGCATATTTTACTATGGGTGTTCTAATCAAGTAACAATAAAGCGTTTCGAAAGTCGATTTGTTGTTTTACGTTCCATTTTTGGTACTCGTAGCCACCGGCAGTGTTGTCTAAAAATTGGATTTTTGTTATTCGTTTGGATGCGTCCAAATATTCCGGAAGTGGGGCACGCATTAAGTTTAAAGAAAGTTTGGCATCGTTAGACTTAAGTTGAGTTTTCCACAACGATACCGTTTGTGAATCGACAAATTGGCTCACGTTCTCTAGAAATGTCAAATAATCACTAAAATCAATCGATGTCAACTAATCACTAAAATGTCAAAAATATCAAATAGTCACTACCTTGACGAATGTCGCCGCGTAGACTGGTACGGGGCATTAATTTGTCGATTACAAAGTCTTGGGCTCGATGGGCACGCAAAAATATGTTCAGTAGATTTTCTTCGTTCTCGTGGCCTGTGTTCTCTTTCAGTAAACCCAAAACACGTAGCCAAGCGGCAGCATGGAATTGTTCATCTCGCATAATATATTCGTTGGCTTTAGTGAATTCGGGCAATAGATTCTTTCAACGTATCCAACAAAACAATGCAAATGCAAAATTGAAAATGATCCATTCTAATGCCGCCCGTTTATTAACTCGTACCCACAGAACGGGATCGTCGTCGTCGAGCCAACTAAACAATACCGGTAAATTTGAAGAGCCCCTCATTTCTAATTCTTTAATTATATACTAGTATATACTTCTCGGTGCACTAATTCGATTAGAGTTTGGATGGCGGTAAAGTATTGACGGTCGGGTAAGATATCAAATTGAGACGCGTCGCCTAATTTTTTCACGACTATACCATCAGCCCGAATGAGGAACGCTAAAGCGATCATCACTGCTTGTCGTACATCTGCCGGGCAATCGTGAAGGGAATCTTTGCTAAAGTCGATGTCACCCGCCACCCAAATACTTAACTACCACCAGTACTTGTTCAAAATGCAAGATTTTAGTAGCACGTTAAAAATGGACGTTGGAAGTCTTTGGGCTTTTTACTGGTTCGGTTTACTCGACAATCCAACGTTGCCGTAGTCTTCTTGTGGCAACGAGAACGAGAATACCTTTTTACAAAGGCCCAAAATCACAAAAAATATTACATACGATATGGTGATATAACCGAACAGGAGTTGTTGAAAGAACGTAGAGATGCCAGGGATTTTCTCGAAAGACGTCAGCCGTCTAGTGGTCGGCGACATAGCACCTTTCCAATGGACGTTTGGAAGAGCCTGGGCTATTCGCTCGTTCAGACTCCTCAACCACCCAGCGTCGCCGTAGTCTTGTTGTGGAAACGAGAACGAGAATATCCCTTCACAACGGCCCAGAATAACAAAAAATATTACATACGATATTTGAGTGGTAATATAACCGAGGAAGAATTTGCCGATGCCCTGGATTTTCTCAAAGGTTCTGAGTCGTTAGATACTCGAGGACGATTCGAAAAGAAAAATTGGAGACCCAAAACCCAAAGACTCCTCGATCGTTCAGATTCCCCGAAAACCCAACGCCGCCGTAGTCTTGTTGTGGCGACGAGACCAAGAATATCGCTTCACCAATTAGCAGGATAATAAAAACTATTACATACGACATTTGAGTAGTAATATTACCAAACGGAAATTTTGGAAAGAACGGAATTTTCTGGAAGGATGGAAGCCGACACGTAAACCGTTTCGCAAGCGACGTCGTCATATTACCGGACGACAACTTTGAAAAGGGCGTGGAGATGCTAGGGATTTTCTCGAATGGCGTAAGCTGTTTGGTGATCGACGACGTAGCACATCCTACCGCTTTTGCTCTACTTGTAGTTCTTGTCGGCGGCACTGTTAAATTATGGCCGTTATATTTTAATTCAATTATATTACCAATGTATCTGATAGTAAATAAAGGTATAGTAAAGTTTATGCAGTACATCTTTATTTTCCTTTAAATTACCCCTATAGATATAGTGTCGACGGCGTTTTGTTTGAAGAAAACACCGATGATCGTTCTTAGGCAATCTTACGAAAAAGTGCAGTTTTGAACTTGAAACGAGGCCTCGTTATCAATTATATACCTTTTGAAGAACAAACGGTCAGTCTATAAGGATGCAGACAATTTGCATTTTTGCGCTTTAAACGAGGCCACGTTATCAATACATTTTTTAACTTGAAACGAGGCCACGTTATCAATTATATACGATTCAAGAACAAACGGTCAGTCGATAAGAATGCAGACAATTTGCATTTTTTAACTGTAAACGAGGCCACGTTATCAATATTTGCATTTTTGAAGAACGAACAGTCACTTCAAGGGCGTCAAGGGCGCAAGGACGCTTTTTCTTTGTTCTGGTCCGAGTATTATAGTCTAGGAAGAAGTGACCGACAATGTATCCATAGTAATAAGATTGAAAGGTCAACGAGAATTTTAGTCGCATTTCAACGAGCCAGAAAGAACTCGTCGCAGTGCCGCTACACGCTTAGGTTTGTACGGAATCGCAGAAAATAACACATCGAAAACGAAAGGGAGGAAGATTATCGTGCACAACTTTAGCAAATAATCTCGCATTTTTGCTTAGGTTTGCAACAATGTACAATTTATAGGAACTTATACACCGGGTCCCGCAAATAATAAACTTTATCGAACTGGACGTTCCTAAGCCCACATATTGATTTTGGCGTAAATACAAAATATGGAAAAGTGGTTGCTTGTCTGAAGTTTACCCTTGAGTATGTCACTAATATTGTCGTGAAGTCGTGATGTTTGAATACTACATTTTTGAGACTATTTTTATAGATAGAACACACTCCCCTCTTTTCGACGCTCTGTTATCGGGGAAATATTACTTACCGTACATGAAATTAGACTAAAAGGAGCCGAGTTGTAGCGGATTCCCTATTCCAGAACAGTTGTCACAGTACCTTAAAAACAAACAGTCTGTGTTTCAAAATGAACGTTTGGAAAGCGCTGGGATATTCGCTCGTTCATATTCCTCGACAACCTAACGTTGCGGGTGGTATTGATCTGGCGGCCTGACAAAGAATATCGCTTTCAACATGCTCCACCTAACAAAAAATATTATATACGATATTTGAGTGGTAATATAACCGAACATCAATTTTGGAAAGAACGTGCAGATGCCATGAATTTCTCGAGGGACGTAAGTTGTTTTGTAATCAACCACTCGAACAAGCACATTGGTACGATTCCGGAATCGATTTACATCTTCGGGGCGATTACGTTTTGAAGGCGAACGAGCCCACGGAAATTGCATACGAAGAACGTATATTGGTACCTCATGGATATGTCGGACTCCTAATTGCAAGATCATCTACGAATCGCCAAGGTTATCTTCGATGAGGTGTTGTGGATCCCACCTATACTGGCCAATTACGCAGCAGCTTCCTAGCCGATAGAGACATGTCGTTGACGAAAGGCACAGCTTTCGCTCAACATGTTCTATTACGATGTGAAACGCCCTTTTTATTGGAAGCACTGTCAACATTGCCAAATTATGTCGTGGTGGTTATATCTAAGTGTATTTGTTATATTATCAAATGTATATGGTAGGAAATAATGTTGTAGTAAAATGTATACGATAGACGTTTATTTCCTTTAAATTGTTCACAACGATATAGCATTGACCGTGTTTATTTAGGTATCCCAATCAAAACCAAACAAACAACCTTTCCCCTCTTTACGAACGAGGACGGACCGTTTGATTGTTTTTTCGGGCTTTCAACTGACCAAGACGGTTGTCTGTACTGTATGGAAATTAAAGAAGCAGTCTAGCAAAAGTCCGGTTTTAGATTACAAAAACGTTACAGCATAGGCGATGCACCGCCAGTAAAAGTAAACAATCGTTCAACTTTCTACGAGTCGTTAGTGTATTCCCGTTCTTTAAATTTTGTCAACTTTGTGTTGTCGGTAAATCTGTGGTCCCAGTTTGTTTCCAAAAAACAGTCGTTGCACTCTCTGCGCCTTTAGTGTATTTCCGTTCTTTCAATTGGCCAAATTTGGGTTGTATCGCCACGGGAAAAACCGTCTAGTCGACGTCCCGTATTTCACATTTTTGAAGTCCGGGATTACACAGACGCTCATAGAGTGATTAGACATTAGGTAAAAAACATAATTAGGGAAGTACTTTCAGTAGCGGCTTTTGTTCCGGCCATAGACTAATAAAGTTTTAGTGATAGTTACGCAACTCATGTAAATAAATAGCAATAAGGGGTTTGCGTGACTATACGGACAGGACAGGACTCTTCCCTGATAAGAAGTAGAATCAAACAACTGACCAAAGACAAAAGCAAGAAATTTTCCCTCCGTGCAAAATTTTCGGACTCGGGTAGCAGCGGATACCCGAGTTGGTAAATTGCTGGGCATACCCATGTCAGCTTTCTCAGTTCATAGAAAGTCTCCAGGACTTTCCGCGCTTTGTCCCATCCTGGAAATACGTTCTAATTCAAACATTCCTTTTGGAAATCTTAAAACTTTATCGTCACCTCTTCCTTGGTGGACTGTTAGCAACTTCCAGCTAGCGGGGAAGGATGGCGGGTTCACCCATGACAAAGACAGACGCGTTGTCTGTTCTTTGTCCAATCGGTACCATGCGCACCTGGCATCCCTCGACTTGGACAAACCGGGAAACAAGTGATAGGGTTAAGGAAACGTAGAAATAAGGCGCCACGGATGGCTCCGTTTCAGGTGACCTCCATTCTGAGTAGTTAAAACTTAATGAACGTCACTTAGTAGTCCGGGAAACAATGCTGTTTGCGCCTTGAAGAACAAATTGCAAACAATTGGACGTATGCATCTGAGGAGCGCACCAAGTTAAACCCTGGGAGGGGATTTATGATCCTTGCGGAAAGAAAAAATCCAGGCTACGCACCCAAAGCGCTCGTAAAGCCGTCAACCCGGGTTGTGGAAGGCTAGGTAAGGGTGCTAGCCAGAATAGCCATAGTTCGCCCAATACCAAACAGCACTGTCCTCGAACTGGAGGCGGTGTGTCGGCTGCGGTGGGATTAGAAAATTCTTATTCTTACAAAATCGTCTAAAAAATTTTGAGTAACAATTCGGTTAAATCCATGGATTTATTAGGACTGGATACGGGATGATTTCACATTCTTTGAAGCCAAAACAAACCATTCTAAATGACACTGTAAACATTGGCCACATCTTATTTTACCTTGTATTTTTGTACAAAAATACGTTAGAAGCATCACCAGATTTACAAAAAGTAATAAAAACCCTCAAATATTTTATTTTTCTGCTAAATAATAATAAATCTAAGTTAAAAAGGTTTTATTATTTATAGGTTATGTTATTTCTAAAGGTGTTTATTTAAAGTCGCTCCGAGTCATTTATAAATCTATATAAATCTATACGTCGCACTTTTTCTTTTCTAGTTCATTAGACAAAGACGTACGTGTAACCGAGTGTTCAGACCGAGGTTCAGCCGTTTTCCTAAACAACCATAACAGACAGCAACACTTCTGAGCTCCAACGCTCCAATGCTATTTTATCTCTTTCTACTACCATTCTTGATTCAATTACGTAGTAATTCGTAGTCTTGTCTATGTTCGTAGTTCGTAAACTGCTCCCCCAAGAGAATAACAAAATCAAAAACAAACAACAAAATATAAGGCTTCACGTTCGATACGCTCACAGTATACGGATATCGAATCCTTTTTATAATAAATCCATGGTTAAATCCGTCGCTCAAAATAAATTTCGCGTTAATAAAGCGTGGGAGTTTTGTCCGCTGCCCTTGTCGTTGTTGTAAACTCTGTAGATTTTTCCGGCTTGCAAAAATTACTCTAAATGAAGTTAAACTAAAATCGGTTTTTCAAGATATGATAACATGTTGCCGTTAACAAGATCATAAAAACTTGATCATTGATTGAGTTTGTATAAATTTTGCGAGAAGTAAGTCATTTTCAAATAATAATTTGTCTAGCGTACGATCCACAACGAAAATAGCTCGTTTTCTTTTTTGAACGATTGTCAACATCAAAATTAACTACAATAACACGGGCTACGGTCAAAATCGCCCTTCATAGCTACAAACATGTTGGGCTTGTTCAGATCGCGAGTTCTTTGAAAATAAAATATGGAACAGTCCTCGTCTAAAACGACGGGAAGTGAAAATTTACACGGACCCAGTTTTGAATGTAAATTTTCGGGCAACCAAGAATAGCTTTTGGGCAAAGGGGCACCTCTAGGTGTTCTTAAAACGGGCAAACGTTCACCAAATTCTCCGTTCATCATTTTAATCGTGTCATTAATTAAGTCGCGTTGACCGAGAATGTTTTTCTTTTGTTCGGCTTTTAGACGCTTTTGCCTTTCTGCAGTGTCGCGTTTTTCCTCTCGTTTACGTTTTCGTTTTCTTCATTTAACCTTTTTTGTTTTAACTTTTCTTCCTTTATCCGTTGACGTTCTTCTTTGACTTGTTCGAATCGTTTTTTTTCTTTTCCGTTCGTGCAACTGCTGTAATGTTTTCACGACGCTTTGTTCTCGCTTATCGAGCTGCCAAGTTCGTACCAGACTAATAAAATCGTTCACTTTAACCGACTAGTATATTTCCGTCATGTTAACAACGAACCAATTCGAATTTTCTTATGCGATTACACTTTAACGTTCGTTGGCAAAAGGGATCATACAAGTTTATATACGAGTCGAATAGGACCAGTTTTTTCAATTCTAATTGATCCAACTCCGACAGAAAAATAACCAACTCATCCGATTCTAGTTGTGACATTGACATCCTACAGAAACCAAAATGTTTCATTTAGTGATTGATCTAAAACAATTACACCTTGTCTCGCCGTAGTACTATCGTCGGAATTTGAATGTGAGTAAAGTACCTTGGAATGCAAAACCCAGTTTATCTGACTGTATTTTTCAAATATTTCAATAGGGTGAATCATCTTATGGTTGACGTTGTGCGGTTTATCACATTTCCACATCCCTTCAATATCTTTCTCGGATGAATAAATAGGACAAGTCTTGACTAGTTCGTTTAGAATTCTCCTACATAATTTTAAGTAAAGACGCTTCGAAAATATTAGTGATACTGAAACTCGTGGATTTTTCGTCAGTGCTGACGAAGTACTAGGTACCGATCCACCCGAGGAAAATAATCGCGTTTCCCAGAGGGGATATTTAGTGATAAATAGCGCCGTCGCCGACACAGAACGGTCAAGTGTTTCCTCTACAGAAGAAACCGGCGAGAGTGACGGTTCATGGATGCGGATTTCGAAGAAGGAATACTATTCGGTACCCGAATTTAGACGGAAATCTCTTTTCCTATGGCCAAAGTTACTTAAAGATATGATCGAGCCCTTGGTCCAGAGTGGATTATATTATTCCGGACAAGGAGACATTGTGCATTATTTTCACTGTGAACTACGAGTATCTCAATGGGAAGAGAGTGACGACGTATGGATCGAGCATATCAAATATTCTCCTGATTGTGAACACGCCCAGATTAACAAAGACGTTACGTCGTAAAAGCACCGAAGTCATTACTTTCCGCTAATACAATTGACATTGAAACGCACCTACACGAGTGTCCAATTTGTCGAAATTTAACTGACAATTTATACGCATTTATACCTTGTGGACATATTGTCTGTCTACCTTGCGAAAGTAAAAAAGAGAACAATAAGTGTTGCACATGTCGTCAAGTCAAGAAAAATGTGCTTCGGCTCTACCTCTAAACGACTTGACTTCCGAGAAACTACCACGTAAATGTCAAGCGAATGGTTGTCCTAGGACCGGCCCGATTTGCTTTAATAATAGTATATTATTTAACCAATCGTAATATAGGTCATAACTCACGCAGATGAAGTTTGCAGCACGAGCCGCAGCCGAGTGCTGTAATTCATCAAGTGAGTTATGACCATTACCGCAAGTTGAATAATATACTTTATCTACGACTATAACAATAAATATTAAGATACAAGTACAGAGAAAGAACTTTATTCACAAATCTTGATAGACACCTATAACAAAGCTATAAAAATTTTAGTTGTAATTACTCATAACGATGACTTAATGTTCTTACTGCTACACCAATCTTGAAAATTTTTGTATACATTATATTTGTTTTTGGATTTTTCGGGCAATAAATTCTGTATGGTTACATTAGCTACTTGTGTTATTTCTGGAGGTGTACATAATAATTCAACTTCACTATCTGAATTCATCTTTTTTAGCACAAAATTTACAATAATTAGGTATTAACTTAATTTGAAATCGTCAAAATTATTCGAGTGACATTGCTTCCCTGAATATCAATAATGGACTGTTTCCTTTCGGCCAATCGGCTTGTACAGAGCCACCTTGATATTCGGTTCGTAAATCTTTTCCGATTTATTATAGTGAGTTATTGGCGACTCCAATTAAGGAAACCCAGCGTTGCCACCGCTGCAATCAGCTGATATAACGGGGAACAATGGCCCACTCGATGGAAAATTACAGAAACCTATGCGATAGTTTGGGTTCATGTCTTCTCTCAAAAGTTCATGACATTTGTCAAACTTAACGTCAACCTTACTTTTTGGTTAATAACAACAAACTGTGCAGTTTACTCGTAGTTCGTGATTATTAGTTAAAATTGTATTGTTTTTTAAACTTTTTGTGGGTTACGACATTGTAGCTATCATGTTTTAAACCCTTTTGACTCTTTTTAAATTTCTTGCGAAACCCCTGCCTCTAGAAATGTGATTGAAGAGGGAGAACTTTTAAACGCCAAACCAAAGTTTACATATTCTGTAAACTTTGGCCAAACGCATACTTTTTAGAAAAAAACCGGTAAGTAATTTTACATTTTACGTTAATAGTACTAATAGTAGCCAATAGTAGCCATAACGCAAAGTGCAATTTAAGATAAGTTTGGGTAGCTGTGAATACACCGATTCCCACAGTGTGCGAGTTAATCTTTGGGTAGTTTACCCTTGGAATTTTTAATTAGCAAAATACGATTATGCGATATTATTAATACCAAAGGGATGAATATTGTGGTTATGATGAAAAAAGTTTGTTTGCAGGTTATTACTTGAAAAACATGTGGTCTTGCCAGCACTTTCTAGGGCAAACATAGTTTGGTGTGAATGCCACCTTTTTTATGTTGTTCAAATAACTATACATATTACGTAACTTATTTTGGAATTATTGTTTTAGATTCGTTCATTAAAATTTTGTCTCTATGTCTCCAAACATCTCTAAACTCTGCACCTCATGAAGTTGCTGGAACTTTTAAAATTATTCACGATCAGCTAGAAGTTAAGAATATGAGGTGTTCGTGTAAGGGAAAAAGTTTAAGCTTATACCAGCATTTATGTTACATTGCACCAGGTTGTATAAGTCATAATTAAATTGGGCATAACATTGAGGTTTTCCAGTGATTAAAAGATGGTAACAGTGGCGTACCTATTGGACATAACATTGAGGTTTTCCAGTGATTAAAAGATGATAACAGTGGCGTACCTAGCATTTTGGGGCGGGGGTGAATTGGTATTATTTTACAAATAAGAATACTTTTTATTAGATGCACAATTTTAGTAGCTAGGGGCGCCATGAACTAGGGGCGGAGGGGGGCTGACTGTCCCCTAGCCCCCAAGGGATGCCACTGAATATCAATCATTATTAATTATCTTAGTTTTTGTTTCTGTTTTAGATCTAATTTAACTGAAATGGAAGAGTTGTCTTCTACTGACATTCAGTGTATATAGAACAAGAATAAGGGAGCTTCAATTTCCAGTTATATACCCCAGTCTATATTGAGTTTGGATGCATAAGGTAATTTATAAAAAATGAAAAACTACTTAAATTTAAGCTATATATTTTTGCTCAATGGGTTAAATTCTTCTTTTTATTTAAAAACAAGTTACTGCTTATGGATTGTCATCAAGAAAGTATTAATATTCCATACAGGTTGTTAAAAAAAAAATTGATTTTGCTTAATATAGATACGTAAAATACTTACTTACATGTACTTAACCCCAAGCTAAAAAGCACCGCAAATATCTCTATTCACTTCAGATTTGTGCAGTATCTTTTAAACTAAATTCTCTACAGCATTGTTTTTTAACCTTTTTAGAGTCGCGACCCCCGAAAAAGCCAAAAAATAAAGTAAAAAATTACGACCCCCTCCCTGTATATTTTAATGTTTATCACAGTTTTACATTACTAATGTGTAAAATTCATTATTTAATAAAAGGATTTTTGGTATACGTGCCGTATTTTCTTGACAGATTGCGATCCCCCCCCCCCCCCCCCCCCTCAGCCCTCAGTTTAAGAAACGATGCTCCACAGAAATCACGTGTTTTTAATTTACTGAAAATTGATCTAGTAAAAAAATTGTCATGGAAATTTTTTACTGAAAATATTTTTTCCTAATCATTTGCGACTTGTAAAAACTAATATTTTAAAAAATTGGATTTCTCTTTCTCTAGTTATTATGCAGATTGTGAAAAAAACCCTTGTTGGTCTCGAGTAAAAATTTGCAGCACTTATGCGTCAGTGAATTTATTTTAAAACTCCAAGTTGTCAAACCTGAAAACAATTAGCTAGAGCAATAGTTTTGAAATTACCTAGAAATGTTTGACATTCATAATTATATCAAAACATCATTAAAAAGAGATCAGAAACATTTTTAATTGATTTGAAAAAATATTTTAGGTAAAAGCCTTTGAAGCCGCCAAGTGAAGAAAAACAAAAATAGTTTAGTTTATTAGAATAGCAAATAAAACGCATATTAAACAAATATACATTCGTAGTCTTCAGTGTCATATTACACTATACACCCTCATGTCTCACTTAAAAGGCGATGTTCCTTTTGTGAATGGAGGTGAAAGGTACAGATTTTTAGCGGTACTTAGGTTTCATATCATTGGCGTGATGTTTTACAATGCTTGTAATGGCCTTGAATTTGAGAATAATCAATTAGGACTTTAACAGCATAATAGTTGTATTTGGCACCCATACAACCATCTTCTGAAGTTTTATCATTCAGAATTAATAACAATTTATTGGAAAGAAAAAAAAAGGAGCTTTATCTTCAAAGTATCAAGATACAATTTTTTATATTTAATTGACAAAATTAATTACTTTCATATAGCATGTCCTTGACAGTTCATGCTAAACAGGGATTTTTTTATTATTCAAAGTTGCTTGCTGTTTATAAGGAATCCTGCTGGTTTCGAAAACTATGGTCAAACAATCTGTTACATGATCTACACTCTACAGGATGAAAAATTTAAAATATAAAAATATGTACCTACCCCATTACCAAAATTTGATCTTGCACTATATTATAGATAGCAAACCCAAGCAAATTAAATGTTACTCTGAACAAAGAAAAACTAAAAATGAATATTTAAAAAAAATACCAGCGGAAGTATTTCATTTTTGATTTTTATTTCCTTTACAACAGAGTAACTTTTTGTCATATTTTAACATGTGATAAATGAGCATTAAAAAACTAAGGGAAAATTTTAAAAAATTTTAAAATGTTTATTTTGCATATACACCTGTTGGACGAAAGTGGAGAAACTTATTTTAAGTTTTTAAACTGCTACTAGGTTTATGTTTAGACCACCGTGCACCAAATCACTTCTTTGAAGCTGCTAAAATGGTCAGATTGATAAATAAATTTCTTATCTCCTAATAGTTTTTGACCACGAAAATACATATATTTAATTTTTTGTTGGACAAAAGTAGAGAAACTTAAATTATAATATTTATTGTAAGGTCATTTTGTCTCTGAATTTCATTCAATTTGCATATAGGGATACTAAAAATAAATCCAAAATGCATCGTGGGATAGATCTGTCAGAGCAACTAAAACTAAAAATTGTGGATCTTCATTAAAGTGGTGTGAAACAAGTGGAGATTGCGAGTCGTTTTGTTCATCGCAAGATTCACAAGTCAGTGGTTTCAAAAACTATTTCAAACTACAAGAGTCGTGGAACTATTAAACCCCTAAAGAAGTTAGGACGTCCAAGGAAAACCAGTAAAAAACTGGATCAACGAATTAAATGGATTGCCCAACAAGCTCCTAGAAACTCGTCTGCGGCTATTTTAAAGGAACTGGGGGACGTAAACATTAGTTACAAAACCGTTCAGAGGCTAGTAAATGTAGTACTTTTTAGTAGAAGATCAGGAAAAAAACAATGATTTCCAGTAAAATCCAAAAGGCCAGGTTGAATTTTGCAAACCACTATTTACACTGAACTGTTGCCGAGTGGAAAAAGGCATTATTTTCCGACGAAAGTAAATTTATATTATTTGGTTCCGACGGTATGCAGTGGGTACATCGTCCTGTTGGTAAAAGATATGACCCCAAGAATACGAGATCGACAGTAAAGCATGGAGGTGGGTCCGTTATGGTCTGGGGCTGTGTTTCTGGATATGGTATAGGACCACTGTTCGTGACTGAAGGGATGTTAGATCGCTTTGGCTACTTGCACATTCTGAAAAATCAAATGCTACCCTATGCTGAAGATAATTTACCTTGTACATGGATTTTTCAACAAGATAATGACCCGAAACACAAATCCAGGGGTATTCGGGGCTGGTTCGAAGACGAAAGTATTCGGGTTTTGGATTTTCAAGCACAAAGTCCTGATTTAAATATCATCGAAAATCTCTAGGAACATTTGGATCGTCAAGTAAGAAATAGCCAGATAAGCAATAAACAAGATCTAATAAGAATTTTGAATACGGCGTGGAACCACATTTCTCCAGATGTTATAAAGACATTAATAGAGTCAATTCCAAGGAGACTACAAAAAGTCATTAAGAATAAGAGATACGCCACCCATTATTAAAGTAATTCATATTAATAGAGTTTTTTCTAAAGAAACGCGCAAGATTTTTCTTAAGTTTCTCCACTTTTGTCCAGTCAGTTTTAGAAATTTGAACCCAATTTTTGGTAACGCTGAGTAAAATCCTTGTTGACATGCTTACATAAATTCTTAGACCGATATATAAAAAAATATTATATAACAAAACATTTCCAACTGGTAAAATACAAGATACTATAGAATATCATAAGTTTCTCCACTTTTGTCCAACAGTGTATGTACAGTATCCACAGATGGGGTTCACAAGAGGACCAAATTTTTAATGATAAGACTAAATGTCATTAATAAAAGTTTTTACTTGCCGAAAAAATAAGATTGATTCCTTCATTCAGTGAGGCAATTGCTAGTTCAATTGGAACCACATTATATTCATGACTTTTTAGATACCTAATAGCACAGTTTAAAGAATATATTCTGTAAACTTTGCTAATAGGCTTTAAACATGTGAAGTGTGTAATCAGATATGGTATATGTATATTTTTTCCTTTGATGCTGTTTGATGCGTTGTCTATCATGTATTGTAGCACAATTTTGAATAGACGATTTTATTATTATTATGTCATTTTGCGTTAAAACTCTAAATAACGCATGTTTATTCTTGACACAATTCCTTGCTTTTTGCATTTTTGGAGCACCCTATACAAGGAATTAAAATTTTCTTATAGTGAATCTAATTTCTTCGGTGAGCAGAAACTTTCATTAATTTATATTGTATATAAAGGGTGTCTGGAAACAAATGCGACATATTTTAATAGTAGCTCCTGGAGTCCAAATACACCGATTTAGACAAACTTATCTTAGTACAATTTTGCTCTGGTTTGTTAGGTGGGTAGGGTGTTGTCAATGCAGTGTAAAGTAAAACACAAAGTTCTAAGGCCTATAACTGTTTAAGGAAGCAGAACTATATGAAGATTATTAGATCTAAATTGGTCTATTTTTACTCCAGCAAGCTATACTTTATCTCATAATATAAACCTATTTTATGGCATTCCTAATTTTGAGCCAAGTAAGACTAAGTAAATTGTAGTTTTTTAACTATTTGACAAAAATTTTAGGACTTACAGGATCAGTAGGCTTACTATATGAGCCGAATTTTGTTGGACAGATCAGAAAATATCTTAACACTTTCTTGATCATAAAATTCACCTAGAGACCCACCAGACAAAAGAAATGATGTGTGCCAAAAAAGGTTGGCAGTTAATGGCAAACAAAGATTAAATTTAGAGTATAAAGAAATGAAGTCGTTCATTTTACTGGGAAGTTCCTTGTATCTTAAAATTCAACACTAGAATAAACATTTTTTTAGAATAAGTGCTGTATTTCAACAGATGATATGTCAACAGTTGTAAGCATAATGAATTACTCCTTGACTCGAGAATAACTATGTATGATGTGATTGTTACCTTTTACAATAAAAATTAAATAAAATAAAATACAAACTCCAGAACTACAACTGGTAATTCTGAGTTTTAAATTTTAAATGTAAACAGTCTTTTATACATTTAGTACTAGTAGCAACATTCTTATTAAACAGTTGATAAACAACCTTTTATTATTAAATGTTTGTATTTAGCTAAACAATTATATAATCCATTCAGAAAAATAAATGATTTGTGAAGTGATTTGATTTTTTATAATAATAGTATAGGTAAGTCTAAAAAGAGAAAATCCGAGAACATACATATTGAACTATAGAACTGCACAATATGAGTAAATGTAAAAACAAAGTCTAAAAGATAAAAGCAATGTATAACTTATCAAGGTAAGCTAATCTTTTTAAAACAAGAAAAGGTGCTTAGGGGGCTTCAACAAATGTATGGCAGTTTCCTTTGATGCTTCTGTACATTTGTCAGTCTTAACTCTAGGAACTTTAATCTGTGTTAACTATGGTCCTAGGAATTTTTCAAATAACCTACAAATAAAAACAAGAAACTGTTAATTCGATTAAATTTTTAAATACATTTGATGGTTACTGGTCATACAGCAGGTTGCACAAAACTTTTAATCAAGTAGTAAATTTAATTGACGTTTAAAGTCATCTTTGGCAATGATGTTAAAATGAGTGCTCTCACATTACAAGTGTCTAATTAGTTTAATTCGTGATTAAATTGTTTATGCAACCAGACGATAGTGGTGCATCTTTTGGAAAAACTTTTATTTGCCCTTTTTCCTAATCTAGAGTGAGGTTAATTTGACGTATTAAAGTACTACTTCTTTTACTACTAGTAGTACTAGCTTTTGAATATATACAGGGTGTTACAAAAAGATGTTAAGAAATTTTAAGGGCAGTTTCTACATTTAAAAATATGAAAATAAGTTTATATAAACATGGATCCTTAAAACGCTTCTTTTTCGAGATACAGGGTGTTTAATATTTTCACACCTCAAGTATTCCGAAGTTAGGAGAAATATGCGAAGACGATTTAGAGCATGAATTGAAGCACGGAGCCATTTCCAGCATCTACTATTATTATAGGCCTAAATCAAAAAGCACAGTTTCCTGAACAAATGATATTAAAAAAACTCATTTTTATTATTTGTTTTTATTGTAAGAAATAAATTAATTTTTATCTCGAAAACGGAACAAAAAGACTCAAGAGACAGTTTTCACGTAGAATTGGTTGGGCTTAAAGAAAACAATATCAATTTTGCAAAAAAAAAATAGTGGCGTGCCATCTTTTTCGCTAAAAATAAAGACTTACTAGCACGCACGCCACTGATGCAAGTACTTTAGAAAATAAGATTTTGCACGCAAAGGTACCCTTTGATTACATACTGGCGTGTACCAAAATTCATGTCAATATCTTAACGCATTTTCGAGAAATTAAAAACAAACTTTTAAGAAGAAAATATTAAACACCCTGTATCTCGAAAAAGAAGCGTCTGGGGATCCATGTTTATATAACAGGGTTCCCACTTTTCTGTAAAGTCAGAGAAGTCGGGGAATGTCAGGGGATTCAAAAGTGGTCAGGGAATGTCAGGGAAAACTAGTTGAAAACCTGGCAAGTTTGCCTTTTCCAGTTATAGATAAAAATAATTTCATTTCCCAAAAAAATTAAAAATAATCCGGGGGTGTCTAATCGATAAAAATAATTTCATTGCATAACAAAATTGAAAATAAGGCAATAAAAGTAGGTAATAAACTATCTATTAACTATAAAAAACAATTTTCTTGCTCGGTTAGCTTCTTTTTATTCTCGGAAATTGTGTTCAAGGAGACCTGGAAAGTCGGGAAATGTCAGGGAATTCGATTTAAAAATTTTGGTGGGAAGCCTGTAAAAATTTTTGGATATCTTGTCAATTTGACCCCGTCAACTTACTTTTAAATTTCCGCCAAACCAATGATCACACGACGTGTGTTAAAATAGATTTTTTTGGTTGTCGGACATGCAGAAACGAAACCACAGTACACTGTTCTTTTAAATACCAATAATAATTTTCCCATATGTAGCGGACACTGAATGTGTGTATATACAGGGTGTTTCCCAATTGAATGTCAATATTTAAGGGGGCGATTTTTGGGTCCATTTTAAAAAGAAAACTTCATATGAACGTATGTCCTAAACGTCTTAACTTTTGAGATACAGAATGGTAAAGTTTTCAAAAATAAAAAGTTTTTTATTAATATCTGTGATACCACTTTAGATATTTTAATTAAATTTGGCATACATGTACTATGTATCAAGAGGCATTATTTAGTGTACAACAATTTTTTTTATTTCCACCAGTGGCGTTCGTATGAAATTTCACCTGCCTATTTTGGCAGACATTGATGGTACGCCACTGATTTCTCGTAAAATTAAAATTATTCCCGAAATTCCCAATCATTTCTAAGCAAATTTGATCTCTTGAATTTTTTCAATCCGATGCACGGTTTTCGCTTTAAAAAATAAAAACATTTTCTCTGCATGATCATACAATATCGTTAATATGACGATATCACCATGCAGAGAAATAGATTTTATTTTTTAGGCCAAATTTGCTTAGAAATGAATAAGGAAGTTAATTTTTGAGATCCTTATTCATTTCTAAGCAAATTTGATATAAAAAATAAAATCTATTTCTCTGCATGGTGATATTGTCATTAACGATATTGTTATGATCATGAAGAGAAAAGGTTTTTATTTTTTTAAGCGAAAACCGTGCATCGGATTGAAAAAATTCAAGAGATCAAATTTGCTTAGAAATGATTGGGGATATCAGGAATAATTTTCATTTTACGAGAAATCAGTGGCGTATCATCAATGTCTGCCAAAATAGGCAGGTGAAATTCAGTACTTACGCCCCTGGTGGAAATAAAAAAAATTGTGGTACACTAAATAATGTCTCTTAATACTTAGTACATGTATGCAAAATTTAATGGAAATATCTAAAGTGGTATTACAGATATTAATAAAAACATTTTATTTTTGAAAACTTTACCACCCTGTAAGTGTCTCAAAAGTTAAGACGTTTAGGACATACGTTCATATGAAGTTTTCTTTTTAAAATGGACCCAAAAATCGCCCTCTTAAATATTGACATTCAGTTAGAAAACACCCTGTGTATATTATAATAATATATATATATATATATATATATATATATATATATATATATATATATATATTATACATTATACATTATACATATATATATATATATATATATATATATATATATATATATATATATATATATATATATATATATATATATATATTAAAGTTTTAAACAAATGGAAAACTTTTTTATTACTCCCTGAAAATGCAATTGTCAGTAAAATTTAGTGCATATGTACAACCTCCAATAAATAAATTACAAGTCCATCCCTATTAGAGCGGGAAATTAAAAAAACTGAAAATAACTAGAGTAAATTACCTAGCTCTGTTTTAAATTTTTAAAAATATTCAAAGGTGTTATTAAGAGTGGTTTCTTAGAATAAATTTCTAATTTGATTGCAAAATGTTAAGAAAGTCGTTTTTGTATTATTTTTCTAATTTTTTACTCTTTGCAGTAGTATGCCACTGGCTATCTTTTATTTTTATGCATTAGGACTATCACCCTACAACAATCTGCGAATTAGAACTCTGTAGTTGATATGTAATTATATACATTAGCGTTTTTATTTTTTAGCCAAATATGACACCGCTTGTCTCGATAAGCTTTTACAAAAAAAAATGTAAATTGTAACTAAATAAATAGGTAGGTACTGCTTTTAAAGTTTATAGCTTATCGACAGGACATAAAAATATGTTTATGAAAATTTTATTTTAATGTTTAATTTAAATTAACACAATTTTCTTCACAAAAGCTCATTGAAACAAGCGATGTTA
This sequence comes from Philopedon plagiatum, assembly GCA_963971165.1. Taxonomy (NCBI): domain Eukaryota; kingdom Metazoa; phylum Arthropoda; class Insecta; order Coleoptera; family Curculionidae; genus Philopedon; species Philopedon plagiatum. The sequence continues at coordinate 40,897,092 of OZ020194.1, forward strand.
TAATTCTCCTAAAAAAAATAAAAACACTGAGGTAAAGTAATATACCTACCGGAGGTTTCTAATTTCTTCACAAATAGTTGTAGAGTAACTAGTTCTAATGCGTGAAAATCAAAGATAGTCAGTGGCGTACTGAGTATAAAAATTAAGAATTTTTTTAAAAACATCTAAGAATTTGTCCCCAACTTATAAATGTAAGATAATTAATTAATGCTAAGGAACTTAATAAAATTTTATAATACTTTGAATAACAGGGGTAGTTTCGCTCGTAGTTTAGCCTCAAGTCATTAACTTCTCATAATAAGTACATATGTTTCGGGTAGAACCCTAAGTGCGGCTACACCTAGGTGTAGTCATTAGCAGTTGGCTAGTCCTAGGTGTAACCTATTACAAACCTCATTATAACCAGATACACCTAGGTCTGGCCAGTCACAGCCGGCTAGAACTAGGTGTATCAGCTAAGTGTACGCTAATATTGAAGGCGCGCGCTAGATGTAACCTATTTCTGGCTATACCTAGGTATCACCAGTCGCAGTCGGCTAGAACTAGGTCTAATAACCTTATTCTAATCGGCTACACCTAGGTATAGCCAGTCACGGTTAGTGAGAACCATAAGACATTTCATATGTCTATGATTGGTCAGAACTAGGTGTATATACACTTGGTGTCCGCTAATATTTAGGACAAAAACTCCCGTGACGCTTATTTTTCTCGTAATTGTCTTTGGGTTGTTTAGAAAAATTGGACTGTTGAATTGAACAATATCTGAGGTAAGAACCAGAAACTAATGTACAGTTGACATAATATTGATATTGATACAAAAATTTTAAAAAGGTGGTGTACTCCTTTATCAAATCAACAGACTTAGAAACATAGTTAAACATCCCACTTTGACTTGTGTAAACACCATTGTGAGTCATAACATAACATGAATTATTTATTATTATTATTATTATTATAACATACATTTTTAAAGGGAGGTACCAACTTTGACTTGTGTAAACACCATTGTGAGTCATAACATAACATGAATTGTTTATTATTATTATTATTATTATTATTATTATAACATACATTTTTAAAGGGAGGTACCAACTAGTATCTATCTTGTTATCTGGTCGCGGCCCGCACTGAGGATAATGTATCTAGCTATAACTCCAACCTTACTTTCCCCTTTATGTGTTTTTTCATGTGTTTTTTACAGCAACAACCTTTCTTAATAATTTGTTTCTGTTTTTTTCTTCCCGGAAACTAATTATTATCATTACTATCATTATTTAAAAAAATCTATATAATATTGATTTCTGATTTTCTTTAAAGGTTTATTTCCACATTTCTTCATTTCGAATATTTTTTAAGCTTATTTTTATATTAGGGTGATTGTATGAGCAGCAGTAGTTGGATACCGCCACCCATTTAACTATTGTATGTAATACTTTGTTGAAAATTATAAATAAAGACATTTATTATTATTATTATTATTATTATTATTATTATTATTATTATTATTATTATTATCTTGAATATAACTGAAATTAGGCTTCAGGCTGCCACACAGATGCACTGAAAGCAGGTCTTCCCAAAAACTAAATTTTCTTTGCAATTTTCTCACCTGTACCTACATAAGGGAACCTTCTGCAGCATTTGACATACATATTTGATATTAAAAAAATATTTGAAGCAGGCCACACAGGTAAAAAAAATGAGTAAAAATACAATCAGGTATTTTCTAAAAATAGACGTTTTTTTCTAGATTCTTCCACATGCACATGGAAGCAAGGAACCTTTCGCCAAGACTAACGTTTTTTAAATTAAGTATGTAGAGCATTTTTTTTCAATTTTCTCACCTATTTACCAATTAGAAAAGGGAACTTGTGTGTACAGTGAATGAATTTTTGGCTTTGGAAATGAATTAATTGGGTACTTATACTAAATGTATTTTTTTCTTCTTCCTCTTTAAAAATATGCTTTTAATAATAAATAAATACCTATATCAAGTGCTGTAAAAAATTTCCTTCTTTCCTATGCATGTAACAAACCTGCACTTTTGAAAAAGACCTGCTTTTAGTGCACTTGGTGGCTGCCTCGAGGCGTCTTCACCTACATTAGCTCTAGTACATCTTAGTGTTCAAGCAGCTTTGTTCGAGTAGCCTGAGGCTAAACTTTGCTATGCGTGTCTTATTGGTGCGTACATATATGCACTATTTTATAAATAAAGAAAATTTATTATTACTTTTTGTAAATATCTACTTTGTAAAACTAACTAAAAATACTCGATTCTTAAAATTATATAGACACTAGTTTGTTTTCCCCGCTCACCTTTTCATAACCAAATTTCATGCTTACCTACTGATGCTTCACTTCTTGCATTTCTGAGCTTCACAAAAATTGTACTAAACAGAGATTATACTGGTAATTTCTGGGAGCAACCCTTTTTAATTTTGCATGCCTAGCATAATTACCTAAAATGAACAAAATTTATAAATATTGCAAAAACTATTTTCAAAGACATGTAAAGTAAGGAGACTTGAAAATCCAAAATACCCACTAGAGGATTTTAAAGTAGTTCAATGTTAATTAGGTTTATAAACAAAATTGTATTTAATTTATTATTTAATAATAAATCACAAGTGGGTACTTAAATTTTAGAATATTTATCGGCTACTGTTCCTTCATATTTACTATAACTCTTCGTATAACTCCAGTATCAATCCCCATGTAGGGACATTTTCACATTATTAAAGCAGTTTAAAAAAGAATCAACTATAGGTTAACTACCTATCTAATATAATAAGTAAGACTTTTGTGGTCATCAAAACATTCAAAAATGAACACTGACAATATTATATTGTCTATCTATAATAGAAACCAAGATATTATCTATGTCTGCCAGTCACTAGGTTTATTACGGAGTACAAAAATGTAGATTTGCTTTTAAAAATAGAATTTTATAGTGCATAGAATCGTACTTTATATATTATGAGAATACGCAGAACATTGTAATACATTGCCCTCAACATTGCCTTTTAAAACGGTAAAAGTTACATTTATTAACAAACACATTTTCACAATCCTTAACTAGTTATAAATGATGAATTTACCTACCTCCATCAAAAGCAATGAATTAATCTCGTAGTGTAAAATGTGAGAAGGTCATTGTCACTCATTTGTAGGAAAACCATATTATATATTCCTCATATTGAGGTTTGTCTCTAGTATTGTCCATAGGTATTTTCTTCCATCATTAAGGATATGGTCACTCCATTTTTAGGGCTTTTTTTGATAAAAAGGGATGTGAGCTTAAACTTACTCAACTTTCATTTAATTTACATTTTGCACACTCTCTTGATTCGGTCTGTGGTTTGGTCTTTTGAGGTTAAAAATATTGCCTTTTAAAAACGTAATAAGCGAAACTTATACGGAACTATTACACAGAAATATTAAGAGAACTGAGGAAATAGTCAATGCACAGTATTATACACGAGTAAAACGGATATTTATGCACAGGCATTGAAAAGTTCGTCGAATGGCGGGGCCACTAATCGACTTTCCCACTAGAGTTATTCAAATATGATTTTTGGGTCTGCTTGTTGGTTTTGTTACATTTCTTCTTTATTTCTCAATATACTTTAGATTTTGTAACAAAAAGTACAAAATAGGACTAATTCTGAGGTTTTAAAAATGGTATAAATAAACAAACAGAGGTAAACAACTCCCGATATGCTAGTTACAAAAGTGGCTGCTAGAGGCGCGGCGGCTTATCCGAGCCGACAAATCCCAGACATACGTTCTTAACAATCTTAACATATCCTATATAGATAACAAAGTAAGAAGTAATATACAATGTCTAAATTGTGTTCTCGGACCGTTCCAAGCGTCAACTCGAACTCCTCCGCCATGAGCTGATTCCCCGTTATAGTAGTTTAGCAAATCGGCTGATGAGGACGCCACGTTCTTAATTTGTGTCCCCAACGCATTTCATTGGAAAAAATGAGAAAAAACGTTATAATATCCAAGAATTACAATGAATTGTTACACAAAAATAATAATATAACCTAGAAAACTGTTATGGTACACTATTTCATAACCTTGGGCGGATATTATGCCTTAACATCAACGAAACACTGAGCATAATTTACCGAACGACGGGGGCAAAAAACTGCTGTGTACACAAGGTATTTCAAAATGATTTTTGAGTTTTACTATTGTTTCTGTTGTACTTCGTAGTCATACTTATATATACTTAAGCACTCCGAAAAAAACTTTTTAAATAATACTAAATTCGACGTTTCAAAACTGCTAAAAAAGTTATATAAAACGTAAACATTCCCCGTTATACTAGTACCAAAACGGCCGCTAGTTGGCCAGAACGGTGTTGCCGTCTCCCTAATTGGAGTCGCCAATAGCAGGGAGTTATTATAACTCATGTTTGTTTATAGATACTATTAATTGTTCAAAAGTAGTTGAATAATTAATATATAATTTAATAGGAGTAGATAAACGATATTACTGTAAGATGTGTGTATTGCGAATAGTAGGTAGAAATAGTCTCAGAGGATCAATGATCAATTTTGCATTAAACCGTTTGCATTGATTGTATAAGATGCCTATTACTAGTGATTGTGAAGACTCGGAGGAAAAGCCAACGTTTGGTTTAGGCGAAGAGGAATTGTACATGATATTGTCGCGCTAGGGGTCGTCGGGGTTGATAAATTAGGCTGCGGTTTACCAAAACACTTGTATGATTTATTCAGGTAGACAATTCACTTACGTTGCTAGGTTGGGTAGCGTAGGGGGCAGCTTCTATCGGAGTACTCGGTCAGCCTAAAGGGCTGGCGCTATTCGTATTATTCATGCGGCACCACAGTGACGCCTCCCCTTTTGCACCTCGCTGGTACGCTTTTTATATGAATCCCCCAAGAACAGTTTATACTAACAGTTCAAACTGGTCAGGGTTCATAAAATAAAGGCGAGGCCAGCGATATGCAATCGCAGCACGTAGAGTGGTTTCCGAAATGTTAAATAAATAATATGAAAAATGTATAGAAATTTGGAAAAAATGATGAATCTCTAGGGAAATATGACATTTCCCCCGCGCCTGTAAAAGCTAGCCCCTAGCTTTAAAAATTTACACAATACATATATACAAAATATCACATATTTACAAAATACAAATATACAAAACGGAGATAAACAAAATATACAATAAACAAACATAAAAACATTATTAATAAACAAACAATTGGAGCTCGCAGGCTCGGTACACTCCGTATTTATTTGGGTGAAATGAGGAATGGTAAAACTAGCTTAAAAATGGAGAATAAAAATGGTTACTGTCCTGGTAGTCTGGTTCACATTTACACTCTTTCTTTACAAAGTTCTATTATTAGGGAGTTCCAACACGTTACTGATCGAATAGCCTACACACCGACAAAACCCGACACATCTTAGGCGCCACACGTTGAGGCAGGTCGTCATGTATTTCTTGTTCAGATGCAGCAGTCACGGTTCCTGTGTCCTGGGGGTTTCATTCCCTGAAATACCCTGTCAGCTAGTGCCTGGAACGTGGCTGGTGCGTTACATAATCCGAAACTGAGGACATTGAATTCGTAGGATCCGTGACCTTGTGCCACAAAGGCCGTATATTGCTTCGAGTCTTCTTCCACTCTTACTTGAAAATAGCCACTGGACATATCCAAACAACTGAAGTATTTGGCTTTTCCGAAATATGTAAGTATATCGTCAATGTTGGGAATGGGATAACTGGATTTGCGGGTAACACCATTAACTTTTCTGTAATCTACACAAAATCTCACTGTACCATCTTTCTTTTTGACGAGTACTATAGGACTTGCCCATGGAGAATGACAGGGCCGTATTATATCATTGCTCAACATTTCTTGTATCTGTTCGTCTATTATTTCCCGTTCTTTTTGGGACACTCTGTAAGGACGGCACTTTATAGGTTGTGCGTCACCGACGTCTATTTTATGTTCGACGAGGCTGGTTAAGCCCATTTTACGTGTCGATTTTGAGAATACGTCTGAGAATTCTTGGAGTAGGTGTTCCATTTTTACTTTAAAGTCTGGGTCGTCAAGGTGGCCTAAATCGTGGTCTTCGAGGGTGACTTCATCCTCATTGTTCTGGTCCAAGTATAGAATGATGCTGGGTTGCGGTGTTGCCACCTTTTCTATGGTTTGGATGAAACCGATGGTTTGTCCCTTGTACAATCGTACTGGGTAGGAGCCCTTGTTCATTATTGTCATATTTAATTCACTTTTGTGGACTGATATTTTCACCATTAGTAACTTATTTGCAATAAAAAAGTTTTCGTTTTCGAAAAAATCGTACTCCGTAAGGGCCTCTTTTTCATTATTACAGCTTGTAGAGATGACGGAAATTTCGCCTGGCTTTATGATTGCGTCGTTTCGCAAGAGTACTTTCTCTGACGTATTTATGACGTGTTTTGTCAGCAGGTCTTGAGTGTTTGGTTCTGTATTCTCTTCGGTTTTTTCTGGGAGTATCGCCATTTTTGGCTGAATGTTTAAATTACATTCCTGTTCGGGTACTGCTGAAAGCAATGATATTTTCCCGAGGGCTGCAACGGTTTCTTTTTGATTAGTCTGTTGTAAATATATTTTGTTTTTCTGTGGACTATCGGTGCTCGTGTGTGCAGGTATGCTTATCTTCGCTGAGGTATCTTCGAGCTGGTACGTTTTTTGACGTTCTTGGCAAAGTTCCTGTAAATGATATTTGATATTTTTTAAGGCTTCTTTTTTATAGCTTTCGTAGAGTTGTGCCTTGGAAAGTGTTGTGGGACACGTTTCTGGTGCGGGCGGTCCTGTGAAAAGGTTTGTGGAACTTATATTTGTTCTTTCCGAATTGATTGGTATATTGTATTTTATGTGTTTGTGGATCAGCTCGATTGACCTTGACCTGAGACAGATTGCCGCTAAATGCTGCTCTAAAAATTCTAGACCTAATATTAGAGGGAAGGGGAGTGTTTCAATTACTAGTGCTTTGCATGGGGTAGAGAAATCTGAAAATTCTAGCTGAAGACAGGTATTTCCCAAGACGGGAACTCTATGTCCTCCAGCTGCTAAAAGATGAGTATTGTGTTTATTTTGGAAGCCTGAAATAAAACTTTTTTTCACGATATTCATTTGGGATCCTGTGTCAATTACTGCTCTAATTTCTCTGCCGTTAATAGACACTGTAACTGTTAATAGTTCTTTCCGCTGTTTAGAAGCTTCAGAACCCTCTTGTGTGGAGAGGACGACGTCGGGGTTCAGAAACGGCGTCCTGTGTCGTTTGGGTTTCTATTAAACGTAGTGTTTTGGCACGCTGAGGCTGTATGTCCTACTTTGTTACAGTTGTAACACCTAGGGCGTCCATCGTGGTTCCTTGTATTTGGAATGTATGACGTATTTCTTTGTGTCCGAGGTGGGTTTTGCCTAGGAGGGCTATTGTAATTTTGGTTTTGGTTTCTTTGATAATTCCTATTATTCCAATGACTTTGATGATTGGGTTGGTTTTGAGGGTAGTATCTTCTTGTATTTGAATAGTTTTGCCCTTGTTGGTGTGAATGTGAATAATTATTTCTATTTTGGCGATAATTATTATTTTGGTAGCTGGAGCGACCTCCAAAATTGTTGTTTCCCTGGTTGCAGCAGTGTCCGGTACAGGACCCATTCCCTTGTGGAAATGTCGTATTGCGATTGGAACCGCTGTCGTCATCTTCGAGCTTATCTACTACCTTTTTGAGTTGTGTCCAGTCCATTTGGGCATCCGAGATAAGGCGGTAATGTTTACGCAAGTCGTCTCTCAGGCCGCTTTCGAAAAATTTTATAAACCCTTCCACGTCACAGTCTGGGTCATATTCTCCATAGGTGTTTAAAAGATCGAAGTAGTAAGATCTTATCGATTCTTTAGGTTGCTGTGTCCTGGAATAGAGCACTTTTTCTAGTGATCCTTTTGTCTTACGTTTTCCGGATTCCCTAAGGAAATCTTCTTTGATGTCTGTCCATTTTTTATCTGCATTATTCTGGTCGTTTTGGTACCTTGTTATCCATAGATGGGCCGCACCTTCTAAAAATGATTCCATATATGACATTTCTAGTGCGTCAGTCCATCCGTTAGCAGCGCTAGTTCTTTCGTATTGCTTTAGAAATGATGAGGCGTTGCTGGTGGCGTTGAAGGGCATAAAAAGTTGGGAACCGCAGGAGACTTTGGGGCGGCTAAACTGTCGGCAAATGTCGTGTCTGCCATCGTGGTTGCTTCTTGTTGAGGGGGTTCGGGGTTCGGATTGTCAAACACTTCGTCGTCGTCGTCCGTGCTATCCTCGGAGGGTTGGTCGCAATTAGCGTTGCCTGTTGGGGGTGTTTGATTCGTGGGTTCTGTACAACCCTCTGTCTTGTTGGCACTATTTGTTATATCACTAATGTTCTGCTTATTATCACTACTATTTTTGTTGTCACTAATACTGAAATTATCGTTTTCAGGGGTGGCTGGCGGTGATCGAGAAACTCGCGATGCTCTCGCGAATGGATCGGGGTTCCCGAAAAGCTCTGTACAGCGGTGGACCGGAGAAAACGTATTTTTATTATCTATAACTAGTTTATATTTGACGCTAGTGGACCTTGTTATCGGGCGTGGCGGCTGGTCACTAGACATCAGAGGCAAAATATCCGTATATTATGTTAAGTATTAACCCTAATAATGATAAATAAAATATAAATATTTCTGTGGTACCTTATCAAAATGGCGATAAAAGAAAAGGGCAGTATAGATATACCTATAAGGTAATAAAAAATAATTTAAAAAGATATTTAGGAAAATAGGAAAATTTTATATTTAAATGGCGCTTCAATATATAAACATGTTTATAAAAATAACGATATTATTTGCATAACACTTTGTTAATAATATTATAATAATAGCATGTTCAACTTTAATTGATAACATAAAAAGTACGCGGACCTTGTGTATTAAATTTCAAAATACACTTTAAGTTCATGAGCGACGACCTCAATGTCATAAAAACAAAATATTATATTTCATTGTCGCCAAATAAATTTAAAAATTTCCTTTTTAATCTCAGGGCCCTTAATTGTTGCTCGTTTGAAATAAAAAATTTTACGGGTAGTGTATTTGGTAAACCTAACGATGTGCCGTTATTAACAACCCTCAACTTCTCTTGCCTTTTTCGTTCTCTTTGAATCTTGTTAAGCTTCCTACGGGCCTTAAAAATTAAATAAAAGGGATAACAGGAATAAAAGGGTTAAGGGTTGTTTAGTGAATAACCCCAATATATAATAATTCTGGCCTCGCCAGCGTTAACGGGCACGAGGTGGAACTATTTCTATATTTAGCAGTCTATGTAATCTAATCTCGCCAGCGTTAACGGGCACAAGACAGGACTACAGTAGACGCTTTGAGGTGGGATTTATAGTAAACCTAGCCTCGCCAGCGTTAACGGGCACGAGGTGGGTTTTCCTATAGGTTCTGTTTGGATAATTTTAATCTCGCCAGCGTTAACGGGCACAAGACAAAATTATGTCAAACGTTTTTTGGGATGAGAATGGGGTAGGAAAATTATATAGACGTAAAAAGCACTGTAAAAATTCCCCTTAAAACCACTGTAAAATAAATACCCTTTAAAAACCAATGAAAAAAAAACCCTGAAAAAAAAACACTGTAAAAATGCCATTTAAAAAAAAATCACTGTAAAAAATAATTTGACAAAAAAAATGCACTATAACGCCCTGCAAAAAAACACTTTAAAAATGCACTGAAAAACACTAAAATGACCTGAAAGGGACAGTAAAAAATTACAAAACACAAAAGGCCCTTGGCAAGTTAGGAAGAACTTACCAACGAGAAAGAACCAGGCGCCTCCACCAAATGTCGCGCTAGGGGTCGTCGGGGTTGATAAATTAGGCTGCGGTTTACCAAAACACTTGTATGATTTATTCAGGTACACAATTCACTTACGTTGCTAGGTTGGGTAGCGTAGGGGGCAGCTTCTATCGGAGTACTCGGTCAGCCTAAAGGGCTGGCGCTATTCGTATTATTCGTGCGGCACCACAGTGACGCCTCCCCTTTTGCACCTCGCTGGTACGCTTTTTATATGAATCCCCCAAGAACAGTTTATACTAACAGTTCAAACTGGTCAGGGTTCATAAAATAAAGGCGAGGCCAGCGATATGCAATCGCAGCACGTAGAGTGGTTTCCGAAATGTTAAATAAATAATATGAAAAATGTATAGAAATTTGGAAAAAATGATGAATCTCTGGGGAAATATGACAATATGGTGGGATGGAATTTTACACGTGAAGAATTTCTATGGTTTTTGCAAAACCAACCCACTCCCTGCATCAGTCCAAACATTTAGGCAAAGAGGAATTATTGCACACGATACACCGCCGATGGAATTTTTCACTGAAAAAAGGCTGGGGTTTTTTGTAAACTCAACACGCCCACGCATCAGTAAAAACAATGATAACCTCAATGTAATTTTTTCCAAGGCAAGTAATAAAGGACCAAGAGAATTGTTACATGGTCGTTTATTTCTTTAACAAGAACCGCTTCTGGACGTCCATTTTTTTTCACCGGACTTGCGGTATTGTTTGGGTCATAATGAAAGTGTGTACGTGTACCGGTAACCTAAACAACCCCGCGAGCCCGGTGAAAAAACGGTTCGTGGTCCGGTAAAAAACATGGACGTCTACAAGCGCTCCAAGTCATCTTTACCCGTCCTCGTTTGTATAATATGCTGTTTGTTCGTAATTGTGAAAACAGAGAGAAAAGGTCAACATTTTGTTTAGGCAAAGAGGTAGATACGGGCAAAGAGTACACGATACAGCAGAGAGGAATTGTACACGATACGGTGTGAATGGCTAGAGCTTTTTGCAAACCCTAGCCATCGGTCTCAACTAATTTTTCAAAGGTAACCAATAAAAGAGCAATAGTATTGTAATATTGTCGTTTATTTCTGAATCAAGTACAAAAATATCATGTAAACTTTCTAGTCATATTCCTCATCCTCTACGTCGTCGTCATCGTCCTCACTTATTGCGTCGTTATTTGGACGGGTTACATTGTTTTCTGCACTTGGACCAGCGGCGTCGTCCTCTTCCTACTCACCATCTCCCTCATCAATTATTATCAATCGATTCTTGTCCGATTTACTAGGTTTCGTTTTTTCCAGAAACAGTCCGTTACGGGGACTACATAATACAATCACTCTACCATTGGCACCTTCAAGATCTTCACTACGCTCGACGGTAATTTTTTGTGGTTGATAACCTGTACTGGCAATGTTCATTAATTTAATATCCTCTTCGTCTTCCTGCTTGCTGCCGGGTCGGGATCGTTTTACACTTGCGTATAAAGCCAATCCTTTTTCGCCCCCTTCGCGTGTACGTTTGGTAATTCTCGGTACCGATTTTTCCAAATCTGCAAGGCGAATTAGTTGTTCGATCTTGTTCATTGAGTAGATTATTTTGAAATGTTTTCGAGTGAAACGGCTATCGAAACGTCCCACCTCTATGGCATCTTCGGGTCTATGAGTCAGTTGATTATTTACGAGGAATTCAATTTTGTTCCAAACTGAATTACCTTTAATACAACTGATAACATCCGTCATTGAACGTGTCAATTCCCAAACGACTTGTATCATTGCCCAAAGGAAGGGAAGTTTTACTTTGGTCATTTTAACTTTCAATTCTCTACTTAGAAAATTTATTTCGTAGGTGAAATCGCGACAAGTAATGTTTGGGTCGCCGTTGCCGCTGGAATTATTTGTTACTGTCATAGATTTGAAGTTGAGTATAAACTCTTCCATTGTAGTCATGTATTCCGTTCGTAAAGGAAATTGGCATTTTGTTTCACACAGGAAATAGGGTACTTGCACAATTTTTAATTTTATGTTCAGTGAACTCGGTACAGGCCCATATATTCACCCTATTTTTTTTTCTCTAAATCCAGTGGTATTACTAGATATTTAAAAAATAAAATACCCAATTTTAAACGCGCGCCAAAACGCTTCTAATCCGTGACGTCACTAATCAAGAAAAGTCAACGTTGCCAAATATGCTATTTGTGCAATTTGATACCTTGGTACAATAGTTTTAAAAAAATGTATTGTACCATATTGACATTGACAACATATACGTATTACTACTATATTGTTAGCATCCAATCTACCCGTTGTTAAAATTTGAAGCAAAGATAAATCTTTTGTTTTGTACCACGTGATGTCTCAGCACTTTTGAAGTATTGACGGAACTGTCACTGTCAGTTCTGACAGCAGTTTAAAATGTAAGCTTGTCGGTTTCCTTTTCGCCTTCTTACCTTTAAAAAGTAAAGATTAATGTGTTTTTATCTGTGAAAAGTGGATTAAAAGTTTATTAAAGATTAAAAGATTATCCTATTTACGATAATATCGTAGCTAATGTACCGATAATGCCAGTTTTAAGCAGCAAGAAGTGAAGAAATTACTTGTAGTTTTAGCGGCGGATATTCTTCATCATACCCTTTTATTTTCTTTGATTCTTCACAAGAATGTAAGCTGAAGACTGAATACATCATTTTTAATTTGAGATTTTGGGGCAAAACGGGTAAGAACATTATGTAAATAAAGCGAGGCATCGTTTGGAAATCTAAAAAAAGAAACACATTATTTAAGTTCGAATTAAAGCACAAAATAGGTAAGTATAATTTATTGTAATTATTAATTTTTATATAATATATTATAATTAAAATCAAAATCTTAAATAATTAATTACCTACCTATGCAAAATCACTGTGTTTTTCTCAACTGACCGTCGACATGCGAAACAAGATCTCATTTTCTATCTAAAATATTATTAACTCTGTTTCAATATTGTACTTTAAAGTATATAATAATTTATACTTACTGGTTTATCTGATATTTTATTATAAATTAAAATAAATATTCACAAAATAACGCTACGGCGAAATCGAAGGCTTGTCAGAGTCAAATTGGAACTTTTGAATATGACAGGCGCGAGAGGCCATGTTGTCGTATTTGGTGTTTTGATTAGCGGAAGGTACGTAGTATGAGTTCACTGGCTGGGCAAATCACGTGGTGATTTATGAGGGATGTTCCAGACATCACGTGACTGGTTAGCAATTGTTTCCAAAGGCTACGTCTTTGCTTCAATATTTTTTCGTCGTTCGCTATATAGTAGTAATACGTATATTATTATGATTGACAACATAACATAACCTTCTTTCTGGTAATTGTTTTTATGCAACTGAACTTTCTTTTCTTTAATATTCATTTGTACGTTTTGTTTCAAAATGAGCGATGTTTATAATATTTCATTGCAAAAACACGTGTATTAAAATGCAGGAAAATATCTTTATTCAGGCATCGTCAGAAAATACCCAAAGACGTTGTGTGGTCTCGAGCTTTGAATCGACAAATACTTTGTATTGGTATTAATGGTGTAAGACCATTTCGACGTTAGTAAAAAGTAATTCTTAATAACCCTTTTATTATATTTTACACTGCAGTTGCATTTCATATTCGAAATAGATTTAAAATTACTGATAGGAAGAGGGTATTTGATAGTGTTGGCAGTTAGCACTAAGTTCTGGAAATATGTAAATTGATAAATTACGTGTCAAGACACTCAAGTGCATATATTATTATGTGATTTTTTGCTACCAACCTCAGAAATCGCCATTATTTATTTCATTTTTCTAATGAGAAGTTAAATTTCTCCCTAGGTAAATAACGATAACAAAAACGCAGTGGCTATATGTCCGCCGGCGGAAGGTTACAGTTAGAATTAGAATTCCGCCTCAAGGCGGACTCAGGCAAATTATAAGAACTTATCCGCCGTAAAAATTATAGTATCGAGTGAGTGCGGCGGAACGCAATGGTTGATAATTCATTTTCCGCCTTTCGACGGATTTTACTGCATAGTAGCTAAGATCCGCCGACAAAATTTTGGCAAGCTTTATAATTTATATATCTATAAGATGTACTGGTACTTAGGTAGGTTTACAATAGTTATTTATACTATAAGGGATGTAAGTAACATTTACCAGTCGAGGACGAATGTCCGAGACTGGTTAATGTACTTACATCCCATATAGTATATAACATTTTTCCCCCTCCCTGAATTGTATGTTTACCAGAAAATGCTGGATATATTTTTGGATTTTTATTATCATTACATTCGATAGCATTCTCATTAAATTATGAAGGCAGCCGTGATCCGTTGCCAGAGCAATATAAGCAGTTTTTATTTTATCAACAACGTCAAGTTGACAATTCATAGCGAAAAGCTTGAAGAAGTCGAATTATTTGATTCTGTGTGGACAAAATGGATGTTTCAGACATAGAAGAATCAGCAAATATTGCTTGTTTATCTCTACTACCGGAAAAGTCGAAAAAAAGGTATGAAGCAGCATATAAATCCTTTAAGAATTGGTGCCAAAGCAAGACGGCTACTGCAGTCTCAGAAGCCTTGTTTTTGGCGTATTTCCACGAGAAAAGTGCTTTACTGAAGTCCCCATCAAGCTTATGGTGTGAGTATTCGATGTTGAAGTCCACCCTTTTTATAGAGGAAAATATAGATATTTCTAAGTATCCAAAACTTCGAGCATTTTTGAAAAGAAAAAATGATGGTTACAGACCCAAAAAATCCAATGTGTTTAACAGGGAAGATGTGAATAAGTTCATGCTTGAAGCCCCCGATGATATGTACTTATTGATGAAGGTCGTAATGGCAATGGGAGTTGCTGGGGCGTGCCGTTCTAATGAACTCTGTGAAATGAAAATGGACAATGTTAAAATAAGTCAAGAAGTCATAATTGTGACCATTCCTGACTCCAAAAATGGAATGTCACGTACATTTACAGTGACAAAAAGTGACGACACTCAGGTTTGTCATTTCAAAATAATTCAAAAGTACATTGATATAAGATCCCACATGACGACTATTAATCCGCGCTTCTTTATGCGATATCAAAATGGAAAGTGCTTAAACCAGCCTGTTGGGAAGAAATACGTTTTCGTCAATTCCAAGTAAAATTGCGAAATTTCTAAAGTTTTAGAACTTCAAAATGTATACTGGACACTCTTTTAGAAGAACGTCGGCAACTTTATTAGCAAATACTGGAGTTGATGTATTAGCTATCAAGCGACATGGTGGATGGAAATCCGCTACTATTGCGGAAAGTTACGTAGCTGAGAGCCTCAACAATAAAAAGGAAGTAGCGAATAAAATTTTATACAATAAGACCCAGCCAGAAGTCTCTTGCAGTGCTTCAACAGTGACAGAAACATTGGTTAGAAATGAAGGATCTGTGGAGTCAGAAAATGTAATACACATCAAGAAGAAACGAGAAAACGTGTTTCCAAATTTTGTTAATAATGTGAATAATTGTAATAATTGTACCATTAATATTCATTTCAATTAATATCACCGGATTTTTGTAATATGTTGATGAAATCAAAAATTAAAGTTATTCTTATAATAATTTCAGATTATTATTTCCTTAGGGATGTAAGTTGACTTACATCCTGTCGTTAAGGGCAACCAATACCTTGTTGAGTAACTTTCACTTCCGTCTGTCAAAGCAGTGTCAAAATAGGTTGCTTACAATACAGGGAGGGGGAAAAATTCTTAAGTAATCAATAAATAATAATGTTTGTCAGGTAGTAATAATAACACACACATGCAAGAAAACTAATTTTTTACTCACCTGCAGGGCTACATTGTAAATAATATTTATTTAATACAAAATAAACATAATACATGTATGTAATTTTAAGTATTACAAAAATTTTTTAAATAATTTTATTCTGGTTCTTCAGTATTTTCGTTGGTTTTCTTCTTTGCTCCCGAGATAGTTCTAGCCTCTCGTTTATAAAATAATACATATTTTTAATCACAATATCTATTTAGTACTTCAAATTCTTCATAGGACTTGAAAACTTCTCCAAGTCTTATATCTTTTTCCATTTTTTAGGTAACAAAATATAATACAACTACACACGTGCTTTTACAATCTAGAGTGAAAGTTATAGGTTATGTTTCGGCGAAATTTAACTGTAATACAGGAACATTCTGCCAAGCGGCGGAAGTCTTTAGAAAATAACACTTTTCCGCCGCGGCTCGTAAATGTGATATTTTTATCGGCGGACAATTTAATGGAATGGTAATTAATCCGCCGCCGGCGGAATTATTGGTTTGTATATGAGATACCGCCGGCATTGTATTGCATGTGTGTGTTATTATTACCTGACAAGGAAGTAGACCTTCTGTGTTATTACTACCTAACAAACATTATTATTTATTGATTACTTAAGAATTTTGTAAACCTACCTAAATACCAGTACATCTTACACAGTCGGGAGATTTATTATTCGTCCACTTGTAATTTTTCAAAGATATAGATAAAACTTCTACATTAAATTTAGTAAAATTTTACAAATACCTAAGTTAACAGATATCTCTCTTCCCGAGAAATGAAAATATCAATAACTCTTCATATTTATCAGAATCCGTTGGACAAAAAACACAAAAGAAAGATAATTTGATAAAATATCGGCGAGCGAAATTATTCGTCCACTTCCAAAAAAAATTAAAGATGTACATAGAATGTATTTATCTGTTCTTATAGTGATAAAAAATTCCTAAATATAGATTCTAAATTATTTTTAATAGCAGTTTGAGACTCCGTGGTCTAAAGAATACAGCAAATTTTCAAAATTTGTCGGAAATCATCAGAAGTACCTCAAGAAATCAGACATTTGATAATAAAATTATATCAAGAAGGAAGATCTCAAAGAAACATAAGAAAAATTGTTGGAAGAAGTCGGTCAACAGTTGAATATATTATAAAAAAATATGAAACAATCCATACAACAAAAACCTTGCCAGGAAGAGGAACAAAAAGTACTGACTTTTCGAGACAAACAAGAAATTCTAAGAAAAGTTAGTAAAAATCCGCAAACTACTGCGACTGATACAGTGAAAAGTTAAGCCAGTGATTACAAAAAGGTTATCCATGTAACAATAATAAGAAATTAGTTAAGAAACCATGGTATACAGGCACGAGTTGGTCGGAAGATACCATTTGTAAATAAGAAAAATAAGAAGCATCTCGAGTTTGCTCAGAGGCATTTTGACAAAAATACTGAGTACTGTAAAATCATGATATATACTGACGAAATAAAAATTGAGTTGCTTGGTAAAATAAAAAAAGGTTTTGGTGTACAGAAAGCGCGGGGAAGTCTACAAACCTAAAAATTTAATTCCAACGGTAAAGCACGGACGGGATTCCGTTGTAATCTGGGGGTGTATGTCATGACATGGAGTGGGCCAGCTCCATTTTATTGACGAAACTGTGGATCGGTTCGTCTACAATACATGGACATTTTAGAAAAGAATTTAAGACAACGCGCTGAGAAAATGTGAATTGGAGACAATTTCTTATTTAAACAAGACAACATCCAAAGCATAGAGCGGTGGATCGTTAAAGAGTGAATACTGTATAGCGTACCAAGAGTTTGGAAACGCCACCGCAATCCCTAGACGTTAACCTGAATGAACATCTATGGTGGGAACCCAAAGAAAGGGTAAAAGAACATACAATTTCCAACAAAGAGGCGTTAAAAGCAAGATGTCAACAAGTATGATCAAAAATTGGTAGGTTTTGCTATAAAACTGGTAGAGTCAATGCCTAACAGGTTACAACAAATTATAAAATCAAAAAGGTAACACACGTTATTAGTTTTGGCATGTTTGGATGAATTTCGAAAAAAAATGTTGGTGGACGAATAATTTTTCTCCCTTGGTTTTTAGGAAATTATGTTTTATTATTAATTATATCAGTAGTGTTATATAGGGGTTTCACCATCATGCCAAAATGACGTCACAGCATAATGACCTTGAACGCCCACGTGTGTGATTGTTATTTGACCTTGACCGTGAACGAGAGTTTGGCCTTGAATGAGATCTTGACCCTGAACAAAAACTTGTTCTTTATTTGACCTTGGCATTGACCTTGAACGAGAGTTTGATCTTGAGCACGATCTTGATCATGAAAAATAACTTGATCCTTCACAAGAACTTGGCCTTGAATGCGAGCAGCTGTTTCTTTGTTTGGTGATGACCAGGTGTACGAGACTTATTTCAAGGTTACATTTGCGGTGCATATTTTTGATGAACGCGAGCAGCTGTTTCTTTGTTTGGTGATGACCAGGTGTACGATGCTTATTTCAAGGTTACATTTGTGATGCATGTTTTCAAGGTCGTCGGATGTACTCCTTGGCCTTGAGATTGAACGAGAGGTTGGCATTGAACAAGATCTTGACCTTGAAAAATAACTTGGCACCGAACAATAACTTAGTCTTTATTTGACCTTGAACGAGAGTTTGGCCTTGAGCAGGATCTTGACCTTGAAAAATAAATTGACCCTGCCTGAGAACTTGGCCTTGAACGCGAGCAGCTGTCTCTTTGTTTGCTGATGACCAGGTGTACGACGCTTGTTTCAAGGTTACATTTGCGATGCATGTTTCCAAGGTCGTCGGATGTATTCCTCTCACTTTGAATAATTATTGGTAATGGCCTTGAGCGTGCACGCGTGTTATTGCTATTTTACCATGACATTGACCTTGAACGAGAGTTAACTTTGACAATGACGACATAGAGCTAGAGGTTCACCTTGAGCCATATTTTCCATTGACAAGAACATTGACCTTGAACCATACCAAAATAACGTAGGCGTGTCAAAGCGACGTAGGTAACACGTAAGCACACTGTGGCGAGCGTGCATGTGTGATTGTTATTTGACCTTGAACGAGAGTTGACCTTGACAATGGCTTTACCTGAGCGAGAGGTTGGCCTTGAGCTTGAACCATATTTGACATAAGAAAACCCCACCCCAACCCAACCTATGCAGTTTTATATAAACAAGTTTTAAGATTCAACCTCCGACCTTGGTTGAAGTACTTGTTTTACATTTTTTGTTTTAGTGAGTGTGTGTTGTTTATTCTGTGGTAAGTACATTAAAATTTTTATATTTGATATATAAGTTTCGATTATTGGGGTCCTTATTATTTATTATTGTTTGAATTATGCGACCTTTTTTTCTAGTCAGCTTGTTTTCAATTAAAGGATAAAAAATATATTAATGTTTTTTACGCCTCATAACAGGTTTAATTTATTAGAGGTATTTAAATTAAGAATAAAGTATACGGTGATTCTGTTTTCCAAAGGTAAAAATTAGGAATTGGTTTTGTATAGGCTGTGCTGACACGGGAATTGTGCCTTTTTTCTAAATTTAACTTAAAAGCATTGAAATTAATTTGTTATAGACCTTTGCATATTTAAAAAATATATACTGATTCTTTTTTCAAATAATAATACAATTTGGCACTATACATGCATGTTTTGTTTCTAAAGAAAGCTTTTACTATGAATAGTTTGATTCTCTTGTAATGTGATTGGTTCAAGGAGTTTTTTTTTAAATTTATATTTTTGGGATCCAATATTAATTTTTATATTAATAAAAACTTATGTACAATATTTAATATTGCGCTAGTATGTAGAGACTAACACATATGGCTTTCTTCCTTCTCTGAATAGAGAATATAAACTTTATCAATATTAAATTTTATTTTAAATTTTATTTGTTTTGTTCAGAGAATGTGATAAGATTTTTTCACAGTGCTTCGCAAAAAAAAACAAAATGTTGTTTACTATCCCTTATATTTTGTGCTTTAGGAAGTATTTTCCTTGTTTATATAGGCAATACAAATAAATTAAAATATCTTTTTTAAGGAAATGTTTGTCTGTGAGTACTGTTCCCGATTATTCGTTAGTAAGGACAACCTCAAACGCCATGGAGATTGTCGCATTAAAATAAAAATCTGCGATGTATACGGAGCGATCTTTAAGTCCCAGAGGGCTTTCCAGCAACATCAAATGGAGAGCCACCCCACCTTGAAACGGAAGTGCGAGATACCACATACACCCGGGTTAAAGGAAACAAGACTTGACTTAGAAGGTGTGTGATATTTTTTTACTCTTGCTTTTAGATACAACATATATAATTTTTTACTGAGAAGTTTTTTAGTTAAAAAAATTGAAACTTCATTTTTTCCTGAACCATCAACGTTAGCCACGCAGTATTGTAACATCTGCGGGGTGGAGGTTTCCAATAATAGTTGGACCGGACATCTTAGAAGCCTTCAGCATAAGAAGAGGTGCTGTGTGAAGCAGGAGGAAGGAGTTCAACTCGAGAAGACTTCGTTTCGCAACCGAATTGCAACATACCGACTTTCATCTAACCAAGACCCTAACGACGTGAAGAAATTCCTGATTACACTGAAGGAGCGGTTTACCCAGTTGGTAAAGGTTAGCGTAATAAGTTACGATCTCCTGAAAGTCGGCGTGGAACTCTTCGGACGCTTCCTCCTGCAGACCAAGGAGACCGAAGAAGTCAAGTCATTCAACACCAAATTTCAGCTGGTGAATACGGGGACCGATCTGGAGGAGTTATTCGAACAGTTCATAGCCATACTTGAAAGGAAGTTTTCAGAATTCAAGGAAAAAGACAGCGGTAAGTTATTATTTAAATATATTGTTATTTTGCTTAAGTAGTTTGATATTTTGCCTAAATACAGTATACCGATTTTTTATCTCTTGCTACAGGATGGGCCCTTCAACAACTCCTCCATCTAGATTTAAGTATTAATAAGCTCAAACCCCTGAAACCATCGTCCTACATGCCGCTACCGAAAGAAATTGAATCAAAGAAAGCTGTTCTCAACATCCAGAATAATGATAACCAGTGCTTTAACTGGTCAGTCTTAGAAGCCCTACATCCAGTACATTGGTCCCAAAATGCAAATAGGATCGCAAACTATGCGCCTTTTGAGAACGAACTGAGCTTTACAGGTATGAAATTTCCGATTGAACTTAAAGATATATCAAAGTTTGAGCGACTCTATAATATATCCATCAATGTATATGGGCTTGATAAAGTTTTTGAAAATGGTAAAAATATTATTGAAGTTGTTGGTCCGTTATACTTTACCACATCTCGAAAGGAGACACATGTTAATTTATTAGTAATCAGCGATGACTATGGAAATAGTCATTATTGTTTAATAAGAAACATGTCTCGTCTGATCTCCAGTCAATTGTCTAAACATAGAGAAACTAAATACTTATGCGATGGTTGCTTGTCGTATTTTTATTCGGAACAAAAATTAAAAGCTCTTCAAGAGCATGATTGCGGCCACGTTTCGGCTAAAATACCAACAACAAATTTAAAGAAAAATAAATGCGGTGAAGAGGTTCCTGAGAATATCCTGAAATTTACCGATTTTGAAAAGAAATAAAAAGTACCTTTTGTTGTTTATGCCGACTTTGAGACAATCCTAGAACCCCTACGTACAGATCAAAATGAGTTAAATCCTGAAATTTCCTATACTGTAAGAACACACAGACATATCCCATATTCCTTTGCCAACCACATTAAATGCAACTTTGACGATTCTCAGTCGATTTTCAAGAGTTATAGGGGTTATAATGCACATAAAGAATTTGTAGGTCAGTCGGAAGCTGATTGTAAAGCACTTTATAACCGATTTATGAAGGATATAGTACCAATGGCGCCTTTAACGGCTAAACAGCAAACTGAGTTTCGTGAAGCCACGGCATGTCATATTTGCGAGAGTCCATTTAAGGAGGGAGATGAAAGAGTACGCGATCACGATCACAAGACAGGAAGTTGGAGGGGGGGCAAGTCACTCTGCGTGCAATCTAAATTACAAAGACCCAAATTTCATTCCTGTATTTTTCCACAACATGTCCGGTTTCGATTCCCACCTGTTTATCAAAGAATTGGCACTTCATAAGGAAAAATTGGATGTTATTGCCCAAAATAAGGAAAAATACATTTCCTTTTCTAAGCACATTTTGGTAGATAAGATTCAAAATAAAGAAGGTAAAGAACAACAGGTATTTCTAAAATTACGCTTTCTCGACAGTTTTCGATTCATGGCCAGTAGTTTAGATAAATTAAGTCAAAATTTAAAACCGAAACAGTGTCGAGAAGTAAGGAAATTTTTCCCAAGTGAAAATAAATTTCAGCTTATTCGACAGAAGGGCGTTTTAGCATATTCTTACGTGGATTCATTCTCAAAATTAGACGATACCAAGCTTCCATCAATTGATGGCTTCTATAATGTATTACGTAAAGAGGCCATCAAGCAAGAAGATTACGAGCGTGCGCAGACTGTGTGGAATTTATTCGAATGCCAAACTTTAGGTCAGTATTCCGATGTTTATTTAAAATCCGATGTTTTAATATTAGAAGATGTTTTTGAGAACGTTAGAGACGTGTGCCTAGCGACTTACAATCTAGATCCTGCGCAATTTTTTACAACGCCTGCACTATTCTTTTCAGCCACACTTAAATTTAGTGCTGTAGAAATGGAGCTGTTGACCGATCTAGACATGGTACACTTCTTTAAACACGGTATTCGCGGTGGAGTCAGTCAGTGTAGTGTGAGAAAAGCATTTGCTAACAATAAATTTGTACCTCATTATGACGCTTCCAAACCTACCTCCTACATTATGTACTTGGATGCTACCAACTTGTATGGTGCAGCCATGTCGCAATATTTACCAACGGGAAATTTCAAATGGCTGGACGAGAACGAAATTCAAAATTTAAATTATATGAATATCGCGAAAGATTCAAAAATCGGATACATTTTGGAAGTGGACTTGGATTACCCCGAAAATTTACATTATTCACACAATGAACTACCCTTTTGTCCGGAATCCATTGTACCTCCAGGTTCAAAATTCAAAATTTCAAAGTTAATACCCAATTTTGAGAAAAAGACGAAATATGTTATTCATTATCAAAGTTAGCAACAAGCCACTGAGAATGGCATCAAACTCACAAAAATCCATCGGGCTATCAGCTTCGATCAATCTCCTTGACTTAAAAAATATATTGATCTAAACACAGCAATGCGAAACAAAGCAAAAAATAAGTTTGAAAAGGACTTTTTCAAACTTATGAACAATGCTGTGTTTGGAAAAACTATGGAAAACGTAGAGAAAAGGGTGAATGTCAAGCTTGTTTCCCATTGGGAAAATGTTGGTAGAAGATTAGGGACAGAAGCGTTAATCGCAAAACCTCATTTTAAAGACCGGACAATTTTCAGCGAAAATCTAGTTGCAATTCATATGAGAAAACAGAAAGTCTTATATAATAAACCTATTTATGTAGGGTTTTCTATTTTGGATATTTCCAGAACCATTATATACGACTTTCTGTATAGGTATATAAAACCTAAATACGGTAACAACGCGGTCTTGCTCTATACTGATACAGACTCCCTTGTTTTGCAAATTACAACGGAAAATTTCTATGACGATATAAGGCAAAATTTGGATACATTCGACACGTCCAATTTCTCGCAGGATAACCCACATAATGTTCCCGTAAATTCATCCGTTTTGGGTCGAATGAAAGACGAATATGCGGGGAAGTTATTTGGGACTTTTATGGAACTGGAGCGAAGGCATATTGTGTAAATGTGGCCGGAGAGTTGACCAAAAAGGCTAAAGGTCTACGTCACTAAAAAAGAACTATCTTTAGATGATTATAGAGAAGCTGTTGACGTAAAAGGGACCCTTATTCACCGTCAAATGAACACATTCCGCTCTCATTTGCACGATATGTATGTTGAACTGAAAAATAAGGTAGCCTTGTCACACGCGGACGACAAGCGTTTCCTTATTCCCGATTCTGAGTACACGCTCGCTTGGGGTCATCGAGATCTGGTTTTGTATAAGGAATCGTTGGGAATTCCATGAGTGTAGACTAACCACAATGGCTATTCTTTGCTTGAATTTACCGTTTACCGTTCGGTACTTGTTGCGGGCTTAGAGATTAGGTTTAGATTTTTTTTAGTTTTCATTCTTGTGTTTATTTAAAAAAAAAATTCATGTATTTGTATTATTTATTGACTTTCTATAGCAATAAACTTGTTTTTCAATCGCTGTTTTATGATATTAGGTAAGGTACTATTTTTTTGTTTATTTCTGTATTTATTATTTCATGTATTTATTATTTATTTATTGTATTTGGTATTTATTTAAGATATTTCTTATTTATTATATATTTATTGTTGTATAAATGTATTATTGTTTATTACCGGCTACATTATTCTCGGTCAGCATTCTAATAAACTAGTGTGTTGTTTTTAAATAGTTGTTTTATTTCCTAAAGTGTAGCGGAATAAAAAAAAACATAGTTAAAATAATATCGTTTATTTAGTCACCTTATAATATTCGGTATTTAATTTATACAATTCATAAACGTGCTCTGAAAATAATCGAATAACTTTATCAGTCCAACGAAAATAGGTAGTTATTTGTAGTGGCGCCTTCAAACTTAATGCTTCTCTTATCAACGTTGCGATGAAATACCAAAGTGTATTGGCCAATAATCATAAAAATATCGACCCAATACGTGTTGAAACAATCAAACGTACTTAAGAATTCTTCAAATACGTCACTAGAGAAATAAATCTCTCCAGAACCAATAGTATCCAAAATTACTCGTTTGCGTGTCTCTTCTGTTATACGGAGAACAACAGTTATAAAATCGTCACTCTCTTACACTCGATTAGGCTTAATCACTTGAGTTGGGTCTTCCTCTGTCGAATATTTTGAAGGAGATTCAAACGCCCTATCCCATCTAGAGGAGGAGAAGGGTGAGAGATCGCCATCGGTAAATTTAAATGGTAAGTTTTAATAATATTCTAACCAAAGATCTTCGTAAAACTGGATGTCTCTTTCAGTTTACGTATTTTACGCAAATGATCTCTTAACTTAACCTTTAAATCAACTGTCTCAGTTATGAGCTTGGGACTAAATGCCCACATTTCTTAGGGAATTCTTTAATATAAGGAAAATTAAACATGTAACACAATTTAACATGTTTATTTAGGTAAAAAATCATAAATACGAGATTTTTGAATTCTTAACACTACAAGTACAATATTCTAAAACATGATAAGAACAAGTGGTTTCACTTAGAACTAATTTCGATACATTGACACTGTTCCCAGTAAATTCTAAATTAACAATATCTGGTGTGTCCTTAAGATACATAATCTGGAAAAAAGCTTCAAATAAAAAGATCTTCCTTATATGGTGCTTCTGCTTCACAAAGATGACATCAACTTCTCGTAGTCGTCGTAGATAATGCGATAAAGTTAATTGTAATCGGTTTCGGCAGAATTGTAGTAGAGTCCATGTCGGTACCCATACATAAACATTGCTTGCTTTTTACAATCACAGGATAGTTCATAAAACGCCTTAACTGGCTTAAAAAGATAGTTCTTTATTTACTTTCCATCGTAAATAGCCAATTCTTCAGCTTCAAGTTTAGGAAACACAGAATCCTTGAACGTCTACCACAACCAACTTCATTGTGCCGAGGGGGATTGAGGGGTGACTGACTACGAGGTCACGTACTTGGCTTGTTAAAGCCTGATACTCGAACACTCGAACTTGAATAATTATACAAAAGGCGCGTGACTCATCGGAAAAATTTTCTGAACTTTGAAATTCTGACTTGACATCGTTGGTGTTACTCTTCAGGGCTTCATTTTGCTTGGAACAATCAATAACAAAGAGGGTTCCACTAGCAAAAAATCTGAAATCCAAATGCGGCTCACACTATTGTTTACCCAAAAATAGGCTTTTCATTGTCGCTCTCCACAGGATTCACGGTGGAGATACAAAATATCAGTTTTTCCATATGGTGTATTATCAGAACCCAAATCGAGATAATAATTGTCCGTTGTCGATGAAACTGTTTTAAACACTTTAGGTTGTTCTACCCACTTTATTTTGAAATACTTAAAAATACTGCAGATAGGACAGGACAGGACCACCCATAAGAGCAGAGAGAGTGATCTAAAAATACCAGAAGTTCTAGAGACAGGCCGGATTGCTAAAACGTTATTACAGTATGCATTTTCTCTATACAGTCTTTAATGTGGAATTTTCATTTTTAATTAGAGTTAAATCATTTTAATTTCTTTCTTGTGAGAATATTTACCAAAATTTATTTGTATCTTTCTTCAAATCGATATTATTATTTCAGTGTATTATCGCGGGGCTCCTTAAAAGTGAGCGGTTCATAAATCTATATCTACCTCGCATATTTAGCAATCCGGCCTGTCTCTAGAACTTCTTGTATTTTTAGATCACTCTCTCTGCTCTTATGGGTGGTCCTGTCCTGATTATATCTGCAGTATTTTTAAGTATTTCAAAATAACGATATTATTTTAACTATGTTTTTTTTTATTCCGCTACACTTTAGGAAATAAAACAACTATTTAAAAACAACACACTAGTTTATTAGAATGCTGACCGAGAATAATGTAGCCGGTAATAAACAATAATACATTTATACAACAATAAATATATAATAAATAAGAAATATCTTAAATAAATACCAAATACAATAAATAAATAATAAATACATGAAATAATAAATACAGAAATAAACAATAAAAAAATAGTACCTTACCTAATATCATAAAACAGCGATTGAAAAACAAGTTTATTGCTATAGAAAGTCAATAAATAATACAAATACATGAATTTTTTTTTTAAATAAACACAAGAATGAAAACTAAAAAAAATCTAAACCTAATCTCTAAGCCAGCAACAAGTACCGAACGGTAAACGGTAAATTCAAGCAAAGAATAGCCATTGTGGTTAGTCTACACTCATGGAATTCTCAACCATTCCTTATACAAAACCAGATCTCGATGACCCAAAGCGAGCGTGTACTCAGAATCGGGAATAAGGAAACGCTTGTCGTCCGCATGTGACAAGGGCTACCTTATTTTTCAGTTCAACATATATATCGTGCAAATGAGAGCGGAATGTGTTCATTTGACGGTGAATAAGGGTCCCTTTTACGTCAACAGCTTCTCTATAATCATCTAAAGATAGTTCTTTTTTAGTGACATAGTCGGGAACACCTTTAGCCTTTTTGGTCAACTCTCCGGCCACATTTACACAATATGCCTTCGCTCCAGTTCCATAAAAGTCCCAAATAACTTTCCTCGCATATTCGTCTTTCATTCGACCCAAAACGGATGAATTTACGGGAACATAATGTGGGTTATCCTGCGAGAAATTGGACGTGTCGAATGTATCCAAATTTTGCCTTATATCGTCATAGAAATTTTCCGTTGTAATTTGCAAAACAAGGGAGTCTGTATCAGTATAGAGCAAGACCGCGTTGTTACCGTATTTAGGTTTAATATACCTATACAGAAAGTCGTATATAATGGTTTTGGAAATATCCAAAATAGAAAACCCTACATAAATAGGTTTATTATATAAGACTTTCTGTTTTCTCATATGAATTGCAACTAGAGTTTCGCTGAAAATTGTACGGTCTTTAAAATGAGGTTTTGCGATTAACGCTTCTGCCCCTAATCTTCTACCAACATTTTCCCAATGGGAAACAAGCTTGACATTCACCCTTTTCTCTACGTTTTCCATAGTTTTTCCAAACACAGCATTGTTCATAAGTTTGAAAAAGTCCTTTTCAAACTTATTTTTTGCTTTGTTTCGCATTGCTGTGTTTAGATCAATATATTTTTTAAGCCAAGGAGATTGATCGAAGCTAATACCCCGATGGATTTTTGTGAGTTTGATGCCATTCTCAGGAGGAAGCGTCCGAAGAGTTCCACGCCGACTTTCAGGAGATCGTAACTTATTACGCTAACCTTTACCACTGGGTAAACCGCTCCTTCAGTGTAATCAGGAATTTCTTCACGTCGTTAGGGTCTTGGTTAGATGAAAGTCGGTATGTTGCAATTCGGTTGCGACACGAAGTCTTCTCGAGTTGAACTCCTTCCTCCTGCTTCACACAGCACCTCTTCTTATGCTGAAGGCTTCTAAGACGTCCGGTCCAACTATTATTGGAAACCTCCACCCCGCAGATGTTACAATACTGCGTGGCTAACGTTGATGGTTCAGGAAAAAATGAAGTTTCAATTTTTTTAACTAAAAAACTTCTCAGTAAAAAATTATATATGTTGTATCTAAAAGCAATAGTAAAAAAATATCACACACCTTCTAAGTCAAGTCTTGTTTCCTTTAACCCGGGTGTATGTGGTATCTCGCACTTCCGTTTCAAGGTGGGGTGGCTCTCCATTTGATGTTGCTGGAAAGCCCTCTGGGACTTAAAGATCGCACCGCATATATCGCAGATTTTTATCTTAATGCGACAATCTCCATGGCGTTTGAGGTTGTCCTTACTGACTAATAATCGGGAACAGTACTCACAGACAAACATTTCCTTAAAAAAGATATTTTAATTTATTTGTATTGCCTATATAAACAAGGAAAATACTTCCTAAAGCACAAAATATAAGGGATAGTAAACAACATTTTGTTTTTTTTTGCGAAGCACTGTGAAAAAATCTTATCACATTCTCTGAACAAAACAAATAAAATTTAAAATAAATTTAATATTGATAAAGTTTATATTCTCTATTCAGAGAAGGAAGAAAGCCATATGTGTTAGTCTCTACATACTAGCGCAATATTAAATATTGTACATAAGTTTTTATTAATATAAAAATTAATATTGGATCCCAAAAATATAAATTTAAAAAAAAACTCCTTGAACCAATCACATTACAAGAGAATCAAACTATTCATAGTAAAAGCTTTCTTTAGAAACAAAACATGCATGTATAGTGCCAAATTGTATTATTATTTGAAAAAAGAATCAGTATATATTTTTTAAATATGCAAAGGTCTATAACAAATTAATTTCAATGCTTTTAAGTTAAATTTAGAAAAAAGGCTACTCCGAAAAGAACTGTGTTATTCAAAAAATCACAATTCCCGTGTCAGCACAGCCTATACAAAACCAATTCCTAATTTTTACCTTTGGAAAACAGAATCACCGTATACTTTATTCTTAATTTAAATACCTCTAATAAATTAAACCTGTTATGAGGCGTAAAAAACATTAATATATTTTTTTATCCTTTAATTGAAAACAAGCTGACTAGAAAAAAAGGTCGCATAATTCAAACAATAATAAATAATAAGGACCCAATAATCAAAACTTATATATCAATATAAAAATTTTAATGTACTTACCAGAGAATAACCAACACACACTCACTAAAACAAAAAATGTAAAACAAGTACTTCAACCAAGGTCGGAGGTTGAATCTTAAAACTTGTTTATATAAAACTGCATAGGTTGGGTTGGGGTGGGGTTTTCTTATGTCAAATATGGTTCAAGCTCAAGGCCAACCTCTCGCTCAGGTAAAGCCATTGTCAAGGTCAACTCTCGTTCAAGGTCAAATAACAATCACACATGCATGCTCGCCACAGTGTGCTTACGTGTTACCTACGTCGTTTTGACACGCCTACGTTATTTTGGTATGGTTCAAGGTCAATGTTCTTGTCAATGGAAAATATGGCTCAAAGTGAACCTCTAGCTCTATGTCGTCATTGTCAAGGTTAACTCTCGTTCAAGGTCAATGTCATGGTAAAATAGCAATAACACGCGTGCACGCTCAAGGCCATTACCAATAATTATTCAAAGTGAGAGGAATACATCCGACGACCTTGGAAACATGCATCGCAAATGTAACCTTGAAACAAGCGTCGTACACCTGGTCATCAGCAACAAAGAGACAGCTGCTCGCGTTCAAGGTCAAGTTCTCATGCAGGGTCAATTTATTTTTCAAGGTCAAGATCCTGCTCAAGGCCAAACTCTCGTTCAAGGTCAAATAAAGACTAAGTTATTGTTCGGTGCCAAGTTATTTTTCAAGGTCAAGATCTTGTTCAATGCCAACCTCTCGTTCAATCTCAAGGCCAAGGAGTACATCCGACGACCTTGAAAACATGCATCACAAATGTAACCTTGAAGTAAGCATCGTACACCTGGTCTTCACCAAACAAAGAAACAGCTGCTCGCGTTCATCGAAAATATGCACCGCAAATGTAACCTTGAAATAAGTCTCGTACACCTGGTCGTCACCAAACAAAGAAACAGCTGCTCGCATTCAAGGCCAAGTTCTTGTGAAGGATCAAGTTATTTTCATGATCAAGATCATGCTCAAGATCAAACTCTCGTTCAAGGTCAATGCCAAGGTCAAATAAAGAACAAGTTTTTGTTCAGGGTCAAGATCTCATTCAAGGCCAAACTATCGTTCACGGTCAAGGTCAAATAAATCATCAGCTCGTGTTCAAGGTCAAATAACAATCAACACACGTGGGCGTTCAAGGTCATTATGCTGTGACGTCATTTTGGCATGATGGGTGAAACCCCTATATAACACTACTTATATCTTTGAAAGGCATTGTCTAGATTGGACTTTATATTAAAGTTTTTAGTACATGAGTAGTTGTTTTTATTTTTGTAATGAATAGCAAATCAACTTAAGTAGTTTTAATTTTATCCCAATTTTTTAAAATTGTATAAGCTTGCCAAAATTTTGTCGGCGGATCTTAGCAGCTATGCAGTAAAATCCGTCGAAAGGCGGAAATGAATTATCAATCATTGCGTTCCGCCGCACTATAATTTTTACGGCGGATAAAAAATCTCCTAGGTCAATATTAATGAAAAACCTTGTATATGTTTATGAAATCTTACAAAACATTAAGTTAATTCTAATCCAAAAACCCTGAACTTATGCTAACTAAGATTGTTTTTATACTCCTAATTATACAATCTGATTCTACACACCAGTTATATATTTGGCGACTCGTAATTAGGGTGAAATATTGTAGCGGTTAAATCTTTAACCACTACTACCCTTATTAGTTCTTAATAATTTTGTAAATTTCCATGATCCAGCGCATTCGCCAACTTCCAAAAAATCTTTACCGGCTGCATCCAAGCAGACGAGATGTCATCTAGTACCCATGCGTGGTACTCGTAGATCGACGTACCAGCGTTTTTCGAGACACTCCGATTTTGCTAATCGTGTGAGGAGTCATGATTTTTCTGACTGAAGTTTTTTGCCTTTATAGTGCTATTTTATGCACCAATTATTGTAATGTGAAGTAGTGTCTGATTACTTACATACATATTATTATGTCTTTTTGCCGATTCATGATTATTCTTCCTGGGAGAAGTCCCGTTTTAATTTCTTATTCGCCATGTGCATAGTAAGACGAATCCCCTCAACCTAGAGGGATTTAGAGAGGTTCTAGATAGGATTTTAGAGAGGCGTTAGATAGGGTGTTAGAGAGGCGCTAGAGAGGTGTCCACGTTTCACAGCACGTTTTCCTCCACTTTTCTCATAAACTATCAGAGAAATAGCTGTCCGTAGTAACCAGGATTGGCGACCTAACATTTAGCCACCAACAAGTGTCTGTTTCACAGGATGCATGGGACACTCTAGAAGCTCCCACCAGAACCTACGGCCAGTCTATTCCATTTTTTTTAATTGCGTAATTTTTTTATACTATAACTTTCTTGATATTTTCATAATTTCGTAAATTCATTCTTTACATATAATACATATTTACCTGTGTAAGTTAGCCTTCTGATTATTTTAAAATTAAATTCACATGCGACTTTTAAATATATTTTTGTACATAAATGTACATAACAGTGGGGTAATCTTTGGCCAAAGATAGGGGTTATGTATATATTACTATAGTAATATATATATATATATATATATATATATAATATATATATATATATATATATATATATATATATATATATATATATGCAGTGAAGCCAAATAATGCAGTGAAGCCAAAATTCCCGAGTTGTAACTCGGGAATTTTGGCTTCACTGCATTATATTTATTTTTATCAGAACAAATGCATTTTTAAACTATGATATTTCGTATTTATAAACATATTTTCTTGTTCCTCCTTTGGCAAAATTCGCTAATTAAATTGATTGAAGCTCATCTCAGGTAGTCTATTTATTTATTTATTTATTACTAACTATTAATCCTAAAAGAGCTTGGTTTCTCAGTTCAGAAGCTCTGAAACGAATCCATTAAAGGAAAAACTGAGTGGCGCCTTTAAAAAGCGTAAGTGTTCCTAGCCGATGACCATCTGTTCTACCGACGAAGAGCTGCCGTACGCAAGTGGTACCTTTCTGAGGAAAACTAAGTTTTCCCTTAAAAGTACGCCACAATATTAAAAATAAGTCGTTTGTTTATCATAGTGATGTGACACCTGAAATAGCGCCGGAAGCTTTTAGACACTGTTTTCGGCTATTTAGCGATTTTATATCGGAAAAATAAAAATACCAGTGCTATGTTACAAATATGTGAACAATAATTCAAGACCTTTTAAAAAATTGTCTAATACCCTTTCCTATATCACTGTTTATAAGTACTAAGTAGATCCTTAGCATTGAACAAAAATGAAAATGAATTTTATAACTTTTAAATTTTGTTTTAGCTACCTTGTGATATAAAAAATTTATTTAAAGTGGAAAATGATGGAATCTATGGAAAAAGTAGACATGGGGGCGTAAGGAAGCTAAAATTCTATGCTTTAAGTGAAGACATATCGATCCAAAGCTCTTCACAATCAGTTTATGTATCTCCATATTCCACTGACAGGTTTAGTGATTATGAAAAACTATTCAGAATGAAGCAGATATCAGGATACAGCTACATTAGTTAAGCCACATTATCAAAGCAAATAATGTTGAAGTAGTGCTTGATCAACTATGTTCACCTTTTAGTCCCCAAGAGAAGATGAAACCTCAACGAACTCCATAAAAAGCACTTCAGCTTCAGATACTCATCAGATACAGCCGAGGCAACTTCTGTTGCATATCCATCAACATTTTTGCCAACAGCACAGTCTTCAAGTAATAATAAAAATCAATAATAATAATAATAATAATAATAATAATAATAATAATAATAATAATAATAATAATAATAATAATAATAATAATAATAATAATAATAATAACTCTGAGACCGAGGGATTCCTCATGGCTTGTCAAGATGGAGTGATCAATACACTTACATACCGTACGCGTTTTGGTGACATTCAAGACATCAGATGTAGGGCGTGTCGTCAAGGGCCCGAGACGCTCATGCATCTCCTGTCAGCTTGCAAAACTCATGCAACTACTTCTTATATATATCGCCGTAACGCTGCCTTAAGGGTTCTATACTACCACCTTAGACATTCTTACGGTATAGATCAAGCTCCAATAATTCCATATGTACCATCGAACATAGAAGCAGTAGTGGAAAATTAAATGTGTCGTATCTATTGGAACTACGCATTTCACACGACCAGACGAATCCAGGCTAACAAACCGGACATCGTCGTTATGGACAAAAACGCGAAAACCATCTACGTCATTGAGTTCTCATCACCAGCCGAGACGAACATAGTAAGGAAAGAGGAGGAAAAACGCGCAAAATATACTGACCTCCTGTATGAACTACGCAGGTTGTGCCCGGGCTTTTCTGTTGAAATGGTTGTGTTGATTGTTGGTGTTTTGGGAGGAATTCGAATTACGCTGCTCTCCGAACTACGAAAACTATCATCGTGTCGCGATTCACTTAATGAACTTGTAATGAAGATGCAGAGAGCGGTGATTCTGGGTTCGCTTCGTCTGTTGAGGCAGATGAATTTGGCTGATGACCACTGACCGAGCGGACGCAAGGAGTGGTTATCGATACGAGCCTTCCGTCGTGGTTCTCTATGTGAGTCGGAGCCATGGAGAGTCACGATGGGATCCTTTTCATAATAATAATAATAATAAATGCCTTTATTTGATAATTACCAAAAAGGGGAAGTTCACACCAAATTGTATGCTCTACCACTTAATCCTATGTAATGTTGAAGAAGAAAAAACAGTTGATTGAAAAAAAAACTATTGACTAAGAAGTACCTAAAATAGAATAAAAGACTAAACAATTTTGAGGCAATTTTTCTTCTAGTATGCACAAATAAATATTTTTGCATAATTTTTTATTGTTGCAATATTCTGTCACAAAATTTGGTTACAAAATGTTATAAGTACACTTCATTTTATTTTTTCTGAATAAACTTATGTACCTACTTTATATGTATACTTCAGTGAATGTAGGCTGAGCTTGCTGTGCTGACATTTCACGTTATTCAACGCTTGCGTTCGATTCTTTATTTATGAAGATTGACGAAAGTTCATTATACTCGATGAATATCAAAAATTTGCTCAGGTTTGTTACACATTTAATAGTATTCCTAACTAATTTTACGTTTCGTTTTGTGATTTCTTACTTTCTTTTGATGTCCATGTTATTCTCTCTGTCTGTGTTTCATTTATAAACTTGTAAACCGTGTATTAACAAATTGACCCTGTCCAGGTAAAGTATCGTAAGCGCCAAGAGATATTTCATTCGAGGTTCTCGGTATGGAAACCATCTTTGAGAGACATCAAATAAGTAAAACAGATAAGCTCTAAAAATTATTTAGTAGTGAATATCTTTAAAAAACCATTGCAGGTCTTACAGTTTTACATAGCGTAAGCGACAACAAAAAGTCATAACCTCCAAAAGAAAGTTAAAGTACAATTTGAAATATCTCGGGCGCCTTTTATTTTAGCTAACATTAAAAAATATTAGATAAATAAAGTTAGAACCAGGTAATTAATACTGCTTAACATAACATGAAATGGATAAAACTTACAACTTTTACAATAGTAATTGATAAAGAATATATTATATATTAGCTTTTTGCCCCTCCTGTAAAACTGCAGAAATGACCCTTAGGATACTTTGCCTGGACAGGGACGAAATATATATTAAAGGTGTTGATTAAATTATTTTCTTGTCTGTTGTTGGTAACCTCGTTATATGGAATAGCTGCTACATGTTGATCTTTACTACTACCTGCACTATATACCCCTTAAAATAAATAGGATCAATTGCTCACGACTTTTTTTTCAAAATGTAAATTTGTTTATTGTAAAAAATATATAGGCAAAGCCACAGCGGTTAAAAAATGGATTTACATTATTGACATTAATTTTCTTTCTTTATGCTTTTTAGAGTGTCAGTATCTAGTTTTTTAAATTATTTTTTGGTTCCATTTTTGTATTTTTATTAAAGTCAAGTTACATTTAAATTCCACTACTGGGCATACTTATGTGAAGAACTAAAACTATACATATTATGTCAATATTTTAATTAACATTGGAAAAATATTGTTACGCCATAATGTTTCAGCTACATTAATGATGGATTTAAAAATCTTAATCACAGTTAATATAAGATATATATTTTTCAAATGCAGGGCCTGTTTCACAAAGGATGCCTCTCTGGCATCTGGGAATGCCCCAATTTTCAGTTCGCCCGGTACGGCAAGTGTAAGTGTTAATTTATCATGCCCAAGCATAAGCATCATAGGCGGAATAAGCGTAGGAGCCTAAGTCGCTCCCGTTCAAGATCTAGTGATGTGGATAATGAGTGGTTAAAAAAGCGTTTAGGTGAACTGCAAAAGCAAGTAGATGAACTAAATGCTGCCGAACCTAAACGAAAGGTTCCATGTAAAAACACTCCACCTGAAGATACTAATTCTTCAGATTGTGGTACCATTTCGACTCGCCACTCGGTATTTCCAACTGATGAAGCTATGGACTATAATTTACTAGGTAAGTAAATTTTAATATACTAATACATGTACATTTTCTAGCCCTTTTTAACTACTGGTGCATTGTAGACGATGCATTATTTGAAAACCAAGTGATTTCTTTTTCCATGTTTTCAAGCGTGGAATTTTTACAGTTGTTTTTGGATAACAACTTCTTTGTGTGTTTTTGATAACGCACTAGGTTGCCTTTGTAGGCATTACCAGACAATTTTGGCCATATTTTGTTGCGCTGTTTTTGAGAACAGGTAACGAAAAGGAAAGTCAGGACTGGATCTAATCCCAAAATGCGCTGTTTCTATTCCGCTGCTTTCTAATCTTATACAGGGGTTATTAGAATATTTGCTTTTGTTTAAGATGATGTGCGCAGTACTTTGAATGCTGGGGAAGAGGATAGGAGAAGTAGTGCTGATACTTGTGCCCAATTGCCGGAGCAAGACCTAGATGAAGACTTAAAGATGATACTGGAGTCAGAACCCACAGATAAATCTTGTCAGGGGCCACCCGTTCATAAAGCTATCGTGATCCGCTGGACTGATATTTTGGGGAAAGGCCTTAAAAATGACGTTAAGCAAGAGTTAATAAATAAATCGTGGGCTTACTGCAAAAAGTGACCAAGTCAAAATTTGTAGGATTTAAGTTAATATGACCAAGTCACTAGTTAAAGTAATCAGCTTTACTAGAAAAATTGACCAAGTCATATATATCTCTCAAAACTGTTAATAAAAACCTACACTTAATGACCATTGACGTTACAGTGTTTTTTGTTACAAGCAAAAATGCCCAAGTCGACTTAGACACTTTTTGCTGACAGCAAAAATACACTTGAAAAAGATCAAGTCGACTAGGTCATTTCTTGCTGTCATCAGATCCTATTTGTAATTTTATTACTGTGTAATTAGTCAGGACACAGTGTGTGGATTATTTGTGGATTATATACAATTATAAACAGAGGACAGTTGCTGGTGTCGCTATGTGCCAGAGATAAAATGAGACATGAGTGAGTAGGGATCGAGAACTATCGATAGTTTCTACTATCGAATATCATCGATAGTTTTTTTTAAACTATCGATAGTTTTCCATAGCGGTGCCTTTCTTTAATACCGTCATGATAGTGAGTGTGTTTTTCTTACACCTTTTTTTTTATTTAATTTTAAGATCATGAAAACCTGGATCATCAACATGTAGATGTAGTACACACTCTAGAACAATATGCAAGTAACAGTCTTCCGTCAACAAGTGGTGTCCAGATTAACCAAGATAAACATGGGAACGTACATAAACCTGATGAACATGAAATTGAAAATGAGGCTGATAGTAGCAATGAATATGTTCCATCAAATGAAGAAAGGTCTGATAGTAATGAGCCTTCATTGAAAAAAGACGTCGTCGGACAAAATCGAAACCTGAAACATGGAAGAGAAATTTAACCAAGCAGCAAAGAAAGTCGTGCATGCCATATAATACTAAAAACAAAATCCACCCACGAAAAGCCCCAAAGGAAGTCAATTGTGCCGGATGTAAATTTAAGTGTTCTACCAAATTTATTTTAGAACAAAGAGAGTTTATTTGCTCAAATTACTGGAAGCTTGACTACTGTCGACAAAAAGACTTTATTTTGTCATGCGTTTTTAATTTCTTGCCTAAAGTTCATAGAGTTCGTAGCGGTACAGGTGTCAGAAAAGAATATAGTCGCAAATACCATCTGAACAAGGAGGGAGAAACCATTCAGATGTGTAAAATATTTTTTTTAAAACTTTGTGTATCAGTCCTGGCCCAGTAGATCATGCATTGAATGGTATTAATGAAAATGGACTCTTTGATTTGTCCGATAAAAGGGGCAAAAAAACAGCAATCAATAAAACTCCGGACGAACTGATACAAAAAGTTAAAAGTCATATTGGAAGCTTTCCAACTATTGCCGAAAAAGCAGCAATAGATTATAAGTAGTATAAGTAGATGCTTAGTGAGTTTCCGCATGCGCAGTAGGGTCGACCTTGAACGCTCAGGTGTGCTATTGTTATTTGGCCTTGATATGCGCAGGTGTTGTTCCAAGGTCAAGGTCAATAACTTGGCCTTGAACGCGAGCAGATGTTTCTTTGTTTGGTGATGGCCAGGTGGACGACGCTTATTTCAAGGTTACATTTGCGGTGTATATTTTCAATGAATGTGAGCAGCTGTTTCTTTGTTTGGTGATGACCAGGTGGACGACGCTTATTTCAAGGTTACATTTGCGATGCATATTTTCAATGAATGCGAGCAGCTGCTTCTTTGTTTGGTGATGACCAGGTGGACGACGCTTATTTCAAGGTTACATTTGCGATGCATATTTTCAATGAATGCGAGCAGATGTTTCTTTGTTTGATGATGACCAGGTGTACGACGCTTATTTCAAGGTTACATTTGTGATGTTAGTTTACCTTGAGTTATTATTGGGGTGTAACATGT
Organism: Philopedon plagiatum; assembly: GCA_963971165.1. NCBI lineage: Eukaryota > Metazoa > Arthropoda > Insecta > Coleoptera > Curculionidae > Philopedon > Philopedon plagiatum. The sequence continues at coordinate 40,935,255 of OZ020194.1, forward strand.
TTTCGTATGAAGATCGAGTGGGTTGGGTCTAATGTGGTTCGGTATATATGAGGGTAGGGGGAATTAAATTTTAGTATAGAACATTGTGTTGAGTAAAACGGTTCAAGCAAGTTAATTTGAAAGTCATGGCGTACGTGTGTGAAAATTGTGGTAAATCGTTTACCCAGAGTTATAATATGTTACGACATAAAAGAGAATCGTGCGTAGCACGATTTGCAAATATACATGGTGGAAAACAGCGAAAAGTTGACGATGGGGCATCAACATCTGAGGTGCGTACTTGCACTTGCTGCAATATAACCATACCAGCGAATCGAATGGCAGCTCATCAAAGAACAATACACCATAAAAGTAATGCATGTTCACCAATATCAGCTGGTGTTGAACTCGTGTCCAGTGCTTTTAGAAATAGGATTGCCACATACCGTATATGAAGTGATAATGAACATACTGACTATTCATTATTTTTTGATGAAATTAAAGCAAAAGTGTTAGAGGTAGTAAGTGACCTAGTAAGAGTGCGTTGTGCTTTGAAAGTTAATATGGTGGTTGTTGGTCGGTATCTTTTACCAACACAAGATAATATGTACAGTGACAAGTCATTTAATACACGCAATGAAATTGTTACTTCAGGAAGCGATTTGGAAGAAATATATCAATCATTAGTGGAAGCCATGAAGACTCAATCGACTGAGTTTCAGGAAAAAGATTCAGGTATGTTATAAATTAACGACTAAAAATAAAATAAATACTTATGTCACTCTTTCTTGTTTTCGTAGGTTGGGCTCTGGAAAAAATTCTATACCTGGAAGTAAATGTCAACGAGTATAAACCTTTTGGTGGATCTTCATATATAAAGTTACCCCGATTCATCGAATTGAAAAAAGCCATCATCAATGTGATTAATCAAGATGAGTGTTGTTTTGCGTGGTCAATCGTGTCTGCTTTGTGCCCCGCCACTAGAAGGGCATCACAGATTCAATCTTATCCACACTATTCAAGACTGCTGAATTTTACAGGTATAGACTTTCCAGTAAAGTTGCGTGATATATCAAAATTTGAAGAAATGAATAATATTTCAGTTAACGTTTATGGTTTGCAAAAAATTTTCGAAAATAATATGTTAAAGTATGAAGTTGTCGGTCCATTAAGTTATTCGGGTAGAAAACTTAACAGACATGTAAACTTGTTGTTAATAACAAAGGATTGTAGTATTAAAGATGATGATGAGCATATTTGTGATACGCGTTGTTCTAAAAGTCATTATTGTTGGATAAAAGACTTATCGAAATTATGTTCCAGTCAAATTACATCGCGTAGAGATAAAATGTATTTTTGTGATGGTTGTTTGATATATTTTAGTTCACCATCATCTTTGATATCACACCAAAAAAATGACTGTAACCACAAATATTCATTAACACCATCACTAAATTTAAAAATAGATAAATTTGAAAGGAGTGTAAGTGAAAATATATTAAAATTTGAAAACATAGAAAAGCAAATGCGTGTACCGTTTGTCGTTTACGCGGATTTTGAATCGGTGCTTAAACCGCTGGACACTGTGGAACCAAATCCCACAAATTCTTACTTAGTCAAAAGCATCAAACATGAACCATATTCTTTTGCGTATTTAATTAAGTGCTCCTTTGACGATTCGATTTCAAAATTTGAGCTCTACCGGGGAACCGACGCAGCCCAGGTTTTCGTTTCTCGACTTGAAAGTGATTTAAGATCTCTTTACAATACATACTTAAGAGATATAAAAGCAATGGAAACTTTAACGGTGGACCAAATAGCGGAGTTCAATAATGCCACAAAATGTGGTATATGTGAACGACCTTTTGAAAATAATAATTGTAAAGTAAAGGACCACTGTCACATAACTGGGAAAAAAAGACCTGGTGCTGCTCATACGATTTGCAATTTAAATTATAAGTTACCCAATTTTATTCCAATTATATTTCATAACTTGAGCGGGTACGATTGCCACATGTTTATTAAAGAGTTGTGTCGTCACGGAGACAAGATCGATGTTTTAGCTCAAAGCAAGGAAAAGTATATTTCGTTTACGAAAAGTATTTACGTTCACGATTATGTCGATAATAAAAGTGGGACAATAAAGAAAAATATTTGAAATTGCGGTTCATCGATAGTTTTAAATTTCTATCAACTTCGCTGGAAAATTTGGGTAATGGATTAGCTGTGGGTAGTTTCAGGGAAACAGGAAAATATTTTTCTGATAATGAGCAGTTTAATTTAATGCGCAAAAAAGGTATTTTTCCCTATAGTTTTGTCGATTCAATGGAGAAAATGAACCATCCAACTTTACCCACAAAAAATCAGTTTTATGATAGTTTGTCAGAGGAGCACATTAGCGATGAAGATTATGATAGAGCTAAAAAGGTGTGGGACACATTTAATTGTAAGAATTTGGGGGACTATTCGGATTTATATTTGAAATCTGATGTTTTATTACTAACCGATGTTTTTGAACAGTTTCGCGATACTTGTTTAGAAACGTATAAACTGGATCCAGCACAGTACTATACCCTTCCAAGTTATTCGTTTGATTGTATGTTGCGTATTTCTAAGGTAGAGTTAGAGCTATTGACTGATATCGACACGGTTCATTTTTTCAAAAAAGGTATTCGAGGCGGTATAAGTCAGTGTTCAGAAAGGATGCACGCTGCCAACAACATATATGTACCAAACTACGATCCTAACGAACCATCATCTTTCATTGTTTATCTTGATGCAACAAATCTATACGGTCATAGTATGTCGCAGGCATTACCATTTGGCGGCTTTAGATGGTTATCAGAGCATGAAATTTTAAATTTAAATATTATGGATGTGGACGATAATGGTCCAGAAGGATACGTTTTGGAAGTTGACGTTCATTATCCGGATACGCTATATGATGACCATTCCGACTTACCCTTTTTAGTTGAAAATATTGTACCACCCACGGAATCGGCAAAATTTTCAAAGTTAATTCCGAATTTAAACGATAAAAAGAAATACATCATTCATTACCGAACATTAAAACAAGCAATCAATAACGGCCTAATGGTAATGCAAACACACAGAATTTTAAAATTTAATCAATCCCCATGGTTAAAGACATATATCGACTTAAATACAGATTTGCGCAATAGGGCAACAACAAAGTTTGGTAAAGACACTTTTAAATTAATCATTAATGCTGTTTTTGGCAAGACCATGGAAAATGTGGAGAATCGTAATGATATAAAACTAGTTACCCGATGGGAAAATGACAGGAATAAAATTGGGGCACGAGCATTAATTTCTCGTCCTTATTTTAAAAGTTCAACGGTTTTTAATAAAGAATTCGTTGCCATTCATATGGATCAATTAAAGGTAACTTATAATAAACCAATTTATATCGGATTTTCCATACTGGACATGTCGAAAACAGTAATTTATGATTTTTTCTACTCATTCATTAAAACAAAATTTGGCAAAAATGCTTCTTTACTGTATACAGACACAGATTCGTTAATATTAAAAGTTTACACCGACAATTTTTATCGCATAATTGCAGAAAATCCGGATAAATTCGATACATCCAATTATACCGAAGGAAATATTTTTAACATAAAAAAAAGTCAGTCAGTAGTAGGTAGAATGAAGGATGAATTTCCAGGTGATCCAATAATAAGTTTTTTTGGTACCGGAGCCAAAGCTTATTACATAAACTCAGTCAGTAGCGAAATTAAAAAAGCGAAAGGTATAAAAAAACGTGTAATTGAAAAACAGCTTCACCTGGAAGATTATCGGAATATCGTAGAACGTGGTGGTCAGATATTTCGAAAAATGAAAACCTTTCGAAGTTATAAACACGACGTTTATACCGAAATAATTAATAAAGTTGCTTTATCTCACCACGACGATAAACGTTATATTATACCATCAACAACAAAAACTCTACCTTGGGGGCACCCAGACATAAAGTTTTACGAAACAAACCCTGAAGATAACCTAAATATGTTAATACAAGCTATGCAAAGTTTTTTACCCGAAAATATTAGTTATAATTAGAAAAATGTTGGAAAGTCTATGTTTTAGAAAAATAAAAAAATATTAACTCGAATGTCACGTAGTTTTCTTAACCACTATAGTAATAGCAATAGTTGAAATTTTATAACGCAGGATAGTAAAATACATAGATAATTGTTTCAATAATATGTTTTATTTTACAATATAGTAATAAAGTTACAAAAATAAAAATTAATTAATGCCTTGCTTGTAAACTTCTCGTAGCATCCATTGTCTTCTCAGCATATGAGATCTGCTAATCGGCCCTCGTCGACACATCAGCGTTCCACAGTAATGACACTTAACAATCCTTACTCTCAACAATTCAATGTAACTGTAAGATTGCATGTGGTCAGTCCAAATATATACTTCTCTTTTACAATTATAGCAAACGGCAGAAATTATTATTTGTGCTCCTGAAAAAGTCTCAGCTGGACGATTGTTATCTTGATCTGCAGGCAACATTATAGTTTCTGATAATAGTCATCGAAGGAAAGAGAGTGTCTATAAATATGGGTTGTCTGGATCACATAACCTTGAGAGCACAAACAATAACAGAAGTAAGGACACACGATTACCTTGAAAATATGTCCTTGAATCGCTGTCTAGCCGTCTAACGCAACCTTGTAAGTTGAATGAACTTGTTTGGCCTCCAAAGCATCAACCGTCAGATAGAGTGGGGGAGTTTATGGTGGGGTGATAAGTATAAATTTGGTTTGCTAGGCAGAGCATTTCATAGTTCGCTAGAACAGTTCGCCAAGTAAATACATTTGTCAGTTTAGTGCAGTGAGTTAGTTAGTTAGAAAAATTAATTCCGGTAGTGAGTCGTTGTTAAATGCGTTTAACTTGGATGGAAGTATCCAAGCAGAGTTGATGGGGCAGGAAGTGATTGACCTGCTGACCCCAGGTGTCTTCGAAGAATGGCACAATGACGACGTGCTGAACACTGCGTTTGTGGAAGAAGAAGTAGACGCGAAAAAGGAGACAGTTAATTCGGCGGTTGACTACGTCAACAAGTGGACTGAGGAGGATGGAGGCCGAATTAATATTATAAGTGATGTGGTGATCAAAAAGGCGAGGCGGGGGCCAACATCGAAACTACAAAAACTTCTGACCAAACCCAAGACGGCCACCATTAATAAAGGTGAATTCTATGCGGCTGCCGAGGGTGAAAAGAAGAAGAAGAAGAAATTCCAGTTCAAACGCCCATCAGTGCCAGTGGAATTTCCCGATTTTTTGGAGACGTCACAGCCACCGAAGCCTCTGTCACCGGTCGTCATCATTAATGATGGCCCAAACTCGACAACGCCCGAGCCGCCGAAGTCCATGCCTCCGATCGCGGGTGCACCACTATCACCAACAATAGGACGTGGGAAGTGCCGCAAACCGGTCAAGATGCGATGCAAGCGATCGTACGAGGAATCGCAGCAGTCAGCAACAACTGCTGAAGGGCCGGACTGGTTGAACGAATTTTCGGCGAGCCAAAAGTGCGTCTTCTCCGCGGCATATAGGTATAGGGAAAAACTACTGCGCGAACTAAAAAAGTGTGATAGTGATGAGGCGGACTTTGAAAGACAGATTAATGAACTGCGGGTGAAATTGGAGGAAACTAAAAGGACAAGGGAGAAGTGCGTTAAAAGACTGGAAGTAATGAATAATTTAGCGTATAAGAAGTAGCTTTAGAATTTTATTGTAAATATAGAGTTAAGTTATTTTTGTAATAGTAATGTATATATAAGTAAAAGAAAATGTTTTTGTATATATGATAATAAAAAAAGAAGTTAAATGAAACAATATTTTTTATTTCTAAAATAAGTATACGGAAGTTACACACAAAAAATAGTGTGAAAATGCAAAATAGAAAAACGAATAGACGGAAAATGTAGGGCCGCAACTTTAGGTGTGTAATCGTTAGATGCACACAACTTAAGTATGCGATAAAGTGTTATGTCTGTGAAGAGAGGCTATCCGTTACAATGGCTGAGAACATGCATCTTATTTGTAATAAAATGTGAATTTTACTACAAGTAAGATAATAGACCAAACTCTCAGCATTTTCGTAGAGAACTTACTAGAAATTTAGCTAGTTCTAACGTACGGTAAGAACGTACATGTCTTTACAGAGTAACACAATATTTCCCAAAAGAAATTAATTCTTGAGAAATATCATGTTACATGAGATGTGACATGAATCAACTACAAACTACGATCAAATATTTTGTAGTCCTGAAAAGGACTGATTTTGTCGGGGTAGATCGGGGAGGGCATGGTTCCGGGATCAGTTGGTGGAATCCGCTGGACCATCTTCATCCTGATGGCCCGTGATCCACCAAGTGGATGAATCGGCCGGACCGTCATGATCTTCCGGCGGCGGTGGTGGCACCCAATCGGTACTGGAGTCCGGCTCCATCTCATCAGCCGACAACTCCCCATTTTGCCAATCGATGTTTGGCAATTCCTGACCCAGATCTGCTTCTTCGACTGCCCGCTCATCTTCCCAGGCAATAAACATATCTTCTGCCTCGATGTCTAGAAGTCGTTCGATGTCCAAGAGCCGATCATCCATATCGACATCATTCATGTCGACGGTATCATCGCTAAAAACCGATGAACCGCGACTTAACGGCCTTTCGAAATTCATAGTTATATCTTGGTACTTTAAGATTTAAAAATGAAGTGATTCTGTGACTCGCTCGCAACCGCTTAAATAGAGATAATCTACCCCCTCCACCACTCCATCCCCACCTTTTCACCTCTAACAAACTAGAGTTTATTATACAAATGCCCTCCATCCAAAAATGATACTGGCGGACTTCACTGTCGAAAACTGCTTTTAGTTCTCAACATGGCGTAATTGTGTTCTGGAAATGTGACCGACAAAGAAACTTATACTCGATCCGTCTGGACTTACGTAATTTCTATCTAATGTCACAGATGCCGTGGCATTAGATAAATACAAGTACGATCAAAATATTCTGAGGTCCTGAAAAGGACGGATTTTGCAAAGAAAATTATACTCGATCCGACTGGACTTATATAATTTTCTATCTAACACCACATGTACTATGGCACTAGGTAACTAAAACTACGATGAAACATTCTGTGGCCCTGAAAAGGACCGTTTTTCAAGGGATAAAATCTTATTTGTAATCAGGCTCGATTACAAATAAGGCACGCACTCTTATGTTGTAGAGTACCAAGAGCTACTCCACAACCTTTGCAGTTCGGTATGTGCGCGCGACTACCGAAATCTTGGGTTACATGACCACTGAAGAATTGGTCACCAGCCGACTTGTTTTCCAAGTCGGCATAGCAGCCAATACACCACTCGTCATCACCCACCTTCACCAGGTTTAAGGTCTTGCACACCCGGCGGGATCGGACGGGGAAAACTTTCCTCCGTCTTATAGCCCAATTATCCAAATTCCTAGGAGTATCATCGCTTAAGTATCCATCATCATCTGATGATGCCATGTTGAGATGAGCGAATGTTATGAAGTAAGCAGTCGACTCGAGCTGCTTTTAAAGACCTCAGATTCCCCCACCACAACCCACCCCCACTCCCACCACCCCCAGTGTAGCATAGCGGATTGATTTAAACCATTGTTAGTATTTTTACAATTTGAAAATAATGAAAAATAGAGATTTTTGATTTGTCACCATATTCATAAATTTTTTTGAGGCATTTCCCGACATTTTACGGCAAAAGTGGATAAAAGAGTTTGATTAATTTGAACTATTTTTTGGCATTTTTTAAATTTCGAAAAATAAGAAATAAAGAGTTTCAATTTTTTTAGCATTTTCATAATTTTTTTAAGGCATTTCCCGACATTTTGTGAAAAACTTGAATAAGACTAATACGTTTCTTGTACTGCCCTTAACCTAATTCTGAGGTTATTTCTTAAAAATTCCAAAAAATTAGCGGGGTAATAGCTACTGCGCAGGCTTTGAGACTTAAAAAAAAACACCCTTCTTGGGGCTCCAAGTCATATGCGCCACCGACCGTTACGAAGTTATTAAGCCTCAAAGTTCGAAATTCTTATCTTTTTCAAAACTCTTTTTTGAATTTTCGACTTTTTTCACTTTGTAAAATATTTTCTTGTTAAAACCCCCGCTCTACTCTTTTTTCTTATAACTTTTTTGTCTACATCTTATGCTTTCCCCCCTTTTCCATATTTTCCCCAAAAAACGTACCTACACTCTGGGTCTTTTTGAGCCACCTCTTTTTACTTTTTATGGCTCGGATCTCTCAGGTCTTATTTAAAAACGATTATGCGACCCGTCTCGCCCCATGCCTTCGCCCTATTCACCATAGCTTCCCTGTACTGCCCTTTTGAATTCACTATAAATCTGAAAAATCTCTTTTTCAATTCTTTCCAAATTAAATTTTGAAAAGTCGTTTCCTATCACATAAAGTTTACTCTAACATATTTTCCTATAACTTTTTTCGATCTGAGCTGCACTTCTCCCGTTATTCCTGAGCAAACCTGATCAAACCCCATTATTCTTGAAATTTTGATTAGTCTGATCATTTTCATCATAAAAAGTTTTATGTCAAATGTTCTGAAATGTCCTTGAACTATCAAATAATAATAATATCAATAACAAAATTCTTATTATTTCTATTGGCTAAACAAACCCAAGCAAACCTGAGCAAACCCTCAAGTTATGTGCTTGTTGTCATTGCTTTGATCCGAAATAAAAATATTTTTGTTATATAAGGGTTAATGCGGTTGCTTTTTTTGTTAAAAATATACAAAAATAAAAATCTTAGTGGGTCGACAAATATCGATTTTTAGTTCCAAAACTATACGTCTCGGAAATAACTATATGGATACAATTTTTAAGTTAGAAAAATAACAATTTTAACGGATCTTGGACCTTTAACTTAAAATAAGTTTTAGACACTGCTAGGTAAATTATCGAAAACAGTTATGCAAAAATGTCAACGTCAATTTTAAACGTCCAGAAAATGTCGTTCATGGTCATCTTTGCATTTTTTCACTGATTCAGTGTCAAACACAAAGTGACTAAGAATATCTAAACTACGATCAAATCTTTTGTGGCCCTGAAAAGGGCCTTTTTGGCGGTGGGTTGGGTTGGAGAGGGAAACCTAGAGTGGTTGTTCCCCTCTCGCGATCTGCACCGATCGCGGTGCGGCACGCCGTCTTCGCCGTCTTCCAGTCGCTTGCTGCGACGGCTCCGACGGCGCTCCGTGAGCTCTTGTAAGAGAGCCGGACCCAGCAGCATCTGGGGTCCTTCCACCACTTCCACCGGCTCTGTTGGAGCCGGCTCCGGTGGTGGTTGCGGTCTTGGGATCGGCTGTACGATGGCCGTTGGCTTATTCGCGTTTTTTAAACGCCAAGCCTCCCAGTAGTCGCTAATTTTGGACTCCCTTGTCGTCCTTAACATCAGCCTGTCCCACTTCATGGCTGGTTGAGAAATGAAAATTGTGATGGCTGCTCCCGCTTTTAAAAGCATTTAGGATGGTGGGGGTGAGAGTGGGGCTAAACAGTTCTAACATATCCTTTCAGAGTAACAAAATATTTCCTATAGAATAGATTTCTTGTTCGAAATATTTTGTTACACTGAAAGGATACGTCTGTTTTTGTCATACTTAAGAGCAGGTTTAATATTAGCCAACGTTCTATGTGAAACGACAAAAATTCTGATGTATCTTTTTGAGCGTATCAACCCAGAGTGACATTATTTTTTAAAATATGTTTCTTGATAGAAAGTCATGTCACTTTGAATAACTAGAGCCATATGCGTTCTTATCATACATAAAAACTACAAGCTAAATCTTGCAAATGCTCTTTCTCTCGCTATCTATGTATGATTTAAACACATAATGCATCTCTCACTCAAAGTCACACAATTTTTCCTTCGAGAAATATCTTCCTCAGGAAACATAGTGTTTAACTACAAACTACGATCAAATATTCTGTAGTCCTGAAAAGGACTGATTTTGTCAGGAGGCAGGCAGGGTTGTTATTTGAGGGTCCTTATTTGTAATAGGAATTTAAGTCCTATTGCAAATAAGGCATGCGTTCCGGTGAGAGACTGTAAACAGTCTCTCCTGACACCGACGACACCTCGAGTGGTTCCGCATCCATTCTCTTCGTGCCCCAACTGTATAATGGCCCGATATGAACCTCCCACCAATCTCTCGCCTAAATCCGGTGTAGCAGTACATGCATAAGCTGAAGGGACCACATTTTACGTAGCTGAACGAGAAGCAATATCTGGGTCTCAACCTACGCGTGGTGCGTACACCCCTATGTTGTGCATTATGTGCCACTGCCTGCTCGTCGTCACTGGAATAACCATTATCCGAACTTGACGACATCTTGGCTTCGAGTGAATTCCATTTTCGACATCCCGTCTTATATATTTTCTTTTCCCCACCCCTCTCCTAAATTTCTCTCTATTTTTCGCCTCATAACCTTATTTACCAAAGCCCCACATTTCAAGTATTAAAATAAGCCAATTTTAAAAATAAAACGCAAATATGTCCTTTATAAGTTTATTGTCAATATGTAAAATACATAATTTGGAGAATTACATAACTTCAAACTAATGTATTGATTTGTTAGTAACAGAACCATTAAGTATATTGTAGCTAAAAAATGCATCGTGAATAACTAACGCGTACACTTTAATGTCTTTAGGAAATTTACTTTTGCGTGTTTCGAACTCCAATTTCACGTCCACTGTGGACGTCCTAACGGCTTCTGGTTGGTGACTGCAATCGATTACGAATAACGGATTTTTAAGATAGTCGGCAAAACTCATCATAGGATCGCTCAGTTCTCGCTGGTAGTAGCTAGCTTGAAAATTCTCATAATTATAATAGGCTACGGCATACAGTTTCTTGGAAAAATCTAAATTCCATCTTTCGTAGGGAAATACGGCCTAATATCACTTATATCGGCCGTTGTAAATTGTGTGCTATCTTTTGCTCTGTTGTCGGAAGAGCTAGTTGGTTGAAAACCGATAATCCAATATCTCGGTTTTTCGAGACTCGTGCTAGTTCTTAAGGCCCATACGTCTGACGATGTTTCTCTCAAAGAAGGTAGCTCGTAAAGATCCCATTTACGGTAAGCCATTGGAACGTTTGCGTTACTTCCACCTTTATTCATGCGTGATAATATCTTTAACTTCTGTCGATCGTCTGGAATAATGTGACGAATTTTCCATTCAATTTTTTCAATTGAAATGTCTGCATCTACTTCCCCGATATAGCAATTGTTGAAAGTGCGGGCGATACCTAATTAAAATCAACTCTTTCTTGACGTTAAAAATACCCTTTGAATAATCCTCTGCGAAACCCATGAGATATTTTAGAGGAAGCTTGCCGGAGAACACGTTACTTGTGGAATCTAGTATACCTTGATTTGCTTCGTCTAGACCCCATCCACATGCCATGAGAGCTCTATTTTGTGCGGCACACAATGACACCATAGTTTTCATCGTTGTAGTAATTCCGGGTTTCCGAACGACGGCAACTTGCTCCCCTCCCATTTCATAACGACATTCGTCGAATAGAAAGGCGATGGCATTATTTGATAGATAACATTTTTTAGTAACGTCTTTGGGTTTGAATGTTCCTTCGATGTAAATGTAACTATCCGATATATCCAAAATGATATCTTGAAAGTGTACAGGTATACGAATTTCATCGGAATTGCGGAATGTTGGAGAACCGTAAGGTTTATATGTGTGTTCTTGAAAACTAATAATGGAGTTATCAAAAATGGGTTCGGTAAAAACTTCGATTTTGTCACTGCTAGCGGCCATCATTTTCTAATTTTTCTCACTTTCAAACCGATCGATTGTAGAAATATGCAATCTTTCACGGAGAGCTGGCGATTGCTGTGCGGATGTGTTTTCGATCGTCCGTCTGACTTGCGAATGAACCTTTACTGTGTTGTCTGCTTACTTTTATGTCGTTTAACTGAATCTTGAATTGTTGACAGCTTATGCAGTTGACGGTTAAAGCAAAAACTCATTATCCGATTTTTTTCAACTCTAGTTTAACTATAATTTTCTCACCTCGAAAATCGATCAAATCACCGCTATCGTCCAAGATGCGTAGAGTAATGTTGTCGATAAACTGACGACCATCCGGCATTATCGGCATATAAATATTATTTTGCGGTTCTTTGGAGATTTTGTAACCGGGTTCGACGTCAATATCAAATTCAAATAACCTATGACTTTCCAAAGAATTCAGGTATGCTCCGGAAATTATATTACAATCCACACGTACGATGCGCACTTTCATTATGTCCACGATGGTACTTGATTCGTGTCTTTGTCCACCTTGCAGCAATACAGAGCCAAATCCGAGCACTTTGCCGATACTGTTGATACCTCGAAAATCGATGCTATATTTTGACTTTAGCTCACATTTTAACGTATTATTATTGGCTGTTAATGAAAATAAATCGGTACCAACTTCATTGCATGACTCTTTTAGAGCGGTGTTCATGGCTTTTGCTATTTCATTAATTTCGTAAGCTCCTGGTGGAATCCTTACATTCGTTGGTATCGCTGTTTTCAAATGGCTGAATGAATTATTGCTTTCGTCGATATTAAAAATCGAATTATATGTGTAAAATCCCAGCAGTGCAACTCCATATTTGCCTGTTGTATTTAACTCGATGGGTGGGTAAAAATCCGCACTTAAGACACTTGAATGTCCTGTTAGAGTGAATGTGTAAGACATGACTGACCACGAAACTATTTGTGTAGCTATTTTATTGCTGTTTGCAACAGTTAAATGGATTTAAGCTGAAGCGTTGCTTTATTCCTTTGGACGTTTTAAAACTGTTTTCTGCCTTTATATTCACATCGTTAATTTTGCAATAACAACAAAATATTTTTTTTGGTATCGGTCCATCGCCCTCGTCCGAATCTGAATTATTGCTATTATAATGTTCGAAACAGTATTGATATTTCGATATATCGATGTCACTTTTTAGGTGATTAGGTAACCTATCCCAAACTAGTGCTATTTCATTTGGAGCTAATGCGATCAACACTTCTTTGGGCGTATTTTCTAACTGTTCGGCTGTCATTTTTTGTAATCCTCCGACTTCACGATATGCAGCATGTGATAGCAACATTTTGGTGTAGTTGTCACGTTCCATTTGGGGTGTCAAAGACATACTTTTTACGATTGTAAAAGAAACTTCAAACACAAATGTCCACACCAGACTGTTCCAAATTCTTGTTGACGGTCGTATGTATAGTAAATTTTCTTCGTCGCTTCGGAACCCATCTGCAGATATCGTACCAATTCCATGGGTGGAGGTAAATCACCGAAACTATCGTAGTATGTTACCTCAGAATTGCTTTTTCTATATGCTACCCAATGAGTCCCTACACCCGACATACTATCCAAATTTATAATGGCGGCCTCGTGACGTTTGGGAACGCGTACAGGTAATGAATCTCTCATGTATACGCCTCGAAAGTGTGGTATTTTCATTTTTAAGGCGTACTTTTCTATATCAATATTGGATAGTGGTCTTTGAGGTAGGGATTCTATTAGTTTTTTGATTTCTTATTTGTGCCGTTGTTTATAAATAATCCCAAACCTGTGCGATATGGTTTCAAGTATAATCCGTTTCCTCTTGAACTTAGATGTAAGCCGGTACCTATTTTTTCTGCAGTCGACTTTTTTACTGCTTTTACGGCACGCACGATGCCTGCTACACCACCTGCTAATGAACCTAAGGCCGATAGTCCTGCAAATATTGGTATTAACGGTAATATCCCCCCGGTCTTTGGAATTGGAATGATTCTAGGCGTGCGAATTTTTCGTTTGCCACCGGCTATTCTTAGGGATTTACGTGCAGCTACTGCAGCTATTTTCGATGCTTTCGTGATATTTTTCTCGATAAGTTTTTTCCCACCAGCTTTTAACAATTCTGATCGAACGGGTCGTCTAATAGATGATCCAAAAGCTACTTTATGTACTCGCTTATGTTTACCGACGCCATTACCTTTAGTGTGGCGGCGGCGGCGCTGGAAGCGACGTTTACCTCGAATGGATGCTTTTCTCGATTTTGATGATGATACACCCATACCAAAACGTTGTTTCGCTTTCATAATGTTGGTTACCAATCAAGCTGCAGCTTTTTCACTAGCGCTAGAGTCTTTGGATTTTACTCTTTTCCACGCGCTTTGCTCGAGTTCCTGATCTGCTTGGTGGCGAGCACTTAAATTTTCACTATTACGCAAATAGGCTAAATCGTGTTTTTTGCATGCGACATCCAAAGAATTAATTCCTTGATCTCCTCTTGCCACACGTTTTACTACTTTCGTCCCGGGCCCGCAATACTGATAGCCGGGAATGTGTAACTCGAACGGTAGCCTATTAATTACTGAATTAACAATACCGCTTCCAGTCTTACTTGATAAACGAGACCGTCTACTTCGTCTGACGAGCGACATCTGAATGATAGTTTACGCGAAAGTTCAGTATAAAATATAGATTTTGTTAAGATGCGTATCGTCAATCTTAAACAAAAACTTCCCGTCGATAATCTCGATGTAAAGGTCGGATCTGGACTAGAACAAAAATTATTTAAAATACATGGTCCTTTGCTACCGTCATCTATTCGTGGATTATTAATAGGACCTTCAAACTGTGGAAACACAAATGTTATGATTTCGCTGCTTACTCACCCCTCGGGACTGCGTTTCGAAAATGTTTATATCTACTCAAAGTCGCTCTATCAACCGAAATATGAATATTTAAAGAAAATTTTATCACCAATCAAAGGTCTTGGCTACTACGCTTTTAGCGACGCAAATAACATTGTGGAACCGTCGGATGCTAAACCTAATTCAATATTTATTTTTGATGACGTTATGTGTGAGAAACAGGACGTTATAAGATCGTTTCGTTCGTATCGTTTACTTGGCGCAAACGTATTCTCGTGTTCCTAAGCAGCTCGTCCGGGATAATGCCAACTTCATTATTATGTTTAAACAAGATGAGATGAATATGAAACATATATTTTCCGATCACGTTTCACCCGACCTGACGTTTACACAATTTCAAGAGATGTGTGCTAAATGTTGGGATAATAAATATGGTTTTTTAGTTATTGACAAGGATAGTGATGTAAATTCGGGCAGATACCGCAAGGGATTCGATAGTTATATATTCCTATAATAATAACTTGGATAATCATTTCATCGTTGAACGGTGCTTTGAAAGCATCATGAATGAAGAAATCGAATTAAAACGAAAGCTACTGGAAACTACAAATGCGGTTAGAAAAAAATTTAAACAAATTAAAGCAGCTAAAGTGCAGAATGAACATGATTTGGAAAAGTTTTATGAACCAGTTTCTAAACCACTAGAATCTATATCTAAAGCCGTAAAGCAGCAGCAACAACAGTACGCAACCAAAAAATCAAGTACTACGACTAAACCACAAAGTCGGAGTAGCAGCAGCAGCAGCTCGGTGGGAATGGCGAAAATGTTTGAAGAACATCCAACAGAAGCGGATTTTGAAACATCTACACCGATTTCGCAAAAAACACAAATTCCTACACCAAAACGTGGAAATCGTGAGTAACTGTTCGAAACCCCTTCCCCATCAACGATAACATCATCTTACACATCACCACACACATCAAGTGGTAGCAGTTCAGCCGCAAAAACTATTCAAGATTATTTAAATGGATTAAAATTCGAACCGTCCCGTTATGATACCGTGTATGGTGTACGCTTTGGTAAAAAAGACAATAAATCAACAAAATATATTGGCAACTTGGTGGTTCGTTTTCTAACAAACGGAAAGATGGAGTTATACAGGAACAAAACAAACATTGCTGAATTCGATGGAACGGCTGAGCTTTACGATTTGATTTTTCTAAAAAATCCACCGGCCCTAGATAATTAAGACGAAATTAGTCTAGATGTACTTCGAAAATGCCAAACCATTTTGAAATTGACGGATGCGGCCTATGACGGTTATGACAAGAAACGTGGTTTAAGGGAAACCCGATGGAGAAAATATTTACGAATCATAAAACCGCTAATTACGGAAACTAAACTGGGTGGTCGTGGTGGTGTTCGAAGAAAAAATGTCAACAACAAAATCCAACTACCAGTAAAAAAGCATCTATCTTCGAAATCATCTGACTATGTTTATTGGAATAAACCTAAGGAGTTAGTGGATAGATTACGATTATTGTGGGGGTCAAAAGTAGCTGGACATACCGGACATGATGATGAGATTATGTCAATTATGGAAGAGCTTCGAGAAGAAGGAATAATATATTAAGTTTTGCACGTAGTTGCCATCCTCAGTGTCTTATAAGACGTGCAACCTTATAATATGGATCCTAGCCGAGAAAAAATTAAAGTCGTAAATGAATTACATAGGACAGCAAGAAAAAATTTTGTTAGAAGACGTACGGTCATAAAAGGATATCGAGATTTGTGGCAAATTGATTTGGCGGAAATGCAGCCATATGCTACTGACAATGATGGATACCGTTACATTGTTGTATGTATAAACTGTTACTCCAAATTCGTGTACACCAAAGCAGTTAAGAATAAGACCGGTGTTGAAGTTACGAATGCCATGAAAAGCATCATTGAAGAAGCATCCTATGCACCAAACAATTTACAGAGTGATCAAGGAAAGGAATTTTATAATACCACCTTTCAAGCACTCATGAAAAAATATAATATAAACCATTATTCCACATATAGCACGAAAAAAGCGGCAATTGTTGAGCGTGTTATAAGAACTTTGAAAAATAAGTTATATAAACAATTCTCGGCTAGAGGTTCTTACAGATGGTTACAAATATTACCAGCTATAACGAAGACCTATAATAACACTAAACACCGCACCATTGGAATGAAGCCTAACAGTGTAAAAGAGGATATCCCTATTAAAGCATATGACTATTTGAAAATTGCTCCGAAGAAAAAAAAAATTCATTTGGGTGACATTGTTCGCATTAGCAAGTACAAAGGTGTATTTGACAAAGGATATACGCCTTCCTGGTCCACGGAACTGTTTGAAATAGCAAAAGTTAATATTACAAATCCACCTACCTACTTGCTACAATCATTGGAAGGTCAACCTATTAAAGGATGTTTTTACGAAGCAGAACTGCAAAAGACAGCTAGCCCTGGTGTTTATTTAGTTGAGAAAATTCTTAGAAAACGCAAGAACAATCAAAACGATCAATTGTTTGTAAAATGGTTAGGTTTTCCAAATCAATTTAATTCTTGGATAGACAAATCAGATATTGTATAAATATTATCAAATAGGTTTTACGTTACGTATGTATGCATTATAAATAATAATAATAAATATTGCTTTTCATAATTATGCGTTTTATTTTCAATTTAACAGTATAATTATGTTTTTAAATAGAACTTTATCTAGGTTGGTTTCCATTTTGGTTTTTTTGGATCCTTTATCTTCGTTGTAGTATACCGTGCAGCATGTGAGTGAATTTGATATATTTTTTCCTTAAGGTACGTAATTTTGGTCTCATCATCTTCAAACATTTTCTGAAAAACCGGTACTAGCACATTACTAAGTATGATATTTATCTGCGAACCAAGTTGATGAACTTCCGTAAGGACATATTCTTTGGTAGCAGCATCATTATCATTTATCGGTTGGGCAACATTCCTTAATAATTTTCCCTCTATATCAAAATGTCCATCTGAAGTAAGTTTAAATCCGATTCCGGGCAACCCTCGCGATAAGTTGTTACAAACAGGAGTTTTCTGTCGACCAAATTTATCAATTGTGTTGTTAACACGACCCATTTTAAAGTAAAACTAATTCACTCTCTTTATGTTCAGCCTATACAGGGTGACGCGGATCTAAATGAACATACTTCAACACAAGACAAAGAATACCTTGGGGGTTCTTAATCACCCATCTTTGATGGTTCAATTGTCGATAGTTAATAAGATACAGGGTGTTTTATGAACTTCAGCAATTTTTTGTTCTTGTCATATTTTTTAATGCACTCCGTATAAAATTTTCATATTGGGTCAACATCTGTAACCTATCTGTCGCTTAAAATTGCAGTATCAGAAAATTTTAAATTCCAGGCCCGTATTAAAAAAAGTTGACATTTTCAATTTTTACATTTTTAACACCCTGTATATCAATTTTTTCAAAATATTATTTTTTTATTGGAAAGAGCATAAAGAATTGACCCTAACGGCATAATTTTCAAAGTTCCCGCACCCATCACTTGATTAGAATAAATGGTTGTTTTGTAAAAAATTTCAAAATGGTGCATATTTGGAAATTAGAAATTAAGAAAATAACAATAAAAAAGCAAAAACTGCTTCCGAAGTAAAAAAATAAATGTACTAAACGTTTAATAGTTTTAACGAGACTAAATTTTAGGGAACAACACAACAACAAATAACAAAGTAATAATAATAATAACAAAACTGCAAGATAATGATTGCTTTTTAGACATCGACAAAAAATCGTAAATTACAGTCAGAAATTTCAAACTTTGTGAAGTAGGCTTTGCCTCATTTAAAAACAAACCAAAGACTATCGAGTTACTGTTCCATAGCAACAATTCAAGTCACTATCAGATATGTGACAGTTGTCTGCCCTTTGTTAGTATTCGGTTAACAATTATTGCAATTTTCTGTTGAAGATGCCTTACCAATTTTCAAATGCCGAATATGCCGACATTATTTTTGTATACGGTTTTTGTAACGGTAATGGAAGAGCTGCTGTTCGGGAATATCGTAGGCGATTTCCGGGTAGAAGATGTCCATATCACAAAACATTTGCAAATGTATTTTTATTTGCTGGAGAACATGGACATTTTCCCACCGACAATAATATTGATCAACCAATACGACATCCAGTTCAGGAGGAAGAAGATATCTTAAATCTTGTTGAAGATAATCCCAAAACATCTACTCGAAAAATTGCGACACGTCTAGGAATCCCGCAAAAAAGAGTTAATGTAACACTGCAAAAGGAAGGCTTGCATCCGTTTCATGTTCAAGAAGTTCAAAGATTGGAACCTGGCGATTATGCAAACCGGTTACTCTTTTGCCAGTGGCTCAGTAGACACCAAAGGAGTCTTTATCGAATCCTCTGGACCGATGAAGCACAATTTACCAGAGATGGTGTAAATAATTCAAGGAATTCCCATGTATGGTCGTTAGAAAATCCACATGCCATCAGACAATCGCATTCGCAGCACAAATTTTCCATAAACGTTTGGGCAGGTATAATAAATAATAAATTAATTGGGCCGCACTTTTTTGCTGAAAGATTAGATGGAAATCAATATTTAAATTTTTTACAAAACATTTTGCCAGGACTTATGCAGAATGAAAATGCTAACGTGAGAGGGCTCTTTTTTCAACATGATGGGGCCCCACCACATTTTGCAAGGGTTGTATCTGAATTTTTAAATATTACGTTTCCTAACAGATGGATAGGCCGTGGAGGGCCCCATTTATGGCCAGCCAGGTCGCCGGACTTTAATCCTATGGACTTTTTTTTCTGGGGGAATATGAAAAATTTGGTTTATTCAGAAGAAATCAACACGCGGGAGCAGCTTTTGCAACGAATTATTAATGCTTTTCAGGAAATAAAAAATAACCCAGACGCAATTAGAAAAGCAGTGTCAAATTTAAACATCAGAAGACGAAGATGTGAACAAGCCAATGGAGGGCATTTTGAACAGCTTCTTAAATAACAGTGTTCTGCTAAAGTGCTCTTAAAATTAATTCTTGCTAAAACTTTTTCTATGTATTAGATTTTAAGCAGTCGATTTTAACTTGCAGTTTTGTTATTATTATTATTACTTTGTTATTTGTTGTTGTGTTGTTCCCTAAAATTTAGTCTCGTTAAAACTATTAAACGTTTAGTACATTTATTTTTTTACTTCGGAAGCAGTTTTTGCTTTTTTATTGTTATTTTCTTAATTTCTAATTTCCAAATATGCACCATTTTGAAATTTTTTACAAAACAACCATTTATTCTAATCAAGTGATGGGTGCGGGAACTTTGAAAATTATGCCGTTAGGGTCAATTCTTTATGCTCTTTCCAATAAAAAAATAATATTTTGAAAAAATTGATATACAGGGTGTTAAAAATGTAAAAATTGAAAAAGTCAACTTTTTTTAATACGGGCCTGGAATTTAAAATTTTCTGATACTGCAATTTTAAGCGACAGATAGGTTACAGATGTTGACCCAATATGAAAATTTTATACGGAGTGCATTAAAAAATATGACAAGAACAAAAAATTGCTGAAGTTCATAAAACACCCTGTATCTTATTAACTATCGACAATTGAACTATCAAAGATGGGTGATTAAGAACCCCCAAGGTATTCTTTGTCTTGTGTTGAAGTATGTTCATTTAGATCCGCGTCACCCTGTATAAATATGACATAACTAATAAAAATTCATTTTACAATACACCATGAAGCAAGTAAGATTTGACGAAGAAAGAAATATTATCCACCGTATGTCTGTTTGGTATTTTGCATATAGACAAGCCAGACAAAGTAATTTTCAGCAACTAATACTTGATAGATATCGTTTTCAAAGGAGAATTGCAAAAATGGATGTAATGCTAGCGAGGATTTTAGAACAGAACCACAGAAATAATATATATCAAGAGCGATTTGTTAATTCAAATGTATGGTGAATAATAAACATATTTAGTACAAAAAGATTTTTATTAAGATTTAAATAATACATCCACACTATCATTACAAAAACGCACTATTCACATAAATTTAAAATTACATGACCATCATAAGAAACTTTTACACTATATCTAAATTGTCTCTATTTTTCGGAATTACCAGCGCTGCCCTTCTTGGTCGAATTCCATGGTCTCACTATTATTACGTTCTGATGAACCTCCTCCCCCTACTCCTCCTCCTCCTCCTTCTAAGAAAACAGGACTTTGCGGTGATTCGTTAATTATTTCGAGATCTTCAAAATTGCTTGAAGAAGTCCAGCGCTGCCCTTCTTGACTGAATTCCGGCGTATCGTGATTATTATGTTCTGATGAACTTCCCACTGAGACAGCGAGGCTTTGCAGAGATTCACTAGAATTTTCACGAGATATTTGTTGCGGTGATTTCATCCCATGTTTCTTATGGTACTCATTTTGACACCATTGACAGAAACCCATTATTCCACTAATAAATTCCCAATTTTCGCAATTGGCACACATCTGACGACCGTTTACAGAGAATGGGCGAACAACTGCAATTTGACGTTCACTTTTTGGTGACTGCATTTTCAGGAAATAAATTACTATGCAGTATTCTGGAAGTACTGAAATGCAGACTGAAACAAGAAAGTTTTGTGCCTCTATTTGTATCTGTTAGGTGACCTTCAAACCCCTCCACTCTCATATCCCATGTAAAATCGAGGTCACCATACACAGAATAGACTTGTTTCTTTATCTACATGCGCGTAATACGTATACGCTGAATAGCTTTTTCTTGATTCAACAATTTTGAATCGATTTCCTTAAGTCTTTTTGTAACAGATTGCAAAAAATCTTCATTCGCCTCTTGAGCAAGCTTTTTATTCATTTCATTAAGTTCTTTTCTAACATATTCCAAAACATCATTATTCACTAATTCACTAAGTCGTTTAATAATTTCACGCCTTTGTTCAAGAACATATTCCTGATTAGCGGCATCCCCAGGATTCTTTGGTGGTGCTACATTAGTTAGAGATTTCCCTTGTATATCATATTGACCATCATCGGTCAATCTAAATCCAACTCCTGGTTGTCCAACAAGAACAATGTGATTTTGGTCATTAAATTTTTGGCGCCCAAATTTATCAATTGTGTTGTTAACACGACCCATTTTTAGCTTAAACTGATGTGATTTTTGTGAAGGTTGCCTATTTATAAAAAAATTAAACAATAATTTAGGTACATAATCATTTATTTAACATCTCATGTTATTATATTATACAATGAATTAAAGATTTTCTTCATCTTCTTGAACACACTCCATTTCGTCATCGCTAACAGTACCCAATGCTTTACTATCAACTTCATTGGTGCCTGCTTTATTTCCAAGGTCATCAAGAATAGTGGTATCATCTGCGGGAGCCAAACCATATTTTCTAGCTAATTCATCGGGTAAATGAGGCACTTCGAATAGGTAGCTTCCCAATTCTTCATTTATCATTCCAGCGCAAAATTCGTCCAGATCAATGGTTCCATATAGGTATTTCTCGCACGTGTGTGCTCCAGCCGTGAAATTTACGGCGTCTTTCATATACTTCCTATACTGACTTTCACTAAAACCCACATCGGATTTACCATAATTTGCAAAGTGTAGTATTTCTTCAGCCAGCTCTCTTAATTTACATGATAACCAATTAATGTACACATCTCGATTTTCAATGACAGTAGGGCAGTCACACATCTTAAATAGAAAATAATGGACATGTGATTGTGTGTGACTGTGTGTTTTTCGATATATACTTAACAAGAACTATTTTATTACATTTTAAATCAACATTAACATAGCCTAATCAACAATATATTACAAACAACCAAAATTTAACAACGCTCTAGTATTACCTCCAGAGAAGACATGTGAGCTTTGCCCCAAATAAGTTAAGGTGTACTCATCACCGGAGTTATTCATCATTTCAATAGTATCCTCTGTCAGAATTTCAGCTACGCGTGATGGTAAAAATGTTTCAAATGTTGCTTGATGTGTTGGATCAAACAATGTGACGATAATGGCTTTTCCAAAACGTGAAGTCAAAGAATTAATTTTTTTTATCATATAAATTTTGCCCACCGTTAATGTAGAGAATTTTCTACGTTCCAGAAATTGAATATCATGGTTTATCATATTATTAATTTCGGCTATGGTCTGCTTTGAAATGCTCATGATTTAAAATACAATAAAAACAATTACTGTCAAGTACCTTGAATAAACACTTGTAGAACACACCACAAACACAATACTTTATATGCCAAAGCAACAGTTAACGCATACGATGTATGAGTGACAATGAAAGCTGCTTTCGAAATGAGCCATATTTATTAGGAAGTAATCCAAGGTCAAGTATTTATTTATGGTGGGAGGAATACATCCGACGACCTCGAAAAATACAAAACAAATGTAACCTTGAAATAAGCGTCGTCCACCTGGTCATCACCAAACAAAGAAACATCTGCTCGCGTTCAAGACCAAGCAAATGTAACCTTGAAATAAGCGTCGTCCACCTGGTCATCACCAAACAAAGAAACAGCTGCTCGCATTCATTGAAAATATACACCGCAAATGTAACCTTGAAATAAGCGTCGTCCACCTGGCCATCACCAAACAAAGAAACATCTGCTCGCGTTCAAGGCCAAGTTATTGACCTTGACCTTGGAATAACACCTGCGCATATCAAGGCCAAATAACAATAGCACACCTGAGCGTTCAAGGTCGACCCTACTGCGCATGCGGTAACTCACTAAGCATCTACTTCTACTACTATTATACTTAGACTCGAATTTGTCTATTAGCAAAATGTACCAATTATACATTGAACAAAGTCAGGAAAGATTAGAAAATCATGTTTCGGAAATAACATATCGGAGAACATTTTGTACTAACTACAACATGGCATTTTTTAGTCCCAAAAAGGATGGTTTTTAAATCGCGAACAGATTTCGCACTGATCCTTTTTGGGACTAAAAAATGCCATGTTGTAGTTCGTTAGTAGTAGTAAAAAAATATTTTACACATCTGAATGGTTTCTCCCTCCTTCTTCAGATGGTATTTGCGACTAGATTCTTTTCTGACACCTGTACCGCTACGAACTCTATGAACCTTAGGCAAGAAATTAAAAACGCATGACAAAATAAAGTCTTTTTGTCGACAGTAGTCAAGCTTCCAGTAATTTGAGCAAATAAACTCTATTTGTTGTAAAATAATTTTGGTTTTGGAACTTTCTTCATTTGATGGAACATATTCATTGCTACTATCAGCCTCATTTTCAATTTCATGTTCATCAGGTTTATGTACGTTCTCATGTTTATCTTGGTTAATCTAGACACCACTTGTTGACGGAAGACTGCTACTTGCATATTGTTCTAGAGTGTCTACTACATCTACATGTTGATGATCCAGGTTTTCATGATATTAAAATTAAATAAAAAAAAGGTGTAAGAAAAACACACTCACTATCATGACGGTATTAAAGAAAGGCACCGCTATGGAAAACTATCGATAGTTTAAAAAAACTATCGATGATATTCGATCCCCCGTGGACAAGAAAAAAAATGTAACTTTACCGGAACCGGGAAGTTTTGAAAGTGATATAGAGATAGATTCGGAATAGCTTTTATTTTGTGTTTAAATGTTTTACTAGTATAGAAGAATAAATAATTATTTCCAATTATATTTACTGATTTTTCTTTGACCAAGTGCTTTTTACTCAATGACTTTAACAACAAAAAGTGTCCAAGTCACATTTTTTCAAAGTATCTCAAAAAAGCACACATGCCAGTAAATTAAATTAAATTTACATTAAATTATCCATTACATGCAAAAATTGCGTTTGCATAGTAGTAAAACTTTATTTTATGTGCGCTTCTAAACTTTAAACGTGATTTGTGCAAAAGCGTTTTTTTTGACTTGGTCAGTTTTTGCAGTAAGCCCACGAAATGTATGATACCTGAAAATTTAAGTGGTCTTAAGGTAACTGAATTAAATCGAGAGATAAATGGTGCTGTCTCTTGGCTGATACTACGAAGAGACACAAGGCTTGCACAGAAGCAGCAGCATTTAAGTGTCAGTATTTCCGCAGTCGGTTAGGCAATTTCCTTAATGTTGACAAAAGAAAGTGGGGGCGATCGGGAATGTATACAACTGTTAAGGCTCTACAATGCGCACATTTTTAGAATGATTAACACCGTTTTGCTACTGCAGGATTCTGGAAAGGCTATTTAAAGTACCTCTCGCGACAAATTAAATTTGATTAGAGAAATATTTCTTTTTCTAAGGTATAGAGACGTTTTTCGAAAAAAGTAAAAAAATTTATGAACAAATTCTCATTAAATTTATGCATTTTTAGGCTTTTTTGAAGGTTAATATCATAGCTAATAATTTTTTTTTCAAAAAAAACGCTCTATACCTTAGAACTTCCATGCTTTATCTTTACAGTTCCAAGAAATGGGACATTACAATTGCGTAGTAAGTCCGATATATTGCAGCGCGCAAGGCATGTTTTAGGCACATTTCGTTAAAATGTATTTAAAGTTGCCTACCTACAGCTTGATTTATTTCCAGGCGACGTGAAACGAGAGATACGGGGACAGGATTATAATACACTAAGAGAAATAGGGTTCGATAGGTTGAAAAAAAGGTTTGGGCCATAATTTATGATAAAAATTTTGGTTTCTTGTATTGTCAGTGCCAATAACAGAATATTTGAGTTAACTGTAGAATGCTTAACTAGTAGTTTTGCTATAACTGTTAGATCTAAACATAAAGTCTTCTATTCCTTGGTAAAGACGGACAGGTTTAATAAAATAAAGCGATTTATGAATGTTCTTAGATGGAGACGGGAGTTTTATAAATAAATATAACAAATTCCATTTAGTTGGCGTATATATAAATTCAATAAAGGTACTGGATGAAATAAAAATTGTTTATGGATTATTTTTAGCTGTCGTATTATTTATAAGGCGGCAAAGAGGCTACTAAATATACATTTAACAGTATGCCACGCAAAATATTAACATAATTTTGTTGGTAGGTGTTATTATTATTTAAACCTCAGATAATCGCTTATTATCGCTGAAAATACAGGGTCGGCTTAATAATCTGCAGGAAGCGTTGGCGTAACTGTTGGTATTTGGTGAAAAATAAGTTTCTTCCGGGCTTTATGTTTATAGTTAATTAGTTTCATTGACGATTTGATCAGACATGGGAATTTGTGTTGCTTGAGGTGCGGCGCGAGCGCCAGGGTATCAGGGACTGAAAAAATACGTACATATACGATATATTGTAAAAATGTATAAATAATATATAACGGCATATAAAATAGTTACAGTAATGGTATACGAGGTAACGTCAGCTAACCAACATTATGGTTGTATGTCCGTCTGTTTGTCTGTATGGTTACCTTTTTGAAGTATTGTTGGCAAATCTGTCACAAAAATTATTTTAAAAAGATTAAAATCAAAGATCAAAACTTTTTTCATTTCAAAAAATGATTTCAATCAAGGGTCGTTTTTTTATTCTTTACCACTCCACGAAGGCCGTAGACCAAATGTAGGTACTAGTGTTTTGTATAGAAAAGACATTTCTATAAATCTATAAAAAAAACTATGATTTAATAAATCTTGTTTATATTTTAAATGATTTTAAGGAAAAATTTTATATTCCGTCTTATTCTGCGCTTCTAATAATAGGTATAATTTAACCCTGACAATATCCAAACGGCTTAACTGATTTTAACCAAATTTCGGTGATATGAAGGTAAGTATGTGTACAGTAAAAATGTTGACAGGTTACACGCATGCGCAGATGATGCTAACAGGGTAGACGTGCGTGTATTAGCTACAAAAGTACAAAAAACATGCGCAGTTGGTACTCAACGATTATTTCAATCATTTGCACAGAACTTACTGCGCATCTACAGAAGTAGGTACCACTGCGCACGCGCATCTGGAAATATGCGCCCAATCGTTGGACCAATTTCCAGCAGATGTGAAAAGGTTACAAGCATGCGCCAGGTGCTAAAATGGTAGATATATACGTAGGTATATTCTTTACAAAATGCCAAAAAAACCTGCACAGTCAGCGCTATAATGAATAATACGCAGGACCTACTGAGTATATATAAGTGTACCTAATTTGCGTGTACCGATGTGTGCATGTGCACCAGGAACCAATTTGTCGGACTTACGTGCAGCACAAGTTAAAAAGTTAAACGTTTGTATAGCATGTGTTGAAATTTGGAGACATGCACAATAAGTCCTAACAGGTAAAGACCAGGCGCGGCAGGTGCCGCAAGAAGGGAGCTGTAAACTTAGACGCAAAACGTCATTTTGAAAATCTACTGTGATTGTCTTACCTTTTTAGGACGAATTACGTGTGTCTTCATCGGTTTAGCATTTCCTACGCGTGTGTGTAACGTTCCAACATCTGCTCGACGTAGATCGGTATTTTTGCACATATTTAAAAGTGCTCATGTGCAGTAGGTACCTACTTTTATAGATCCGCAGTAAGTTCTGCTGAGAATTATTCAAACGATCGTTAAGCACCGACTACTTGAAATACGCATGTATCTACCCTTTTAGAACCTTCTGCGCATGCGTTTAACCTGTCAGCATTTCCTGCATACATGTTTAGTATTTTAGTACCTACGGCGCATGTATGCATTTAGTCGTGATGAGAGAGCGCGAGGAAAGGGTATTTTTTATTAAAGAAACTGAGCAAATAAATTAACTACATCACATAATTGACACAAAACCTATTATTAAATGTAATCGGAGAGGTATTGTTCTGGCTCAAACTAGTGGTTTATTTTCAACTAACAAATATTCAGAATATGTTTTATTCACTAAAACGAACTTTTGGAAATATTTTGAGAAGAATTAATACAAAGTTTAAAGCGGACCATGTCGGAATATGCGATTGTCCGAAGTATAATTATTATTAGATACCTTAAATAACGTTATACATATTATCATAAAATTTTTACTGAAAATATGGTTTAACAAGTAGGCAATGAGGCTTGTCTTATTATAGAATATATGTACAGTACTAACCTAAACTATAGAGAAATAACTTGCTTAGTTATTTATTAAGAAATTAACGAAGCCCTGACTACTTCCGGAGGTATCCGAGAAAAACCAAACAAATTAATTTAATATTTCGGTTTTTTACGGCTTTATGACCGAAAATTTTGATACACCACGAGCACTTTCTCAATGTATTTTTTATTTTTGAAATTACCTTTTGACCTCACAAAACTAATGCTGTGTCACAATTTTCACAAAGAGTTCTTTCAATTTTTTTTTAACTAAAAGAATAATTAAACAATAAGATTCACCTTTAATCTCCACACAAGTGAAAACACATAAAGCCAATATGGGTTATTGAACTTGTTGAGAACTGACACCTAAAATTCGTCTTCGGTTAAAAATAGGTATGTTGATGCTGATATGATATGTAAAAAACGAAAAGTAGTATCTACAAAATTAAATTATTTTCATATAAGACCTTAAGTAAGTACCCTTGGTTTATCAAAATAATCAGTAATAAAGCTGTAGAAGAATAAAATACCGAATTGATTTTTTGGTTTTCATTGCAATATCTCCGGAAGTAGTCAGAATTTTTAGAATTTAATTTTAGCGAATTATTCAGCATTAAAACATGCAACTTAATTTCATCAACTCTATCTCTTAGAACTGCCGAGATAGCAGTGTTAATGCATCGAATCTGTAACCCCCTGTATATAAGAGAAATTACGTAAATATCCCAACTAGCAAAGCAGAGTTTTAAAAGAAGCAACTTATTGTATAATTTATCGAACAGCATCACAAAAATCATTACAAGAGCTTTGTTTTGTAGGTGGTGCATTATGGTTGCCATAATCTTATTCGTAACGAAAAATATTTTGTTTTATAATGGTTTTTACAGCTTGTATTATAGAACAAATGATTATTATTTTTACAAAATATTGGCTCTGATGTTTCCGTTGAAGAAAAAATTGTGTAAGAAATATTAGTAATAATATACTAATAATTTAACTCCTAACTGGGCAACTTCTAAATCTTGGCATCGCCTACATATTGCTGTCACATTAAAATTAATTTTAAATGCTAAAATATGTAACACTATAAAACCATTTCATCGCAAGCACTTTTATTTTACCCTAAAATATTCTATTTGATATTAAATGGTTTTATTATAATGAGCCATGTTTGAAAAAAGATTTGTTGGTTCAGCGACTGCCTCGATTATGTAAAACTTAGTTGGACGTAAAAACTTGATCTAAAACTTTATTTTATTAGTTTTGGAAGACACTTTGCTCAAAGAAATTCTTTAAAAAACCGTGTCTTGATTCTATAAATAAAAAATAACAACATTTAACAAATAATATTCAAAAAGAGATTATAACAAATGTGGCCAAAACTAAATAGCATGTATCCTTTTTTGCCATATATACATATATTTTATAAAAAAAAATTGCGGCGCAATGAAATTGGCGTTATTGACTCTAAATGAAGATTGTTAAAATGATAAGTAATATAATATCCTACCATTTTTATATGAACGAGCGTCCTTATATTTTGTTCTACTCCATTTAAGTATTTATTTTATTTTTGAAATCATCGTTGTTACACACCCCTTTAAAAATTATTTCATTCTAATATTCTGCTCTCAAAAAAAGACTACCTATCTCTTTGCCATGTGTGTGTAGGATTTTTAAACTGTTAGTATAATGTAGTATAGAATCACTATAGAACAATTTTTAACGTTTTACGTGCCCATAAAATCTAGTTGTATAAATGTCACCTCATACACACTATAATACAATTTCATAGTTGTTTCATACAATTGTTTTAAACGTTGCATAAACTTGCCATTCACCTCTTATAGTAATTTTGAATGTATAAAGATCGTATAATAGTATTTAGCCACGTTATAGAAATTTTAAGCTTCTATACAATTCTTTATATAGCTGTTTATATAACCATAATACAAGTTATTGTGCTAGTTGGGTGAAAAGCTGTTTTCTAATTATTTCTGAAATGAATGCAAGCAGGTACCTTACCTGGATAACTTTAGTTTTTCTCGACACTTTTCCGACGACCACATGGAGTACGATTTGACCCAGCATACTTTCGCGGCATATTGCAGAGATAAAATAAAACGCACTGCAGATAACTTTACACCTTCACAACTGTGAATGTTGAACACAAAGAGTTGAAATCACAAGTGATCTAAACTTTACCCTGTTTTTCGTTTTTATATCATTAAATAAATTATAATATCATTATTTCTAAAATAAAATCCTTCTTCCCTGAAAAGAGCATAATTAAGTTTTCTTAGGTAGCAGATATTAACGTATAGGAGCTCCTACAATATATTCTTTAACATTTAATATTTAGTTATTGTAGGCAGGTAGGTAATAAGATAAGATTAACAGTAATGGCATGTAAAGTATTTTGTAATTAAGGGTTTTTATTGCCTCCTTTTAAATTATTATAATGGGCTTTTCTATGGAATTAATCAAATTAGAAACATACCAAATTATAATTTACTAAACGGTTTGCTCTTAGGCACCTAGTTGTGTTAGTTTAATATTTATATTTTCCAGATATAGAACTTACAAATTTTTTTTACTTTCATTAATAACACAAAATATATTCATAATACCTATTATAAAAATATTATTTAATTATATAAATTCTATTCCGAAATACAATCAGCCAAACTTTGCCGTTAGGCATTAGAAATAAACCGACACGACGAGAGGGATTGAATAAAAATTTCCCGGAATTCGATCGCGTCGCGTCCGACTAAAACAAAACCTTCGCTTGCATTTCAGTGTGTAGCGCTGTTTAGGGGGTATTTTGCACCACGTCGTAATCTCGTTAGTATGTCCAGCTCGCGAGCGTCTTCCTCGCTGATAAATTCCATTCTGCACAAAGTGTGGCCTTAAGTGATGCAGGACGCCTCCTGTGTGATTTTCGCCATCTGGAGTCTACCACCCGTAGAGATCTGATTTTAATAAATCTAAACAAATTTCTCAAAGATACTCTTGCGGAGGCACCGATTGATAAACTTTTGTTTGGAGAAACTTTGGAAGAGAGGTTAAAAATGGCAAAAACCATGGAAAGGTCAAGTCAGGATCTAAAGTTGGTAAAAGCGAAATTTGTAAGAAAGCCTGCAAACCAATCGGCTCAGCCTTTAAACTCAAGAGATCCATCTCGACCAGCCAGGGGAGCTCGAGGGGGACAGTACTACCAGAATGCTCCCCATTATCGGCAGATAAAATACAACCATCCACGGGGCCAAAACAGATATCACAGTCCAGGAGACATCAGGGGACAGTGGCAAAAGCCCACACCAAATCCAGGCAGCAGGACCGTCACTAGGGCCTAATGAGGTTAGTGGTATAGTTGGTAGGTTAAGACTGTTTATTCATGAGTGGCATAAAATAACATCTGATAGAATTATCTTACAATATGTCAAGGGTTATAAATTACCTTTCCTTAAAAGACCTATGCAAAAATTAGTTCCTAAGGAACCTAATTGGTCTTTAGCGGAACAAGCTGCCGTAAACTCATCAATTCAAGATTTGCTTAAAATGGGAGCTATAAGTAAGGTTATGCCATGTAGGTGCCAATATGTATAAAAAATATTTTTAGTCCCTAAACCAGATGGCAGGCAGAGGTTAATTTTAAACCTTAAATCGTTAAATAATTACTTATGGACTTCTCATTTTAAGCTTGAAGATCGAAGGACAGCCACTAAAATAATACAAAAAGGATACTTCATGGCAACATTAGATCTTAACTTAAGATTCTTAAGGATGCATACCATTTAATACCTATTCATAAAGCTCATAGAATGTACTTAAGGTTTAAGTTTAAAAACGGTTTATATCAATATAATTGCATGCCTTTTGGTCTAAATTCTGCGCCTCTTGTTTTTACAAAATTAATGAAGACAGTTTTAACTCGTCTTAGAAATAATGGCTACCTCTCTGTTTTATATCTTGATGATTTCCTTTTGATAGGAAATTCTTACATGGGGTGTTTAGCTAATATTCAGACTACAACAAATACTCTTGAAAAATTAGGATTTATAGTTAATTTTGACAAGAGTTACATGACGCCCAGTAAAGTTGTTGATTATTTAGGTTTTACCTTTAACTCCACTGATATACTATATCACTTCCTAAAAATAAAATTTTAAAAGTAACCAAGTGAATAAAGAAATTTGTTGTTTAGGGATTTTGCTAAGTTTCTGGGGACCCTTACCTCTATTGGTCCAGCAGTCAAATATGGATGGGTCTACACAAAAATATGTGAACGCCAAAAAATTTCAGCCTTAAAAGAGGCCGCAGGAAACTACAACGCCAGAATGATTTTAACTCCTGATCTAAAACCAGATTTTGAATGGTGGTTAAATAACTTACCAATGCCCAGAAACGATATTAAAATAGAACTTTTTAAACTCGAAATTTTTTCCGACGCCTCCATGACTGGCTGGGGCGCGTATGCTAATGGTGAAAGATGTCATGGTTTCTGGGCTGGTGACGAACTTGACCATCACATCAATTTCTTGGCACTTAAAGCAGTGTTTTTCGCTTTAAGATTTTTTGCCAAAAATATGTCAAATAGTAATATTCTATGTCGTGTTGACAACATCACAGCAATTGCGTACATTAATAGGATGGGCAGTGTACAGTACCCGGTCTTAAATATTTTATCCCGTACGATTTGGCAGTGGTGTGAGTCGCGCAATATATTTATTTTTGCGTCCTACATAAAGTCCAAGGACAATTCAATTGCTGATGCAGAATCTCGAATTCAGTTGTCCAAAGAGACAGAGTGGGAACTTAGCAATACTGCCTTTCAACAAATTATATCAAAATTTGTCAAGCCTAACATTCACCTGTTTGCTTCAAGGCAAAATACGAAATGCAAATGCTTTGTATCATGGCTGGGAGATACCCAGTGTGTTGCTGTAGACGCCTTTACCTTAAACTGGAATAATTTATTTTTTTATGTGTTTCCTCCTTTTTCTTTAATTCTTAAGGTGCTCGAAAAAGTTAAACTAGATAAAGCCAGAGGAATTGTAGTTGTACCACTATGGAACTCTCAGCCATGGTTCCCATTATTTCGTTCGATGCTAGAACAGGAGACCATTACATTTTGTCCTCATAGAGATTTACTCTCTTTCAGCGGATTGCCACATCCACTATGGAATAAACTTTCCCTGGTGGCCGGGATCTTATCCTTCAAGCATTGAGGTTGGGTGGCGTTCCAGATGATTCCTTAGAGATTTGCTTAGCCTCTATAACCAGTTCTACTATTCAACAGTACAATGCTGGCCTTAAACTTTGATGGCAGACTAGAAGAGACGCGGGTCTGAATATATTTGTAGCCTCTGTTCCAGAAGTTCTCGATTTTCTTACAGTTTATTTTAAAAGCGGAGCTTCCTTCGGTTGTTTAAACTCTTACAGAGCTGCACTATCCCAAATATTGGGACCAGCCATAACCAATGATTTTAGAATTAAGAGATTTTTTAAAGGGGTTTACAGCTTGAGGCCGGTCCTTCCTAAGTATAGTCATACGTGGGATCCTTCTATAGTGTTAGATTATTTAAAAACAATGTCAAACGAGAGTTTATCATTAGAAGATTTGACCTACAAATTAGTCGCTCTTATAGCATTGTCAACAGGTCAGAGGGTTCAGACTCTTGCGAACATTGATATTAACAATATAGCTAGGGGAACTAAGCAGATCGAAATAAACATATCAAATAAATTAAAGACTTCGGGCAAGGGTAGAATCCAACCCACTCTAGTATTACCCTTTTATAATGCAGAAAAATGTATTTGTCCATGTGGAACTCTCTTATGTTATTTAGAAAAGACCAAAGAGATACGGGGAAAAAATAACTACGTCTTTATAACCTTCAAAACACCCTATCATAACGCTACCTCGCAGACAATAGGGAGGTGTCCTGAGGAGTCCTGAATAAGAGTGGGTTGGATACTAGCCAGTTTAGTGCCCATAGGACACGCCATGCATCAACTTCAGCTGCTGCAAGGAAAGTCGTATCTTACGATACAATTAGGCTAGCCGCTGGTTGGACAGCCAATCTAAGACATTTGCACGATTTTACAATAGGCCCATTAAAGAAAACAATAATTTTGATTGGGTATTTCTGTTTTAAAATCTTAGATATCATGCCTAAGTATTTACATATAATATGTAATATGTTACTCCTTATAAATTTATAGTTGTTAAGAATATACTGGTTTACGAATGGTAACTGGTTTGTACCTATAGGGTTTTGTTTAGGTGGCTGTTTTTATATGTAGATTAATTTGTTTGATTTTCAGTTTGTGTTTTGTCTTAAACTTATATGGTTTAGAAATAAAACAGTTTTGGAGTTTTTTGTTGCAACATTGCTTTAAACAGCTACCTGGTCATCTTATTTACGAAACGAGACCGTAATATAATTAACAGATCAAGCGAGCTTACCTGAAGTGAAGTTCGATCTGAATTATATAAGGTCTCGTTGAAGTAAATAAGTCCCTCCCGACCCTTTCTCCCCATTTTGTTGCACCAAAAATATAGCTTTAAAGAAGACTGGAGGACCTAAACTGGGAATGCGGAGTACGAGGCGGGCGGGGTGAGCCGGGGATGGTTTGTTTGTTTTGCTTTGAATTTGTATGAGACTCGAGGACTCTCGGAGATACTACTGGCCATCTTATTTACTTCAACGAGACCTTATATAATTCAGATCGAACTTCACTTCAGGTAAGTTCGCTTGATCTGTTAAGTCTTTCTTTGAACAAAGTAGAAGGAAACCTCAATAACTTTAAACCAAAAATGGCAAGACCAACCTTTGAAAGTAAACTTTTAGAAATTGTTCCAAAATTCCATGGAAATCCATTAGAATTATCTTCATTTTTGGATACTGCCAATTCTTTGATCCATACTTATTGGGACCCAGCACCCGAAAATAAAAATTCGGTCCAAAATGTCACACTTATTTACGGCATTTACGCCAAATTGATGGGCAAAGCTGGGGAAGTTTATAGCATTTGTATTTCTAAAGAATGGACGAGCGTAAAAAGCGCACTAGTAGCTCATTTTGGTGATCAACGTGACGAAAACGGATTATTATTCAATCTAGATCAAATGAGATAAGATAATAACGAGCCCTCTTTGCAATGTTATACCCGAATAATGTCGAATCTAAGTGCTCTACATAACTACGTAGACACACATGAAAATAACCCCGGCATTGTTGCCGTAAAGAAGGAATTTTATAACACACATGCTTTAAAAATATTTTTAGCAGGGTTAAAAGATCCCTTAGGTTCGACTATTCGTGCTATGCGACCAGATTCTTTAGCAACCGCCAGACAGTTTATTATATCGGAAAATAATATTCCTCATTTGCAAAAACCACAACAAAAATTTGGTAACAACCAACCACATAATTTTTACAACAATAACAACCAACCCCTTAAATTTTATAATAATAATTTTCAACCTAGTTTTTCCCAACAATCTCATTTTAATTCTCCTTTTCCACGCGGCCCTATTAATATTCAACCAAGGCCCACATTTAATCAAAGATTTCCTACTAACAGACAAGTCTTTGGACCCCCTAGAAATTCAACAAACGTTTGGAAACCTAACCCTCAACATCAACCAAGACCTACCCCTATGAGCGGAATTTCACACGGGACCTTTCCCAAACCTAGAACTATGATTCAGCAACAACAAACCCCACGATATTCTAGACCAAATTTTGTTTTCGAAGAACTTTATAACATGGAGCAACACCCTTTCATTGACCCGAATACCCCCGGTCCTTCTTATGAAAACTAGGCTTCCTATGGACCCGAATATTTTTATTCAAATTACGACAATCCCAATTACGTAAATGTACCCGATCAGCAAAACGAAAATTGTGAAAATTTTGACGAACAAGATACTACATACACCCCTGAACAGAACGAGGATTCCGATCAAAATTTTCAGGAAATCACGCCTCAAGAGCCAATCATATAGAAATTCATTCTATTTAGGTATGACCGAAAGGACCTACCATATATAAAAATATCGAACCCACCTTTAAAATTACTAACTGACACTGGTGCAACGAAATCATTTTTAAACCCCGAAATTGCCGAAAATTATTTTCAAGAGTGTATAAAAAACGAGCCATTCACTATATCATCTATATTCCAAACTACTAGTAGAGATCTATGTGCCGAAATACCAGCTTTTCAAGAATTTAACTCTGACAAAAAGAAAATTCTATTTATTTAAATTTCATCATTTCTTCGACGGTCTCATCGGTTACGAAACCTTAAAAAACCTAAATGTTCAACTAGATTTACAAAATTCTGTTTTAAAAACACCCTTCGCTAAACTACCCTTAACACACTACGAAACTAAAAACAAACTTTTATTTTTTACACGTATTGAACCATGTACTTGTAATAATACTTATACCTGTTTGTTATTCCTTGATACTTATACCTGTTTGTTATTTCTATTCATTTGTTATTCTTTATATTGTTAGTTCTAAAAAGTCAATAAAAGCCTAATTTTATAAAAGGTTTCTTTTACTACAATTTTGTTGACTTTTTAGAACTAACAATATAAAGAATAACAAATGAATAGAAATAACAAACAGGTATAAGTATCAAGGAATAACAAACAGGTATAAGTATTATTACATTCTTCCTCCCTTGTATTTAAACAAAACCTTCCAAATGTTTTGGTCGCTTTCTGTTACGAACAGGACGACTAACTTCTAAAGTTATTTCACTATTGTCGTTATTTGACACCGCGTCATAAGTAGAGTTGTTTTCTTGAGTATTTTCTAATGACTGAGTAATTTTAGAGATATCTGGATTTATATCATTTCGTTTCTCAATAATTGATGAATACTCAAGATTTCCTTTCGCATTTGCCTGCTCAGATATGACATCAGCCACCGTCATAAAATGTCCGTCAAATATTTTCAATTTTTGGAACACCATCATATATACACTCCGATCGAGGAGCATCTTTCTTATCATACGAAGTAAAAGCCTTTTTGGATTCTCATAATGTAGCAAGAAGTCGCACAACAGCTTACAATCCACAGGGTAATGGGCAATGTGAAAGATATAAGGGAATTATATGGAAGACTATTCAACTGGTTTTAAAATCAAGAAATATCCATACTAATCAATGGGAGTTAGTATTGCAAGATGCTCTACATTCAATAAGATCTTTATTGTGCACCGCCACTAACTGCACACCTCACGAACGTATGTTTAGCTACGCCAGAAGGTCATCTAATGGATCGTCGACCCCGTCATGGCTGTCTAATCCTGGAACTGTTTTTCTAAAGAAGTTTATACATCAAAATAAAAATGAACCATTAGTAGAAGAAGCTGAACTGTTGGACTCAAACTTAAACTATGCACATGTAAGATTACCCAATGGAAATGAAACAACCATCTCTGTCTGCCACCTAGCACCACGTGGTGATGTTTCACTAAATAATGATTTCCAAATACCCACAAATATGGAAGAGAAACGAAATGATATAAATCCAGATATCTCTAAAATTACTCAGTCATTAGAAAATACTCAAGAAAACAACTCTACTTATGACGCGGTGTCAAATAATGACAATAGTGAAATATCTTTAGAAGTTAGTCGTCCTGTTCGTAACAGAAAGCGACCAAAACATTTGAAAGATTTTGTTTAAATACAAGGGAGGAAGAATGGAATAATACTTATACCTGTTTGTTATTCCTTGATACTTATACCTGTTTGTTATTTCTATTCATTTGTTATTATTTATATTGTTAGTTCTAAAAAGTCAATAAAAGCCTAATTTTATAAAAGGTTTCTTTTACTACAGTACTCAACTTTAAAAATTCCTGTCACCGAAGCGAATGGCGACGTCACTATTATTGAAACTAGACTATTTAATTGTTTAATTCGCGAAGGCTTAACGACATCTACAAACGGATATGCTCCGGTTGACATTCAAAACCGCACCGATAGTGTACAAGAAATAATTTATCTTTACTCCCCAATATCAGTCAGGTCTTTCGAAAAAAACGAATACGAAATTTTTCATGATACCGTAGAACATAACAAAAATTCGGAAAAAGTCAAGATACCCGATTTAATAAGAACAGAGCATATGAATCCCGAAGAAAAATATCACATCGAAAATTTATGCACAGCATTTTCCGATATTCTTCATCGCGAAAATTCACCCTTGACTTTTACAAACCAAGTTAAACACCTTGTAAAAACGACAGACGAAATACCAATATACACTAAATCTTAGGGAGGGCATACTATTACAGAAAGAACAAACACCAAAAAGAACAAAATGCAGAATAACATTGGCAGAACTATACTTTATCAGAATGTAACTTTTTCATAATTTACATTTATCAGAAAAAACAAACCTCGAATTAACAATGACAGAATTAACTTTAAGAGAACTGAACAATAGCAGAAATAACACAGACAGATTGAATTTTACGCAAAAAGAACATCCACATAACCAAACTTTTGCAGAACCCAACAAAAGCAGAATGATAACCGAACAAATTCCGAAATTTGTTATACAGAAGCACGCGCTTCGACTTCATGCAGTGCCACGTTGTCACGTTTACTGCGGTATTTTCCGTACCTATAGCCGAGACGGTTTAGTATTTATTATTCTAGGTAGGTACTGTGGCAAAAAGTTAATTTTATAGAAGTGTCAATTATAGTAAAATAGCAAAAAATAATTAAAAACAATTTAAAATAAATACAGGATAGGTTTTTTCGTTTGTCTTGCACGAACCTGCACTAACCAGCACTGATTTTTTCTAATAAAAGTATATAGTTGCGCACTTTCGTGCAATACAAATGAAGAGACCTAATAACATAAAATTTTTTACGATTATTTTTTAAAACATGTTATTTACTTTAAATACATTATAGGTTTTTGATTTCCTTTGTTAGGATCATGAAAATATATTTTCATCGGTCGCTCGGAGCAAAAGCGGTGGCCTATTGCTTTTGATAATATCTGTGCTTTGTCTGGCTGTGCTAAATTATTTTCTAGCTCTCCTTATTCAATTCAATTTTTTTACAATTTAAAATATTATGCTTTATTGTCCAAGAGTCCAAGGAATGACTCATTGATAACGATCTGTGTACAAAAATTACAAATAACAAGAAAACTAACAGATACAAAACGCAGTCGTCAGTATTACAAAATAACATCAACAAAACTGCTAATAATAATGCACTTCAGAGCAATATTTTTTTAAAGTTTAAATAAATGCTATTTTTGACACAAAAATTATTTTACCCCTATATGTAGATATGTGTTTGTAGGACGTCATTTTATGCATGTTTACCAAAAATCACGAAATTATTTTAATTATTAACTTTTTGCAAAAACGTTAAGGGCACGCCGCTAGGGATATTCTTCATACCCATCAGGCGCGGCCCGTGAGTTTTTTTTACAGGTGACTCAAATTTTGTGGGTAACAAGTGATACCAAAAGCAAAATACACTTTAATAATTAAGGAAGGTTTTTTAATAATGTGCCCAAAGTATATACATTTCAAAGATAAACCGATGTAAATATTAACCCTACATGTCACAGTCAGACGATCTCGTCGAGCCTCCAGCAGCTTCCTATTCGTATTGGCCGACCGGACATTAAATTGAAAGAGGCGTGCCAGAGAGCTATCGGCGGTATTTCGCAGGATTGTAATTAGGCTGTCTAGTGAAAAAGGCTATTCGACTTTCTTTCGAGTTTTGACTTGTGTAAAGAAGACTGGAGGACCTAAACTGGGAATGCGGAGTACGAGGCGGGCGGGGTGAGCCGGGGATGGTTTGTTTGTTTTGCTTTGACTTTGTGTGAGACTCGAGGACTCTCGGAGATACTACTGGCCATCTTATTTACTTCAACGAGACCTTATATAATTCAGATCGAACTTCACTTCAGGTAAGTTCGCTTGATCTGTTAAGTCTTTCTTTGAACAAAGTAGAAGGAAACCTCAATAACTTTAAACCAAAAATGGCAAGACCAACCTTTGAAAGTAAACTTTTAGAAATTGTTCCAAAATTCCATGGAAATCCATTAGAATTATCTTCATTTTTGGATACTGCCAATTCTTTGATCCATACTTATTGGGACCCAGAACCCGAAAATAAAAATTCGGTCCAAAATATCACACTTATTTACGGCATTTACGCCAAATTGATGGGCAAAGCTGGGGAAGTTTATAGCATTTGTATTTCTAAAGAATGGACGAGCGTAAAAAGCGCACTAGTAGCTCATTTTGGTGATCAACGTGACGAAAACGGATTATTATTCAATCTAGATCAAATGAGACAAGATAATAACGAGCCCTCTTTGCAATGTTATACCCGAATAATGTCGAATCTAAGTGCTCTACATAACTACGTAGACACACATGAAAATAACCCCGGCATTGTTGCCGTAAAGAAGGAATTTTATAACACACATGCTTTAAAAATATTTTTAGCAGGGTTAAAAGATCCCTTAGGTTCGACTATTCGTGCTATGCGACCAGATTCTTTAGCAACCGCCAGACAGTTTATTATATCGGAAAATAATATTCCTCATTTGCAAAAACCACAACAAAAATTTGGTAACAACCAACCACATAAATTTTACAACAATAACAACCAACCCCTTAAATTTTATAATAATAATTTTCAACCTAGTTTTTCCCAACAATCTCATTTTAATTCTCCTTTTCCACGCGGCCCTATTAATATTCAACCAAGGCCCACATTTAATCAAAGATTTCCTACTAACAGACAAGTCTTTGGACCCCCTAGAAATTCAACAAACGTTTGGAAACCTAACCCTCAACATCAACCAAGACCTACCCCTATGGGCGGAATTTCACACGGGACCTTTCCCAAACCTAGAACTATGATTCAGCAACAACAAACCCCACGATATTCTAGACCAAATTTTGTTTTCGAAGAACTTTATAACATGGAGCAACCCCCTTTCATTGACCCGAATACCCCCGGTCCTTCTTATGAAAACTATGCTTCCTATGGACCCGAATATTTTTATTCAAATTACGACAATCCCAATTACGTAAATGTACCCGATCAGCAAAACGAAAATTGTGAAAATTTTGACGAACAAGATACTACATACACCCCTGAACAGAACGAGGATTCCGATCAAAATTTTCAGGAAATCACGCCTCAAGAGCCAATCATATAGAAATTCATTCTATTTAGGTATGACCGAAAGGACCTACTATATATAAAAATATCGAACCCACCTTTAAAATTACTAACTGACACTGGTGCAACGAAATCATTTTTAAACCCCGAAATTGCCGAAAATTATTTTCAAGAGTGTATAAAAAACGAGCCATTCACTATATCATCTATATTCCAAACTACTAGTAGAGATCTATGTGCCGAAATACCAGCTTTTCAAGAATTTAACTCTGACAAAAAGAAAATTCTATTTATTTAAATTTCATCATTTCTTCGACGGTCTCATCGGTTACGAAACCTTAAAAAACCTAAATGTTCAACTAGATTTACAAAATTCTGTTTTAAAAACACCCTCCGCTAAACTACCCTTAACACACTACGAAACTAAAAACAAACTTTTATTTTTTACACGTATTGAACCATGTACTTGTAATAATACTTATACCTGTTTGTTATTTCTATTCATTTGTTATTCTTTATATTGTTAGTTCTAAAAAGTCAATAAAAGCCTAATTTTATAAAAGGTTTCTTTTACTACAATTTTGTTGACTTTTTAGAACTAACAATATAAAGAATAACAAATGAATAGAAATAACAAACAGGTATAAGTATCAAGGAATAACAAACAGGTATAAGTATTATTACATTCTTCCTCCCTTGTATTTAAACAAAATCTTCCAAATGTTTTGGTCGCTTTCTGTTACGAACAGGACGACTAACTTCTAAAGTGATTTCACTATTGTCGTTATTTGACACCGCGTCATAAGTAGAGTTGTTTTCTTGAGTATTTTCTAATGACTGAGTAATTTTAGAGATATCTGGATTTATACCATTTCGTTTCTCAATAATTGATGAATACTCAAGATTTCCTTTCGCATTTGCCTGCTCAGATATGACATCAGCCACCGTCATAAAATGTCCGTCAAATATTTTCAATTTTTGGAACACCATCATATATACACTCCGATCGAGGAGAATCTTTCTTATCATACGAAGTAAAAGCCTTTTTGGATTCTCATAATGTAGCAAGAAGTCGCACAACAGCTTACAATCCACAGGGTAATGGGCAATGTGAAAGATATAACGGAATTATATGGAAGACTATTCAACTGGTTTTAAAATCAAGAAATATCCATACTAATCAATGGGAGTTAGTATTGCAAGATGCTCTACATTCAATAAGATCTTTATTGTGCACCGCCACTAACTGCACACCTCACGAACGTATGTTTAGCTACGCCAGAAGGTCATCTAATGGATCGTCGACCCCGTCATGGCTGTCTAATCCTGGAACTGTTTTTCTAAAGAAGTTTATACATCAAAATAAAAATGAACCATTAGTAGAAGAAGTTGAACTGTTGGACTCAAACTTAAACTATGCACATGTAAGATTACCCAATGGAAATGAAACAACCGTCTCTGTCTGCCACCTAGCACCACGTGGTGATGTTTCACTAAATAATGATTTCCAAATACCCACAAATATGGAAGAGAAACGAAATGATATAAATCCAGATATCTCTAAAATTACTCAGTCATTAGAAAATACTCAAGAAAACAACTCTACTTATGACGCGGTGTCAAATAATGACAATAGTGAAATATCTTTAGAAGTTAGTCGTCCTGTTCATAACAGAAAGCGACCAAAACATTTGAAAGATTTTGTTTAAATACAAGGGAGGAAGAATGGAATAATACTTATACCTGTTTGTTATTCCTTGATACTTATACCTGTTTGTTATTTCTATTCATTTGTTATTATTTATATTGTTAGTTCTAAAAAGTCAATAAAAGCCTAATTTTATAAAAGGTTTCTTTTACTACAGTACTCAACTTTAAAAATTCCTGTCACCGAAGCGAATGGTGACGTCACTATTATTGAAACTAGACTATTTAATTGTTTAATTCGCGAAGGCTTAACGACATCTACAAACGGATATGCTCCGGTTCACATTCAAAACCGCACCGATAGTGTACAAGAAATAATTTATCTTTACTCCCCAATATCAGTCAGGTCTTTCGAAAAAAACGAATACGAAATTTTTCATGATACCGTAGAACATAACAAAAATTCGGAAAAAGTCAAGATACCCGATTTAATAAGAACAGAGCATATGAATCCCGAAGAAAAATATCACATCGAAAATTTATGCACAGCATTTTCCGATATTTTTCATCGCGAAAATTCACCCTTGACTTTTACAAACCAAGTTAAACACCTTGTAAAAACGACAGACGAAATATCAATATACACTAAATCTTAGGGAGGGCATACTATTACAGAAAGAACAAACACCAAAAAGAACAAAATGCAGAATAACATTGGCAGAACTATACTTTATCAGAATGTAACTTTTTCATAATTTACATTTATCAGAAAAAACAAACCTCGAATTAACAATGACAGAATTAACTTTAAGATAACTGAACAATAGCAGAAATAACACAGACAGATTGAATTTTACGCAAAAAGAACATCCACATAACCAAACTTTTGCAGAACCCAACAAAAGCAGAATGATAACCGAACAAATTCCGAAATTTGTTATACAGAAGCACGCGCTTCGACTTCATGCAGTGCCACGTTGTCACGTTTACTGCGGTATTTTCCGTACCTATAGCCGAGACGGTTTAGTATTTATTATTCTAGGTAGGTACTGTGGCAAAAAGTTAATTTTATAGAAGTGTCAATTATAGTAAAATAGCAAAAAATAATTAAAAACAATTTAAAATAAATACAGGATAGGTTTTTTCGTTTGTCTTGCACGAACCTGCACTAACCAGCACTGATTTTTTCTAATAAAAGTATATAGTTGCGCACTTTCGTGCAATACAAATGAAGAGACCTAATAACATTAAATTTTTTACGATTATTTTTTAACACATGTTATTTACTTTAAATACATTATAGGTTTTTGATTT
Organism: Philopedon plagiatum; assembly: GCA_963971165.1. NCBI lineage: Eukaryota > Metazoa > Arthropoda > Insecta > Coleoptera > Curculionidae > Philopedon > Philopedon plagiatum. The sequence goes on from OZ020194.1 coordinate 40,979,295, forward strand.
CCTTTGTTAGGATCATGAAAATATATTTTCATCGGTCGCTCGGAGCAAAAGCGGTGGCCTATTGCTTTTGATAATATCTGTGCTTTGTCTGGCTGTGCTAAATTATTTTCTAGCTCTCCTTATTCAATTCAATTTTTTTACAATTTAAAATATTATGCTTTATTGTCCAAGAGTCCAAGGAATGACTCATTGATAACGATCTGTGTACAAAAATTACAAATAACAAGAAAACTAACAGATACAAAACGCAGTCGTCAGTATTACAAAATAACATCAACAAAACTGCTAATAATAATGCACTTCAGAGCAATATTTTTTTAAAGTTTAAATAAAGGCTATTTTTGACACAAAAATTATTTTACCCCTATATGTAGATATGTGTTTGTAGGACGTCATTTTATGCATGTTTACCAAAAATCACGAAATTATTTTAATTATTAACTTTTTGCAAAAACGTTAAGGGCACGCCGCTAGGGATATTTTTCATACCCATCAGGCGCGGCCCGTGAGTTTTTTTTACAGGTGACTCAAATTTTGTGGGTAACAAGTGATACCAAAAGCAAAATACACTTTAATAATTAAGGAAGGTTTTTTAATAATGTGCCCAAAGTATATACATTTCAAAGATAAACCGATGTAAATATTAACCCTACATGTCACAGTCAGACGATCTCGTCGAGCCTCCAGCAGCTTCCTATTCGTATTGGCCGACCTGACATTAAATTGAAAGAGGCGTGCCAGAGAGCTATCGGCGGTATTTCGCAGGATTGTAATTAGGCTGTCTAGTGAAAAAGGCTATTCGACTTTCTTTCGAGTTTTGACTTGTTTTGTAGTTTTAATTTTTTGCGTTGATTTTTAATCGTTGTTTTATTTGTTCGGTTGTCAAGGCTGGTAATTATTTTAGTTTTTATTTAATTGTAAATAGTTTTGCAGTTTAAAGTTTTCCTTCTCATTCTCAATGCGGCCCTGTTCAATTTCACCGTTTGAACCGATTACTTGTAGGCACCTGTTTATATTCGGTTTATCGTCGAAAGAAATAGACTTTAGTTTAGTATACTATACATCGTCTCTTAGGACCCTGTTTACTACTTACTTCACAGGGGACGTAACTAGTTGTAGTTTACAATAGTTAAATTGATGTAGCCTTTACTTGATAATTACAACAGTTTACAATATACATCAGAGAGGGCGGACCCAACTGTAAAATTTCTTATTATTTGTTGATTCTTTTAACAATGAAATGTAAACGAAAGTTTATGCAAATACAATGCGCATATTAGGTAATGTAATTAGTTTTTCTTTGTCCAACCCAAATGTTTTGAAAGAGTATATTTCACGAGCGGTTCAAGTGTATTTCCACAATGGCCCGAGACAGGCAGCGTCGACGACCGCGCGCACGCCGAAAGCGATATTATTGGGGGGCCGTCGACAAATTTTGTCTCTTTTTATCTTCGTAAAGCGCCTATGTTTATTTCTTGGTTTTAATACTTTTATATAGTAGATATAAACCTATGAGGGAAGCTTAAAATATGACCGAGCCTGGAGCAAGCTTGGATATCTTTCGACGATGGCTTGGCTTGATTCTTTCTTGGGGATTACCAGTGATGTTTGTTTAAGATACAAAGTTTGCCGCCAGCGCAGAGCAGCGATATGACAGATCACAAAATACAAATCAGTTTCTTGACAAAATAGTGACACTGACTTTATATCGCAAACGTGACCGACAGTAAATAGCATGAAGAACAAAACAATAGATGGCACAGCTAATTAAAGTTTTGTTGAATTTAGCATCAAATTAGTAAAACATTTATTTAATAAAAATTGCAACGAGGCATGCAATTAGGCTCTTTGTTAACCGTATTTAAAAACAACAAGCTGACAATATAATTCTCTGACGTATTTTTAAACTCTACTAATGTGCGTTACCATAACCTAACCTTGAGATGATAGTAGCGCGAAATTACATAATTTAAAATAACGTTAAAATGACCGTTAAAACCGTTAAGGGATGGACACCTAAGCTCTAAAAAAAAAAGATGCCAATCAGTAGCGTCACAGAACACTTCAACAGACACGCTTTAGAAAATTAGGATAAATAATTGTAGTTCAAACCCTACCTCCACTTACTGTAATATTTTTCTATAGGTTGCTGGGTTCAGCTGTCATCCAAATGCGCGATCTTTTGCAGCCGCGACTTGTTTCATTAAAAGACGTTAACTCCACTGAACAATTTTGTATTTTTATTACTTTTAAATATGGGTATTTTATACACTATTGGTTTTGACAGGTAATTGATATAAATTAGTCATAATCTGGTGTTACGAGATGTTATTGATTTATAGGACCATGCCTTGAGAAAAGGGGACTTCTTCCCGAACTGGTACACCTAATTTGTGTCACTTATTGAAGTTTGCTTCAAAGAAACTGAAGTTCTTATGAACTAAAAATCAGGACAATGCCTGAAGAAACAAAAGGGGGATTCTTTACCCACACTAATTGTGATTCGGTCTACTAGACCTTCGCGAATTCTGTTGCGTCAAGGGACGCAACAGCCTGGAATTGTGGTAGCTGTTGAAGTGCACTGTTCCCTCGCCGGAAGCTCAGTTTAACTGAAATGGACCACCCTTTTGAGATGGGTGTGACTGGGCTCGGCCTATTGCCGATCACTTCGCGATGACGTTGACGCATCATACTCAGGCAGATGCCATCGCATTGGTGGAGGGGTTGAACTGATACTTTGGTATAACGAAGTAAAGCGCAAGAGGGGTTGAAGCCGGCAGCCATACTTGCTGCATTCGCTAGTAATATATTTTTAGAACGTCACGGTAATAAACTAGGAGATAAGAGAACTTCAAAGGAAACTAAACCTTTGAAGTTTAACCGACAACGTGCCGGTGTTTTAGAAAAATCAAATTAAAGGAGAGATTTATTTGATATTTTAGCTCAAATAGTCTTTGTATTTTGCCGATGACTGCGTATTTTAAGCGAATTAAATTTCCAAGTTTGAGCTTATGTATTTTGTGGGGGATTTTCTACCTGCTTGGTTGCTGATATCTATTTGGAAATAAAAACAGGGCCATAGAAATTGAATAAACCGTTGGGTTTCCCCAACAAATAATACTTTTACAGAAACTCACTTTGGGATTCAGATTAAAAAAACCTTTAAAATAAATATAAAAGTCTAACTCTATATGTACATTACGCACTGGTACGGAACCACCTAAGTACTGTTGCATGATATGGGCTCCTTTATAACAATCATATTAAAAGAATAGAATGAGTATAATCGAAGTTTGTCAAGTTCTTATTGGTTAAACTAAATATGGACAATTATTTATTACCATACCCTGAGCGGCTCATTATATTGGGCTTGGGAAATACGCAGAATTCAGCTGACCTTGGTCTTTGACCACAAGCTGCTGAATAATGGGATACCGAAGAAAAAATAGAGATAGTTTTTATTCACGGTAAAAAATAGGACAAATAGGGACACTAGGAATATTTTTAATCAAAGACACCCAAAAAGTTTGGGTGTTGTGTGTGTTTCAGTTGGGCGTATTCTGGACAAATTCAAACGAACTGGAACAGTTTTGAATGATTTTAAGAAACCACATGCAAAGAAAAATGTGTTATAAGAAGCAATTCCGGACTTCGATTCCACTGTTTAAAGATTAGGTAAAAACATCCGAAAGCAATTCAAGCGTAAATTACATATTTCAGTATATTGCCCATACTGGACAGCAATCCGACAATAGAACGGGGCAATTCGTTAAACAAATCTGCTATGGTTGCATTGACCGATTCCGGGACGCAGTGAATTATTTCATTTGAATAGAGTACTCGTATAGTCGGATCGTAGTTTTCGCCATCGGAAGGATTTTCCCGCGAAGCTGTACATTTTAGACATTGCGGCGAACTTGGCGTACAAGTACAATCCGAAATGGGAAATTTCGTCGGTAAAGTGCCACAAGCGCTCATGCCGGAACCAGCCGTAGGATATGCACATGAACATTTAATAATTTTACAGCCGACCGTTGTTTGATTATGCGTCTTGAAATAGACACAACCGGCGCGAATTTCTGCAATTGCACTGAGAGCGCTGTATATCGTTCCACTGACGGCGATCGCTCCCACAGCAAATAATGTATACTTTCCGGTCTTACTTTTTTCCTTTTCAATTTTGTCGATCATTTCTTTGGTATTCTTTTCTTTGACTATTTCCGCTTCGAGTTCGGCCGCGTTAGTTTTCCCATCGAGATTGGGCAATGTGCTACGTATTTCTTCGGCCGCTTCGTTTATTCTTTTCAAATTTCGATCGGGCATTTCCAGAACCTCTCGGTTCATTGCCTGAATGTAATCGTTCGTTTCCACTGCCACCGAGGCCAGTGCCGGATTGGCTTTGGATATCGTTCGTGCCGCCTCACCCTCGCGTAAACCGGCAATAAATTCAGTCATTCCCAATGAACCGATATTATGAAAGTTTACCGTTTCCGTGGACTCAAAAAACTGTTTCATCAGTTCATTGTAATTATCGAGTAGTCAGAGATTTTTTTAAAGTCCTTTTCGATCGCTTCTCTAGCTCACGCTCCTCGGATATCGCTGGTAATACTCATCTTCTTAGTTCACGTGCAAAGTTTGGGGAAAAAATATATTCCTATTGACGTCGTGGTGCGAGATGAGGTGGCCGAACTACCAGTATATTTTACATTGCTTTCCGGACTTACAATGTAAACGAAAGCGGCAATGGTTAAAACTATAATTGAAATTAGTATCACTAAATATTGCCACGGTATCGAGAACATGTTATTTGCTTATAATAAGTAAATATGCCTATTCAAAAGAAAGAGGATACCCCAATTAACTATTTGAAAATTGTTCCGAAAAAAAAATTTCATTTTGGTGACATTGTTCGCATTAGCAAGTACAAAGGTGTATTTGACAGAGGATATACGCCTTCGTGGTCAACAGAACTGTTTGAAATAGCAAGAATTAATATTACAAATCCACCTACATACCAGCAATCATTAGAAAGCCAACCTATTAATGGATGTTTTTACGAAGCAGAACTGCAAAACACTACCTAGCCCAGGTGTTTATTTAGTTGAGAAAATTCTTAGAAAACGCAAGACAAATCAAAACGATCAATTGTTCGTAATAATATCGTTAGGTTTTCCAAATCAATTTAATTCTTAGATAGAGAAATCAGATATTGTATAAGTATTATCATACAGTTCTTACGTTTGTACGCTACATTATAAATAATAATAAACATTGCTTTTCATTAAAATGCGTTTAATTTTTTAATTTATTACATGTAACGGTATAATTATATGTTTAAATAAAGCATTATCTAGGTTGGTTTCCATTTTGCTTTTTTTACCTTTATCTTCATTGTGGTGTACCATGCAGTATGCGGGTGAATTTGATAAATTTTTTCCTTAAGGTAAGTAATTTTGGCATCATAATCGGCAAACGTTTTTTGAAAAACTGGTCCTGGCACATTACTAAGTATGGAATTTATCTGCGAACCAAGCTGATGAACTTCCATAAGGGCATATTCTCTAGTAGTAGCAGCATCATTATCATTTATGGGTTGGGCAACATTCCTTAATGATTTTCCCTCTATATCGAAATGTCCATCTGAAGTAAGATTAAATCCGATTCCGGGCAATCCTCGCGATACTCTCTTACAAACAAGAGTTTTAGTCGACCAAATTTATCATTTGTGTTGCTAACATGGCTCATTTTAAAGTAAAACTAATTTACTCTCTTTATGTTTGGCCTATACAATATAAATAACATAACTAATAAAATTCATTTATACAATAACCATGAAGCAAGTAAGATTTAATGAAGAAAGAAATACTATCCACCGTATGTCTGTTTGGTGGTTTGCAATAGACATCCCTACAAAGTAGCTTTCAACCACTAATACTCGATAGATACCGTTTTCAAAGGAGAATTGGAAAAATGGAAGTGATCCTGGCAAGGTTTTTAGGACGGAACCACAGGAAAAATATAATATCAAGTGCGATTTGTTAATTCAAATATTTGGTAAATAATAAACATATTAAGTACAAAAAGAATTTTATTATTTCATAAACAAGCTAAAATGTATGAAATTACATTTATGGACTACATCCAAATTGTATAAGTTCACTCTCCTTAAACATATTGCTCGAAAACCCTGTTCTACAACACAACCATCTCTATCATCGCCACTTAGTTCGCCACTTATTCGCGCATATACTCTTCATCAGAAGTGTCGAATGGGGCATCCGATAGCGACGTTCTACCTGGTGACCACTCGGACGGTAACTACGACGGAGATGACGAACCACCTCTGTTGACTTCTTCTGTAAAAGAATTGGAATTTTGCTGTCGCTGCTGCTGCTCTAACAAGTCTCCTCCTCCGCTTAAGGTGATTGGGGTTCGAGCGGGTTGGGTGACATGCCATGATAATGATAGTTGTTCTTCCTGCTCCGTTCTGTGCTCATTTTGACACCATTCAGAGAAACCCATTTGTCCCACGAGCAATTCCCGATGTAAACAATTGGCACACATCTGAGGACCGTTTACAGGGAACGGATGTACAACTACAATTTGACGTTCACTTTTTGATTGCATTTTGAGGAAATAAATTACTATGTAGTGTTCTGGAAGTACTGTATATGGACTAAAACAAGAAATTTTTGTGCCTGTATTTGTACCTGTTAGATGACCTTCAAATCCCCTCCTCTCTCATATTGGATGGAAAATCGAGGTCACCATACACAGAATAGACTTTTTTCTTCCTCTACATGCGCGTAATACGTGCATTATTCAGACACTGAATAGCTTTTTCTTGATTAAACAATTTTGAATCAATTTCCTTAAGTTTTCTTGTAACAAATTTCAAAAAATCTTCATTACCTTTTTAATAAGATTTTTATTCATTTCATTAGGTTCTTTTTTAACATATTGCAAAACACATTATTCGCTATGTCGGTAAATTGTTTATTAATTTCACGCCTATATTCAAGAACATATCCCAGATTAGCAGCATAGCCAGGATTCTTTGGCGGTGCCACATTAGTTAGAGATTTCCCTTTTGTATCATATTGACTATGATCGGTCAATATAAATCCAGCGCCTGGTTGTCCATGAAGAACAATTTGATTTTGACCATAAAATTTTTGGCGTCCAAATTTATCAATTGTGTTGTTAACACGACCCATTATTAACTTCAACTTAAGAAATTTTTGTAAAGCTGGCCTATTTATAAAAAATTAAACAATCATTTAGGTACATAATCATTTATTTAACATCTCAGTAGGTATCCCGTTACTTGAGACAGACGAAGAAGAATGTGTACATAACCTCACTTTCACTGTCACATGTCACACTCTTGGGCGATGGCTACTTTGGTCTTAGCTACATGGGCATTAACTACCTGGGCATTAGCTACAGTAGCAATATCGGCCCCCCGCGACCTTACCCTCGGAGCCCTACGCACCAGGGCCCCACAAACCAGCGCCCCATATTTGGGACGAGCCGCCGTTTCGGGAATCTTCGTGTGAGATCATTGAACTTCGCTTACAGGGATATAGCTGACGCACGGTTGTAGTCATTCGATTTAACCTTTTATTAAATAAGTGAAAAAAGTTTTGGACCGAATGCGTCTTGAACCGCCAACCTTCCGATTACAACTCCAACGCCGTACCCATTGAGCCACAGAAATATACTAACAATTTAACCTTTCAAGTTCAAGTCACTCGTTATGCTGACGTAACAGACTTATTAGATAATCATACGGTATATGAGAAGATATAAAAATTGAAATGTACGAGGGTATTAGATTATTAAAAGAGCTATATATTTTCCAGAACGGATTAGTATTAAGGGTGGTTCACTACAGGGGGTTTCGAAATGTTTCATAATTGTTTTATTAGTTGTTTTCTGAAACAGGAGCAGTGTTAGCGGTTGAGTGGTTGAGCGGTTGAGCGGTTGAGTGGTTGAGCGGTTGACAGGGACAGGGCGTTTACATAAACAAATTAATTCTATATTTGAAGTTTCTTTATTAATTACATTTACTTTACAATTTTATATATTTGCTATATCAGAGTTTATTATTTAATTACAGTCTGTTCTTTGCTTCTTATATCCATAGGGCTCAGAGTTACCATCAGGAAGAAACTTTCTCTTTACTGAATTCGGTCTATACAGATTGGTTTCCGTATTTGTTGTTACAGTATGGTCTATCGTTCGTCAAATGTTCTTTGATATAATAGGTACTGGGTCTGTCTTGTGGAGAACCATATTTTTTATTGTTTCAACATTTTTGTTAATTTTGATGCAGCATAATATAAAGCGATACCTTTTACTTTGCAAACTACTTCTTCTGTCTTGCATTTTGTTGAGTGAACTTTAAATGAGTAATTCTTAGGACCTCCAGAAACGAACTAAGTGATATAACTACCGGAACCATTGCACTCTAATTCATTAGTCAGATCTCCGATAAATTCACCTGTTGGTAAATCAATTTGACCCGGCCTGGACACATAAATTACAGAGTCCGTGTCATAATAAAGGACCCTGTCTTCGAGTTGTTCAAGATAGCTGTATAACTTCAATCTAGCCTGTGCCGTTACGAAAGCAGCAACAGATACATTAACAGTAGATAGTGCATCAGATGATTCTTCTGTATGCTCATAACTAAGAATCAATGTTTTTTCATTAACGGGGAAAACACCATTAACATAAATTCCAGCATTAGTAAACAAGGTAAAAAAATCTGATGGTGTGCTTATAATTTTTGTTTTAGGTAGATTTTCCCTCTGACCAAATTTTCCCCACAAGGAGTTAAGTATTAACTTGGCCAAAGACCTAAGACCAGGATTCTCGAGTATTTTGGAATACTCAAGTTTAACATCTTCTCTTTCGAAAAATTCTTCAATATATCGGTTTTTTTCTTTTTCCGTAGTACAAACATCCGGCCACCCTGATGCTTCCTGTTTTATCTTTATAAACTTGTTCATCATTGCTGTAAATAAGCCTTCCTCTCCTGCGTCTTTACTGAACCTTTGAATCCTATATCTCCAAATTTCAAAATTTTCTAATATCTGATATCCCTTCTCAACTGCTTTTAAGACTTCGTCTATTACCCAAGTACCTTCTAAGGACCTTTCTTTATCGGTGTGGGTACAAGAACTATTTTGGTTCATTTCTTGTCCACATGTTTGACACAATACAAACATAAGTTTATTGTTCATTTTTAGAGGCAATACGGGATGGTAAAGGTCCTTAGGTGGGAGTATACAGCATTTAATAAGTCCATCAGTAGAATTCAAATCCAAACGAATACAATCGGCACCCACAAAAACTTCAGGGTAAACAATGGGGAATTTGCCATATTTACAGACGTAAGGATACAAGCTGCAAACATCAGCGTATTTTATCTTTTCTCCTTCTGCTATTTCATAATATTCCCTAACATTACCAGTCCGGCCTCCACAAAAGGCGTCTCTAGGGTTTAAAGGGATCGTAAATAGAAGCAGATGTCTCTGAGTAAATCGTCTGATGTCTGGCTTTGATTCTAACTGCTGTCGAAATTCGCACACCCACATTTCAGTTACTAAATAACCAAACTCCTTTAATCTTTTAATTTTTATCTGTGTTGTCTCATAACGCAAACTCAAAGTTGTTGTTGGGTCGTCGTAAAGGGATTCATCTCTGCCAAATTTGTAACACCTAGGACAGCCATGATAATAACATCCTTGAAACTCAAATATTTCATTAAGGTCGGAACAATATCCGTCAACATTTATACCTCGTAGAACAGCTTCTTGACCTTTGGCTGCATGCACAATATTTATTTTTCTTTGCTTCTCTAACCATAATAACCACTCAATTGCAATACGACTCTGATTATCTCTCCAGCGATAGCCGTTTTTAGGAATAATTCCAATGGTGTTGGGCTTAAGAAAATTCCTGTTAAATACCTTATTACAGCAAGAAGCAATTGTAGTAGCCTCTGTGAAGGGGCATACGCTGGTGGTATTAAGCATTTGATCTCTAAATTTCAGACATGCCTCAGTTAAAATTTTTACATCGGAAACACAGTAGTCAACAATATCTTTTTGCATCTCAAATACAGTATCTTTATGCTCTTCGTACCATTTTAGAAATTTAGCTCGTTCGCCTCTTGTCATGGGAAAATAATTTAGCGAGTCTATAAATTTGACATTTCCCACCAACATCATAATGATTTTGGTTCCTCTCATAATGAGTTCAGGTGTTAGATCGGTTTCAGTCAGAATGTAATTTAATATGAATTGGTGATCAAATGCTTGCCCATTGTGTGCAATAACAATTACTTCTTTAAAGTTCTTCCTGATCTGTAGCACGTGTTGCGTAAAGGCCTCTACCGCGTGTAAACCTTTAAGCTTTTGCAATCTGATGCCGCACCTCGTACAAATATCAATCGTCTGCGATTTTATGCACACGTCGCAACACTGTTGAAATACACAAAGATTGATGCTATGGCGGATCACACCGGGTTCCATCTTCTCTTCTTGCTGCGTCTCCAAATCATAAAACACAAATAAGGTATCTTTAGTTTTGGGTTTTCCTGTGTCAGGTTGAATGTGACAGAGATGATTGTCGGTAACGTGAGTACGACAGATCTTGCAAAATATCTCCCCACATATATGGTTTCTGGTACTTCGAATTATTTTAAAACATTGATTACAACTTCGAAGTTCTGCACAGACAGTAGTTTCTTCCCATGAGCCAACTTTTAGATGATTTTCATAACAGTCCTTTCCCTTAAAATACCGATGACAAGAATAACATTTAACTTTAATTTGATCATCAGGACAGAGGGAAGCTTGGAGACAAGATCGACATGTTTTACTACATCTATGTTCATGTTTATGATCATAAGGAATGAAACATTGCTCACAATAATAGCTACACACAAAGGCAGCTGTCAGGGATGTTATTACATCGTAATGATTATTATGATGCAATAGAGTAAGTCTCTTGTTGCTTGATTGTGTCCGAATAATGGCCTAAAGATGTCCTAATAGTATCCTAAATACGGCCTAAAAATACCCTAAATAGCATCCTTCTGATGTTCTAGCGTATACTTAGGATATATTAAATGAGATAGTTCCATTTTTATGTTTAGTTCGGATGTAAATATTATGGTGATAAGATGTATCTCATCAAGATAAAGTATCAGCTTCTTCAAACATCAACTGTGAAATATGGTGTAAGAAAAGAGGGAACTAAGTTGTTGATTGGAAATATACCCCGTCGCTATAAAAGATATCGTTCTCATAATAGATAATGATAAATTTCGGTTATCAGAAGGACTGTTTAATTTATTAGCTACAAATCAACCACTAAAATTTAAAGTGAATCCAACCAAGCCAGCCGAAGCAAGCCCAACCAAACAAACCTGGAAAAACCTGAGCGTTATTTTGCGTTTTTAGCTGTTTTTCCAGAACAGGGTCTGTTTTTTAGCTGTCTTTCCAGAACAGGGTATGTTTTTTAGCTGTTTTTCCAGAACAAGGTCTGTTTATTAGCTGTTTATCCAGAACAGGGTCTGTTTTTTAGCTGTTTTTCCAGAACGGGGTCTGTTTTTTAGTTGTTTTTAGCCGTTTATTAGCTGTTTTCCAGAAACAGGGTCTATTTATTAGCTGTTTTTCCAGAACAGGGTCTGTTTTTAGCTGTTTATTACTGCCTGTTGGAATTTGATTAATTTTTTTAATACATGTTACAGTAATATTTCATTTCTACGCCACTGAGAACTTCCGTACGAGTCTACAATCAACTTTGACATCACAGAGGCAATCCCCAGGCTCCAGCTCATGCTTCTCACCTACACTCATTGACAGACAACCTCAGATAGACTCAGCAGCCCTCATTTTTCAATACATGTTACAGTAATATTTCATTTCTACGCCACTGAGAACTTCCGTACGGGTCTACAATCAACTTTGACATCACAGAGGCATTCCCCAGGCTCCAGCTCATGCTTCTCACCTACACTCATTGAGAGACAACCTCAGATAGACTCAGCAGCCTTCATTTTTCAATACATGTTACAGTAATATTTCATTTCTACGCCACTGAGAACTTCCGTACGGTTCTACAATCAACTTTGACATCACAAAGGCATTCCCCAGGCTCCAGCTCATGCTTCTCGCCTACACTCATTGAGAGACAATCTCAGATAGACTCAGCAGCCTTCATTTTTCAATACATGCAACTGAAATATTTCATTTCTACGCCACTGAGAGCTTTCGTACGTGTCTACAATCAACTTTGGCATTACGTGAACATTCAACAGACTCTAGCTCACGTTCTAACCCTACACTCATTGAGTGACAACCTCGGATAGACTCAGCAACAGTGTATTTTTTAATACATGTAACTGAAATATTTAATTTCTACGCCACTGAGAGCTTTCGTACGGGTCTACAATCAACTTTGGCATCACAGAGGCATTCTACAGGCTCTAGCCCACTGTTTCACCCTACACTCAATGAGAGACAACCTCGGATAGACTCAGCAGCATATCTTTTCTCAATATATGTTACAGTAATATTCTCAATACATGTTACAGTAATATTTAATTTCTACGCCACTGAGAGCTTTCGTACGGGTCTACAATCAACTTTGGCATCACAGAGGCATTCTACAGACTCTAGCTCTATTTTATTATTAGTATTATCCACCTAAAATACATAAAACATACCTACTACTGCACGCCCAAACTTCCAAACTCACTGAAGATATCATTTTCCATGTTTATTTCTTCAACTAGGTGCCGTGGCGTACTTGGTTCTATAGCAGGGAAACTTATAAATATAATACGAAATTTATACACATGGTGTGTGAGGGTTCGATCCGCACCTTGGACAGAAAACTTTTTTCAGTGCATAGGCGACATATGAAATAAATACATTTAATTAGGTAGAATTAATGAAAACGTTTGTGACGTCATCGTGAATAAGGACCTAACGGCAGAAAGACGAAGAAGACGAATAGATAGTGCCCTCAAATAGATAGTGCCCAAGTAGTTAAGACCAAAATAACTAGCGCCCAAGAGTGTGACAGATGACATATGACAGTTGACAGATGACTGATGACGTATGACAGCTGACATATGACAGATGACAGTTGACAGTTGGGTTTGATTGGGTTCGATCGGTATCGGGTTGGGTTTGCTCTGGTTCGATCGGTACCTGTTGGGTTTGCTGTAGCCACAGTAGAGATAGATGGGGGTTTCACCATCAAGTGCACCCAAGCAAAGTGTGCAAACCAACATCTATCTCTACTGTGGCTACAGCAAACCCAACCGGTACCGAGCGAACCAGAGCAAACCCAACCCGATACCGATCGAACCCAATCAAACCCAACTGTCAACTATCATCTGTCATCTGTAAGTATGTTTTATGTATTTTAGGTGGATAATACTAATAATAAAATAGAGCTAGAGTCTGTAGAATGCCTCTGTGATGCCAAAGTTGATTGCAGACCCGTACGAAAGCTCTCAGTGGCGTAGAAATTAAATATTACTGTAACATGTATTGAGAAATGATGTGCTGCTGAGTCTATCCAAGGTTGTCTCTCATTGAGTGTAGGGTGAAAAAGTGGGCTAGAGCCTGCAGAATGCCTCTGAGATACCAAAGTTGATTGTAGACCGGTACGGAAGTTCTCAGTGGCGTAGAAATGAAATATTTCAGTTACATGTATTGAAAAATGAAGGCTGCTGAGTCTATCTGAGGTTGTCTCTCAATGAGTGTAGGTGAGAAGCATTAGCTGGAGCCTGGGGAATGCCTCTGTGATGTCAAAGTTGATTGTAGACCCGTACGGAAGTTCTCAGTGACGTAGAAATGAAATATTACTGTAAGATGTATTGAAAAATAAGGGCTGCTGAGTCTATCTGAGGTTGTCTCTCAATGAGTGTAGGTAAGAAGCATGAGCTGGAGCCTGGGGAATGCCTCTGTGATGTCAAAGTTGATTGTAGACCGGTACGGAAGTTCTCAGTGGCGTAGAAATGAAATATTACTGTAACATGTATTAAAAAAATTAATCAAATGCCAACAGGCAGTAATAAACAGCTAAGAACAGCTAAAAACAGACCCTGTTCTGGAAAAACAGCTAATAAACACACCCTGTTTCTGGAAAACAGCTAATAAACGGCTAAAAACAGCTAAAAATCAGACTCTGTTCTGGAAAAACAGCTAAAAAACAGACCCTGTTCTGGAAAAACAGCTAATAAACAGACCCTGTTCTGGAAAAACAGCTAAAAAACAGACCCTGTTCTGGAAAAACAGCTAAAAAAACAGACCCTGTTCTGGAAAAACAGCTAAAAACGCAAAATAACGCTCAGGTTTTCCCAGGTTTGTTTGGGTGGGCTTGCTTCGGCTTGCTTGGTTGGATTCACTTTAAATTTTAGTGGTTGATTTGTAGCTAATAAATTAGACAGTCCTTCTGCTAACAGAAATTTATCATTATCTATTATGAGGACGTTGTCTTTCATAACGACGCGGTATATTTCCAAGAAACAACTTAGTTCCCTCTTTCCTTACACTATATTTAACAGTAGATGTTTCAAGAAGCTGATACTTGATCTTGATGAGATACATCTTATCACCATAATATTTACATCCGAACTAAGCATAAAAATGGAACTATGTCATTTAATATATCCTAAGTATACTCTAGAACATCAGAAGGATGCTATTTAGGGTGTTTTTAGGTCGTATTTAGGATACTATTAGGACGTCTTTAGGCCATTATCCGGACACAATCCGGACACCATCCGGACACTATGCGGACACTATCCGGACACTCCGGACACTATCCGGACACCATCCGTACACTATGCGGACACTATCCGACACTGTCCGGACCCCTATAGGATGCTACTACCATCTTCCAGATAGCTAATAAATAAACACTGTTTCTAGCAGCTTTGCTTATTGGTGATCTGATTCTCCACAAAGAGGTTAATAAAATTACACACATAAATACCAAGAACACAAACTTTTTATTTAATACATCTAGATACATTTCTATGGATAATTTTTCTAAGAGTTTTAAGGTTATCTGGCGCGTTGGAAAAGTATTGGTGTGTTGTGTTTGTTCTCTAGAACTGATTAAAAAATATCCAACATTACTGCTGTCTCCATATCTGTGCTTATACACGGATCTTCTTCTTTGTACCCAAACTTCGTAAGGTCCACCGATGGCATTATATGTTTTATAACTTTGCTGGTGGTATCGTAAATTTCTCCTTGAAACGCGTTCCAAAAATGAATGTTGCCTCCTATTTCCCCATAGAAAATATTTCCACATTTTGGTTCTACATGTACATTATATTTTTTACCAAGTTCCCAAACCATTAAAGTTGCAGGTAAACAGGACCCACAATACAGGTTCCGACTGAATACTTCTTCAATGTTGTTCAGAATAATTTTTAATATTTCCGCCATGTTAATCGCTTGACAGTCAACAGTATACTAAACATTCCTTACAAGCTATTCTACCTAAGTTACAAATTTCGTCTGCACCACTCCCTTCTTCGCGCCTCAGCAGACGTTTCCGTATAAGATCGAGAACCAGTTACGTTGGGTTTCCAGCAGGGTGGTTCGTAGAAACCCCTCCGTATGAACTTGCTAATACACTGCCAATGAAACTATACAGGTAACCTCAAACAGATATATTAGAACAAGTGATACAATATATACCGCCACTAACGTGCGTGAAGACGTCTAACAATATGCTGTATGTCCTAACACAGGTTCTTACAGTATTTATATTATTTTATTAGATAAAATGTTAACTAAATGCTTCATAGCAAAAGAAAACTTACGGTGAAATAGATAATGTTTTAACATTATTCATGTAAGAGATATAATAACTGATAAAATGTGAAATAATATATATGCAGAGAAATAATAAAAGATAATGGTCGGTAAAACTCTTGTTATGCACTTATTACTTATTTATCATTTTACGCAGTGTAGTAGATAAGAACCTAAATAAAGTCTTTCTAGGCATTTACCAGTCTTTATCTTTATAACTACACTTCACCAGTGGCGTAACACGTAACGCCTCCCTTCTTAGGAAAAGACCTACGGCTGCTCTAGTTGAGTAGGGCTTTCAGCTTCTGTCTCCTTTCTTCTTGACAACTTTATAAAAGGATAAGGGTAGTTGATGCGATAGTAGCAACGAACTCCAAAATATGTCATTAAGCAGATAATGACACAAATTAATAGGATGATCCATAACCAAGAACGGTGAAGAGTTTCTCTATCTTCGGAGAGAACCAATTTGCTTTGGTGATTCATGACTGAAGTTATATGTTTTATTTCTTCAAGGTCCATACTCTTTATATTTAGTGAAGTGGGATGCTCTTTAAGCAGAGACATATCTAGTGATGGCAGTTGAACAACTGTTGCTGGTAACATGGTTTCAGCTGTAGAATAGAATATTTCCATATCAATAATTACATGGCAGCTTTCTGGTATAGAAATTAGATAGCTACCCGGATGCAACTCACTATGTTTTTCCACTTGGCAAACTTCTGTTATAGGCGCATTGCTTGGAGTGGTAAACAATACATTTTGAGGGGTCACTTGATTGGCTGTAGGAGTGTTTAATCTTATCAAGAGAGTGCTGCAATTGGTGGCTTCGTTCTTTATAACGATGTTGACAACGCAATCTTCATTGGCTTCTAAATGGTTTTTACAGTAGAAGGTATCTTCTATCTGCTCACAAAGGTCTTCTTCATATTGGAAGTTTCCAATTTTCTCATTAAGGATAAGGTATGGTTTTGGTGGTGAGATAATTTTATTTTGAATGGGTACTGGATATATAAAATAGGATTTGAATTGTAAAGGGTGTAAAAATGGAAAGTGGATCAAGAAAATTATTCTCTCTTTATCAAAAGTAAGTTGAATTCCCAAAAATTTATAATAATTTTGTTTATTATTAAAATCTACCAACTGATTTTTATTATAAAAAGAGTTCATTTTCGTTATCACTGACTCTAAATTATGTAGTATAAGGAACATTGGATGTACCCTGTTTAGATAGGCAAATGTAACGGCATTTATAATTTGACTTAGATTATTTTCCAGACTAATCAGAGAATTAATTATTAAATGTAGTGCATTAATAACATTAATTTTTTCTTGATATTTTTCAATAAGATGCATTGTAGTTATTATATTAGATCTTATCTGAAAAAGACTTTGATTTGTTTTTAACATAAAGTCTTTTGATATAGAAATTTGTTCGTTAATTTTTCCTTGAATCATATGATCATTTTTATTTAAATGATTTAGTACAGAATTTATTCTTTTACCGTCTTCATGATCAAGTGTTCCAAACAACCATTTAGACACAGTACCTCCAAAATTGATTAGACCACGTTTTTCCCTGATATTTGGATGAACGGCTTGAAGTAAACGCTCTATTTGGCTTATTAGTGACCAAGCTTGTCCAGCCAACTTATTTGACATTGTAGTGTCATTTTTATTTTCTGTAATAAAGGCTAATTGTAGTTTAAGATTGTTTTTTAGTTCAGTGAAACCAGTAATATTAATATAACTTACAAAAGTATGTTTGTTTGAAATTACTTTAGTATTACCTAAGAGAATTGGTAAAATTGGATTAGTTAATTGTTGGATAGAGGCAATAACAAAATTAATATAAATAAGGAGTAATGAGAAACGATATAGAATCTTCATTCTGAAACAAGGTAAATAAATATATTAATATTTTTTGCGCCTTCTTATATTATGCTTAGAAAGTAGTAGTAGAGTGTTTGTGTGCGCAGCAGACCAATCCAAATCCAAAATCCAAATCCCCCCACTCTTCACCCCACCAAAATCCCCCCACTCTTCACCCCACCAAAATCCCCTCACTCTTCACCCCACCAAAATCCCCCCACTCTTCACCCCACCAAAATCCCCCCACTCTTCACACCACTCCTCTCCCCTCTCCGCTCCCCTCTCCTCTCCCCGCTCCAAAAACAAAAAAACAAAAACAAAAACAAAAAACAGACGACAAAAAACACTCTTCACACAACACCTACAAAACGTCGACACAACACCTACAAAACGTCGACACAACGTCTACACGTACATAGAAAACAATTTAATAATAACAACTCCACCTTCAAATCTATCTAAGAGTGCTAAAAAGTAGTGGTGTAGCTGAAATTTGTAATCTAAATAGAATAGCTTATAAGAAATGGTTAGTATACTGTTGACCGACAGGCAATTAACATGTCGGAAATATTAAAAATTATTCTTGACAACATTGAAGAAGTATTCAGTCGGAACCAGTATTATGGGTCCTGTTTACCTGCAACTTTAATGGTTTGGGAACTTGCTAAAAAATATAATGTACATGTAGAACCAAAATGTGGAAAGATTTTCTATGATGAAATAGGAGGCAACATTCATTTTTGGAACGTGTTTAAAGGAGAAATTTACGATCCCTCCGTCAAAGTTATAAAACATATGATACCAACCGTGGACCTTACGAAGTTTGTGTACAAAGAAGATCCTAGTATAAGCACAGATATGGAGACAGCAGTAATGTTGGATATTTTTAATCAGTTCCAGAGAACAAACAAAACACACCTTTACTTTTCCAACGCTCCAGATAAACTTAAAACTCTTAGAAAAATTATCCATACAAATGTATCTAGATGTATTAAATAAAAAGTTTGTATTCTTTGTATTTATGTGTTATTTTATTAACCTCTTTGTGAAGAACCAGATAACCAATAAGCAAAGCTGCTAGATCACGAGTGTTACTTGTTTATTAACCATAGAACCACAACGTGGTAAACACATACATGTGAACACCCATTATAAGCGTGCCATGGATTGTTGTAAAGATGAAATTAAATGTAAAGTGTGTGAGCAAGTTCTACATATGATTATTTTATCAGACGTCTGTGTAATGTGTAACAAACCGGATGTGCAGAAAATCACAAACCATAAAATTGAAAAACAACTTTAGAACAATTCTTATAATTGTATAATAGTTTTACATTGCTGGAGCACACACTTCGATGCTGCGATATAAAAGGAGGGAATAAAGCTTGTGATTTTAGAGAAACACTATGAAGAAGGTTACATTTAACGAAAATATGAATAAAATCCATGTATTGTTTGCATGGAAGTTTGCTTACAAAGCAGCACGCCAGAATGATTATGAGCAGTATGTGTTGGATAGATACCGCTTTCAAAATAGACTTCAATATGCTGAGAACCTACTAAAGGATGTTTTGGATGAAAATTATAGGAAGAAAATATACAATGAACGTTTTAAATAATTTTTGTTGTATTACAACCAATTCAAGCTCATATCCTCCCACCTCGACCATGTGGGCTTGACTTGAGTGGGGGAATATCTATAAATTTATACGCACACGGTTTCGGAAACATTATTTGCTAGAAATATGATTCAAAAACGAAAGCTGGTTGGTTGCAGAAAATCGGTGAAAAAACTTAAACAAGAAGACTGAAGCAGATGCCCTGTTTGTTTGTATTCCATGAGAAGAGAAGAAATTTGCACACCCAATTCATGCACATACAAATTTTGTATAAAGTGTTTAACAGAGTGGACGAAAACAAACGCACATTGTCCTCTTTGCAGAAGATTCTATTTCTCAATTGTTTTAAAAGAGACTAAGGAAAAGATTCTTGTGAAAAAAAAATGACAGTGCTGATCAAGCTCTAGTGATATTGTTGTACATAAGTGACATGATGAGAAGTAAATAAAACCTTGTTGTTAAATATAAAGTTTTTTTATTTTATTATATTACATCTTTTTTTAATATCCAAGAATTGTGTGATTTATCTATTCCCAACCATTTAACATAAACTTTGTTTCCTTTTCTTCTTAGCACCTTTTCCACGAGATACACGTTTGAATGTTTGACTTTCTGCAACTCCGGTTCATAAAAACTACCTAAAATTATTTCATTTTTATCATCTGTCAGCAAATATGTTCTTGGGTTGGTTAATTTAATTTCTTTAATTTGAAAAATTTCATTTGACCAGTTTGGTGTATATCCCTTTTGAAAAGCCTCCCTGTATTTACTAACCCTAACATAGTCCCCTTGTTTAAATTTTGATTTTCTGGGGTCAATTGTTTTTATATTATTATAAGTTGATTTTAGAACATCTTTTTCATTTTCTTCATTTATATCAATAGGTTTTAATCCTGTTGTTCTATGTTTAGTTGTATTATACTTAAAAACAATATTATTTAGTATATCCAACCATTTATAATTGCCTTGCAAGCTAAATTGTTTCCACATGAGAGCTTTTAAAGTTCTGTTGACCCTTTCAACAATACTTGCTTTGACTGTGGAAAATGTACTGTAGTGATTAATGTTATATTTTTCCATTAATTTATTAAAGTATTTGTTGAAAAATTCTCTTCCTTGATCTATATGTATGTTAGTTGGTTATTTAGTTTTGCATAAGGTATCATTTCCACCAAATCTGCTTGCCATAAATCGTTTAAAGTTTTAATAATAACCCGTCGTCGTCTAAAATTTTTTCTAGCAGGTTTATGTAACTCGTTGACTAGATCTTCCTTGATGTTGGTTTGTTTACTCATGACTTCTAAATGTTTAGTTTGTTACTTCTACAGGACATTTTATTAGCAATTCACCATAAAAATCTTCTAAATGGCTATTTTCAGGACGATGAAAAGAAAGAACATCCCCTTTCTTTAACCGAATACCTACAGGGTCAGTGATCTTTTTTCCATTAATTTTTAAAAAAACATATTTTTTTGGATACTCTGCCCCAATTATTGTAGCAGATTCCATAGGAAAAACATATGTAATTCGTTTGTCTTGTAAAAGTTGGTAAACCCTATCGGATAGAGAGTAGATTCCCATAAAAGGTAATACCAAATTATACCAAAGTTTAACTGCACTAAGATCAACAAGTTTTATAATGTTATGTTCTTCAGATGAAAATTTATTATCCTTGCCAAAGATGTGGGAACCAAACTTGTCAATAGACATGGTTGTTGTCAGCGGTAGAATAAGGAATAAACATGTGTGAATTAGTATTTATTCAATTATTTTTGCTTCTCTTAGTTCTTCTAAAATCGATATTATTTCATTTTGATGACCAGTATGTCCAGCCATTTGTGATGCTGTCAATAATTTTAATCTATCAATTATCTCATTTATATCGTCACAATATACATAATCTAATTTCTTTTTTGATAAATTTAACATAGCTCCCCCCTTTCCACTTTTTGTAGACAGATTTCTTGTAGAACGCGGTCTTTGTGGAGGTAACAAACGTGAAGTACTTGGTAGTATTTCACGATAACCTGTCTCTGTTGTGCTTCCGCGCTTTAATATACCTTTTTGTAATAAGTAAGGTTTAACTATTGTCAAGTATTTAATGCCGGTCGAACCTTGAATTTGACTATTAGGATCAAAATTTCGTCTATATGCATTTGTCCTATTCAAAACATCCATATAATTTTCCATATCATTTGATGTATAACCAACAGGTTCTTTTTTAAAAAGAAGCTCATACAATCCAGGTGTTCCCTCACACCTAACTCCTTCAACTTTAAAATCTTTTCCTATGAAATCCACCACAGAATTAGCAATCTTATATTTGTCTGCATCAACATCATGTCTAAAACCATATTTGTTATCAAATTTGCCTTCCGTGTCTTTTATTAGCCCATCCACGAATGGTCTCAGAAGTGAATGATATGCTTCCAAATATTCTTCATAAGCAGGTGTTCTTGTTAATTCTTAAACATCTTGTGCCAACTCACCTATAGTTGGTTCAATTGTTGTTTCAGGGCTTGATTCTCCTGACTGTTGCAAATCTTCAAAAAATACTTCTTCATCTCCTAAAAGTGAGGGCATGTGTATTGGAAGATATTTACTATATGCATTTGATTTCCTTCGATTGACCTCTGGCGTAGGAAATTGAAATTTTGGGGTCGAAACTAATAATTGTGGTGAATATACTTCTTTTTTAATGAACGGTTCTGTTTTAATTGTCTGAGTTAACTCATGCAGAGGTTGAGTTATTGGTTTAAATTCTTTTTCCATACGAATTTCTTTATCAGATAAATCTGATTTTAAAGCTTTATACTTTTGTCTAACGGCTTGTCTAGATTTTACCAACTCTTTCGCTGTTTTTTCGTCCATCTTTACAAAAGGTAGGTTGTATACTAGGAAAATTATCGTTTTGTCAGAGAGTTATATAGTGGAAATAAAATTATCAAATCCTTTTCTATAGCGCCCATCATTAAATTGACAGTCTTTTTCAATAACGACAAAGTCATATTTATGTTTCCAACACATTGAACACAAGTTTTTAAACTCTTGAAAGCTCATGTCACCATTTACATGATCATCATATATAAGTCTCAAGTTTGTAGCATCCTGTTGAAAAATTACTAAGAGGTTGGCATTATCACGTATAAGTTGTTTAGGGATTGATGAATATGTTTGACACAAATAAAAACAATCTGTATTTTTATGACGTCCAAAACAAAAATAATCCCTCATAAGACTTTGATCAGTGCATACTATATCATCAAATACAATCAATGAATTCGGTTTTATTTCAGTGGGTGAAACAATATCCTCAGCGTTCGATGATTCAAAATAACCAATAAACTTTAGTGGAGCAAAAAGCCTTTTTAGATATTCATATTTTGATTGATATAAGGATTTTGAGTACACATATATGTTTTCAAATCTTAATCCATTAGCGTGTGTTATAAGAGAAATCATAACATTTGTCTTCCCACAACCCGATGGTCCTACTATTAAACATCTTTTACAGTTTCCACCAAATAATTGTCCATTTTTTCGATAATTATCATGACATAAATCAAAATTTTTTATCGGTAAAGAAAAATCTTGTTTTTTGATCTTCATTGTTTGAACATCGCTATTTAAGTAAGGTTATTTGCGTTTTCAAATCATTTATATATAATGATTAGACATAATAATGTCATTCACTGCGTGGAAGGACAGAGAAAAGGTAGTGGTTTATTAAATACTCTTATTAATAAATTACCAGTAGAGCTCCATATTCCTTCTTATAACTTTTGCGGACCTGGTACAAAGTTAAACAAAAGGCTTGCTCGAGGTGATAAGGGAATTAATTTATTAGACGAAGCTTGCAAAGAGCACGATATAGCATATTCGGAATATTCCGATTTAAAAAACAGAAACGAGGCAGATAAAGTATTAGCTAAAAAGGCATTTAATAGATTCAAAGCTTCAGATTCAAATCTAGGCGAAAAACTGTCATCCTTGGCTGTGGTCCGAATCATGAAAGCAAAAACAAAACTCGGTATGGGAATAAGAAAAAGAAAACAAAAACGCAAGAAAGGAGGTCAAATATCCTTTAACGAAGTCGTAAGAAAAGCACGTAAAGAGCTAGCTGGGAAAAAATTTGGTAATATAAGAAACGCTGCCGGCACTGCTTTATCATCGATTAAAAAATTAAAAATAAAAGAACCTAAACAAAGAATTATTCCAATTCCAAAAACTGGTGGAATTTTACCTTTAATACCTATTTTTGCTGGTTTATCTGCTCTAGGAGCCCTAAGCGGGGGCGCTGCTGGCATTGCCCAGGCAGTAAATTCTGCCAAAAATGCACAAAAGAAGTTAGAAGAGCAAACAAGACACAACAAAGAAATGGAAAAAATATCAATTGGAAAAGGTCTTTATTTAAAACCATATAAGAAAGGGTGTGGTCTATATTTAAAACCATATTCAAAAAACTGTTAAATTTGCTACCTCGCCGACCTTTGACAAATATAGATTTATTAAAGTATGCGAAAATATTAAAGTTGCTACATTTTAGAGGTGTTTTTATGAGAAACAAGTTACCCAAAAAAATAAAAAAATATGAGACAGGTATTATAAATTTAGATGACGATATGGGGGAAGGCACTCACTGGACAGCATATGTTAAAAATAATAATAACATAATTTACTTTGATAGTTTTGGAAATCTACGACCACCAAATGAAGTTATAA
The DNA here is from genome assembly GCA_963971165.1 of Philopedon plagiatum. NCBI lineage: Eukaryota > Metazoa > Arthropoda > Insecta > Coleoptera > Curculionidae > Philopedon > Philopedon plagiatum. The sequence continues at coordinate 41,003,371 of OZ020194.1, forward strand.
CTTATTTCTATAGCGATGGTAGCAACAACAATATTAAATATAACTATGATAAATATCAATCTTTTAATACCTCAACTTGTGGACAGTTATCCTTACAGTTTATTTATAATAATACGTAATTGTGTTTCCATTTTATTCTTATTACGACCATCATGTCGTTTACTATAGCTCTTTCCGCAAATTCAGCTATACTTCAAGCAGACTTTCATCCACCCATTTACTTAGATCCTAACACTTCCTACGTTGTCGGACTTACCAACTTTGAAACTTTTAATGCAATACCAAATATTGATAAAAGTAATAATAAAGTATATTTTGGAAAAAATAATGAATTTTTAACAATTCCTACGGGAAGTTATGAAATGGACGATATTAATAAATATTTACAGAGTGAATTCCAAAAAAGAAATATTTCGTTTCACCTCTATGCAAATAACAACACATTAAAATCAACAATAAAGTCTACTACAGATATTATTTTTAAAGATGGTACAATAGGAAAACTTTTGGGTTTTAATAATGGGATTGTATCTGGTGATGGAGTTCCAAGAACATCGCAAAATCCAGCAGAGATTATAAAAGTTAATTCTTTATGCATAGACTGCAGTATCGCAGAAGGTTCCTATCTGAACGGAAAACCAGTACACATTATTCATCAGTTTTTCCCTAATGTTAGCCCTGGATTTAAAATAATAGAAAGTCCTCAAAATATTATTTATTTTCCTGTTACAGTAAAAGTAATAGATAAAATAACAATAAAGGTAATAGACCAAGATTTAAATATTGTTGATTTTCGAAACGAAACTGTAACAATAAGGTTGCATATAAAAGAAGTATAATGGTTATCCTTTATAATAGAAAAACCTCCAATTTACCCACAAAAATTAATAAAAACTATAAGAAGACTAAACACCGTAAACCAAAGATTAGTAGAAAGAGAAACACACAAGGGATAACACCTGAAAATATAAGCTTTTTGAAATCTCTAGGTTTAAAGTTTTAGTATAATGGATATCCTTAACGTAGCAGAAGGTCTTTTCATAGATAATTCAATTGTGCATTCCGAAGTTTATGGTTATGAACCATACCTACCTACAAAATTGGGAAATAATGATGAAATTATAATACCTGTTCATGAAGTAGACAAGTATACTCTTCCTTCCGAAAGCTTTCTTTACATAGAGGGTAAACTAACAAAAGACAATAATACCATCCCAAATACATTAAAATTGATAAACAATGGGATTGCATTCCTTTTTAAAGAAATGCGTTATCAACTAAACGGCGTTACAATAGATTCAGTTAGAGATGTTGGGTTAACTTCAACAATAAAGGGATACTGCATACAATTAATACTGCAGATGAAAATCCAAAAATTGAGCTTACTAAGCTAACTTGGAATATACCTCACATTTCAGTAGCTATTCCTCAAGAATTAGCATTATCTAAAATAATTAATAAGAATACTGATATAATAATTGCTTTCCGGAGTTGGGAACTGATTGAATACCCAGAATTATTAAAAACTAATCGTCATAACTGGCCTGTCAAAACATCTACGAAAGTTAATACCCCACGTCATGTAGCAATTGCTTTTCAAAAAGACTTAAGGGATAAATCAACAACTGATATGTCTCTATTTTCCAACGTTAAATTACGAAACATCAAAGTATTTTTAAACTCTGAGAGATATCCCTACAACGATCTATATTTAGACTTTGCTAAAAATAAATTTGCATCATTATATGAAATGTTTTCACAATTTCAAAAATCTTACTATGGAATAACACCTGAACCCATTTTTTCTCCAAAGGAATTTAATACTTATGCTCCTATCGTATATATCGAATGTTCACATCAGAAAGAAACAATTGAATCCGGACCTATTGTTATGAGAGTTGAGTTTGAATTACATGATGATCTTAAAGACAAAATATCTGCCTATTGTCTTATTATGCATAACAAAGTATTTAGCTACAATCCATTAACCAAAAATGTTAGACAACTTTAAAGCACTAACTATATAAAATCAATGCTCTACTATTCTTTCCTACCATTATGGGTGAAGATCTAGAACTTCGAGTATCCTACTTTTTAGAAGAGCTGAAAAAAATAAAACAACAACTACAAGAATATTCTGACAAGAAATCTATGATTAAACAATTCTCACTTTTGAAATTATGAGGTTATTAATTGTCGATGTACAAAGATTTAACATAGAAAATAAGAAGTTTATTCCCAAAGAGTTGGCTGCCTATGATGGACACAAAATATGTCACTATATCTTTAAATCACCATTTGATATAAAATACCTACCACCTGACTTACATAAACAAGCTGTATGGTTAATGAAAAATCATCACTGCATTCCTTGGAATGAAGGATATACACCAATTCACAAATTTTCTGAAATAATCAAGAATCTAACAGAAAAGGCGGAGCAAGTTTATGTGAAAGGGAGAGAGAAATCCGAATACATTCGAAAATATTCATTTAAACCAGTCATGGAACTTGATGAAAATCCATCGTTACAAGAAGGAGAAGCTCATTGTTTTTATCATTCTAAATCACCATGTATATGCGCACTTACTAATGTATACAATTTATATAATAATTATTTAATGATTGAATAAAACAAATAAATATATTAAAGTTTTTTATTTGTTACAAATTAGGTTCAATTCTTGAATAATTTCAGGTGACAAAAACTTCTTTACTTCATCCAAATGCTCCTCAAATCCCATTTCTTTCATCGTGTACACAAAAGACTTTAAATCAGAAGTATGTAAATATATGTTACAGGCTTCTGCTGCCTTTTCATATTTTCTAGCCATTTCTATACATTCTTCATACGTATAAATTCTTTCGAATCCATACTCGGCTTCATGGGCAGCATCAAATTCTAAATTACTGAAGTGTTGTGATAGATTCTCTATAGCACTTGTTAGGTTATATGCTACTCGTTGAGATGTATATGCTAACCACATCTTGTTGGAGAATGTACAGACTTAAAGTAAGTTCAGAGCTTTAAATATTAATTTAGGAGGTGGGAGGAATAAAAAGAAATATATATTTTAAAATTTTATTTTTCAATACAACTCTTTACAAATTCATTACATGCGAATGATTCTACATCCTCCACAACACAATCAGAGTAAAAGTTTAATAATTCTAAAACACAACAAACATTTAAACTATTTTCCATAGGTGTAATAACATCATATACATTTTTTAACAAATCGCCATTTTTCATAGAGATTCCACTAACCAAAATATTGTAATATTTGGAAAGTTCCTGGTTTTTTAAGATATCAAAACGATATTTGATTAAATTTGCCAAGTTCACTAATTCATTTATGGTATCACCAGCTAGGAATACTTCATTACCACCATCTTGTGTAATCTTGATAATTCTTGCATCCCCAATAAACACAAAGTGAATCTCATAACCATTTCCCTTCATGGGTTGCCACCCGGTGTTGTTGGAATAAATAAAGCTCATCATAATTCTTTGATTATTTAGGAAAGAGATCCATTGATCTTCATTAAAAGTCACATTTTGATTATATTTGTATCCACAGAGTTTAACAACAGGAATATATTTTCTCTTTAAGGAAAATCCAATGCTGACCCATTTGGATTTGGATTTGTTAATGTAGTAAATTGTTTCATTGACGAGAGCTGCATTGCGCTTCTTACTAAACTCTTCTTGGTTTCCTGTTGGTTGATACATTTTCAGATGCTTGCTTGAAATAATGGTTGTAGAACTGTGGGTGAGTGTTTAAATAAGCAAGCGTGGTAGTGGGGATAGCAAGAGTGGTGGGGGATAGTAAGAGTGGTGGGGGGATTTAAACACTAATCTTATAGATTTAAACATCATTTAGCGACTAACCATGAATGAGTGTAAGACAGAACTTTTTATCGACATTCAAGGATATAACAGTTCCTTTGGATACATTCCAAAAGAATTAGCGATTTATGATGGGATTCGTTGCTCAAATTATCTGTTTAAATCACCATTTCAAAAAAATATGTTATCTGCTCTCGATCTCAAAATGGTTAAATGGGCCGAAGAGTATCATGGATTGGAATGGAATTTTGGAAATATAGAACTTAATGAAATTGATGATATTTTAAAGCATGTGTTAGAAGTTTACCAATCACCCAAAATTTACATGAAAGGGAATGAAAAAATAAACTTCTTAAAAAAGTTTTTGGATGAAGATTTCATATACGCTATTCCCATTGGACAAGAACCAAAATTAAGTAAATTTAAGAAAATTCCAGAATGTTATTTTCACAAAAATGTTAATCCATGGCATTGTGCATTAGCAAACGTAAAATTGTTATATAATTATAGACATTGTTATCAATAAAAGCCTTTATTATTATATATATGTTTTGTTATTGAATTTTATTTATAATACAAATATACTTTGAATAATATATATCCTATTGAACATATAAACACTACTAACAATATACTTAATAATACTACACACACATTTGAATTACATTCTTCTATACAAGATTTTCTATACAACTGATTCCATTCCTGTGTCACTATTGAAGTTTTATTGAAATAATATAATCTTAACTTATACTGTACAACGGTAGATTCATTTATTATATTATCATCTATTTTGTGGGTAAATAAACCATTATTTATATTCATTCTTTTCCATGTTGAAGGCCCACTATCATTATTTACATTATTCACAGATAGACAAATAAATGCTTCTCGAACATTAGGATCAACTTGTATGAACAAAGTATTGTTAACGAATGCTGATAGAAATATAATTCCTACTGGTAGCAGAGCCATTTTCAAACTAAAATATTTTTCCAGGGTTCTTATGTTTTATATTCGTCATGAACTAAATCTTTTAGAATATCAATTACATTATTAACATGGTCATCATCAGTCTTGGATTTCTCTTCCAAAATACTTATATGTTTGTGTCCCCAAGCTAAAGTTCTAAAAGAATCTGGAATTATATAGCGTTTATCATCTTTTGGAGACAAAGCAACCTTATTTTTCAATTGTGTGAACATATCATGTAAAATTGAATGAAATACATTCATTTTTCTAAATTTGATCTCAGAATTTTCAACTACGTCTTTATAATCTTGTTTAGTAATGGAATTTTCTATAACATATTTTTTAACTCCTTTCGCCTTTTTTTCAGATTTATCTTCTAAATTTACACAGTAAGCTTTAGCTCCCGTCCCATAAAAACTTGAAATTGGTTTGCCCGCAAATTCATCTTTCATTCGCCCTAATACTGATTTGTTTATAGTTAAATTATGTATATTGTTTTCATTGTAATTAGAAGTGTCAAACTTCTCTAAATTTTCCTGCATATCTTGATAAAAGTTTTCTGTTCTTACGTTTAAAATTAAACTATCTGTATCCAACAAAATTGCTTCGTCTCCATACTTGCTCTTAATATAGTCATAATAAAAATCATATAAAACGGTTTTTGATAATTCCAAGACTGTGAAGCCAACATAAACAGGTTTATTGTAAGTCACTTTTACTCTTTCCATTTGTATCGCAACCAAGTTTTCATTAAAGACCAAGCGATTTTTAAAATTTGGTTTAGCAATCAATGTCTGCGCTCCTTGTTTTTTACCAATATTCTCCCAGTGTGTGATTAATCTAATGTCAACTCGCTTGTCAATGTTTTCTAAAGATTTACCGTAAATGGCATTATTAAATAATTTATAAGTATCCTTTTCCAACTTATTTTTAGATTTGTTCCTCATTTCGGTATTTAAATCGATGTAAGGTTTAAGAAATGCAGCTTGTTTAAATTTAATAACTCTATGAATTTTAGTTAATTTTAATCCATTTTGAAGCACCTGTTTCAGATTTCGGTAATGAATAACATATTTTTCTTTATGGTTTAAATTACATATTAATTTCTTTTGTTTTGAACCTGGTGCACAAATATTTTCAGCCAAAAAAGGTAATTCGTTGTGTTTTACATGTAAATTTTGAGGATACTTTAAATCTACTTCCAAAACGAACCCGAATTCAGCATCATCAGATATAGACATCACATCAAGGGCTTCAATTTCTTCATCGTTCAACCAAGAAAAATCACTTACGGGGAGACATTGACTCATACTATGTCCATACAAGTTAGTGGCATCCAAATACATTATAAATGAATTTGGTTTATTATTATCATAATTTTCAAAATATGGATTATTAGCTTTAGCTTTTCGAACGCTGCAATGACAGACACCACCTCTTATACTATTTTTAAAAAAATGTATCATATCTATATCCGTTAATAATTCTAATTTAACATCAGTCATTTTTAACATTGAATCCCATCTTAAACCTGGTAATGTGTAATACTGTGCAGGATCTAGCTTAAAGTTATTTAAAGATATATTTCGAAAAGCTTCAAAAAAATCTGTTAATATGAGAACATCTGACAATAAATAAATTTTGCTATAATCCATAAGATTTTGACAATTAAATAAATTCCAAATAGTAATTGCTCTATTGTAATCCGATGGACACATAGGTTCATCTTTAAGTTTATCATAAAAATGTTCAATAGCTGGGAGTTGATTTTCATGTAATTTTTCGAAAGAATCAACATAGGAATAGGGATAAACACCTTTTTTTCGAATTTCATTGAACTGGTTAGGATCTTCAAAATATTTTTTAATCTCAATGCACTGATTTGGTTCCAAGCTTTCACCAAGCTTTTCCAAAGAGGAACCAACGAAACGGAATGAATCTAAAAATCTCATTTTAATAAACAGATTTTTTTCTTTATTATTCTTGTCTTTTACTTTGTCAACTAATATGGATTTTGAAAATGAAATATATTTTTCTTTGGTTTGTGCAAGTACATCAATATTATCTTCTTCACAGCATAATTGTTTAACAAATAAATGACTATCATAACCAGTTAAATTATGAAAAAAGATAGGTATAAAATATGGAATTTCAAAATTTAGATTGCAGATACTGTGAGCTGCATTTCGAAATTTACCAGTTAAATGATCGTGATCCCTTACTTTTTCATTTTCTTCAAGTTTTGTATTACATATATGACAAATTGTGCCATTTTTATAAGCCAGCTCTTCCTCATCTGATAAAGGAAGCATTTTCACTACCGGTTTAAGACGTTCATTATAAATTCTATGTACATGACCTTCAATTCGTTTACAAAATTCATCAGCTGCATCCAAACCAAAATATGAATCTAATACCGACAAAGAATCATCATATGAACATTTAATGAAATAACAAAAAGCATACGGTTCATGTTTAAATGTATTTAAAGTATAAGAATTCTGTTCGTTTCCTGGTTCTTGATGCTGCAAAGGTTTTAAAAAGCATTCAAAGTCTGCGTATATAACAAATGGAACTTTTAGTTGTTTTTGAAAATTTTCAAACTGTAAAATATTCTCTGGTATATGCTGACCGTACTTATTTATTTTAATGTCATTGGTAGGAACTTTTGTAAACAAATGATTACAATCATGTGATTCATGTTGTTTTAATTTTTCCATCGAAGTAAAATACACTAAACAACCATCACAGAAATATTTTTTTAAATGATTTTTATTTACTTGTGCTGATACTAATCTAGACACGTCCTTGATCCAACAATAATGATTGTTTTCACCTTCACTTATCAACAACAAATTTATGTGCGCTGGAAGTTTTTTACTGGTGTAATGAAGAGGACCAACCACTTCGTACTTGAATTTATTATCTTCATAAACACTCTCTAAACCGTAAACATTTATAGATATTTGATTAAGCGTTTCAAATTTATTTATATCTTTCAACTTCACAGGAAACTCTATTCCTTCAAAATTTAAATACTCAAAAAAATTAGGGTATGAACTTATTCTATCAACATGATTTTCAGCAGGAAACAGTGCACTTATCACACTCCATGCAAAACAATATGAATCATTATTTTTGATATTAATTACACCTTGTTTATTTGAAATTTGTTTTGGTAATGGTACATACGATGAAGCTCTAATCGGATTAAATTTATTTATATTAAGCTCCAAATGTAATATTTTTTCCAACGCCCAACCTGAACCGTTTTCTGCGAATATTGACACCTTTTCTTTAATTTCAGACAAAAACTTCTTGTAAATATCAGATAAATCTGTTGTTGAAGTTATCATCTTATTTTTCGTATTAAACGATTTAGTTTCGATTGTCTCTTTTGTTTGTAAAATATATTGTCCAAATAGTTCTACATTAATCTTAACACTTCCATGCTTAATTAACTGTTCTGAAAGTAAACTTACAAATTTTTGTTGTACTTCATCAAAAAATTCTTCAATGTCGACGTATTTTTTCGATGGCAGCAACATGTAAGACACAATCCTGTTTTTAAACGCGGAAGTTAAAATTTTCACTTCATCATCACTTTTAAGTGCACTTTTATGTAGGTTTGACCGTAAATGCGCAGCAAGTTTATTTTTCACATACCAAGTATCACAATCTTTACATCGCGATAAAGTTTAGGTATTGGAGGTCTGTCTTCTTTAATATCTTCTATTTTAGCTTTTTTCATGGACACATCACATACCTGGGTATTAGCCTTCCTCTTTTCTCGCGAACAAGATGGTCTCATGACACACGATTCTCTTTTATGTCTATGCACGTTCGATTGATGAGTAAAACTCTTGTTGCATTCACTGCACTGATACATCTTGAGAACTGAACAAAAAAGCAAAAAAGACTGATACTTATTCAACAAGTCTTGGGATATTTTATCTGGTTTCACAACACTTTGCACAATACTACTACCTATACTACTACTATACCCAATCAAACTAAACAATTAATATAATATCAACGCTAACTAACCGCTGAGGATATATAGCTAACAAGGAGAAAGCACAACTGTCGAGCTCAAGGTGCGACTGCAGAACGAGAAGCGAAAAGAGAATATAAAGAGAATCCGTCTGGGCGGGGCATGCCCATGCGCATCTCTATTGCGCAGATGTAAAAAAACGAAAAATATAAAAAACGTTTTTTTTTTGAGCCGCCATTTTTTTTTATCCGCCATTTTTTTTTTTGGGGCCGCCTTTTTTTTTTTTTTTTGAGACGCCATTTTTTTTATATGCGCAGTAGGCCAAAATGCGTACAACGCGCACACCGAGCGTGCTAGACATGCGCACGGAGTGTTAGGAGATGTACTTTGGTGTATACATTCCAACCCACCCACTTTTAAGAATATAACTCCAATAGTGAAGCTACAAATAAAAAATATTTGTTGTTTGAGCGGTTCCTTTCTACCGCTCTACATATGGGGTCTGTATTGACCTGTGTATTGTTGTCATTCAAGTACAACACTTGCGTTTTAAACGCACTTACCCTTTTAAGTAACGCGCTGTAATACGATGAAATGAGTGAAGCTTTGCGTAATGATGTTTAACGATTTTGAGTGGGGGATTTAGTGGGTGAAGAGTGGTGGGATTTGGATTAATGAATAATACTTCTAATTATTTGTTTGACATTTATAAAAAATACATTTATTAAAATACAGGTTTATTTTTGAACAAAAAATAACAATATGTTTCTCTACATTAGTCTACTTTATGTTTCTATAGCACATGAAACATGATTTCTGAGATACAGGAGGACCATCAAAATGTGTGCTCCAGTCAGGACGATTGTAATGTATAAACCAAAATCCCCCCACTCTTCACCCCACCAAATTAACTAAAATTCATAGAGTTATTAAATTTAAACAAGCTGCATTTCTAAAACAGTACATCGATTTAAATACCGAAATGAGGAACAAATCTAAAAATAAGTTGGAAAAGGATACTTATAAATTATTTAATAATGCCATTTACGGTAAATCTTTAGAAAACATTGACAAGCGAGTTGACATTAGATTAATCACACACTGGGAGAATATTGGTAAAAAAACAAGGAGCGCAAACATTGATTGCTAAACCAAATTTTAAAAATCGGTTAGTCTTTAATGAAAACTTGGTTGCGATACAAATGGAAAGAGTAAAAGTGACTTACAATAAACCTGTTTATATTGGCTTCACAGTCTTGGAATTATCAAAAACCGTTTTATATGATTTTTATTATGACTATATTAAGAGCAAGTATGGAGACGAAGCAATTTTGTTATACACGGATACAAATTTTTTAGCAAGTTCCCAAACCATTAAAGTTGCAGGTAAACAGGACCCATAATACTGGTTCCGACTGAATACTTCTTCAATGTTGTCAAGAATAATTTTTAATATTTCCGACATGTTAATTGCCTGTCGGTCAACAGTATACTAACCATTTCTTATAAGCTATTCTATTTAGATTACAAATTTCAGCTACACCACTACTTTTTTAGCACTCTTAGATAGATTTGGAGGTGGATTTATTATTAAATTGTTTTCTATGTAGTCTTGTGGATTATAGCTTTCGCAATGTTCTGCGTCCCATGAATAATCAATAGGGACTGCTACAGACATGATCTGAATTGTGTTAAATTCTGTAAATATTGAGTAGGATTTGGTAGGGAGAGGAGAGGGGAGAGGATAGGGGAGCGGAGAGGAGAGGGGAGCGGAGAGGAGAGGGGAGAGGAGAGGGGAGCGGAGAGGAGAGGGGAGAGGAGAGGTTAGCGGAGAGGGGAGAGGAGTGGTGTGAAGAGTGGGGGGATTTTGGTGGGGTGAAGAGTGGGGGGGTTTTGGTGGGGTGAAGAGTGGGGGGATTTGGATTTTGGATTTGGATTGGTCTGGTGCGCACACAAACACTCTACTTACTTAGATGTTGAGGTTTTTATTTTATTTTTTGTTTGTGATACAGGATCGACTTTAACATATTTCATTGCTAATTTATCACGAGTTTGTTGTTTGTGATAAACTTTATCATCAGGTTTAAGAGTTATAGGGGTTTCTCTTTTATCATTTGTCTTATTAAGTCTATCGTCTTTTTCAGTATTAAATTTTTCTTTAAGTTTTTCGTATGTTTCTTTTAATTTTCTTTTATGATCTGTGACATACTTTGAGACTATATCCCTTTCTTGGATATCAAAAGGATCTTTGGCATTAAAGTGTCCTGTTACAATTTCAAATGGTGTAAAATTAGTTGACGAATGAATTGAGTTATTATAATGTTATAGCATATCTTACTAAATTATTTAATGACTCTTTATCATTTTGTTGAACTTTTGTTCTTATTTGTTCCAAAAGTGTGAAATGAAATCTTTCCACATAACTATTGGAGTTAGGGTTTTTAGGAGTAGTAAAATGAACTTGGACTTTATGTAATTTACAAAAGTCTAAAAATGAATTGTTATTAAATTCTATTCCATTGTCACAAACAATGACTTGTGGAATACCGTAGTGGGAAATAAAGACCAATAATCCGTCTAGGATATTGACTGAATTAATTCCAGGTATGCTATATGCTTGTGCAAATTTTGAAAACGTATCAACTATTGTCAAATATTTTTCTTTAGAAATTGATAATGTATCCATATGTATTCTTTCAAATGGTTTAGTACCTAATGGTAATTTTTGAAACTCAAAAGTGTTAGGTTGCCTTTCGTATTTTGCCTTTTGACGAATATTACAATTGTTTATGTAATTAGTTACTTCTTTATCTAAATTTGGCCAGTAATAATGTCTCTTTAAAGAATCAATAGTGGTAGTAATACCTCTGTGTCCAGTTTTATACACATGATGGTAATTCATTTTTTCTTTTTGTTCGTTGTCTTTAATTATATCGGTAAGTTTGTCTGAGCAAATTAATAGCTTAGAATGAATTCTTACTAACTTGTCTTGCAAGTATTTTATAAAAAATCTTTCATGTTCCTTATCAGGAAAATAAAGATGATAAGTAGTATTATTATTAAGGTTTGCAATAAATTCTTCTAAGTCATCTTCGTGTCGTCTTCTTAAGTTTATAAAGAATCTTTGATTCTCTAATACAAAGTGGTACTAGCGAAGACTCAGATATTTTTATAATCATCTGATTCTTATAATAGTTAAGTGGTTTTTCTACATAGGGTAGAGATAAAATAGGCATTTCTTCTGCGGAATGCACAGTAGACACATGATTTTCATTTGTATCTAGAAATTGCTGTATTACGTCATCTGAATCTCCAATTTCATTAAAATAAGGACTGAATTTCTGTATTATCAGATGGATTTCTAGAAAGTGCATCAGCAACATTATTTTCTTTGCCCTTAATATAATCTATTTCGTAGTCAAATTCTGACAGAAGAAGTTTCCATCGGATAAGTTTTGAATTGGGTTCCTTAAGGTTATCTAGCCATTTCAAAGGTCGGTGATCGGTATTAATTTTAAAATGTCTTCCAAAAAGGTAAGGCCTAAAATATTTTACTGCCCATACTATAGCAAGTAACTCCTTTTCTGTAACGGAATAGTTAACTTCACTAGGATTTAGTGTTCTACTAGCATAACATACCGGTTTACCATTCTGACTTAAAACTGCACCTACTGCAAATTTACTTGCGTCAGTTGTTAAGAGAAATGTCTTTAAGAAATCTGGGTGAGCAAGGACTGGGTCATTGCATAGAATTGTTTTACATGTTTCAAAGGCCTTAATAAAGTCTTCTGTATGTTCTACTTTCTTTCCTTTCCTTAGACAAAGTGTTAAAGGTTTTGTTATTTTTGCTAAATTGTTTATAAATTTTCTATAAAATCCAATCATTCCTAAGAAACTTTTAATCTGCTTATGAGTTTTAGGTAACGGAAATTTAAGGATTGCGTCAATTTTCTTAGAATTGGGTTGAATACCTTCCGGTGTCACTATATGACCTAAAAATTCAGTTTCTCGCTTTAAAAATTCACTTTTGTCTAACTGAACTTTTAAATTATATTTTTCAAATGCTTTAAATATGTTCCTGATATTCTGGATATGTTCATCTAAAGTTGTTGAAAATATGATAACATCGTCCATATATACTAGACATATCTGATTAACGTATTCCTTTAATACTTCATTTATCATTCTCTGAAATGTTGCCGGAGCATTTTTCAGACCGAATGGCATTCTTAGGAATTCGAAATGACCATAGTCTGTAGAGAAAGCGGTTTTTTCAATGCTATCATTATGCATAGTAATGTGGTGAAATCCGCTAGCTAAGTCTAAAGTTGTAAAATATTGAGCTTTGCCCAATTTATCAAGTAGCTCATCAATGTTTGGTATGGGAAACCTATCTTGGACAGTTTTGTTATTTAGTTTTCTATAATCGACGACTATCCGCCATTTTTGCTTTCCGGACGCGTCAAGTTTTTTTTGGGACAATCCATATTGGACTGGACCAAGGACTAGTGCTGTTTTGAATAATTCCTTCTTCTAGCATTTTCTTTATTTGTTCTTGAACTGCACTTTTATGTACCTCTGGAAATCTATAAGATTTTGTATACACTGGTTCTTCATCAGTGGTTTTAATTATGTTGGGTTTGAGTGGTAGCTGAAAGTGGTTGATTTGGGTACTGAAAAACTGTATGAAATTCTCTACATAGTTTTATTACCCTAGATTTTTCTTCCGCGTTAAGATGGTCTAGTCGAAGTAGGTTTTTAATTTGATCAACATTAGAATAAGCGTAGTTGCTTTTAATTTCTCCTTTAAAGGTTTCGAAGTCATTTAAAGGGTATGCTTTTATAGGTTTTCTTAAGTTAGCATATGTATCGTCAATGCCCAAGTTATGAATTTCTACAATTCATTGGCCATTATTTACTTTTGTTACACATTCAGGTATATAACAGTGTGAATTAACTTTTATTTCGGGGATATAATAATCTCCGTCATTAGGGACATCTATAGGGATTACTGTCCTTAAAATTTTATTGTCGCCTAAAGATATATTATGACAATCATACTCAGATGGAGAACACTGATATACAGGTATATTAATATTTTCTTTCTTAAGATAGCCATCTTGAATATTCCAATTAAAACCTAAATTGCGAATATCTCGAAAACTAATTAAGCCATCGAAAAATCTATGAAAGTCAAAAAGTGTAAAAATAATTTTTTCTTTGGAATTAAATTCTTTAAAAGCAGGGATATGCGTTTCATACTTTGTGGTAAGTTGTCCACATGAAGTTTTAATTACATTTGGCTTTATAATAATATGTTCAGAAAAGTATTTTTCAGCTAAAACGGGATTTAGCAGTGACATATGACTTCCCGAATCTAAAAGAAATTTTAACGGTTTGTTGCCATATCCTAAAATTTTGATATATGGAAGTTTTCTGTTATCTATATAATTTAATTCTATGTTTGATTCATATTGTAGGCCATTAGTTGAAAATTTGGTTCATTAATCAGTTCAGTTATGTCATCTGGCATATTATTTTCTTCATTTATTTGTGGTTCTGGATTGTTCTCGTATTCTTGGATTTCCGATATTTGAATTTGTTCAGTTTCCTGCATGTCGTTGTTAGTATTGTCAAAATATTCATTGTCATTATCAGTATTGTCAATATTATACAATTCTTCAGATATAAAAGTTGGTCTAGATCGAGGCTGAAAATAATTTGGACTTCGATGGAATGAAGTACTTGGTTTTTGAACCGTTTGTTTAGTAACTACAGACATTGGAGTAGGTTTTGGTTGCACTGTTCCCTTAGGTTTCCAAACATTAGTTGGTTTACCAAAAACCTGTTGATTTGAAAAATATTTCGGGGGTGGTAATTGTTTTGAGGCAATATTAATAGGTTGACTCGGAAAATGTTTTTGCTGATTTGATGTAAAAGGTTGTTGTGTCAATGGAGCTTGAAAATTTGGCCTAGGGAAATTCTGTATAGAATAGTTAAAATAATTTGGTTTTGGAGTATTTTGTACAACTTGATTTAAAGTATGCGAAACATTTTTTCTACCATCTTGAATCATTGAAAGAAAATTTTCTTCTTCTAATAAGTATTGCATAGCCTCTTCTAAAGTTTGAGGATTTTTTAATCGAACTGCCAATTGAATTTGGGATGGAAGATATTTTTGAAAAGTTATTAGAACTAGTTTTTCGATATTATTTATTTGTGCCAATTTTTCAGGTTGATCCAAAGTAACATCATTATTTATAGAAGAAAAAATTAAACTTCTTAAATACTGACATCTTACACCAAAACTATAAGAGTTTTCTTTATTTTGAGGTTTTATTTGATGTAGTTCTTGTAATAAGCAAGAAAATGACCTCTGATCAGAAAATGAAATTTTTAAAATATGTTTTATTTGTTCCCAAGTAGTTAATTCGACACGACTTGATATAATAGCTAAAGCTTTGCCTTTTAGTTTACCAATAATTCCGCGAAAAATTAATTTAGTCAATGTTTGATTAGCTGCATACTGATTTACAGTTTCGTCGCAAGCTGCGATTAAGTTATTTGGTTCACATGGTTCACCACTATAATTTGGGATAATAATAATAATAATAATAATAATAATAATTTACTTCTGGCATTTTTGGTTCTAGTTGTTTAGAATCACTTAAAACAATTTGTTGTAATTCAGCCGCAAGACTATCTATATCAAAGTCTGACTCAGAATCAGAACTTGAAGAGTCTGGTTGTTTTTTAATTTCGTTTATCTTTTGCCTATATTCCCTATTTTTACGCAAAGAAACTTTAAACTTATTGATCATAGAACGAGAGAGAATAACTTATTCATTAGGAGAGAAAAAAAAGGAAGTTAAAAAAAATGGATTGAGAAAATGACTTACTTGACTTCTTCTTTTCGACTTGAACTGTTCCACAGGATATGCGTTCATCTGGATGATTGTGTGAATGGATGAGAAGATTTTCCACTGGATATACGTTCCTCTGGATGGTTGTGGATGGTTGCGGACCACTATTTGGATGAGCACTGAGCACTCCAACACTATGAATCCGTGAGTTTGACGATGATGAAGAGGGTGGAAAGTGACCAAGACCTCGCTTGTTACACTACTGTTCCCTCAACTGGATTTGATGCTTTGATTTTTGTGGATTTTGTGGTTGAGCCGTTGAAGATTTGAAAATCACCAGTCCGTTTAAGAGCTATCCGTATATACGTTACGGCACTACACTTGAACTTCTTGTACGGGCACTAATCCTTGACCAAACTGCGCCAGTTACGTTGTGTTTCCAGCAGGGTGGTTCGTAGAAACCCCTCCGTATGAACTTGCTAATACACTGCCAATGAAACTATACAGGTAACCTCAAACAGATATATTAGAACAAGTGATACAAATATACCGCCACTAACGTGCGTGAAGACGTCTAACAATATACTGTATGTCCTAACACAGGTTCTTACAGTATTTATATTATTTTATTAGATAAAATGTTAACTAAATGCTTCATAGCAAAAGATAACTTACGGTGAAATAGATAATGTTTTAACATTATTCATGTAAGAGATATAATAACTGATAAAATGTGAAATAATATATATGCAGAGAAATAATAAAAGGTAATGGTCGGTAAAACTCTTGTTATGCACTTATTACTTATTTAACATTTTACGCAGTGTAATAGATAAGAACCTAAATAAAGACTTTCTAGGCATTTACCAGTCTTTATCTTTATAACTACACTTCACCAGTGGCGTAACACGTAACTAACCTTGTAGATTAATTTGTTCATTAAGATTTAGGAACCAAATAGGTGTTTGGAATGTTTGAGTTTGCGTAATTAACGCGTCGATGACAGTTTTGGTAAACCACTCCACTAAATCTCCTTGTTTAGGCAACACCATTTCCTGCATTTTAAGGTTCTTTCGTTCTTTTCCGGAATTAAAACCAACGGAAAACTCTATCTTGACCACATCAGGTGTACCACTTAGGGCAAATTTTATCTGTTTTAATTCGGCTTGAAAACAGTCTAAAAGTGTTGCACGAATATCTTCCTCTGTCTGCGATTTAAAATATTTTGACTCTGGCTGAACTGGATTCTCAACTATTGCCTTTAATAATTCATATCTTGCTTGTTCATATTGTCCGATATCTTCCTGATAACATTCAAAACAATAAGTTTTAAAGTCGTAGTATGCGATTCTCTTGCGATCTTTTCTTCGTATACCACCAACCTTATATCCATCCTTGTCTAAACATATTTCACATTTTTCCTGTAGCTGTGGTCGACACTCGCTACAATCGCAAGGCCTTCCCCAAAAGCACTCTTTAGGCATTGTGCTCGCTTCAACTGATCAACTAAGACTGAACGTTTAAATATAATAAGATAGATTAATACTCAAAATAAGTGGTGGGGGTAATATTCCTTTTTCTTAAAAGGGTGGGTAAATTGTTTAATTGTTACAGACATGCATTGCCGTAATTAAGCATTTTTCTTGGTAACTAAAATATTTGAAGATGTGAGAACCGACATCATTACATTTCAATATTATTCTGCTGCATAGTAAAAGCGTAAATATTTATTACAGAGAACATTCTTCTCGAACGCTGGGTCTTGTTTTCGTATTTATGAAAATTGCTAGTAAGTACTCGATAATTTAATTTTACTGCATACTAAACCTTAAACTCTTTTTGCAGAACTTCAGTTGGTATTCGGAACGCTCCCCTGTTTTCCGAACGCATCCTAAAATTCTGCTTTAACAAACATGACAGAGGTTATAAATAGAGGTGCGTCAGAGCAGTCTAGTCATTTCGCATCAGCCTCTTGAAGTGTACGGATGTGTCTAGTTAAAATGGAAAAGTTCATTGTTATTAGGGACTCAATTCAAAAGGTGCGAAGATACAATGTAGTTGGTCGTGCGGTGGAATTTAAGTTAAAGCCTGTACCAGAAGGAACTGAACCAGTTGGCTGGGTGAGAGACGCTATACGTTTATCAATCTAATTCCTCCGGATTGAATACGGAATCATTTTGGTTGAAGGTAACAAGTGTACGTCTGCCATCAGGTAGAGGGAGAGGCAAAAAATACAACAGTTTTGAAGAGGAGTGTGGCATGAGAAGAGGAATTATAACCATTCCAAACAAGGACAATTTATGCCTACCAGTCCTACCACGTGCTCCCGTAGTGGCCATTGCTAGTGCTAATAAAGACCCTGCATTAAACAAGATTAGGAGAGATGTGGGAAAAATTCAGACAGAGAGAACTAAAACTTTGATGGAGGAAGCTGAACTTACCATTCCTGAAGGGGGTGCTGGAATGTTAGAACTGGAAAAATTTCAACAATATCTCACGGACTATAAAATCGTTGTTTACAGTTATGGATCAAAAGGTAGAGATGTTATCTTTGAGGGAACATCAGAAAGCAACAAGAGACTTAATCTATTGCATCATAATAATCATTACAATGTAATAACATCCCTGACAGCTGCCTTTGTGTGTAGCTATTATTGTGAGCAGTGTTTCATTCTAAGGAATGTTTATGATCATAAGTGATCATAAACATGAACATAGATGTAGTAAAACATGTCGATCTTGTCTCCAAGCTTCCCTCTGTCCTGATGATCAAATTAAAGTTAAATGTTATTCTTGTCATCGGTATTTTAAAGGAAAGGACTGTTATGAAAATCATCTAAAAGTTGGCCCATGGGAAAAAACTACTGTCTGTGCGGAACTTCGAAATTGTAATCAATGTTTTAAAATAATTCGAAGTACCAGAAACCATATATGTGGGGAGATATTTTGCAAGATCTGTCGTACTCACGTTACCGACAATCATCTCTGTCACATTCAACCTGACACAGGAAAACCCAAAACTAAAGATACCTTTTTTGTGTTTTATGATTTGGAGACGCAGCAAGAAGAGCAGATGGAACCCGGTGTAATCCGTCATAGCGTCAATCTTTGTGTATTTCAACAGTGTTGCAACGTGTGCATAAAATCGCAGACGATTGATATTTGTACGAGGTACGGCATCAGATTGCAAAAGCTTAAAGGTTTACACGCGGTAGAGGCCTTTACGCAACACGTGCTACAAATCAGGAAGAACTTTAAAGAAGTAATTGTTATTGCGCACAATGGGCAAGCATTTGATCACCAATTCATATTAAATTACATTCTGACTGAAACCGATCTAACACCTGAACTCATTATGAGAGGAAATGTCAAATTTATAGACTCGCTAAATTATTTTCCCATGGCTTTAGCAAAACTGCCCAAAGCTTTCGGTCTTCCAGACACATTTAAAAAAGGATATTTTCCTCACCTGTTTAATACCAAGGCCAACGACAACTATGTTGGAACTCTTCCCCCAATCGAATATTACTCTCCAGATACAATGAAAGAGGACGAACGAGCTAAATTTCTAAAATGGTATGAAGAGCATAAAGATACTGTATTTGAGATGCAAAAAGATATTGTTGTTTCCGATGTAAAAATTTTAACTGAGGCATGTCTCAAATTTAGAGATCAAATGCTTAACACCACCAGCGTATGCCCCTTCACAGAGGCTACTACAATTGCTTCTTGCTGTAATAAGGTATTTAGAAGGAATTTTCTTAAGCCCAACACCATTGGAATTATTCCTAAAAACGGCTATCGCTGGAGAGATAATCAGAGTCGTATTGCAATTGAGTGGTTATTGTGGTTAGAGAACCAAAGAAAAATAAATATTGTGCATGCAGCCAAAGGTCAAGAAGCCGTTCTACGAGGTATAAAGGTTGACGGATATTGTTCCGACCTTAATGAAATATTTGAGTTTCAAGGATGTTATTATCATGGCTGTCCTAGGTGTTACAAATTTGGCAGAGATGAATCCCTTTACGACGACCCAACAACAACTTTGAGTTTGCGTTATGAGACAACACAGATAAAAATTAAAAGATTAAAGGAGTTTCATTATTTAGTAACTGAAATGTGGGAGTGCGAATTTCGACAGCAGTTAGAATCAAAGACAGAGATCAGACGATTTACTCAGAGACATCCGCTTCTACTTACGATCCCTTTAAACCCTAGAGACGCCTTTTTTGGAGGCCGGACTGGTAATGTTAGGGAATATTATGAAATAGCAGAAGGAGAAAAGATAAAATACGCTGATGTTTGCAGCTTGTATCCTTACGTCTGTAAATATGGCAAATTCAACATTGGTCACCCTGAAGTTTTTGTGGGTGCCGATTGTATTCGTTTGGATTTGAATTCTACTGATGGACTTATTAAATGCTGTATACTCCCACCTAAGGACCTTTACCATCCCGTATTGCCTCTAAAAATGAACAATAAACTTATGTTTGTATTGTGTCAAAGATGTGGACAAGAAATGAACCAAAATAGTTCTTGTACCCACACCGATAAAGAAAATTCCTTAGAAGGTACTTGGGTAATAGACGAAGTCTTAAAAGCAGTTGAGAATGGATATCAGATATTAGAAATTTTTGAAATTTGGAGATATAAGATTCAAAGGTTCAGTAAAGACGCAGGAGAGGAAGGCTTATTTACAGCAATGATGAACAAGTTTATAAAGATAAAACAGAAAGCATCAGGGTGGCCGGATGTTTGTACTATGGAAAAAGAAAAAAACCGATATACTGAAGAATTTTTCGAAAGAGAAGATGTTAAACGAGTATTCCAAAATACTCGAGAATCCTGGTCTTAGGTCTTTGGCCAAGTTAATACTTAACTCCTTTTGGGGAAAATTTGGTCAGAGGGAAAATCTACCTAAAACAAAAATTATAAGCACACCATCAGATTTTTTTACTTTGTTTACTAATGCTGGAATTTATGTTAATGGTGTTTTCCCCGTTAATGAAAAAACATTGATTGTTAGTTATGAGCATACAGAAGAATCATCTGATTCACTATCTGCTATTAATGTATCTATTGCTGCTTTCGTAACGGCACAGGCTAGTTTGAAGTTATACAGCTATCTTGAACAACTCGAAGACAGGGTCCTTTATTATGACACGGACTCTGTAATGTATGTGTTCAGGCCGGGTCAAATTGATTTACCAACAGGTGAATTTATCGGAGATCTGACTAATGAATTAGAGTGCAATGGTTCCGGTAGATATATCACTCAGTTCATTTCTGGAGGTCCTAAGAATTACGCATTTAAAGTTCACTCAACAAAATGCAACACAGAAGAAGTAGTTTGCAAAGTAAAAGGTATCTCTTTAAATTATGCTGCATCAAAATTAATAAATTTTGAAACAATAATAAATATGGTTCTCCACAAGACATACCCAGTACCTATTATATCAAAGAACATTCGACGAACGATAGACCATACTGTAACAACAAATACGGAAACCAAGCTGTATAGACCGAATTCAGTAAAGAGAAAGTTTCTTCCTGATGGTAACTCTGAGCCCTATGGATATAAGAAGCAAAGAACAGACTGGAATTAAATAATAAACTCGGATATAACAAATATATAAAATTGTAAAGTAAATGTAATTAATAAAGAAACTTCAAATATAGAATTAATTTGTTTATGTAAACACCCTGTCCCTGTCAACCGCTCAACCACTCAACCGCTCAACCACTCAACCGCTAACACTGCTCCTGTTTCGGAAAACAACTAATAAAACCATTATGAAACATTTCGAAACCCCCTGTAGTGAACCACCCTTAATATTAATCCGTTCTGGAAAATATATAGCTCTTTTAATAATCTAATACCCTCGTATATTTAAATTTTTATATTGTCCGCCCAAGATATCTGGAACCGGCAGAAGAATTTAAAGAATGCAAGGAGAGGCTTAAACAACGTTGCCACTTTGAGTGTAAACCAGTTTTAAAAACTGTAATTTTTCGTTAATAAGATTTAAACTTTTCTTACCGCATCATAAAATGAGGTCTATAATACCTGTCGTTAAGAATTAGATAAATCTTCTGTTTTCAACAATTAATTTCCGGGGTGATATTTCCCCACAAAATATTTAGCAAGAAATTACCAACATTGCACTATTTCCGTGTCTTCTTCGCCTCGTCGACTGTGAACGGTGACTTGGCCCGCGTCGGTAACACGCTTATTGAATAGAAAAATAATCGATAGAACTTATTTGGCTGATTGCGAAGTCGGTCTCCGTCTTTGTAAATGATTTATTGCCTCTCCGGGTCGGGATGTCTGTGAGTTGCCTCATAGCCGTCTCATCATCGGTCGAGAGTCGTGGTGTTTAAAAATGGAAAATTTGAAGGGAAAAGTTTTGCACAGTCAGGCGCGTGAGATAATTGCAAACGTAATTAGGGTTTGCGATGAAGAGGCAGGGAATAATATGATAAAAATTCCAATAAAAAATAAAACAGAAAGGGCTATGTTGTACACAGAAGTAGGAAGATCATCTATAACAAGAATTAGAAAAGAAGATGCTCTTAGACAACAACATAATCCCGCAAACTTATTATCTTCTCCAAGAAAAAAACGGGAACGAACATCTGTTTTGAAAAAAATTGGGGAATGCGATTTTGGCATAATAAGAAGAATAATTGAAAAATTTTATCTTGAATATAAAATTGTACCCACAACCAAAAAACTTCTCTTAAAAATTAAAGAAGAAATGGATTTTCCTTACTGCCGGGAGTCTCTTCGGAAATTATTGAAAAACAATGGATTTCATTGGAGAAAATGTAAAAATAAGAGAAGAATTCTTATGGAAAGGCCAAATATTTTACATCTTAGATATAAATATCTTAGAGCCATAATGAAATATCGGAATGAAAAACGAAACATCATATATATCGATGAAACATGGGTCGCCACAGACTTGACATTTAAAAGGTGCTGGCAAAGTGATGAAGTTTTTGGAATAGTTGAAAATATAGGTTCCTCAGGTATGCTTAAGAATTTACAATGCTTAACTGCAATAATCATAAAAATAGTTTGTTAAGTTTTTGTTATCGGCTCATTTGAAATATAACGGCCAGATTCACAATCGCTAGTCTTAGAATAGGACAACTAAATTTTGTGCTATAACTTTATTTCTTCTGGGCCTTTTTGCAAATTTATAAAGAAAAGTACACTTTAAGTATGTATTTTTCACAATAATAGGGCTAAATTCATTATAGCTCGTTCCAAGATAAAATCATTTGGCCACCAATCAAATCGATGAAATAACCGAATAGCTCCTAAGTTTGTAATGATCATTTATTAACAATGACAGGACAAAACTCGTTAAAATCTAAATAATCAACTAGAAGATCTTAATTTAAACCAGTACTAAATCTTAAGTCTTTTTAGCAAATTCAGGGAGAAGTTTTTCTCTTGACAACTCTTTTCGTATTGCTACGTCACCTGACCAGACCTTATTTTTACCAGCGAGAAGGGAGCGAATGTGTTTGACAGTTTACGGTATATTAGTATATACTTTTCTATGTACAATTTTATGTTTCCTTTTTCGAGGTTTTTCATTTTGGAAGTGTTATTGGTTTCAAAAGTATATTTTTATATAGTATTAATAAAAAAAGTAATCATTCTTTGGGGTTATATTTTTTAGGTCGCTTTATTATTGTATATGCTGGAAATGAAAACGGTTTTGTGGAGGGTGCATGTTTAATATTTAAGGCCGGCCTAGCCACTGGCGACTACCACGGCCAGATGAATGAGACCAATTTTATGAAATGGCTCACTGAAAAACTTCTTCCAAATATACCGCCTCAGTCTGTTATAGTTATGGACAATGCCCCATACCACTCTACCTTAGCAGAGAAAATTCCTACAAAATCTTCACTCAAAACCGATATTATGAATTATTTAAGTAAAAATAATATTGAATTTGATCCTACAGCAAGAAAAATGGAGCTATTTGAATTACTATGTCTTCACAAACCAAGAACGGATGGAAAAAAATATAAAGTTGATACTTTTATTAGGCAACACGGACATCTTCCATTACGAACACCCCCCTATATGTGCGATTTGAATCCGATAGAATTAGCATGGGCCCAAGTAAAATTTAACATAAGAAGCCGAAACATGGGGATTTTTCAGCTGCCAAATTGCTACCAGTCACTGAAGAAGCAATCAAGTCTGTTGACCCAGAATACTGGAAGAAATTTGTAAAACATGTAGTAGATATTGAGAACAAATACTGGGAAACAGATCAGTTCATGGAGGAGATAACTGAGCGAATAATAATTAACGTTGGGCCTAGCGAGAGTGACGAAAGTTCAAGTAGTGATAGTGACTCTGATAATCCCTCCAATGACGAAAACAAAAACGACTCCGATTCTGAGTAAAATGGACTAAACAAGACTTCATAATCATTATAGGTAATATAAACAGAACACATTTTTTCCACCAAGTTTTCTTTTATTTTTTCAGTTACATTTTAAATCCTTCAAAGAAGGTATTGTGTAACAATTTATTTGAATAATTGCCACAGATTTATAAATATTTAAGTTTTTAAACAGGTTAGTTTGAATTTGGATGATTAAATTAATAGAACGCCGAAGCTGAACCCCCAAAAACGTTTTTTTGCCATCTATTATATTATGGAAACAAAGCATTGGCGAACGCTTACTAATCAGGTTTTTTAACCTATTTTATAAAAGAATTATTCCCTACGTTCTTTAACGGAGTTTCCTACAAGTCTTTTATATATTAAACGAACCTGATTGTCAATACATTTTAATTATTTTTTATAAGGACGGATAAGTTGACACTACGCCACTGAGTAGTGCTATTTTTTTGCATTTTTATGACTTCCTTTCCCTTTCGTCCCAGTTACAGGGAACTTGGGCGGACAATATCTTCTCATATACCGTATGATTATCTAATAAATTTGTTACGTCAGCATAACGAGTGACTTGAACTTGAAAGGTTAAATTAATTGTTAGTATATTTCTGTGGCTCAATGGGTACGGCGTTGGAGTTCTAATCGGAAGGTTGGCGGTTCAAGACGCATTCGGTCCAAAACTTTTTTCACTTATTTAATAAAAGGTTAAATCTAATGACTACAACCGTGCGTCAGCTATATCCCTGTAAGCGAAGTTCAATGATCTCATACGAAGATTCCCGAAACGGGGGCTCGTCCCAAATATGGGGCGCTGGTTTGTGGGGCCCTGGTGCGTAGGGCTGCGAGGGTAAGGTCGCGAGGGGCTGATATTGCTACTGTAGCTAATGCCCAGGTAGTTAATGCCCATGTAGCTAAAACCAAAGTAGCCATCGCCCAAGAGTGTGACATGTGACAGTTAAAGTGAGGTTATGTACCCATTCTTCTTCGTCTGTCTCAAGTAACGGGATACCTACTTCAGTTATTACATTATAAAATGAATTAGAAATTTTCGTCTGTGTATTTGTACAATTTGTACGATACAGTACAGATAACCGACTTGGTCAGTTGAAAGCCCGAAAAAACAATCAAACGGTCCGTCCTCATTCGTAGAGAGTGGAAAGAGTGTTTGTTTGGGTTTGCTTGGGATACCTAAATAAACACGGTCAATGCTATATGGTTGTGAACAATTTAGAGGAAATAAACATCTATCGTATACATTTTACTACAACTTTATTTGCTACCATATACATTAATTTGATAATATCTCGTAGATTTAACCACCACGATCATAATTTGGCAATATTGACAGTGCTGCCAATAAAAAGGGCGTTTCACATCGTAATAGAACAAGTTGAGCGAAAGCTGTGCCTTTCGTCAACGACATGTCTCTATCGGCTAGAAAGGTGCTGTGTAATTGGCCAGTATAGGTGGGATCCACAACACCGCATAGAAGATTACCCTGGAGATTCGTAGATTATCTTGCAATTAGGAGTCCGACATATCCATGACGTACCAATATACGTTCTTCGTATGCAATTTCCGTGGGCTCGTTCGCCTTCAAAACGTAATCGTCCCGAAGATGTAAATCGATTCCGGCATCGTACCAATGTGCTTGTTCGAGTGGTCGATTACAAAACAACGTCCCTCGAGAAAATCCATGGCATCTCCACGTTCTTTCCAAAATTGTTGTTCGGTAATATTACCACTCAAATATCTCATGTAATATTTTTTGTTAGGTGGAGCGTGTTGAAAGCGATATTCTTTGTCAGGCCGCCAGATCAATACCACCCGCAACTTTAGGTTGTCGAGGAGTATGAACGAGCGAATAGCCCAGCACTTTCCAAATGTTCATTTTGAAACACAGACTGTTTGTTTTTAACGTACTGTTTTTTTATCTAAGACATCCCACGTAGACTTCAAGCCTAAGTATTAACGTACCGTGGGTGTCTGAAGAGAAGGGAAATGTAGTCTATTGACACGGGATTTGGAGGATTGGAGGTTGGGACGGGAAGGGAAATCATCTGCAGGCAATTTGTTCCATAATTTAGATACCCTAGGTATGAATGAGCGAGAGAAGTGGTCTGTTCTAGGCTTTTGTAGCTGGACAGTAAAGGGATGCATACGTATCGCGCCTCTGGTTGTTCTGTTAGGGACATTCAGGGGGGGATAATATATAATAAAGGGATAAATCCCCTACAGCGCGGCGATGAGCGAGAGAAGGGAGTTTTCTCGTGAGGGCTGGGTCACAAGGTTCTTGGCACCCCAGTCTAAGATTAATTGAAGATCCTGGGAAAGGGATAGGTACACAGATCTGCGTTCATTATCCAACTCCTCATTCGAAACTTGTCTGGAAAAATGAATATTGGAGTGAAGAGTACTATCGTCAGCATAACTGTGGATGGGATTAGTAGTTGAAAAGAGCAGGTCATTAATGTGAAGAAGAAATAGGGTTGGTGCCAGGACTGAACCTTGGGGGACACCAGCATTGATAGGATGGAAGTTAGATGAGTGACCGTCAACCACAACAGATATGCGCCGATTAGAGAGGAAGCTGCCGATCCAGGTACATAGTTTGGTAGGAAGACCGTAAGAAGGTAGTTTGTTGAGGAGTGCGGCATGCCATACTTGGTCGAAAGCCTTGGAAATATCGAGAGCAACAATCTGAGATTCGCCATGAAATTCAAGAGACCTGTGACAGCTGTTCTGGAATGAGGAATCAACTACAACTCGGCTCCTTTTTTTCTAATTTCATGTCAGGTAAGTAACATTTCCCCGATAACAGAGCGTCGAAAAGAGGGGAGTGTGTTCTGTCTATAAAAGTAGTCTCAAAGATGTAGTATTGAAACATCACGACAATATTAGTGACATACTCAAGGGTAAACTTCAGACAAGCAACCGCTTTTCCATATTTTGCATTTACGCCAAAATCAATGTGTGGGCTTAGGAACGTCCAGTTCGATAAAGTTTACTATTTGCGGGACCCGGTGTATAAGTTTCTATAAATTGTACACCCAACCCAACCTAAGCAAAAATACTAGTTTTTTATCTTCTGACAGCCCACGAAGACCGAAGTCTAAGTACTATGTACCGTGGATGTACTGGGGAATTGACTCACACATCCAGAGCTGGAAAATCCGTAGGAATTTCACCTGCCCTTTTAAGAGGATGTGTAATTGGCCAGTGTACCGCCTCGGTCGAGCAAGAATTCCTCTACCACCTCCCAACAACAATCACAAAATATCCATGGTCGAAGCGGTATTCGAACCAGCGCCTCTCGGTTGCAAAGCTGGCGCCATACCAACTCGGCCACCGGAGACCCGGTCATTTGCTTAAGTTGTGCACGATAATCTTCCTACCTTTCGTTTTCGATGTGTTATTTTCCGCGATTCCGTACAAACTCAAGCGTGTAGCGGCACTGCGACGAGTTCTTTCTGGCTCGTTGAAATGCGACTAAAATGCTCGTTAACCTTTCAGAATTATTACTACGGATACATTGTCGGTCACTCTTTCCTAGATGATAATAATCGAACCAGAACAAAAAAAGCGTCCTGGGGCCCTTATAAAGTGACTGTTCGTTCTTCAAAAATGCAAATATTGCTAACGTGGCCTCGTTTACAGTTAAAAAATGCAAATTGTCTGCATCCTTATCGACTGACCGTTTGTTCTTGAAACAATAAAAAATGATTAAGTGGCCTCGTTTCAAGTTCAAAAATTCATTGATAACATGGCCTCGTTTCAAATTCAAAAATGCACTTTTCCTTTTTCGTAAGATTGCCTAAGAACTATCATCGGTGTTTTCGTGAAACAGAACGCCGTCGACACTATACCTATCTATAGGTGTAATTTAAAGGAAAATAAACATGTACTGTATAAACGTTACTATAACCTGTATTTACTATCATATACATTGGTAATATAATTGAATTAAAACATAACGACCATAATTTAACAGTGCCGCCGACAGGAACTACAAGTAGAGGAAAAGCGGTAGGATGTGCTACGTCGTCGATCACCAAACAGCTTACGCCATTCGAGAAAATCCCTAGCATCGGCACGATCTTTCCAAAATTCCCGTTCGGTAATATCACTACTCAAATGTCGTATGTAATATTTTTTGTTATCCGGGTAATTGGTGAAGCGATATTCTTGGTCTCGTCGCCACAACAAGACTACGGCGGCGTTGGGTTTTCGGGGAATCTGAACGATCGAATAGTCTTTGGGTCTCCAATCTTTCTTTGGGAATCGTCCTCGAGTATCTAACGGCTCAGAACCTTTGAGAAAATCCAGGGCATCGGCACGTTCTTTCAAATGTTCTTCCTCGGTTATATTACCACTCAAATATTGTATTTAATATTTTTTGTTATTCTGGGCCGTTGTGAAGAGATATTCTCGTTCTCGTTGCCACAACAAGACTACGGCGATGCTGGGTGGTTGAGGAGTCTGAACTAGCGAATAGCCCAGGGTCTTCCAAACGTCCATTGGAAAGGTGCTATGTTGCCGACCATTAGACGGCTGACGTCTTCCAATCCATGGCATCTCTACGTTCTTTCAACAATTCCTGTTCGGTTATATCAACACTGAAATATCGTATGTAATATTTTTTGTGATTTTGGGCCTTTGTAAAGAGATATTCTCGTTCTCGTTGCCACAACAAGACTACGGCAACGTTGGATTGTCGAGTAGACCGAACCAGTAAAAAGCCCAGAGACTTCCAAAGGTCAATTTCTAACGCGCTACTAAAATCTTACATTTTGAACAAGTACTTGTGGTAGTTAACCATTTTGGAATGAATAAACTCGTTACAACTTGGTCCCTTCATTCGAATTTCGTGTCCGATGAACAACACGTCAACGATTAAAGAGTGTGGAAAGAGGGAATATTTGTATGTATAAAATAATCTCTTTGATGTGAAAATGTTTAGTAGATGTATATTTACAAAGACAAAAGTACAATACGATAACCCCAGTAAAATTCGTTCTTACTACGATACCAAGAAAAATAGTCATAATGTCTGTCGAAATCGACTATCCAGAATTGCGTGATTTTATTATCCAATGTAAAGAATCGATCACGGAAGAAACTTTAAACGCACTAGAGCCCATTTTTATAAACGAGTTAAAGGAAACGGTGAATTGGCAACAACAATTTCAAATCGAAGAACCAGAAGTCTTTCAAATTCTACAAGAGTCTCGATGCTCCTACGCTATTAGAGGCGGATGTTCGGCATACCTTTTACACTATGGTAACAGTTACACCGATATTGATATTTTATTGGATAGGCAGAACTACTCACAACTACAACGGTATTTGGTCCAACGAGGAAACCCACCACTATGATTACGACGTATATACATTCTAAGTGAAAACGAAAAACTCTAAAGAAAACTTTAGTTCTTCTGTGGTGTGAATGTTTATTTCTAGACCTTTAAGCTTGTGTGCGACGTATATAAACCATATTATTTTATTGTGTGACTCGAATGTCTGTAGAAATCTGTTATTTCCTACGGGAGAACACTTCTTTTTAAAGTTGAGTAACGTAACCGAACGGATAAATACATGGCATACGATAGCAAGGGAAGAGAAATATAAAAAGCGCATGGTGACTACAGGCATTCCCTTGAAATTATCCTCCTTGTGTTATTTACAAATGTTAGGCGAAACCGTGTCGACAATAGTACAAGAAAAATACGATCTATCGACAACCTCAATACAATATGTTTATTCTCAAATATTATACCCCCATCGGGATAAATCGAAAGACTTGTTTTAGCTATTAGTTAAGCTTTGTAGACAGTATTTGTTGGTTTAAACAATAAAGTAATTTTAAATGTTCTCCTGCGTCGTTGTACCGGTCGATGGATAAATTCTCAACAAGTTAAGGTCTACCAAAAACAAAAGGAATAAAGTTTCACGAGTTTCATTTTAAACTGGCCGGTCGCACAGTGGGCCCAAATTGGATTTTGTCGATCGAAATTCTGAAACTTCTTATATTTGCTTATGGTATTAAAATACTCACGAAAAAATTGTCATAAAAAATTGCCACCCCCTAGGGGTGCGGTTAGGGGGTGGAAAATATAAACACAGCCTGATTTTTGATATTGAGCTTTTATGGCATTAAAGTAATAAAGGGGAAAATTATGCACAAATATTGACACCTCTTGGGGCTCGACTAATGAAATAAAATGCGGGACAACGCAATTTACCGTTTACTTGCCCCCCCAACCAGCGCCACCGCGCGGGCTGGTATTGTACAAGTGTGCACGTTTCTGCAGCATTTCTTGGTGTAATTGTCTTCCTCAGACACTAAACGACATGACCATAAGCAATTTATAAATTAGTGGTGGTTAGCTTGTATTGCAAGGCCGATTCTCTTTTACATTTACTGTAATCTGTAGGATTTTCTACCATGACGTATTTTATAACTGTATATACACAAAGGAACACAAAGTAAATATGCATTTTGTAGCCCAAAGAATGCTTTATAAGGTACTTTATACACCAACAGTGAGTTTATAAATATAAACTAAAAGAAAAGCAAAATATACTTGCTATAAGTTGTGTATTATTACAAGTTCTTAATTTGTTCGCACTTCGCGCATAAAGCATGCAGTTGGAATGTATATGCTGATGTTAAATATTAGTAAAATACTTAATTTACAGTTATTACTATATCTTCATGCAATTTTAACTAAATTGGTTAAGATAACAAAAGTGATTTTCGATCGCGTTTTCTTAAATCTGGCCCACCGTGGGTCGGCTCTATGAAGCAATGAAAACACACAGTGAGGTTAAACATTTATTAGATCATAAGACAAACAAAGTGACAACTCATTACATTGCTCAAGAATTGTACAATATGTTTAAAGAGCGTGAAGAAATTTCTAATACTTAATTGCTACATTGTGCACAATCCACTGCCGTCATCAGTGTCGATCTTGGCAATTCCTGTTGCGTTCTCGTATAATAGGAACCCGTTTTCAGTCCATTGGTCCACATGCGTCCTAGATAATTGGCCAACTGTGCCGTTTCCCCTTTTCCAATAAACATGTTATGAAACGAGCTTTGGTCTAGTTAAGTACTTTGAACGATTGCCAAGTCTATTGCTAAATTGGCATCTCGAAAAGCAGTCAGTGAACTATTGTAATGCATACGGAGTGTATGGCTAATCATTTTAATATCGACAACAGTATTTTCACCATTTGTCATAGGCATTTCAATACCGGGCAAACAGTTACATAGAAGGGCTACTGAAGCCGTCGGTGGTTGAGCAGTCAACGTTAAATTAAACATTCCATTTCGGGCTCATTCCAATAGCGTCGATGCGTCCGAGTAATATTTCCACGTTTTTTGTCTCAGTTCCACTTGCGATTTTCCGTGAGCCCAGCTGCTTTGTTCAAAGTCTCTAAAGGAACCGCAATAATCGGCCCAATTACAACTGCGAGCAATTGTACTGCTATACAAATGTTCCATGAACATTTCCATTTGCTCGATGACTTGTGGAGGTGCAGGTTCGCCCTCGGTAGTAGGAAATATTTCACCAAATCCCATAAAGATCGATATTGGCGACTGTAGACGAACGAACTATTGCTATGCGCAGAATTTATTATATCGACTACAAGAACCGTTTGTTGTCTAAATTTTCGCATTGTGGGATCGTCAGTGTTGATCGGCCTTTTCTGCTCCATGTTGAATATTTTTTTTGAAATTTATTGTTCCCACACAAGTGGCACTCGTCATCTTTCATTGGCAACGAAATTTCTGTACACAAATTGGAGCCTCCAATTGATCGGTTGCTAACGTCATTTGTAGTAGTAAATTGATTAAAACTGTTCATATGATCGAGAAATGTTATAGATGGTTTTCTAGTTTTTTTTATCTTCTGACAGCCTACGAAGTCCGAAGTCTAAGTACTATATACCGTGGGTGTACTGGGGAATCGACTCATACATCCAGAGCTGGAAACATCCGTAGGGATTTCACCAGCCCTTTAAGAGGATGTTTGGGGTGGTACCATCTCGGTCGGGGAAGAATTCCTCTACCACCTTCCAACAACAATCACAAAATATCCATGGTCGAAGCGTTATTCGAACCCGCGCCTCTCGGTTGCAAACCGGCGCTGTACCAACTCGTCCACCGGAGACCCGAGTGTCGAGAATTCGATTATAAATTAAATTGAGCAACTCGCGAGCTGGCATCGTGTTTGCCAATTTTCGATAAATGTCACTGGTATAAATTTCTATTTCGGTGTCATACATGTTCCACATATCATCTTGTAGCGCGGCTACCATAAAATCGTCCATTGTACCAATAGTAAAAAGATGTTGTAACGGACGGTCCAAATTGGCCAGAGAATTTGTTTCATGCAATACGTCCAACACACGTACGTCTGCAATGCTTTGATTAAAATTGCATATAATATTTCGACCGGGTGCGCTCATTGTTTCTGCCATAAACATGTAATGCTTGACGTTTTCAATACCTTTAAGCTCCAATCCCAATCCCAAAAAATTCGCCGTGCACGTTCGTAATTGTTCCATAAAACGCTGCTTTAACTTTTGATTATTTCGCACTGTGCCGTAGAATTCTCTCAAAACTGCACAAGATTCTGTGGCAAGTAGAGTTCCGGTATGATGTAAAATTTGACCACTCGGCGAAAATACATTGTCGAAACAAATTCAGATAATAATCGTTGACGGGAAATCGAAGCTGAAGCGGTACAGACAAATGGGTAAACAGAGCCACACGTCTGTACATAAATTCGGGTCGTTCGTGCTGTAATGCGTATCGCGTTAGACACAAATTGTTGATTGAAGGTACCGTTAAATTTTTCCAGCTCGGTATTCCATTGGTCGTCATGTATGGCTTCGATGAGTTCCTTGGTGAATATACAGGGTGTTAGTGAATAAGTGCGACAAACTTCAGGGGGTGATTCTATATGAAAAAATAATGATAGTTTGCTATATAACTTTTGTCCGCAAATGCTTTGATTTCCGAGATACAGGGTGTTAAAGTTTTTATTAAAAAGTGACTATTTATTTATTGTTCTGAAACCCATCGAGATATGCAAATGAAATTTGGTAGGTTTTAAGAGGTAGTTATTGCGCATTTTCTGACATGCAATTAAGAATTTTATGTTTATCATTGGCGCGCATAAGGGCAATAATCTCAATTTTTAAAAAAAAAAAGTGGTACGCCACTGAGATATATCAAACTAAAAACAATTTTTGAATTTCTCATTCAGTTTGTGACAAAAAATCTCTCTTGCCTTTTTTTCGTATTGGGCGCCGTTTTTATGCAAAAAAATAAAACATCTTAACACGTATTTTTCATTTCTTTAATACGTTATTAAAACTATCTAATACAATAACATTAAAGCAGAACAATAACAGAAAATAACACTAATAAATAAATAGGCGCAAAGCTACAACAAATGTTGAAAATGACCTCCCTCAGACGTGATACAAGATTCAACTCTTCGCCTCATTGATTGTCGTATTCGCGCAAATATTCCTGGTGTATTTCTTATTGTCTCACAACCGGCTATAATTCGATTCCTCAGGTCTTCAACGTTTTCGACGGGAGTGGAATAAACTAACGACTGAAGAAAACCCCAAATGCAAAAATTTAGACAATTTAAATCCGGCGATCGAGCAGGCCAATTTTCCGTACATCCCCTACCTATCCAACGATTTGGATATACTGGATCTAAGTGATTACGTACATTAATGCTAAAATGGGCTGGTGCGCCATCATGCATGAACCAGAAGTTTTGTCTCAGCTGTAGAGGGATTTCTTCTAAAAGAGCAGGTAGCTCTTCCTGCAGGAAATTAAGGTAAGAGTCGCCTGTTAGTCGTTGTGGGAGGAAATATGGACCGACTAAATGATCATCAATTACCCCAAGCCATACATTTACTGAAAACTGATACTGAAAATGAGTGATTGTTATGGAAATTTTGTATACTCTGTCGTCCAAAATTAGCCTCGTCAGTAAACAAAACTCCATTTAAAAAATTAGGAATTTGAGCGATTTGATGAAGAATCCAATGGCAAAAAACTAGGCGCGGAAAAAAGTCTCTAGGTAGTAGAGCTTGCACACGTTGAATGTGAAACGGATACAATTGCTGTTCTTTAAGAATTTTAAATACAGTAAAGTTGCTTACATTCAATATGTTGGCAATTTTTCGAGTACTTGTTTCAGGTGACACCGCAATTAACTCGAGAACTGCTTCCTCCAGTTGCACAGTTCGTACTTCTCGAGGGCGTCCGCAGTCAGCCGTTTGTTTCTTAAATGTACCATTTTCGCGCAAACGTTGGTACAGACGAGCAAATATTGTGTGATGGTGTACTCTACGTCCTGGATACAACTCAGCATACAATCATCGAGCTT
Organism: Philopedon plagiatum; assembly: GCA_963971165.1. NCBI lineage: Eukaryota > Metazoa > Arthropoda > Insecta > Coleoptera > Curculionidae > Philopedon > Philopedon plagiatum. The sequence goes on from OZ020194.1 coordinate 41,037,911, forward strand.
GCCGACCATTTCCATTACTTCGACCATAGGCAAAATGCATGTCTGACAATTCCGCATTTGTATAATTTTCCATTCTTTTCGATAAAAGAAAAATTAATTACTTATTTAACAGAATGTTGACAGTAGCCTACTAGATGATGTATTAAAGAAATGAAAAATACGTGTTAAGATGTTTTATTTTTTTGCATAAAAACGGCGCCCAAAACTAAAAAAAGGCAAGAGAGATTTTTTGTCACAAATTGAATGAGAAATTCAAAAATTGTTTTTAGTTTGATATATCTCAGTGGCGTACCATTTTTTTCTTTAAAAAATTGAGATTATTACCCTTATGCGCGCCAATGATAAACATAAAATCCTTAATTGCATGTCAGAAAATGCGCAATAACTACCTCTTAAAACCTACCAAATTTCATTTGCATATCTCGATGGGTTTCAGAGCAATAAATAATTCGTCACTTTTTAATAAAAACTTTAACACCCTGTATCTCGGAAATCAAAGCATTTGCGGACAAAAGTTATATAGCAAACTATCATTATTTTTTCATATAGAATCACCCCCTGAAGTTTGTCGCACTTATTCACTAACACCCTGTATTGGTGGCTTCGATATATTCTTCTTGGTGAAACTGTCCCACAAGTCGGACACTATTTGATTGCAATACTTTTTGCCCTTTTTCGATTGCGAAATGGAGCTCAGTGCCAACTACCCGTTACTTGGATTACTGTTTGTAAACGTGTGAAACTCTTCGTGAAAGAAGTGATATTTGGAATGAAAACTACTATTCCACAACAATCTCGAATAAACTAATTTATCGTAGTCGGACATACTGTCTACTAAGGTTGGTTCAGGTTTGAGTTCCTCAGCTTGATGGGCGCCTTTATATACACACAAATACGGGCAAGGATAAAAAAAAGGTCACGCGCTTTCATCATAAAAATTTCTCGACCCACCTCCCGAACGTGTAGCTTTTCCGTTTCTCAACAAGTTATATTTTGTCAAATTAATGTCTCGATTTTTAAGCGACCTAATAATCTTGTCGTCGACAGAATCGCCAGCTTCAAATTGTCTTAATAGTTCGGTCGGTTCGGTAACTTAGAAAATTGTACAGATCGTTTTCGTAGGCACCGATAGCAGATAATTGATTAACGTCGCCCACTAACAAAACGATCAAACACATTCGGGCGGCAAATCGAGTAAGTTCACGAAGTAATGCCGAAGGGATCAAGGAAACTTCATCGATAAATATGATATCGTACGTTTCCTCGCCGCTGTCAAAGTGATCGCAATTTAACGTTTTCTCCGAACTATTGCCAGTCGTCAGATCTTCCGTTACGTCGACATATTCGGGAAACGACCAATGAAAACCTTTCATGAGAAATTTACAAATTGTTTGTGCCGTAACGCCATACGCATGGCCCTCGGCAACCAATTTTTTGGTCGTCGCCAAATAGAGGACCTTTTTACGTTTGAGAAAATGCAACGTGGTCGTTTTACCGGAACCCGCAACACTATTGACCAATATTACATTTTGATCGTTTGTACTTTGTTGCCGTCGCCGTTCCAGAATATTTTCAACTTGCTGGACAATATTGGCCTGATCTTCGTTGGGTGTTAAACTGATCTTCGTTGGAGTTTGCATGCCATTTCTCCTTTCATGTAACCGTGCCGATTTTGGACCATTTCCACAACATGACGTTTTGAGAAAAATGCTAGCACATTGGCGAAGCGATATACGATAAAATTGGTCCAATTCTAATTTTACCTCGAACGCTTTGATAAGCTTGTCAATTGTCTTCATACCTTTACCCGTAAACATATTACGGTCAATTACTACCAACCAATCCACGGTGTCTGAACGATAACTAAAATAGGAACAACAATTAAACTCGACATTCTGCAATTGACGTGAGATATCCTCATGTTTGATTACTGTTGTTGGTATCGAAAGTCGAGGACGTTTGGATCTGGTAACGTCGTCATCATCGGCATCGTCGTTTCCCTTTTCCACGTACACTACATAGGGTGAAGAGGCATCTACTCGAACCAAGGAATCAATTACAATTTCACCTTGAAAATTAAAGTACCAACGCATTTGAAGATGATTTTGACCATTCTCGTTGGCAAAATACTTTGCCGCCTGAAACACTTTGGCCTGATAGGCAAAGAAACTGGATTTTTTCTTTTCGTCTAGTTTGGTCGGAAAATCGAAACCTGCTAATGTAGACATTGCAAAAGTTTACCGAATTACGCGAACAATAATCGTATAAATTATAATGGGTCTTGTAACATCGATACTTGTCAGTTTGATAATTTTACTTGCGTGTATTTATATGTTTATTCCCGCAAGACAATTGGATGATATAACACTGCACAAATTTATGACGGGAGTTTCGGGCAACGTACAATTAACCCCATTTTACCCCTAGGGGTAAAATTCCAACACGAAGAAAAGCAGTCGTATGTAAAAAATAAAATAAAATTAACATGTTCTGGCGTTTTCCTTAGAACTTAAGTAGTATTAAAAATAAAAAATAATTTAATTTTTAGGGATTGATTCTATCCCTTTAGAGGGTGGATTTAGGAATATCCTTTCTTAGTGGACGTCTGGGGCCTAAACCAAAGCTGTATGAAAAATGTCAGCTTTCTATTTTTGGTAGTTAGGGCTGGGCCTTGATAAATCAGTGGTAGAAGTGTGTTTTTACCCCCTAGGGGTAAAATCCAAACACGAAAAAAAGTAGTCATATAAAAAAGCAAAATAAAATTGACGAATTTTGGCGTTTTCCTCAGAACGTAGCAGTTTTCAAAATATAAAATAATTTAATTTTTAGGGGTTGCTTTTACCCCCTTAGTGGATATCTACGGCGTAAAAGAAACCTGTGTGCAAAATTTCAACTTTGGCCTGATAGGCAAAGAAACTGGATTTTTTCTTTTCGTCTAGTTTGGTCGGAAAATTGAAACCTGCTAATGTAGACATTGCAAAAGTTTACCGAATTACGCGAACAATAATCGTATAAATTATAATGGGTCTTGTAATATCGGTACTTGTCAGTTTGATAATTTTACTTGCGTGTATTTATATGTTTATTCCCGCAAGACAATTGGACGATATAACACTGCACAAATTTATGACGGGAATTTCGGGCAACGTACAATTAACGACCATTCCGGCCATCACGAATATCGGTAGAGTTTGTGTATTTCCATTTTGTCTCATTAAACAAACGATAGACTGGAATATGGTTCTTTATTCCTTTAATCTAGAACCGGGTGACGGTATAATTTACGATCATGGCCATTGGCGAGCCCAATCTTATACGTACAACTTTGAAAGGACCAAATTGTATCGTACCGATACCTTTACACACGAACGGCAACTTTTCCTCAAATTTAATCTAGGCAAAGATTTCGAATTAGCGAACGACGATCAAATTGTATCAAAGCCCTATTGCGAACAACCAGGCCGTATACCAATTATTCAAAGTGCCTTTAGCCGTTTCTATAAAACACAAACTCTGGGCGAAAATCTGTATCAGTATGGATATTGGTTCTGTAAGGAACGGGGATCTCAACCCGATCTTGCTCTTTGCCAAAATCAAAAATTTGATTCGACACTAGTTTCCTGTCGTAGTTGGGCCGAATGCGAAACCCCAGCGGACAATTATATTTGGTCGGACCTAAAAGACGTTACGAAATATTATCAATGCCAGGGGGGCGTTTTAGTACACGGCACTTGTCCCAAATCGAATGCCATCTTTAACGATTTACGTTGCATGAATCCAGTTTGTAAACAGTTCCTAGAATATGACAAAGATGACGATGTATGTCGCTTACCTCACGATAGCAGTTCCTTTTTCATTTGTAAAGGATTGGAAGCGACAAAAATTACTTGCCCACAAGGAGTCGATTCCTCGGGCATTAGTTGTCTTTACGGCTGTAAAGGCTCAGAGGTATTTGTAAGAAAATATATGGAAACGTTACAGGTCACACCTCAAAGGGTACTTGTTGGGCAAACGGCTTGTCGTAACGGTAAAGTGGTTGCCACAAGCTGTGCCTCACATTTGAAACGTAGAACGGTTCTGGAAGACGGCAAATTATATTACTACTGGGCGTCTGATTATCATTTTGTAAAAGGTAATTGTACACGGTATACTACTAATACAAATGTTTATTCAAAAGGAATTTTACACAGATCGGCACAGATGTCTCTTGGGCTTTGCGTAGTCGTAAATTGGGTCCCGTTTTCAAGGAGCTATTGAGTAAAGCATTTTCCACAATGTCCACGTTATTAACGGAGAATTCAGTTCGTATAATCGACACTATAGCCGGTCATTTAATGGGACAAATAGCCGCCCACATACTAGTGAATTTTTCGGCAAAATTCATTTTAATGATGAGCAAACTAGCAGTCGCGGGCGTAAGTGTAATTGGCATTATCGCCGACATTGCTCTAGTTTTGGATTTTTTGGTAATGTTCGGTTGGGATCCGCTCGGACTGCAAAATCAAATGGACTCTCGAATCTTGGATATGTTACGCGAACAGGCCATTGTGGCACGATACAAAACAGGCGATCCTAATTGTGAAATTGATCCGTCTTTCTTTACACAATATATACTGAATGAAAAAATCGGTACTACTTCAGATACGACAAAGTCTGACAACGACGGGGGGTCACATTTTTCCTACGCCCATCCCATTTATCAAGACTGCGCGACAAAGTCTCAAAACGAAGGGATGATCAAACGACCACAAATCTATCCCGATCAAATGCGCTTTCAAATTTCAGCTCTAAGTGACTATCTAAATGCCCGGACGTCCAATGCACTGGGTCAACGTTACGACTGGGACAGTGATATCGTTTCAAAGACGGACGATACGGTTACCCGTTATGAAATTCATAGCCACTTTATTGCCAAAACCGACTTAATCACCTACAACGAATCGACTAAAGTCCGACAATATCTTACGGTTGTAATTATAATCGTTGTTATGGACTTTATGGCGTTTTCGTTAATCGATTTGTTTAAACCTCTATTAGTTTTGACCATTCCCCTAATTTGGATACATTCCTATGTTCGATTTGCTAATAATGAACTACACAATAGGATTTTCGAACACCTTTTGCGATAGTACTTTGCCGTACTGTGATCATAAATTTTTGGGCTAGTCAAAAAAACCAAGGTATATGTATTACTGTAATCTTTATTGCCTATAAACTCTACAATCAATATATCTTTAACGTTTTCGAATGTTCACTCTCGGTGCCGTTTTCGCTTTAACACAAAAGTGGGACACAAGAAATGTTTCCAGAAAAGTGTACACCTTTTTCTATGGTTCTCCGTCTTCGGTTCAAACGAATTTTGTCTGGGAATTAAACAGTCCACTTCTCGAAGTAATAGCTAGATACAACACATCGGGATCCTCTGGTTGTTTTATCGGTTGGGTTGATTTGACTAGAGAAGCGGGTGGTTCTCAATCGATGGAAAATTTACTCGATTTGGTCGGAATTACCACCTTGTAGAATGCTGAATTTTTTGATACGATAGAATTAAGTTTCAAAAATTGTTGCACCATCTTCGAAGTGATCATTGTATCTCGCAACGCTTGGAATCTTTTTTGAGCAGACATTTTTATGTCCTCGACACCGGCAAAACTAATAATGGCATTTATATGAGATTCACCTGCCATTTGATTCAGGCCTAAGTAGCGGCCGCGAAGGCTTACAAATTCGACCAAATTGCTGGCCGTATTGTTTGAACACGATGCAAGCACCAAATGAACAAAGTCCGACAATCGTTCTCGAAAATGTCGATAGTCTTTATCGTTGACGAGTTGTTTAATTCGTTCTTCTTTGGAGATGCTTTTGTCTTCTTCAAATGTTTCGTTGCTAATATATTCGACCAAATCGAATAGATCGTCGTTACCAAAATATTTGATCGCACCCGCTGTGACCACCCTTACTTCTCTTAGCACGCCACGAGGATAATTATATAGAGAGGTATCTCGCTAGTTCTCGGTTGCAAGATTTTCGAATGCTTATGTACTGTATGGATGCCGCTAGCCTTAAAAAAGTGGAGAAGGGCCAGGTTCATAAAAAGATTTATAGAGGACGCCACATGATTTTATTTAATCCACCAGTACCAACCTACCTACCTATCAACCAAAACCATGAAAATGATAATCTCTTCCTCGTAACTTCCCAACGGAAACTATGCAGTAGCGAGGGACGCTCCCTCAACTAAGCCACCTAGATTGATCGTCCTACAATAATTTACATTCCATTCTTTTTTTTCTTTTTGACACCCAAATGGAATCCGGGTAATAAGAAGCGCTTCTCTTTGAAAATATGAAGTATATTAAGTAATAATTAAAATTTTAGGAAACCACCTAAAGATTACTTAATTTAATTTAGTGATTTGAACATATAAAATATATATCAATTATTAATATTTTAGGTAACAACCTAAAGATTAAGTTAATTGGCGATTATTATACTGCCCATTTATAATATTGGTCAGTAGGCTTATATTTAACTTTTGGTTTATTTTTTTTTCCAACCAAAATTAAGCGAGGAAGGTAAGATAATAAGGTAAAAGTCCCTATTATGAGACACATTTTTAGGTAGGTCGAACATTTCCGCAAATATAAAATGAATTCGAGTGGGAAATATAATTTTTATTGTACTATATAGTTATTTCATGATTTTTAGATCAATATTTCTTGTTTCTAATAATTTTAAGTTCAAAATAGATGAAAATAATTATTTTATAAAGGCAAGCTCTATGGCCCCATTTATGAGACAGTCTAAAGGTACATGTCCCCGGTGTCTCATAATACAGGTCCCTATTTTTGAGACAGTTGAAATAATAAGACAATTTTTGAACTATAAATTTATTATTATGAGATCCTTTTATTTATAAAATAGGTAATTAACTTAATTTTTATACAACAAATTATAATCTTTTCATAACTTAAACGATTAATCAACACAAATTATTGAATAAAATTTACTTTTCTTCTTTTATTCTCTTTTGGAGTTCGTTGATTTGCTCCATTCACTTCTTTTCTTCTTGCAATTTTTTTTTTATTTTTTTTGGTTTTCTTCCTTCTTTTTTTCATATTTTCTTTTTCCAACTGAAGATTATACCATGCATCAGAGGTCCCTGCAGATAGGAACTTGGATTTCCCTGTTTTTTCAACTTGAATTCTTTTTTTTTGGGGAGATGCCAATGCCCTGTGTCGCAGGCGCGTTTACCTAAAATTACTATTCCTATCTTTAAAGGGGATTATAAAAATTTTGTGACTTTTATTGATCTTTTTAATGCTTTAGTTCACTCTAATAGTGATTTATCTGATGTTGAAAAATTTCATTATTTAAATTCGTCATTAGAGGGCGCTCCGCTCGCACTTGTTCGCGCTTTGCCTATGACAGCATCTAATTATACGACTGCTTATGACATTCTTGTAGAACGTTATTCAAATAAAAGACTTCGTGCTCAAGAGCACTGGCAAACTCTAGAAAATACGCAGCCTTTGACTTCTAAAAACGCCAGCGGTTTACGAAAATTGCTAGACACCTTTTCTGAAAATTTAAGCGCTTTACAAAATTTAGGATTTCCTACAGAAGAATGGGATTTCATTATAGTTATGATGCTTTTAAAACGACTGGATGGCGATACTGCCACTAAATATGAATTAAGCCATAGCTCATAATGAGGTACCGAAGTTAAAAGGATTAGAAGCATTTCTAGAAAAGTGTTGTATAGCCTACAATACGTTAAATTTGTCGCAATTAAAGCCTAAAACGCAAAATACACGCACCTTTTTGACTCATGATAGTGCTAAAAATAAAAGCTTAAAATGCACTTTATGCAAAGAAAATCATGTCTTATATCATTGTCCGCAGTTTAAGAAGAAATCACCACAAGAACGTTTTAATTTTTGCCGCAATAATCATGTTTGTTTTAATTGTTTAAGTAATCTACATGATATAAAAACTTGCAAATCTGTTATGACTTGCCGCACTTGCAGTCAATGCCATCATTCCCTGTTACATCTTCCTAGATTGAATCCATCTTCTTCCAGTCAAAGTATCAGTTCTTTGATAACGCCTCCACCGCCGCCGCCGCTTCACTTACCGCTTTCTGGGGCGAGTTCTAATTCGCTCTCGCCGCCACAGACATTATCTGAATCTCTGTCCTCAAACAATCGATCAGAAAGTTCTTCCTCTTTTGTGGGTGCAAGAATGCTGCATCAACACGCTTCTGTTCTCTTAGCTACCGCGGTTGTTGAAGTTTTGGATAACCAAGGTTGTTTTCAATCGATGAGATGTTTATTGGATTCAGGAAGCATGACTTCTTTTATCACGTAAAGTACCGTGACGCGGTTAGGTTTGCGACAAGATCAGGGTCACTTTGAAATTAAGGGACTTGGTCCAATGCTCGTAAAATCTAATAACGGTACTGTACCGCTTAAAATTCGCCCTTTTGGCAACGCTAATATTAGTTTTTATACTGACGCTATAGTTTTACAAACAATATGCGATAATTTGCCTAGTCAAAAAATTAATATTAACACTTGGTCGCACCTTCGCAACTTGAATCTCGCTGATCCTAATTTTTATCGCCCTGGCAAAATTGATGCTTTGTTAGGTGCCGATATATTTTCAAAAATTTTATTAGATTCTCACATTCCTGAAACAGACACTGAACCCTCCGCTATTAATACCCTTTTTGGTTACGTACTAATGGGTAAACATAAGCAAAATCTTTCTGAAACTTTATCCTTTTTTTGTAACAATTTTGAATCGTCAATCGATTGTACCATTAAAAAGTTTTGGGAAATTGAATCTATCCCCGCTCCTACCACATTGTTGTCCCCAGATGACAAACGATGCGAAGATCAATTTATGCTTACGCGTGCGCGTAATCAGGATGGTAGATATATTGTGACTTTACCTTTTAAAGATCACTCGCCATCGTTTACAGGTATGCGCGAGCTCGCTATCAATCGATTTTTATCTCTGGAACGCCGTCTTTTAAAGCAACCGAACTTATACTCTCAATATTGTGAATTTATGAAAGAGTACTTAGAGCTTGGGCATATGAAATTAGTTTTCAATTCCGAAATCTCAGCGACTAGTTACTACATCCCTCATCACTGCGTTTTACGCCCGGATAGTCCAACGACTAAACTCCGCGTTGTTTTTAATGGTTCTGCCAAACTACCAAATCAAATGTCTCTAAATGATCACTTATTGACTGGCCCTAAACTTCAGCCTGATATTGTAAATATTCTGCTAAATTTTCGCTGTCATAAATATGTGATTTGTGCCGATATAAAACAGATGTACAGGATGATTCTAGTAAATCCTACTCAACATGATTATCAACGCATTGTTTGGAGGTTTTCACCAGAGGAACCTCTACAAGAATATTCCCTAGTAACCTTAGTGTACGGGTTAAGCCCATCTCCATATTTAGCGCTTCGTACTTTACGTCAGTTAGTTGACGATGAAGGTTCACATTTTCCAAACGCGTCTTACGCTATTCGCAACCATACCTTTGTCGACGACGTAACTACCGGAGCTTCTAATCTCGAAGAAGCTAAGCGTCTTAAAAGTGAACTTATCAAACTTTTAAAAAGGGGATGTTTTGAACTTCGAAAACGGTCCAGTAATTGCCTTCCTTTGTTGGAGGATTTACCTTCAGAATACTTAAATCAAAATCTTATTTCATTCGAGCACGAAAGTACTGATGCCTCTTTAAAAATCTTAGGTTTGCAGTGGAATTCAACAAAGGATTGCTTTTCATTTTCAATCTCTCCTTTAGACCGCCCATGCACAAAACGTAACATGTTATCTGAACTAGCCAGATGTTTTGACCCAATCGGTTTCTTAGCCCCGCTGACCTTCTATAATAAAATACTTCTGTCAAACCTCTGGTCGCTTGGACTTTCTTGGGATCAAAGTCCTCCAGACGACATTGTTCGAACCTGGAAGCAATATAATTTAGAACTTCCGCTCTTATCACAGCTCCAAATTCCCCGATGGATTTTGTCGGACGATAACGATGTTCACCAGTTACATGGCTTTTGTGATGCCTCATCAAAAGGCTATGCTGTGGTTGTCTACTTACGTAGGATTCAGTCTGATGGCAGTATAGCCACGCAGTTTCTCTGCTCAAAAACCAAGGTAGCTCCGCTTAAAAGTATTACCATTCCACGACTCGAGCTATGTGGAGCTGTTCTTTTGGCCAAACTTTTATGGTATGTTCTAAATGTTTATAAAAATGCCCTTAAGATTGAACAAATTTACGCTTGGTCGGATTCTCAAATCACTCTCAGTTGGATACGGTCATCTCCACACAGATGGAAGACTTTTGTGTCAAACCGTGTGGCCTATATTCAAGAAAAGTTATCTCCCGCTTCTTGGCATTTTGTTCCTTCCAAAGTACAACCTTCACCCCGAGAAGGTACTCACGCATATTCTCGTCTTTTACGCTATTTCTCACAAGTTGAGTGATTTTCACCCCTTTTGGGTAACGCTTTTACACCCGTCCAGTGTAGTGAACGATTTATGTAACTGTGTCGAAATAACTGTGTTATAGCGGCCTCCAAAGGTACCTTGCGAAGCACCGCTGGAATAGCCGAGCTAGATCAAGACACCAAGAGGTAAGTCGTTTCAGTGTCCTCTTTGATACCGCTTTGTTTAACGCAATTGGGAACCCGCTTTTTTTCGGTGTTAATCACCACCTGTGGATGATACAAAATTCCATTTTTTCTCTCCAGCTCATACTGAGCTACCGCCGCCTAACATTGGTCCTTCGAGCCGGAAGGTACTCACGCATATTCTCGCCTTTTATGCTATTTCTCACAAGTTGAGTGATTTTCACCCCTTTTGGGTAACGCTTTTACACCCGTCCAGTGTAGTGAACGATTTATGTAACTGTGTCGAAATAACTGTGTTATAGCGGCCTCCAAAGGTACCTTGCGAAGCACCGCTGGAATAGCCGAGCTAGATCAAGACACCAAGAGGTAAGTCGTTTCAGTGTCCTCTTTGATACCGCTTTGTTTAACGCAATTGGGAACCCGCTTTTTCTCGGTGTTAATCACCACCTGTGGATGATACAAAATTCCATTTTTTCTCTCCTGCTCATACTGAGCTACCGCCGCCTAACATTGGTTGGGTTGGGTTTGCTTGGGTTTCATATAGTAAGGTCTCATTTTTCGAAAACTTATTAAAAATTTTTTAATTATAAATAAAATAAATTTGCATTTGTATTATCGCCATTTTATGCCGTATAGAAATAAGTAGTCGTAGCATTGGATAAAAAAGACTTATCGCTAATCTTGTTTATAAGGATTTTAAGTCTTGGGTAAACTGTTGGATATCTTCCAGTTATCTATTGTAGGTCAGGTATAAGTTATTGAGTACTATAAAGATCAATAATTTTTGGTTTTGCAGCTTTTGAAGACGATTTAGTACTGTCTGTTCTTTTTACAGGGTACCGATTATCCCTAACTAGTTATTCTAACTCCAAGTTAGTATTATTAGAGAAGTTTCACAGACTTTTTTAAATTACCGCTTTTTAATTTTATATTAACAGCCACTTTGTTTTGCATTTAATTTAACTATCTAACAATGGCTGAAGCTAGTCTTAAAAAAGTAGAAGTACAACCTTCACCCCGAGAAGATACTCACGCATATTCTCGCCTTTAACGCTATTTCTCACAAGTTGAGTGATTTTCACCCCTTTTGGGTAACGCCTTTACACCCGTCCAGTGTAGTGAACGATTTATGTAACTGTGTCGAAATAACTGTGTTATAGCGGCCTCCAAAGGTACCTTGCGAAGCACCGCTGGAATAGCCGAGCTAGATCAAGACACCAAGAGGTAAGTCGTTTCAGTGTCCTCTTTGATACCGCTTTGTTTAACGCAATTGGGAACCCGCTTTTTTTCGGTGTTAATCACCACCTGTGGATGATACAAAATTCCATTTTTTCTCTCCAGCTCATACTGAGCTACCGCCGCCTAACATTGGCGAAGTGTCAGAGTAAATATTTCTTGTAAAGGTGTTTTGCGTGAAGTATCTAAACATAAGAGGTTATCGTTACGCGACTGACAGCTGCTCTACTTGAACTCAAATGCTGAGGCTTCCTAATGGATAACTCTGGATGACGTTTCCTGAACCCTTCGTAACGTACCAATGACGACTTGGACGGTCATCTGTAAAAGGAGTCTTTATTGCCATAGTTTGGACATATTTTTGTACACAATCTAATAATTCAGTTTTTGTAACAGGTGCTCCCATTTCTGCTCTATACAACACCCCAGTTTACAGAATTATATATTCTGTAAACTTTGACAACACCCACTTAACAATATCATCCTCTTCTTTCACTAATAACACTGTTTCCGGTAGTTTTTGTTTTCGCAGGATCAATATTTTTTTTCTGCCTAATGTGGCTACAGGAATACCATAAGCAGCAGCTACTTTTCTTAGAGAAAATTTGGTGTCTTTCGCAGCTTTTAAAGCTTTTTCGATATTTGCCGGATCATAGTTAATCGTTCTGGATTTTTTTTTTCTTAGAATTATTATTCACTTTCGAACAAAACAATTTTTTTTTTGGTGGGTTTGGGCTGCTTTCTTGTCCCCTTTGGTGTCTGCTTTTTCCCATTTTCTTGGCTCTTGTCTTAAATTTTCTGCTTATTTACTGTCGTCATTTATTCTAAAAAATTCACTATACGTTATATTACTATTCAATATACGTTAAAATATTAAAAATTTATTTAAAAGACTGAAACAAAAAAGTTAAAGAATTAGCGTGCAAGATTAGTGTGCAATGTTATGCTTTTAGGTTAGGTTTATAATCTAACTTTATTAAACTTAAAGTACTTACTCACAGACGATAATTTAAAGCTGTGTTGATTAATAATGCGTTATATTATATAATTGCACAATTTTAATAATAAATATCGTTATGTGTCAATTTAAAAACTTATAAACAATAATAAACATTCACTGTCTCATGGAATCGGGACAATCGAAAAAGCTCATGGCCGTACTGCACGATACACTAAATAAAATGTCTCATACGGCGGTACGCTGAAGCCTATAACTGTACGTATTATGAGACAGTCAAATATAAAATACTATTGTCACAATAAAGCATAAGTGCATATGGAAATCAAAGCTACTGCTTATTAGCTTTCAATTTACATATAATATATAAATGAAAATAGACGAAACAATTAAATTAAATCAGTATGAAAAATTGGATAGTCGTCAGCGTTTAACTCTTCTCAGTCGTGGTTTCAAGCTCAGATAACAAACCACGTACTTTCATAATTTTTTTGAAAAACAGTGTAGAAAGAATCAACAGCAAAACTAGTAAATTGCTTTCAAAATTTATTAGATAATGTATTTATTATATTTTTTAAGGGCTTGATTGTGTTTTCTTTTTATAAAATAGTATATTCACGTAATGTATCATAAATTGGGACATTGTCTCATAATAGGGACTTTTATCTTACCTAACACTTAAACTATACATCATAAACCCGTAAAACATAGCACACTCGTGAAAGTATTACTTAGGTACCCAATACAAATAAAACGACACAGTGTTATCCGGCGAAATAAGTCACCGTCCGCAGCTTACGTAAGCGTAGTGGAGGGGGAGAGAATTTTCTTTATCAACGCATGGCATTTAAAATTTGATGAACCTAGTTAATGTTCGAGAATAGATCACCTTCACGCTAGGCTATTTACAGAACTCAGGTTTTGTTGATTATCATTATTATTATTTTTGTTTCATGAATATAATAAGATATAAAAGCGAACCAAATTTTGTTTTATAAATATAAAAAGGTATAAAAGTGAACCATGACCATCGTTAGTGGTTAATCCCCTCAAACGCGCGGATAATCTTCGCCACAAAACCGTGGGACGGTGTAGAGATCGGAATTTTAACCCAGGATTGACACCCTGAAATATTAAAAAAAAAAATAAAATAAAAGGAACGGACTTACTCGATCACTCTAATTCAAACCTTCTTAGATTAGTTGAGGGCTCCTATGATCAATTGTTGATAGCGCCATGATAACATCCAGATAAAATACCCAATAAATTCCATGAAATTCCATAGGGGGGGAATATTTACATTGCTAAACAAATGGACAAATACACTTAGAAAACCTACCTGTGGACTATCTCTCGGTCTGTAAAATCACGCCGATTTGGTGTAAAATGGCGGCTCTCGGTTGAGACGAATATTTATCCCGAACACACGGCTGTGTCTTCTCACACGAAACTAAATCTCAGGTTGGCTTGAACCAATTCAACACAACCACCCAACTTTAAGGAAACACTGGTAAAACTAGAACTTTAACTCCCACAAACAAAGTGGATTACTAGAAAATCGTTTTGTCTTAGCTTTACAATCGTCTCACTTGAAAAGAACCTTCTCAGCTCCGGAAAAGGAACCAAGCCTCCGGTAAGAATTCTCTCGAAAAATTGCAAGAGAGCTTCCGCCAAGTAGATATCGTAACGTTAACGTTATATGATCAACCACACAAATTATTTAACCCTATTCTTTTAAAACCGATAACCTTACTGCTATTATCAATGACTGCTTTCCTACAACCACTTGTTGTAGTCAATCCAACCATTTATCCTATATTTAACATCCTTAAAATTAACCCTACAAAAATCTCCCGCGTCAACCCGTTATTCAGCGTGGTTGCTAGAGAACCCTAATTCTAGACGCCGGCAGGCAACTCAACAAAATGAGACCTTCTAGGCACCCTTGCCAATTAGTGCAACTTTTACCAACTGACGTCATCAGTCCATCTCCCATTTGTACCTAAACAATTACCCACCTTACCAAAACATACATAACCCAAAATGTGCAAAACAGCTCGGGGAGATTACAAAATAATCGCCCATCTCGCCTCTTTCCTTTAAGATCCCCGATATTCCGATGTTAAAATGTCTAGCACCACTCGGAGAGCTACTTCCGCGACAATAATCCCGGAAACTTGACAACCTGTGGTCTGACCGCCGGCCTCCGTGCGCACACCTGTAGAGCGCGATGTCTCGTACGACGATATGACAGTAACCTCGAAAATGGCTCCCAAAAACAATAATACTGCCAGTTTACATGAAAGTTATTAAATTTTGTAGTGACCGTCCAACTTAATGTAACAAAACTTGGACGATTATAAACTTCCAACATTAATTCAAGTGTAGACAATGTTCGTGACTCGAAGTATTAAAGGATGCTGCCGAAGAAATGTTAAAACCTAGCAGTGGTCATGTCAACAAGATTTTAATTGCTATTTTTGGTGCATTTCCAATATTTGTCGGTGAGTAAAGTTTAAAATATAAGAGAATAACGTTGTCTAATTTGAGTTGCTTTTGTGAATTCCCTCAAAAGAAAGAGAAAACCCATTAGTAAAATTATGTTGTTTATTTACACGAACATTGCCTTACCCTTTATTGTCTTAAACGTTATTTATCCTTGTAACGACGAACCAGAACGATACACCGCCAAGATAACGGTCGTTGTAAATTGACCAGGGCCAGTAGGTCCCAGGCCCATCGACGAACCACCAAACAGTGGTTCCCGCGTCACATTAAAAAATTCACGATCCACCTTCTTTGCATCGTTTGTTGAAACTGTACCATTCTTTGTAGTGTTATTTTCCTTTGTCAAAATTGCAGTGTTAGTGTCGTTGGCCGTAAAATACATTGGTTGTTCTTCTTCATTGTCCGATTCGAGTCCATTATCGCGCTGTTGAGGATCAGCATCACCTACGTCCGCTATCATCGTGTCAAAGTTGTTGTTCTTCTTCCTCTGCTAATAAATGGTTTACAATTTCACCCAATTCAAAATCGTGAGCACTCGAAAGTAACTTTCGATTTAGTTCGTCTATTCGTTGCTGCAACTCAGTTTCGTTGGATTGCTTATTGTCTGATTGTTCACTGTCCAAGGATTTTGTTCTTTTCGGTTCACCGTCCACAGATTCTGATGTAGTTTTTCTCTTCAGACGATTTCTCCGTTCGCGCTCTACAGGCTCTGAGTTGTGTCCTCTAGTTTTTCTTCTTTATAGCTACGAGTGACGCTCCACTTTGTACATTTTCCCATTATTGGTTCTACATTGTAGTAAAAACAATTAAAAATAAACAACAAAAACAATATTATTTTCACAAGGGCAGATAAGGGAAACACAATATATATAATAAATAAAGACGATTATGTGTCAAAAACTCTTGCATTTCTAGACCCCACTAAATTCCAAATCATGAATTCCGATCCAACACCAATGCTCCAAAAATTAATTAAAGAGGTTTTAAAAGGTCTTAGGCTATTTAATGACTTTGGAAAGAAAAAACTCACAGTAATGAACCCACACACTCCAAAATTATACTCTTTAATAAAATTGCATAAAAATAATATGCCTATTAGACCAGCAGTGGGACTCTGCGTCGTTATAGTAATCTACTATAGCTTTCTACTATAGAAATCTATTAGCGTTTTCTACTATCGTCAAATGTGCAACTCTGTTTAGTTGTAGACAATGATCGGGTATCTTCGGAACTCGCCAAAGGGTAACTGTCTGAGCTAAAAACATTGCGGAAATTCTAGGGATTTTTAATTTTATAACTAGAAGTTTTGGACAGAAGAAAAAGTTTGGTTATATTTATGTTCAAAAGCATAGTAGAGTTGGGAGATATAGTGATTTTTCGATATCTGTTAGAACAGAGATGGTGATTTAAGAATAGCCGTTATTTTTAACGGTGATTTTTCACTACAGCGATTTTTATTTTTAAGGCGAAAAGGAGCAGCATAGTTGCTTTTACAAGACTGATATTCGATATAAATATTGAATAATGCAGCTACAATTGGAAGTAAAATTATAAGTTGATTTGGTTAGTAAGTTATTAGGGTAAAAATAGTATTTTTTCGAAACGCCCAGTGCCAGAAGCGTAGCGAATATTAATCGAAAATGGCCTTTATTCTTGATTTTTGCGCTAGATTAAGTTAAAAATATTACATTTTTTCCGAAATTAGAATTATAATGCTTTTGGCAATTTTGAGTATAGGTATACCTGAAAATGGTTTTATGACGCTGAATTTAAATACGACAATAAATTAATAAAATTATAATCTCTTAGATACTTTTCAGATTTGAAATTAACCATCTAAAACTGCAAAAAAATCCCATTTAATAGCTTAAAATTGAGGACACACTGAGTCTAAAGGAGACTATAAAATACTTAATAACTCACAACATAAATAACAAAAGAATTATAAACAATAGAATCAGAAAATATAATAAAAAAAAAACATTCCCTTTTATATCTAGCTATGTCCTGCAGTGGGACTCTGCGTCGTTATAGAAAACTACTATTGCTTTCTACTATAGAAATCTATTCGCGTTTTCTACTAAAGAAAATTTGCAACTCTATTTAATTGTAGACTAATGATCGGGTATCTTCGGAACTCGCCAAAGGGATAACTATCGGAGCTAAAAACATTTGCGAAAATTCTAGGGATTTTAAATTTTATAACTAGAAGTTTTGGATAGAAAGAAAAGTTTGGTTATATTTAATGTTCAAGGTTCATGTTCAAAAGTATTTTACCCTTTACCTAAGTTCAATTTTTTCATTTTTTCCATGTGCCATCCAAAGCCCTTCTAGAACTAGTAACACCTAAGTATAGCTTATACAATAACACAGCTACCTAAGTAAGTTAAACTGGGGCGCACCCAGGATTTTGTCTCAGTAGTAGTTTGTAGGAGTGTTTCAGGGATCACGCGATTTGGTGGATTTTTTCAATTATTAGTGCACTTTTTTAATTTTTGTGTGTCTAGGATGTTAGTGTAGGGGGAACTGCTGTCACATAATCGACTTCGAACCATACGCAGAGTAAACGATCGTTCCGTTTCTACAAATAGAATTCTATGACATCGTGGAGTCCCACTGCAGCGTTAGCGATGTCGCTTTCGTTTCAAGACGACAATATGGCTGCCACATAATCGACTTCGAAACCTACGCGGAGTACGAAACGATCGCTTTGTTTCTACAAATAGAATTCTACGACATCGCGGAGTCCCACTGCAGTAGTTTCTTATATTACAGCACCTTCAGTCAAATTATCTAATAAACTTATTGAAGTCATTAAGACAGTGTAATTTTGAACCAAAATTTAGTATTGGAAATTCGTATTCCAAACTCGCTTTCCAAAATTAACAAGATTGATATACTCAGCAACGCTAAACTTATTTCTTTTGATATACAAAATCCATTTCCTAGTATACCACCTAATGATGTTATTAATTTAGTAGAAAATTTATTAATTGAAAACAATACCAATCCTGTCATAAAACAAGATATTTTAGAAACATTGGCAGTGTGTCTAGATCAAAATTATTTTGAATTTAACAATGCCACATATTTATCTACCGAAGGATTAATAATGGGAAACCCTTTGAGTTCACTGTTAGCTGAGATTTTTCTGAACGATTTAGAAAATAAAATTCATCAAAGCAGCCTAAGCAGTAATTTTCTTTATTGGTATAGATATGTGGATGATTGGGATTTGGACGCCAATTCCAAAGTTTTTTCAATTTTATCAATAATCTACACCATAATATAAACTTCATTTAGAAATAGAACAACATAATTCAATACATTTTTTAGACCTAACAATAACAAAGAAAAATAATAAGCATGATTTTTCAATATACCACGAACTTCACACACTGATATCACCATACACAATAAATCTAGTCATCCATATACTCATAAAATCTCTGCTTACAACTCTTTTGTCCATAGATTTATTAACATACCAATGTCAGAGGAAAATTATAATAATGAAGTTAATATTATTAAACAACTGGCAGTAAATAATGACTATAATACCAATATGATTGACCAAATTATTAATAAAAAACAATATAAAAAAGCTATCAATTTAGCATATCCTACAACAAAATCAAAAGCTAAAAGCTACACTTAGGTACAAAACACCGAAAAAACGGAGATGGTATTATTCACACGAAGCAGAGTGGTGGAAAATTTCAGACTCCCAATGCTCGCCACTAGTACACTAGTGCTGAAACAGCAGGCAAAGTATCTAGGTGTGATGATTGCAAATTAAACTGGGGCATTAACGCACAGGAGCGTCTTAGAAGGGCGTTCAGTGCTTTCTATGCCTGCAAAAAAGCTATTGGAAAAAAATGGGGGTTAAAGCCCCACATAGAATACTGGATATATACAGCCATTATAGGACCTATTTTAACATACGGGGTATTGGTCTGGTGGATCGCATTGGGAAAAACAGTTCACCTGAAAAAGTTAACCAAGGTACAGAGCGCAGCTTGTCTAGGTATAACTGGTGCCCTGCATACCACACCGACAGCAGCATTGGAGACGATGCTGCACGTTCTGCCCCTGGATATTTACTGCAGAAGTGTAGCCGCAGTCGAATTGCTGGAATCCCGCCAACTATGGACACAGCAGCATACTTAGTATCCATCCAGGAGCTAACTTACAAAATTCTACCGACTACATTGTCCCAAAGTTTGACTTCGAGAGGGGTTTCTCTGCGCTCATTCCAGACTCTGACGGACGGGTCAAAAATGAACGATGGCGTGGGACTGGAGTCTTTGTTGAAGGTATGAATTTACAGAGGTCGTATAAACTTCCAAACTACAGTAGCGTTTTTCAGGCAGAAATCTTGGCTGTGGACAAGGCAGCGACAACTCTGCTTGAACGCCTTGATCAGCGAGAAGGCGGGTCGATTTGCATCTATATCGACAGTCAGTCAGCGATTAAGGCTCTCACAGCGAGCATCGTCAAATCAAATCTTGTCTGGCGCTGTCGCAATAACCTCCGCAGACTTGGAGTCCGACAACGAGTCACCTTATGCTGGGTTCCGGGTCACTGTATGATTCCGGGTAATGAGAAGGCCGACACACTTGCTAGGAAAAACGCGGAGATGGAAGTCACCCTAGCGGAGAGTACTGTGGCCAGACCACTGGAAATGATTAGAGTTGAAATTAATCAAAAAGTCACGCAACTTGCTCAGACCAGATGGACAGAGTTACGAACCTGTAGCATCGCTAAGCAACTATGGCCATTATACAAATATAATAGAACCGCAGCATTGTTAAGACATAGTAGGAAGGACCTACGTAACATAACGGCTGTGATGACCGAACACTGTATGTTTGGTAGTCATGCAGAACGTATGAAAATACCAGCAAACGATTCCTGCAGAAGCTGCAGAGATGAGGAGGAGGTAGAGAGTGGTCAACATTTTTTGTGTGAATGTCCTGGCCTTGCAAGAAGAAGATTTGATGCCTTCGGTGAGCCGTTCTTCGGCGGACTGGAGGCGGTAAGCACTGCACCACTTGGACGTCTGGTGAGGTTCATCAACAGTAGCGGCTGGTTCTGGTGAGGCTTACACAATCCCCCCTGCAACATCTTTAGTTGCATGAATCATCACAGGTTGGTTCCAAGGAAATGTGGTAACACAACGGACCATCAGGTCTATGTGAGACTAGCCGGCGGGCGCTGGTAGTCTGCCACTCTAACCTAAACTTACCTAGGTACAAATACAAAACACTCACATATACTGGTAAACTTACACGAAGAATCAAAACACATTTAAATAAACTAGATTTGCATATTGCTTTCAAAACGAATAACAAATTAGGAAAATTAATAAAAAACAACAAAAGTAAAATTCGAAAAGAACAAAAATGTGGTATATACAAACTTAAATGTCGCAGTTGTCCAAAATTTTACATTGGAGAAACTAGCTTTAGTGGACGTCTGAAGTCTCAACTAAAGCTATATGCAAAATTTCAGCATTCTATCCTTGGTAGTTAGGGCTGGGCCTTGA
Source organism: Philopedon plagiatum (assembly GCA_963971165.1). Classification (NCBI taxonomy): domain Eukaryota; kingdom Metazoa; phylum Arthropoda; class Insecta; order Coleoptera; family Curculionidae; genus Philopedon; species Philopedon plagiatum. The sequence goes on from OZ020194.1 coordinate 41,058,828, forward strand.
TAAATCACTAGTAGAAGTGTGTTTATCCCCTAGGGGTAAAATTCCAACACGAAAAAAAGGAGTCTTACGTAAAAAAATAAAATGAAATTGGCATGTTCTGGCGTTTTCCTTGGAACTTAGTAGTTTTTAAAATAACAAATAATTTAATTTTTAGGGGTTGTTTTTACCCCCTTAGAGGGCGAGTTTTGCAATATCCTGTCTTTAGTGGACGTCTGGGGCCTAAACTAAAGCTGTACGCAAAATGTCAGCTTTCTATTTTTGGTAATTATAAATGAGTGGTAGAAGTGTGTTTTTACCCCCTAGGGGTAAAATTCCAACACGAAAAAAAGTAGTCGTATGTAAAAAATAAAATAAAATTAACATGTTCTGGCGTTTTCCTTAGAACTTAAATAGTATTAAAAATAAAAAAAAATTTAATTTTTAGGGATTGATTCTATCCCTTTAGAGGGTGGATTTAGGAATATCCTTTCTTAGTGGACATCTGGGGCCTAAACCAAAGCTGTATGAAAAATATCAGCTTTCTATTTTTGGTAGTTAGGGCTGGGCCTTGATAAATCAGTGGTAGAAGTGTGTTTTTACCCCCTAGGGGTAAAATTCAAACACGAAAAAAAGTAGTCTTATATAAAAAAGCAAAATAAAATTGACGAATTTTGGCGTTTTCCTCAGAACGTAGCAGTTTTTAAAATATAAAATAATTTAATTTTTAGGGGTTGCTTTTACCCCCTTAGTGGATATCTACGGCGTAAAAGAAAGCTGTGTGCAAAATTTCAACTTTTTAGCAGTAATTTTGGCTAGACGTTGATGAATGAGTGAGTCAGTCAGTGAATTTCCTCTTTTAAATATTAGTATAGATTTAATACATGCATTTGCATTTGTGCATCTTTTTAGTATCTTATTTTTTAAATTCCCCTCCCCCTCGGCCACCGAAGTCTTTACGGTGCCAATTTTAGTTACTAGGCCCCCTGTAGATAAAATGCTGACTACGCCCATAAATATACCTGCAAACGATTTGAGGGTAAGGGAAAAGAGAAATCCTATTTTAATAAAAATCAGAAATATAAGGAAAACTAGCATTTATTTAAAATAAATCATTCTAACATTAAGTACAGCATCATATGAAACGTGGTTAAGAAACATATATTCTGAAAATATTCAAAGTAGAAACACAACAAATATTAGGCAATATTTTCATTGCAAACTATTAAAAACATGAAAAAAAAAACAATCTGCAAAATAAAAGATTATTACCCTTAGGCCGGATTTATCAAACTACCTACATAAACTTAATAGCTAAACAGTTTTAATTTACAAGCATAAACATAGTCTGTGACGGATCCAGGGGGTGGCCAGGGGGGCCTGGCCCAAATTATGCGAAAAATGTGAATTTATAATATAAACATAAAGTAGTAACACCGAACATATAACACATATATTCACTCTCCAAAAAGCGGGAACACGCCCGAGATTGAGCGACTACATTTTCCCTTCTCTTCTCGCCCCGCTTTGGAGCCCTGGCGCCTAGTGGTATAAAGTGAACCAAATAAGTTTATGGAGAGTTCGGTGTTGTTTATATAGGGTGACTTAATAAATTTAAAATAATATTTTCTTGTTTGTTAATTGTTTTTTTTCGTTTTGGTTTATGTTTATCTGTTTGTCATGCCTGCTTACTGTTCGGTGGATGTTACACTAAACCAGGAAGTGGGTTGCGATTATTTAGGTGTCCAAAGATGAAGAAAGGTGAGCATTTTTTAAAATAAAATTATAATTACAAATTAGCCAGCTTATCAAGTTTTATATGTAATAAAAAATAGTAATCTTATTTTAATAATATAATAATATTTTATATAAATTCTATTGGCAATATACTTTGCCTCCTGCTCATAATACAAATTTTAAAGTATATGACTTAAAATAATCATGTAAATAAAGGGAATTTAAAATAATAGATATTGGTAAATTACCTGCCAATGGCGTTCTATGTATTTATTTACGTGAAAAGAAAATGTAATTTTTATAAAATAAAACTATGCCTAATAGTTAAATGTTTATTTAGAGGCATATTCTTTTTAAAATATATACAGGGTCTCCCGGATATGAAAAAAACACGTGAAAAGAATACTACAAGTTCATATAAACTTTTTTCGTATAGGCCTCCTCTTCGGAGATATGGGCTCCCAAAGAGCTCCAATGAAATCAAGTTTTTTACACATAATTATTGAACCACCAGGTATATTCCAATTTTTTTTTAATATGATGTATACCAGGTTAGACCCTTCAAATTACTATCCAAGAAAGTGTTGTGAAGTACTCACAGCTGCAGGGACGGACTAGCTGTGACACTCATGACCCCATTTTTTTTACGCCCTGTATGATAAGAACTTTGGACGACGTTTTTTACATACCTTTAACTATTGACTAAAAATTAAGTAGTACTCTTCATTCATGTCGTTAATCCTAACCGTTTTCGAAAAAACGTCATATTATTTACATCATGTATTTGGCGTATTTCGATAACAGATACGTCTAATTCTGTGAATTGTAGTTCGACCTAGGTTCGCAAAAAATGTGCGTTTTATTTTATCGGCCACAAAAACAAAGTATTGTTGTTGCAAACGTTGCTAGATACGAAATAGATAAATATCCTGCATTTTAGAACTTGTCAACTTTCACATCGCTGACACACTGATTTTTTATTTCGATATTAAATTAGATACTGATTTTTGGATTTCGTGGTGAAATTAATTGTGAAATAATTCGAAATACTGTATTAGCACTATTCTCTTCACGGACGAAGCAGGGTTTACCAAAAATGGTATCATGAATTTACACAGCTCACATGTATGGGCTAATGAAAATCCTCATGCAACTATTGTTTCGCATCATCAACATCAGTTCCAATCAATTAATGTCTGGGCAGGCATCATTGGCAATTTTTTGATTGGACCATTCGTATTACCGGTACGACTGAATGGACAACTTTATTTGGAATTCCTCCAGAACGCTTTTCACGATTTAGTAGACAACTTACCACTTGAAATCCGCCGAAACATGTACTACATGCACGATGGAGGGCCACCTCATTTCAGCGTTGCTGTGCGGGAGCACCTGAATAATTTAGCGTCGGGTCGGTGACGAGAATATCTATCCCGAAGGTAAAAAGCTGAATCATTCAAATGCGTTAGCATATCTGTATAGTGTTTGCTCAGGTTTGCTGGGGTTTGTTCAGGTTTTACCCACTTTTACTTAGTCTTTTTTGTATTGCATTGTTTTGGTAGTGCGATTGATTATGTTTCGTAATTTATGAATGGTCACTAACGACTCATCAAATCAACAATCGTTCGGCAAAATTCGGGACAGATATTCTCGGTACCGGCTAGACGCCAGTCCTGAATAACATCTATCCAAACCGTTGGATAGGTAGAGGAGGACCTATTGCCTGGCCTCTTCGATCTCCCGACCTAACGCCGTTGGATTTTTACCAGTGGGGACATCTCAAAACCTTGGTGTATTCTACTCCGGTCGATAGTAGGGAAGAACTTCTACGGAGAATCACGTTTGATTGTGATGAAATAAGGAACAATGCTGGGTTATTGTGGCGGGTACAGCAGTCCTCAATTCGTCGTGTACGCGAGTGTATCAGACTTCACGGAGCCGATGTTGAACCCTCTTACGAAGTTTTTAACTAAGCAGTTAAAGTTTAACTTTTTATTGAAACTATGTTGGCGACAGGAAAAAATTCCTCTTTTTCATATTCAACCCGACAGAAGTTAGGGGACTAACAGTGTAAATAAAATGACGTTTTTTTCGAAAACGGTTAGGATTAACGAGGTGAATGAAGAGTACTTAATTTTTAGTCAATAGTTAAAGGTATGTAAAAAACGTCGTCCAAAGTTCTTATCATACAGTACGTAAAAAAAATGGGGTCATGACTGCCACAGCTAGTCCATCCTTGCAGCTGTGAGTACTTCACAACACTTTCTTGGGCAGTAATTTGAAGGGTCTTACCTAGTATACATCATATTAAAAAAAATTGGAATGTACCTGGTGGTTTGTGTAAAAAACTTGATTCCATTGGAGCACTTTGGGAGCCAATATCTCCGAAGAGGAGGCATATACGAAAAAAGTTTATATGAACTTGTAGTATTCTTTTCACGTGTTTTTTTCATATCCGGGAGATTTCTCACATTTTCCCGGACACCCTGTATACTTACCTACAGAGTCTTCCGAAAATATGTTATAAATAAGAATTGTGCTTGTTCCTATAATTTGTCAAATATTTTTTGCGGTAACTAAGATCTGTATTCCAGTGCATTTATATGAAATTGATAGTGCGACGACCATACTTAAACACTCTGGAACAGATCTCACAAATGAACGAAATAAAGTTGTTACGGCATACGCACTTCTAAAGTTCCTGCACGATCTCTTAATAAAAGTATTCTATTGGCTTTACAAGTTATGTCATCAAAATGCTCGTAAAAGTTAACTGAGTGTCCAAGTAAACTCTCAAATCCCTAACCACCAACACATCTTTCAGAAGTATGTTATTTACACAATACTGATAAGAAAACAAGCACTGCTGAATCTCATAAAGCACCACGATACAAATAAAAGAAGATTACACCACGCAGGTAGGCGTGGCCACGTACGTCATGCTGTGAGTAATTCCGCCATATTTTGTAAACGAGACACGTCTTTGTTAAGACCGCGTTGTGTTTTAAAGTTATTTTTTTCTGTTTTTATATCACTTTTAAGAGTTTAAAAGTGAAAGTGGGGTGTGTTGTGCATGGTTGTCATGTGGACAATCAACGCAAGGGCTCTATGCCCGATATTAAAGTTTTTAGCTCCCCGAAAAACAAAGAAACACAAAGTGTTTAGAAGAGTCTGTGCAACCGGAAAGATAAGTTTAATGTGACAAATGCTAGAATCTGTTCTAGACATTTTAACGAAAGTGATTATGAAGGTAATTTAAAGCATGAATTGTGTCATGTCATAAATGTCAAATGTGTTTAATGTTTTTACAAATTCGCTTCAATAAACATGTTTACTCTGATGGGGCGTCCATTAATTACTTAAGGTGTTTTTTTTTTAAATTTGGACCCCCCGTCCCCGTTGGTGAGATTTGGTAAGATGTGGTGGGACCCCCTGCTCACATGAGATTTACCATAAAATTTTAAAATAATTAAATTTATTTGATATGTTCATGTATTTTGCTTCATACTACTAAATACCTAAGTGTTAATACTGATGTCTTCTATGTACTGCATTTTTTCTTTGACATAAGAGGAGAAAAATGATACTACGTTTAAGGTGCACTATAACGAATTTAATTAAATTTGGTAAAAAATAGGCTGCGACACCACCTTCCCTAATTCTTTACTCACTCCATGGGCATTCCTGTGCTTCGTCCATTGTAATGACGCCCATGTCAGCTCCTCAGCCCGACGGGTGACCACACGCGTTGGTCGAACCCTGACCACAGGCGCTCGCGGGGTCGCATGCAGCGCCGACCTGTGTTTCTGCAGCTTCACACGCGAAGCAAAGTAGATGACGCATGTCTTGCAGCATCTGTTATGGATAGTTTGATCATTGACCCCCCCCCCCTCCCTTTAAATGCGTTTTGGTGAGATTTTGCCAGACACCTCCCCCCCCCCCCATTTTGAGCTCACGTAATTAATGGACGCCCCTTGACAAACAATTGATAAAAATCTCCACGGTAACGAATCACCAGACTTTAATCTAGAAAATACGGCAAACAGAGCGAAAAAAAGGCAATTTTTTTTCAATTATTTCTTGTTTTACCTAATTTCATAAATTTAGATATTTTTGTCTTGTTTAGAATAATTTTTGGCATTTTAAGATTTTTTAAATTTGAAAAATCAAAGAATACAAAAATACAATAATTTTTAATAATTTACTATTTAAAGTGTAAAAAAACCCAAAAGAAAACTATCCTAAAAAACATATTTCCGTCGCAAACATGCAGATGTTATTCACCGCAAGAAATATTTGACAAATTATAGGAACAAACAAAATTCTTATTTATAACATATTTTCGGAAGACTCTGTGGATATATATTTTAATAATAATAATAATAATAATAATAATAATAATAATAATAATAATAATAATAATAATAATAATAATAATAATAATTATAATAATAAAGTTTATTTAAATTAGTTACAATTTAAACATGATTTCACATATGTATATTATAAATAAACTTGCTAAAACCCCCGAAGACCTGCTTGTCTCTTGCCTCTAAGTAAAACCTATTATCTTAATTATTAGGCATAGTTTTATTTTATAAAATTACTTACACTTTTCACGTAAATAAATACAAATTAAAAAAAGGAAAGAATCGATTAGTAATGGATTATTAAATTCCATTAAAACAAAAATCGAACTTTACAAAAAATTACAAAAAAATAAAAGTGATCGATTTTTATTGTATAAATATAAAATATACAAAAACAAATTAAATAAACTAATAAAAGAGACGAAAATTAATTTTTATAAATCTCAAATTGATAAATGTGAAGACAATAATAAAGATCTTTGGAAAACCATTAAAAAATTATGTAATAAAAATCAAAAACAAAAAAATATAAATGAGATTAGGGTTGAAAACAAATCAATTACCGATAAGAAGGTTATGGCTAATAGTTTTATTGATTATTTTTCTGAAGTGGGAGAAAAATTAGCGAACAAGATAAAAAACGGAAATAACAGTAATTCATTTCTAGATAAAAAAATCAACAACATAAATTCATTTAATTTAGAAAAAACTAATTGGCAAGAAGTTGAAGATATGATTGATAGTTTAAAAATAAAAAAATCACCTGGTGCTGATGGCATAACTTCGGAAATTTTAAAATGTATTAAAACTAGTATTTCTAGACCCCTTACTTTTCTTATAAATAATATTTTTAAAACAAGTATATATCCAGAAGCTTTCAAAATTGGTGTAATAAAACCTATTTTTAAAAGTGGAGATTCATGTATAATTACTAATTATAGACCGATAACATTAATATCCTCATTAGCTAAAGTTTTTGAAAAAATTTGAAAAATAAGAATTGATAATTATTTAAAAAAATTAAATTTTATTTCTGAAAAACAATTAGGTTTTCAAAAAAATAAATCAACACAACATGCTATTTGCTATTTAACAGAAAAAATATATGATGCATTCGATAATAAAAAACCTTGTATTGCTATTTACCTGGATTTAGCAAAGGCTTTCGATACTGTTAGCCATGATTTACTTATTAAAAAATTAGAAAATATTGGATTTAGACGAATACCATTAGAGTTGATAAAAAACTATCTGGGAGATAGGCCAAATCATGTTATGATAGATAAAGAAGAAAGTTATCCAAAAGTATTTAAATACGGTGTTCCCCAAGGAACAATTTTAGGACCTTTATTTTTTAATATTTATATTAATGATTTATTTAGTATAAATTGTGATGGAGAAATTCATAGTCTTGCAGACGATACTGTTATTTTTTATAGTGATACAAATTGGAACAACATGCATAACAAAATTAAGAAAGATTTTAAAATAGTTAAAAATTGGTTTGATAATAACTTATTAACAATTAATTTTGACAAAACAAATTATCTTAATTTTAGTCTAAATCAAAATAATAATACCTCAAATGTGGATAGTATTAAAATAGACAATGATATTCAAATTTTAAAGACTAACAGTGTTAAATACTTGGGAATAATTTTTGACAGTAAATTAAATTGGGATTTACATGTAGATTACTTAATTAAAAAATTAAGAAGTTTGCTACCAATATTCAGAAATGTTAAAACCTTTCTGGATACAAAACAATTAGAAACACTATATTATGCCTTAGTTAAAACTCATTTAAATTACGGAATTTTAGGTTGGGGAGGAATAAATAGAATTTTAGTAAAAAAAATAGAAGTATTACAAAAGAGATTTCTAAAAATTATATTTAATAAAGACTATTTTTATCCTTCAAAGGAATTATATTCAGAAACAAAAATAATGGACATTAGGCAAATATATATTTATAATATTTTAGTATACATTTTTAAAAATAAAAATCTAATACAATTTAAAAAACATAACCATGACACGCGTCATAAAAATGAAATTTCCATTAAACCAAAAATACATAAGTTTATAGCACAAAAAAGTTACAAATATTTATGTTTTTATTTAAACGATTATTTACCAATAAATATTAAAAGAATTATATCATTAAAAAAATTTAAAATTGAAATAAAAACTTGGATATTAACAACCAATGATTTAAAGAAAGGTTTGGAATTACTCTGATACTATTTTGTATAATAAAAAAATATTTATTTGTTTTTCTCTGAGGACCTAAAAAGAAATTTTATGTATGTATTTGAGTATGAATGTATATATGTTCACGTATCCACCCGATTGTGACCTAATACGTGTGCATCAAAGTGGATTGTGACCTATTATGGAATTGTGACCTATTTTTCGATAGGTCACAATTTTTTAATAGCAAATTCGGAATCTACGACCCGAAATTAGTCAAAAAAACACAACTTTAAAAAAACCATCATTTTAGGCCACAATAGGGTTTTATGCATATTGGGTAAAATACGTGAACCAAACCAGATTGTAACCTATCCCGAAAATAATATTTAGCGCCCTCTATCAAAGCATACACTAGAAATTGTGGCATTAGAAGTAGGTCACAATTTTTAAATGTGTGTAGTTTTATTAATATAATTTAATTCTTTTGTAAAGAACCTGTGTGTATTGAAGTAGGTCACAATTTTTAAATGTGTGTAGTTTTATTAATATAATTCAATTCTTTTGTAAAGAACCTATATAGATCAGCTAGATCTCGTTATTAACCAACTTTATAAAGGAAGCTGTTTGTCGGTTCCGCCTGAATTTAGCTTATTTTTCTTCAATTTTTTTATGTATGTTCGGGGATAAATAAACTTATTTGAATAATTTTTTTATTTTCTTCTAGAATAGATTTCTTCCTCTAGTCGTCACATTATGAGGCGCAACCACTTAAAGAGCTGGTGAAATCTTAGCGGATGTTTCCAGCCCTGGGTGCGTGAGTCGGTTTTTTCTTTTCCTTTCCTCTTCAGACTGTCATTCTTTCTCTTCTCTTTTGTGTTCCTTCTCTCTTCTAACTATCCACCTGTTCAAAAAAAAACAAATGTGAAAATAATGATGGAGCTCCCAGGGGTAAAAAATTTCGGAGGTAAACTACCCCTCCATTCGGATCTCCGGGCGAGGTGTGCTCATGGGGGCCCACCATCGAAGAATTCCAAGAGCATAGTAACCTTTGCCAACATCTGCGGGCTCAATTCCAATTTGGACTCTGTCCACCACTATCTCCAATCATGCAAACCCCACATTCTTTTTCTGAACGAAACCCAAATCAGCTCCAAATCCTCCACCAATCATCTCCTGTTTCCAGGCTATGAACTTCTGTCATCTTTTCGTCTTCATGGTGGGGTATGTGCCTACGTTCGCAGCAGTCTTTCTTGCACCAGACTCCCGAACATGGAAACAGGCCAGTCGGATATACTCTGGCTAAAACTCGCCCTTAAATCTTCTACTAAATTTATCTGTTGCATCTATCGCTCCCCGTCAGACAAATCCTGCAATGAGTTCTTTGACTATCTCTCGGCCAAGATCGACCATCTCATCTCCGAATTTCCCTCCGCTGAAATTATCGTCCTAGGCGACTTCAACGTCCGTAGCAAGGAATGGTTAGGATCCACAAAAACTGACCCAGAAGGCCGAGCAGCAGAAAACTTCGCAATCAGCAACTCGCTCACCAATTTGATCAGAGAACCAACATACTTTCCCCGCGTTTCTACCCATAATGCAAATCCACTAGATCTTTTTCTTACTACCCATCCTGAGCCTTACTTAACATCTGTATGCGCTCCCCTTGGTCGTTCAGATCATGGCCTCATAACCGTCTCTTGTCCCATAGACCCCGAGTTTGCTGAAATCATGCCAGAACGCACGATCTGGCACTACAATTCTGCCGACTGGGATGGTCTTCGAAACTTCTTCTCTACTTTCCCTTGGAACCCTGTCTGTTTTTCCACTCCCGATCCCTCCGAAATTTGCTCTCATATCTCAGACATTATTCAAGCAGGTATTGAAGGCTTCATTCCACATACCCGCAAGAAACCTAAACTCCACCATCAAAAGCCATGGTTCCCCAAGGCCTGTGACAAAGCCAGGCTCAAAAAAGGCAAAGGTCACAAAAGATATCTTCAAAATCCTACACCCAAAAATCGTCAAATTTTCAACGAGGCCAGAAATCAATACAACCAAACTATCTTAGAGTCCAAAAATGCTTTTAACAACTGCACAAAAGATAAAGTGCTTTCCTGTCCCAACGGCGGCAAATCTTTCTGGTCACCTGCCAGGAGCATTAGTCAGAACTTCTGTAGAAGCACTTTTCCTCCCCTCACCTCCCACAACGAAGTTATCTCCACCTCTAAAGGGAAAGCAGAACTATTCGCCAAACAATTCGCTGCCAATTCCACCCTGATCCCTCCCCCCAATTTCGCTCTTCCAACCGCTAAGTCTGTACCCCACAAAATGCCCGATATAATACTTAAGGTCAAACAAGTTCAAAAAAATTCTTCTATCCCTTGACACCAAAAAGTCCTCTGGTCTGGATGGCATACGAGCAATTGTTCTAAAAAAATGCGCTCCAGAACTTGCACCCATATTAACTCGTCTTTTCCAGATCTCTCATGGCGAATCTCAGATTGTTGCTCTCGATATTTCCAAGGCCTTTGACCAAGTATGGCATGCCGCACTCCTCAACAAACTACCTTCTTATGGTCTTCCTACCAAGCTATGTACCTGGATCGGCAGCTTCCTCTCTAATCGGCGCATATCTGTTGTGGTTGACGGTCACTCATCTAAATTCCATCCTATCAATGCTGGTGTCCCCCAAGGTTCAGTCCTGGCACCAACTCTATTTCTTCTTCACATTAATGACCTACTCTCTTCAACTACCAATCCCATCCACAGTTATACTGACGATAGTACTCTTCACTACAATATTCATTTTTCCAGACAAGTTTCGAATCAGGAGTTGGATAACAGACGCAGATCTATGTACCTATCCCTTTCCCAAGATCTTCAATTAATCTTAGACTGGGGTGCCAAGAACCTTGTTCAGTTCAACGCCTCCAAAACCCAGTCTTGCTCCCTCTCACGCAAAAAATCTGGCAACGATTACCCCATCCACATGAATGGCCAAGCCCTACAAAACAACGAAACCTTCGATCTCGTTGGCGTCGCTTTCGAACATGATCTCAGCTGGCACAAACACATTATTTCAGTAGCCACATCGGCAGCTAAAAAGCTTGGCTTTCTCTTTCGAGCCAGAAAATACTTCTCCCCTTCCAACTTATACACTCTCTATGTTTCCCAAATAAGACCTAATCTGGAGTACTGATCCCACATCTGGGGAGTGGCATCACCTTCGACACTTAGGATCCTTGATTCTATCCAAAAAAGAGCCATTCGACTTATCAATGACCCAGCCCTCACGAGAAAACTTCCTTCTCTCGCTCATCGCCGCGCTGTTGGGAATTTATCCCTTTTCTACCGCTACTTCCACGGATTTTGCTCTGAAGAACTAGCCGGTATTATTCCCCCCTTGAATGTCCCTAACAGAACAACAAGAGGCCCGTTACGTATGCATCCCTTTACTGTCCAGCTATAAAAGCCTAGAACAGACCACTTCTCTCGCTCATTCATACCTAGGGTCTCCAGATTATGGAACAAATTGCCTGCAGATGTTTTCCCTTCCCGTCCCAACCTCCAATCCTTCAAATCCCGTGTCAATAGACTACATTTCCCTTCTCTTCAGACACCCACGGTACGTTAGTACTTAGGCTTGAAGCATACGTGGGATGTCTTAGATAAAAAAAAATTGAAGAATATGGGAGGGAAAACAATTTAGCGTAGACATTTTTTTTTGGTAAAAATGTCAGCAGTAGAAATACACTTTTCAGATTTATTGACCAGACTAACTAATTTTACCTAATATATGTCAAACAAAACAAGAGTGGTGGGCTTAAGAGGGGATAAATTAAGATTTTTTCAAATATGTCGTTTTACATACATAAATATAAAACAAAAAATTTTGCGTAATATTTTATTTTAAAAAAAGAACAGATTTCAAAAATGCTGGGGATGAAGAAATATACTTATAGTTACTTTAGTACTTGAAACAACTAGTCCTTAAGCTAAGCTTTGTTTTATTTCAGTACAGGCATTGTTAATTTATTAATTATGAACAATAGAGATACCTACTAAAAATTTTCACCATAAAAACCTTATTTAAGAAACTATAGTAATTTGAGTATGTAACACTATTATTAAAGTTATGTTTCCACATCCCTAATATAGTATTATTTCATATTAAAAAACAATTAAGTTGGTTCTTCTCTGTGTATAAAAAAAATATTTAAGTATTTCTTAAGAAACCAACATGAAAAAAGGTAGGGCTTGTTTATTAATACGAAATTTCGATAAAAATTCATGAAAAAGTTTTTTGGAAAAACTCTCGGGCACGTAATCTTTTATTATAAATTGTGCATTTTTTGACATTAAATTTATTTATACAGGGTGGCTCCTGTAAGAGCTTTGACGTTATTGTTTTTTCTTAATGGAATACCCCACCCCATTTTTTATTGCATCTTTGAAATCTACAGAAAATTCTAAACATACCTGATGTAGCATAACCTATACCTTAACTCCACTGATTTCGAAATAAATCAGTATAAACATTAGAACTTCACAATTTTGTTATGATATAGATACTGAAATTTAAAAAATTGTGGGTAGCATGGAAACGACGTAAACAGACTTGCTTATTGTCAAGAAGCCCATGGGTGGCATTTCGAGCATTTAAGTAAATAATTTCTTCTACTCCTTGCTTTGTAAGTCATTATTATGTCACTATTATGACATTAATTTGACAGACAACTTACTTCCCTAGAAATTTAAGAGATTTACTTACAACCCTAGCAAAGTAAGTAAATAAGCCTGGGACATAATATACATATATTCACTTATTTATTCATATATAAAGTACAATTTTCAAATTTACAACTAACAAAACTTGTTCTTGAAGCTTGTTTCTGTCTTCGCCGTTATTGTCATTCCCATTAAATTCCGCAATTATGGTTTTTGTTGATATAGGGGGGTATTTCTGATATGATGTTACTAATTCGCAAAACATGGCAAAATTAAATTTAACTTTTGACACTGACAAAAAACATAAGATGACAAGTAAGCATTCAAGTAAAAACCTAGAGAACCAAAGTCGACTTACCAAAAAGTAAAAATGTGTGTTATTAACTTTAAATTTTAATAGGCACTTTTTTACTCGAATTTAATATGGATTTCAGATTTCAAACACTTTTGTTTCTTCTCTAGTCGGTGTTCCTAACAAAGTAACACATGTCTCGTTGAAATATAAAAAGAACAAAAGAGGGAATATATTTTTATAATTTGTTTACCTTGGCTTCGAACCTGTTTAGAAATCTCAGGCTGTATCTATATTGAAATTTTTAAATTTGGCAAGCTTTGTTGAGGGCTTTTTGAAACTTGGAGCCAGAGGCTATAGCCCCCCAAGCCCCACCCCCTTAACATAGGGCTGCTATACACTAATAAAAACTGTGACTTAATACACCAAAAAATTGTGACCTAATACATTAAATTTAACAAAATTATGACATAATACATTTAAAAAAATTGTGGTCTAATACATTCCAAATAATTGTAGCCTAATACACTCCAAACAATTGTAGCCTAATACACTCCAAAAAATTGTGACCTAATAAACTCTAAAAAATTGTAGCCTAATACCATCCAAAAAATTGTGACCTAATACACTTTAAAAATTGTGACCTTTTAGTTCCAAATTTTTTGACACGTGTGTAAACATATTTAGAAAGAGTGTATCAAAAATCTGCAAATACAGGCCTATTTGACATTGAAAAATGGACCAATCCCACCAAAAATATTTATGTAGGTCACAATTGGGTTTTGGGGTACATAGGTCACAAGTGACCAAATACGGGTATGTGTGTATGTGTAGGTGTGTGTGTATGTATGTATGTATATGTATGTATGTATGTGTGTGTGTATATGAGTGGACTTAGGGTACGTAGCGAGGACACACACCAAATCCTCAACGGAGCTGCGAGGACATTTTACGTTGCGAGGACCCACTTTCGGTCCTCGGAACGTTCTGGCCTCACAGCGTAGTTCTATGTCATATAACGAATACATCGGTACCTCTATCTCAATTTTTTTTGGTGTCCTCTCAACGCATGTAAACAGTGGATTTTTAGTTCCCCAGTTTTGAACAACTTTTAAGTAGGTGGCGGCCCAGTCGAAAACTCGTGTGTAAAACGAGTTGATCTAACTATTCTTCCGAGGACTATGGAACACATACACACGTTTGAAAATTTAAATATTCTGTAGTAAAAGTTGTACTATCGCGGAAGTCCTCGTAACATGCGTTATGTTCGGATGAGATACACAAATGTAAAAACCAATAGGATAAGGCGTATATTGTGTTCCTTTCCGCATCAAATCGAAATAATTTGGAGGGTTGAAAATTGTTTTAATAATACCTAGCAAAGCCGAGTAAAATAAAATTTAAAAAAAATTGTTTGACATTTTACTTTTTTCGGATAATCATAAGCTATGATTCAGACAAATAATAGGTTTTTGCAAATACGAAAATTTATGATTTTCTATTTTTGGAAAATATTTAATTTTCCAATAACACTTGTTAGTCAAAGTAGATGCAGTTTTTTACCGTTTTGTAATACCTATATAGGTTACGAAATGGCATGTTTCCTGCTTATAATATTTAAAACCATGATTTTAAATATGCATATATGTACCTACATTAAATATTAAAGAAAAAAAAACTATTTCTGCTTGTGATTCTGTAATATGAATCAAAATTCAACCAAAACAAAACAATATGTTCCTGTTACAGAAGTAATAATTATATAATTTGGTTTTAGCTAAGGTTTCACAGATTTTTACTTTTCTCGCTAGAGGAGTTACCTATTATATTCGTGAAAAACTCACTTCTAAAAATTTTTTTAGATGATTACGTGTTGGGGTCCCCAGAATTTAAATATTCTGAAGTAAAAGTTGTATCATCGCGTAAGTCCCCGTAACATGCGTAATGTTCGGAATATATACACAGCTGTCAGAACCAGTGGGATGAAGCGTATGTTGTCTTCATTTTTGCATATTTAAATAAACGAAATAATTTAGACTATTATTAAACATTAATCAGATATTTATATAATTTTACAAGATGCCTTTTGGTTATAAGAGGTTAGCGATATTCTCTATATCTAAAGTAGCTGGGAAGAGATGCATTTAAAACAAATAACTTAACATTTTTTCCGAAATTATAGAATTAATTTCAATTACCAACGAACCTTTTAACGGCTGTTGTGTTACTTGTTCCGCACTCGACGCACGTTACGCGGACCTGTCGCCCGCCAAATTATTCTGTTACATATTTTTACTAATCCACAGGTGTCAGTTTGATTATGTCCTAATTAACATGCCGCCTTATTAATTTCGTTATAGCTTTAAAATTTTATTTTGAATCTTTCGCAATTTTCAACTCTTCTTTAATTTAAGAGATCACTTGGGTGCTTAAAATACTGAATCATGGAAGGCAGGGTGGTAGGTGTAAAAGTTTGTGGGTTTTTATTTGAAGGATATTAAAAATTTCATCAAATAATGTCGTTGCCCCGCCCATTCCAGCACCGTAAAATTCCTCTAGCCTTAATATGATAATGTTCGGCCAGTAGTAATAAATAATATTTTTTTATACAGGATGTCAAAAAATAAAACGTTTATGGCCAGACTCTCCAACGCTAGATCGGTTTAATTTGACAACCAAAAGTTTTAAAGTGAGAAGTGTAAGAATAAGACAACTAAGTTTTATAGGTACTACGAACTTGAGTTTTTTCGGAAATTTATAAAGAAAAGTGCAATTTTAGTATGTACTTTTCACAATAATAGAACTAAATTCATTCTAGCAACGCGGTTCAAGATGAAAATCATTTGAAAACTAAGCAAATCGCTGAAGTATTGGTACAACTCATAAGTTTTTAATGACGACTTGTTAGCAATGACAGGACAAAAACCTGTCAAAACCTTACTGATCAACTAGAAGATCTTAATTTAAACCAGTACTAAATCCTAACCCCTTTTAGTGAATCTGAACGAAAGATTTTAAGAGTAAAGAGCACTTAGTTTTCATTGAACAGAATTGTCGTGTTAAATAAGAAAGCTGCTTTAAATAAAGCGAAAACACAATTTTGACAACTTCCCTCGCGAGGTCGTATTTAAAAAAAATCTCATGATTTTTTAGAACGTCACGTTATGAACTTCTGTCATCTTTCCGTCTTCATGGTGGGACATGTGCCTACTTTCGCAGCAGTCTTTCTTGCACCAGATTCCCGAACCTGGAATCAGGCGAGCCTGATATTCTCTGGCTAAAACTCACCCTTAAATCTTCTACTAAATTTATCTGTTGCATCTATCGCTCCCCATCAGACAAATCCTACAATGAGTTTTTGACTTTCTCTCGGCAAAAATCGACCATCTCATCTCTGAGTCTCCCTCCGCTGAAGTTATCGTCCTAGGCAACTTCAACGTCCATAGCAAGGAATGGTTAGGATCTACAAAAACTGACCCAGAAGGCAGAGCAGCAGAACACTTCGCAATCAGCAACTCAACAATTTGATCAGAGAGCCAATATACTTTCCCCGCGTTTCTACCCATAGTGCAAATCCATTAGATCTTTTTCTTACCGCCCATCCTGAGCCATACTTAACATCTGTATGCGCCCCCCTTGGCCGTTCAGATCATGGCCTTATTACCGTCTGTCCCATACATCCCGAGTTTGCCGAAATCATGACTGAACGCATCACAATCTGGCACTACAATTCTGCCGACTGGGTTGGTCTTCGAAACTTCTTCTCTGCTTTCCCTTGGAACCCTGTCTGTTTTTCCACTCCCGATACCTCCGAAGTTTGCTCTCAAATCACAGACATTATTCAAGCAGGTATTGAAGGTTTCATCCCACATACCCGCAAGAAACCTAAACTCCACCATCAAAAGCCATGGTTCTCCAAGGCCTGTGATAAAGCCAGGCTCAAAAAAGTCCTAGCTCACAAAAGGTATCTTCGAAATCCTACACTCGAAAATCGTCAAATTTTCACCGAGGCAAGAAATCAATACAACCAAACTATCTTAGAATCCAAAAATGCTTCTAAAAGCCGCATAAAAGCTAAAGTGCTTTCCTGTCCCAACGGCAGCAAATCTTTCTGGTCCCTTGCCAAAAACATTAGTCAAAACTTCTGTAGAAGCACTTTTCTTCCTCTGACCTCTGACAACGAAGTTATCTCCACCTCTCAAGGGAAAGCTGAACTATTCGCCAAACAGTTCGCTGCCAATTCCACCCTGATCACTCCCCCCAATGGCGCTCTTCCAACCGCTAAGTCTGTACCCCACAAAATGCCCGATATAATACTTACGGTCAAACAAGTTCAAAAAATTCTTCTATCCCTTGACACCAAAAAGTCCTCCGGTCTGGATGGCATACCAGCAATTGTCCTAAAAAAATGCGCCCCAGAACTTGCACCCATCTTAACTCATCTTTTCCAGATCTCTTATGACAAGGGTACCTTCCCTGATAGCTGGAAGACTGCTCGTGTACGGCCTGATAGCTGGAAGACTGCTCGTGTACGGCCTGATAGCTGGAAGACTGCTCGTGTACGGCCTGATAGCTGGAAGACTGCTCGTGTACGGCCTGATAGCTGGAAGACTGCTCGTGTGCAGCGTCTCTTGAAGAAAGGTTCCAAGTCCCTTCCATCCAATGATACACCTATCTCTCTTCTCTCCGTTGTCAGCAAAGTTATGGGGAAAGTAATCAACTTGCAAATTCTAAAATATCTAGAAAAACACAAAATCATTCATGACATACAGCACCGATTTCGTCACCAAAGATACACAGCTGATCTCAGCTTGGCCACACATAACTGGAACAAGTCTCTCGAATTTTATGGCGAATCTCAGATTGTTGCTCTCGATATTTCCAAGGCCTTTGACCAAGTATGGTATGCCGCACTCCTCAACAAACTACCTTCTTTCGGTCTTCCTACCAATGTACCTGGATCGGTAGCTTCCTCTCTAATTGGCGCATATCTGTTGTGGTAGGCGGTCACTCATCTAACTTCCATCCTATCAATGCTGGCGTCCCCCAAGGTTCAGTCCTGGCACCAACGCTATTTCTTCTTAACATTAATGCCCTACTCTCTTCAACTACCAATCCCATCCACAGTTATGCTGACGATAGTACTCTTCACTCCAATATTCAATTTTCCAAACAAGTTTCGAATCAAGAGTTGGATAATAGACGCAGATCTATGTACCTATCCCTTTCCCAAGATCTTCAGTTAATCTTAGACAGGGGTGCCAAGAACCTTGTTCAGTTCAACGCCTTCAAAACCCAGTTTTGCTCCCTGTCACGCAAAAAATCTGGCAACGCTAACCCCATCCACATGAATGGCCCACCCTACAAAACAATGAAACATTCGATCTTGTTGGCGTCGCTTCCGAACATGATCTCAGCTGGCATAAACACATTACTTCAGTAGCCACATCGGCAGCTAAAAAGTTTGGCTTTCTCTTTCGAGCCAGAAAATACTTCTCCCCTTCCAACTTATACACTCTCTATGATTCCCAAATAAGACCTAACCTAGAGTACTTCTCCCACATCTGGGGAGCGGCATCACCTTCGACACTTAACATCCTTGATTCTATCCAAAAGGGAGCCATTCGACTTATCAATCACCCAGCCCACATGAGAAAACTCCCTTCTCTCGCTCATCGCCACGCTGTTGGGGATTTATCCCTTTTCTACCGCTACTTCCACGGATTTTGCTCTGAAGAACTAGCCGATATTATTCCCCCCTTGACTGTTCCTAACAGAACAACAAGAGGCGCGTTATGTATGCATCCCTTTACTGCCCAGCTACAAAAGCCTAGAACAGACTACTTCTCTCGCTCATTCATACCTGGGGTCTCCAGATTATGAAACAAATTGCCTGCAGATGTTTTCCCTTCTCGTTCCAACCCCCAATCCTTCAAATCCCGTGTCAATAGACTACATTTACCTTCTCTCCAGACGCCCACGGTACGTTAGTACTTAAGCTTGAAGTCTACGAGGGATGTATTTCATAAAAAAAATATATAGGTATACCATCGAAAATTAAGAGAATCATATTTGTTTTAAAGTTTTTCTACATTCACATTTACATTAAGGGGTAGGAACCTACCTTCAAATTTCTAAAAAAATTCTTCGGCTATGTGTCAGGAACGAAAAATATTTTATCTTTTTTTACATTAACGATCAGATTCACTAAAAAGGTTTAAGATTTGGTACTGTTCTAAATTAAGATCTTCTAGTTGCTCAGTTAGGTTTCGGCAGGTTTTGTCCTGTCATTGTTAATAAGTTATCACTAAAAACTGAGTTATTTTATCGATCTGCTTGCGTTCCAAATGATTTTTATCGTGAAAATTATAGCTAACATGAATTTAATTCCATTATTGTAGAAAGTATGTACTAAATTGCCCTTTTCTTCATAAATTTCTGAAAAAACTTAAAAATAAATCTATAATTTAGAACTTACTTATCTTATTCTTACATTTGTCAGTTTAAAACTTTTGACTGTCAAATTAGACCGATCTAGCCTTTGGTGAATTTGGCAGTAAGTGTTTCTCAAAAGTTGTTCTATACAAATATAGGAGTACATAATAGTTATTTGTGCATTAAGAGCGCAATGTGGTACTTTGTCACTCTGACAGAAAAATTAATTTCTCAAGAGCGACAAAAAGATAAAGATATTGTTGAAATTTTTTTAACAAATAGAAAGATTAGATTTGTTAATTTTCTGCTATTTTTTTATATTTTAGAATCGCGTTTTGGTAATTTTATAGAAAATTAAAAAGTAAGCGATTTATTTATAACTTCATTAACATTCTATTTCAACAACATTACTAATTATTTACAATATTAAAGGTAAATGTACAATTTTTTGAATTTCTGATTATGATGCCCGATCCAGATGGTTTCTCTAACGAATCTATAAGAATGCATTCCGATTTCTTAGATTTAACAACGGCAGTGGGACTGCTTTCTGGAGATGATGAACTAAAAATCTTCTAATCCCAGTTTATTTTGCTGATTCCTCGATATATGCCTTCCCAACTACAGTACTCTTCCATCCACCATGCATTTTAGTTAAGTTTTATCTTCTCCTTCGTTAATTAAAAGGGTGGCGGTCGTATGCCTGACGCAATGACCCTTATACATGATGGATTCCGGCAGCTCCAATTACTCCGTAATTTCTTTGGCTATTTTGGTGATTGAATTCATGACAACAGCTTGATTTTTGCAGATCCCCATAGAGTACTTTCAAAATAGTCTAGGTGTTTTGGGCTCGTGGGGTTTTAAGCTTAAATATTTCCTGTAGAACGAGAAATAGTCCAGCTCTTCATCGCTTATTTTTATCTAAGGCAGCTCACGTAGACTTCAAGCCTAAGAACAAACGCACAGTGGGGCACAGTAATATATTTCGAAACTAAAATGGACAAAGTCAAATATCTCTTTATCAGAAAAAGAGTCCGGGATGAACCTAACGGCGTTTTGTAGTTCAAGTAATTATCTATCTGGGAAAAATAGACACAAATTGCTCCGCCCATTGGAAATGCCCTAAAAAACATGTACAATTCGGCATTCTTTACTATTTTTTTCGTTTTTTGGTTGTTAATACCTGTTGGAATTTGGTAAATATGATTTTTTTAAACTAAAAAGCCTTCATTTGCTCTTTTTGAAAATTTTTTAGACCCATTTTTCATGGAAGTACGAGTTTTTGAACGTTACAAGGGTTTTTATTAATTTTTAGCATATTTCCACAGCAATACCGTACCTGTATTGACATGGACCAAAAATTTCAATTTTCGAAATATTGTTTTTGGCAAACGCTTATGCTTATTAAAAAACAAGATTCGTGTTAAGAAATATATTTTATTATGTATATTTTATTATTAAGCTTGATGAAAAAGGTGTAAATGCAGTGCCAGCGGGTAAATCATATAGATGCAGCGTATTAGGCAATGTTTAATAGTCATGCCTGTAGGCTAGAGCGGACCATCGTGAAGGCGTGTAATGCTATACTTTATTTTAAAAAAATCGCGCAAAGGTTTACCTGTCGTCACATCAGTAAATAAATTTAGCCGTCGCTACCCAGGTTTACATTGTACGGGAAGCCATATTCAATATTCATTGTAGGTCTTGCGACGTCTTTCTTTTCCATACCAGTAAATGGGTGTGTGATAGACAGATACGTACGCAAAAACATATTGCTAATCGCAAAAGTGTATTACCGTATTGGAAATTTATGTATGATTTTGTTCATGTACATGTGTAACATTTCGCAGAACATAGTTCAAAATGAACATTTTCAAGTATTTTGGAAATCCCATGTACCTTAGTGAAAACTACCCACACGAAACTAACTAAGGTATACATTGCCAGAAGTCAAAAATTGGTTTTCCTTGTTTTTACTTTTACTCGGAATCGCTGCCCCAGTTGCTCCGCCTAACGACTTTTAAGTTGTAGTAATATCGATTACTCAACCATTTACACACCATAGTATGTAAAACGTACGCATCTTCAATATATTTTGTTTTTACTTTTACTCTGCGTCGCTTCCCCATTTGCTCCGCCTAACGAATTTCACCGTTTTAACCAAGCTTATTTATTATCAGTCCAAAAAATTAACAAATTAATGCGAAAATCGACCACGCCTTTATTTTTAATATTTGAGAAAGATGCAAAATAGAATTGTGAAATTTGATTTAAATTCAATCGAATTTGAAAACTACATTTCAGCGTCAAGGAAAATTTTTAAATACTCAGACATTATTTATGTAGTTTTTAAACTCGATTGAATTTAACTGAAATTTCAGAATTTGTATGCTAATTCAATTTCAAATGACTTTTATATTTTGCATTTTGCTTAAATATTAAATATAAATGCAGTTTTCTCTTGGTCGATTTTCGCATATGTGAATTTTTTGGACCCCTGTACATAACAAAATATATTTCTCCATGCATATCTGTTTTTTTAATAAGCGAAAGCGTTTGCCAAAAACAACTATTTCGAAAATTGAAATTTTTGGTCCATTGGCCTCTTGTCCATCCGTAGTCATATTGACACGGAATTTAAAGGATTGGAGATTGGGAGGGTAAGGAAAAATATGTGCAGGCAATTTTTTACATAACCGGAAGATCCTAGGTATGAATGAGCGAGAAAAGTGGGATGTTCTAGCTTTTTGTAGCTTGACAGTAAAGGGCTGCATACGTAGCGCGCCTCTTGTCGGTCAAGGGAGAAATAATAGCTGCTAGTTATTCCGAGCAAAATCCGGGGAAATAGCGGTAGAAAAGGGACAGATCCCCAACAGCACAGAGATGAAAAAGAAAAGGGAGTTTGGACTGGGTCACTAACCAGGTCACATGGCTCTCTTTTATAATAGAATTGATAGAATCTAGGATGTTAAGTATCGAAGTTAATGCCGCTCCCCAGATGTGGGGGAGGGAAACATAGAGAGTGTGTAAGTTGGAAGAGGGGAAATATTTTCTAGCTCGAAAAAAAAAACATGCTTTTTGGCTGCTGATGAGGCTATTGAAGTAATGTGTTTGGGCCAGCTGAGATCATGTTCGAAAGCGATTGTTTTTTACAGCGATACATTTTCGATCAAAAATCATTAATCTTTGTCTCCCTGAACCCTTAATTGGCACACCTGTATACGAATAATTATCACTGTGTTCCGTAGTCGACGCACCTTATTGACACTTGAAAAACCAACAGATCCATTAAAACATATCTATATGTTTGTTAATAATGTGCTTTTTTCCTAAACAAAACAGGGTTTATTCTTTCAGTTCCATATTAACAAGACATTTTTGATAAGTTTGTCTTACGCCGTCTGATATTTTTTTGTAGATAAATTTGGGTTATTCTGATTTGACGGTCACGTCATTTGGCAAAGCATATTATAGTTCTTATTGCGACCTAGACAACCGTCAAATTATATCAATTCAACTTTTTTAATATCTACAGCGATAAGAGGAATTTAGATCCAATTTGATAAATAAAACAAGGCTGGAAAATTTTATATCTACTAAAATCCAAGGTAAAAATGAAAAGAAACATAAGCATTTTTAGATGTAAAAAAGGTGAAATTAAAACTTGTTTGTTATGTTATAATAATATAAATATCGATCTGAAACTTTTATAGTTGACGTTATAGGGTCATAAAATTAAAATATTTGCATGCGGATAAATTTGGACATTTCTTAGTAATAACATTATAATAATAGGAGCAAAGACTACAATTTGTTACTCGACGCCAAGTAAAAATGATGAGCACGACCAAACTCTTTAAATCCGCTTATATTTCATCTCGTCAGTAACACAATACGGCGGTAATATATTTAAGCGTTGCGAGGACATTATCTGTTCAGATCGTCTACAAAAAAGCGCGGGAAACCAAGTCCTCGCAGCGTAGTCCTCGGAAGGATGATGAAAGTATCAGTCCTCGGAACGCCTACAAAGTCCGTATACACAAAAAATTCAAATGCAATATTTTGTAAATCAAAGTAGCAGATCGTTCTGTAGACAACAAAATGAAAGGGGTTCCACAAGAAAAATCTAAAAAAATGCATTATTTCACCTAGTCCCCGCAACGCATTTGATTGGATGAAGTCTTCGCTACGTAGCCTAAGTCCGTATAGGTGTGTGTGTATGTGTATATTTATGTATATGTATGTATAAGTGTATATAATATATATATATATGTATATATATATATATATATATATATATATATATATATATATATATATATATATATATATATACGGTGACCGGCAAAAAGTTCGCAACATATGGGAAAAACTTTTCCGGGGGATCGGTTCTGCATGTCCGATAACCTAAAAATCGATTTTGACATACGTCACGTGACCACTGGTATAGCGTCAAATTAAAAAAAAATTGTTAATTTACAAAAAGTGAGGTTAGTTGACGAGATATCAAAAAAAGTTATTTGAAAAAATTGCTTAGAATTAAATTCTATGTCCTTGTGCAAAATTTTAAGATTTTATTTAAAAAAATTGGAAAACTAAATTTTTTTTAAATATTTTTTTATCGATTTACAAATTTCCAGTTTTTTTCGTTTAGATAGCTTGGCTAATGTAAAGCCCATGTATCTGGATGAAAATAAACGAATGTAGTAGTTTTTTCTACAATTGACAGGACAAAATTAAAAAAAACAGGGTTTCGCCGGACGCTAGCTGTTGCAATGATTTGTATCTAGCAGCAGTGTCAAAATTTTAGAGACATTTCAATGAGATTACATTGAGAAAACCTTAATCGTCTTAAATATATCTGAAGTTCGACTTTTTGTAAAGTTAAGGGGATTAAAATAGATAATAAACAAAAAATTACCTGTTTATTTAATCGAAATTTCATAAACGAAAACCAATGTAAGAAAAACTTAAAAGTAGTCAAATTCTGTACTAACAACATAAAAAATCATTGTTTTTCCTTGGGTGCACAAAATTTAAAACTCAGTATGACCACCATTTCTCTCCATACATACTATTGTTCTCGAGCGCAACTCTCGATTAACATTTCGGAGCATTTTACGATTTATTTGCAATACACAATTTCTAATGACATTCTCTAAATTTTGTATATTCCTAAAGGGTCGATGTTTGTACACAGAGTTCTTTAGGTATCCCCACATAAAGAAATCTAACGGAGTCAGATCTGGTGATCTCGCAGGCCACGGATTTTCAGAAAACCGTCCTATCCACTGGTTTCCAAATTCTTGATCCAGCCATCTCTTCACCTCATTTGTGGAATGAATGCTAGCTCCGTCTTGTTGAAAGTATAAATTTCTTCTTTCGGCTAATGACAAATTGTCTAAAAAGTCAGATATCTCAGTTTGTAGAAATTCTAAATATCGTTCTGAATTTAAATTGTCTCTAAAGAAAAAAGGTCCCACTATTCTGAGGTTGAAAATTCCGCACCACACATTAACCTTAAAACTATATTGGTCTTTACTCTGAATTACAAAGTCTGGGTTTTCGGTGGCCCACCATCTACAGTTTTGTGAACTGACGGTTCCGTTAGAGGTAAATGTAGCTTCATCCGAGAAAAGAACGTTCTTTGGGAAATTAAAATCTTCCTCAATCATACCCTGGAACCAGGCACAAAATCGAAGCGGGCGTCATAATCCCTATCTTTTAATACTTGTACAAATTTAGGTTTGTACGGATGAAATTTGTTTCTTTTTAATATCCTCCGCACAGATCTTTCGTGAATGTTAGTGATCTCCGATATTTGACTAACTGCTAATTGGGGTGTTTCTGTGATCGACAAACACACATCCAGAGAACCTTCGTCACCTGTTACCGGTTTTTCATGGGAAACTTTATACTGATTTTCTACCGATCCCGTTTCTTTAAATTTATTGACTAGACGAGATACTGTGGAATAATGGAGGGATTTATCGGGGTGCCTCTCATTAAAAATTGCTGCTGTTTCTCTATGGCTTTTGTAATTATCTCCAGAAATTAAAATAATTTCTATCTTTTCCTGAAGAAGTAGTGTGGGTGCCATTTTAAAGAATAAAATATTAATAAACTTATGTAAAATATCAAACTTAGTAAGATGCGAGACATAAACCAATGACATAGGTTGAAATCAAACAAATTATAATTTGTTTGACATTTTTCTGTTGTTTTTAACCTACTAGATTATTTGGTTGTTTTAATTTCAGAGCCTGCTTTGGTAGTTTTAAGTACAACTAAATAGACCTGGTTGTTAAATTTATGTGCGAAAAATCTTAATAAAATCTTGATACAGTCATTTCATTAGATTCAAACCATTGCAACAGCGAGCGTCCGGCGAACACCTATTTTTTCGATTTTGTCCTGTCAATTGTAGAATTGTAGATCTGACTCCGTTAGATTTTTTTATGTGGGGATACCTAAAGAACCCTGTGTACAAACATCGACCCTTTAGGAATATACAAAATTTAGAGAATGTCATTATTTGTGTATTGCAAATAAATCGTAAAATGCTCCGAAATGTTAATCGAGAGTTGCGCTCGAGAACAACAGTATGTATGGAGAGAAATGGTGGTCATACTGAGTTTTAAATTTTGTGCACCCGGAATTTTCAACCTCAGAATAGTGGGACCTTTTTTCTTTAGAGACAATTTAAATTCAGAACGATATTTAGAATTTCTACAAACTGAGATATCTGACTTTTTAGACAATTTGTCATTAGCCGAAAGAAGAAATTTATACTTTCAACAAGACGGAGCTAGCATTCATTCCACAAATGAGGTGAAGAGATGGCTGGATCAAGAATTTGGAAACCAGTGGATAGGACGGTTTTCTGAAAATCCGTGGCCTGCGAGATCACCAGATCTGACTCCGTTAGATTTCTTTATGTGGGGATACCTAAAGAACTCTGTGTACAAACATCGACCCTTTAGGAATATACAAAATTTAGAGAATGTCATTAGAAATTGTGTATTGCAAATAAATCGTAAAATGCTCCGAAATGTTAATCGAGAGTTGCGCTCGAGAACAATAGTATGTATGGAGAGGAAATGGTGGTCATACTGAGTTTTAAATTTGTGCACCCAAGGAAAAACAATGATTTTTTATGTTGTTAGTACAGAATTTGACTACTTTAAGTTTTCTTACATTGGTTTTCGTTATGAAATCTCGATTAAATAAACAGGTAATTTTTTGTTTATTATCTATTTTAATCCCCTTAACTTTACAAAAAGTCGAACTTCAGATATATTTAAGACGATTAAGGTTTCCTCAATGTAATCTCATTGAAATGTCTCTAAAATTTTGACACTGCTGCTAGATACAAATCATTGCAACAGCTAGCGTCCGGCGGAAACCCTGTTTTTTTTAATTTTGTCCTGTCAATTGTAGAAAAAACTACTACATTCGTTTATTTTTATCCAGATACATGGGCTTTACATTAGCCAAGCTATCTAAACGAAAAAAAACTGGAAATTTGTAAATCGATAAAAAAATATTTAAAAAAAATTTAGTTTTCCAATTTTTTTAAATAAAATCTTAAAATTTTGCACAAGGACCTAGAATTTAATTCTAAGCAATTTTTTCAAATAACTTTTTTTGATATCTCGTCAACTAACCTCACTTTTTGTAAATTAACAATTTTTTTTTTAATTTTGACGCTATACCAGTGGTCACGTGACGTATGTCAAAATCGATTTTTAGGTTATCGGACATGCAGAACCGATCCCCTGGGAAAGTTTTTCCGATACTCTCCTAATAAAAATTTTTCCCATATGTTGCGAACTTTTTGCCGGTCACTGTATATATATATATATATATATATATATATATATATTATATATATATATATATATATATATATATATATATATAGCATTTTGCTAAACCAGGCAACACTGCTAGAGGTAACAAAGTTTAAGCAGTGTCACAAAGCTATATATATCACGGAGGTAATAACAATCTAAGTTTATCCGGTCATATATGAAAATTTAAAATTAAAAATTCTTTCCCCTCTCTTGATAGACCTGTTAAGGGAGTCCCCCTAAGCATATATAGGTAATTTTCTTGTTAAAAAGTCAACTGGTTATGGTGGAGGCCAGGTCGCCCAGCCTGTGCACATTTATATATATATATATATATATATATATATATATATATATATATATATATATATATATATATATATATATATATATATATATATATATATATATTGATGCCTGTTAAGTTGTTACCTCCGGTGCACAGGCTGGGCGACCTGGCCTCCACCATAACCAGTAGACTTTTTAACAAGAAAATTAACCTATATATGCTTAGGGGGACTCCCTTAACAGGTTCTATCAAGAGAGGGGAAAAGATTTTTAATTTTTAAAATTTTCATATATGACCGGATAAACTTAGATTGTTATTACCTCCGTGATATATATAGCTTTGTGACACTGCTTAAACTTTGTTACCTCTAGCAGTGTTGCCTGGTTTAGCAAAATGCTGCGCATATAAGAAAGTATATAGTATGCTTTATTAGATTAAACTGACTTGGTGAAATATAAAAGATAGTGGGATTTTCGGTTCGCTTAGTTTATTCCATTTAGAATCGATTGCCCGTACGCGAATGAATCCGCCCAAACTTCTGGACCCAAAAATTTTAAATTTAAGGGATGCTTTACTTTTATAACGTAATCACACCTGAGGAAGGAGCTTGTCGACATTTAATTTCTAAGGATCAGTTAGTTGGGGAAGAGGGGTAAAATAATTATTACATTTTATTCTCAATAAGATACTAATTTTAAAAATTAAAAATCTTTTCCCCTCTCTTGATAGACCTGTTAAGGGAGTCCCCCTAAGCATATATAGGTAATTTTCTTGTTAAAAAGTCAATTGGTTATGGTGGAGGCCAGGTCGCCCAGCCTGTGCACCGGAGGTAACAACTTAACAGGCATCAATATATATATATATATATATATATATATATATATATATATATATATATATATATATATATATATATATATATATATATATATATATATATATATTTATATATATATATATATATATATATATATATATATATATATATATATATATATATATATATATATATATATATATATATATTTATATATATATATATATATATATATATATATATATATATATATATATATATATATATATATATATATATATATATATATATATATTATATACACTTATACATACATATATATAAATATACACATACACACACATATACACACACTTACATACATACATATACATACATACATACACACACACACCTACACATACATATATACATTCATACTCAAATACATACATAAAATTTCTTTTTAGGTCCTCAGAGAAAAACAAATACATATTTTTTTATTATACAAAATAGTATCAGAGTAATTCCAAAAATTTCTTTAAATCATTGGTTGTTAATATCCAAGTTTTTATTTCAATTTTAAATTTTTTTAATGATATAATTCTTTTAATATTTATTGGTAAATAATCGTTTAAATAAAAACATAAATATTTGTAACTTTTTTGTGCTATAAACTTATGTATTTTTGGTTTAATGGAAATTTCATTTTTATGACGCGTGTCATGGTTATGTTTTTTAAATTGTATTAGATTTTTATTTTTAAAAATGTATACTAAAATATTATAAATATATATTTGCCTAATGTCCATTATTTTTGTTTCTGAATATAATTCCTTTGAAGGATAAAAATAGTCTTTATTAAATATAATTTTTAGAAATCTCTTTTGTAATACTTCTATTTTTTTTACTAAAATTCTATTTATTCCTCCCCAACCTAAAATTCCGTAATTTAAATGAGTTTTAACTAAGGGATAATATAGTGTTTCTAATTGTTTTGTATCCAGAAAAGTTTTAACATTTCTGAATATTGGTAGCAAACTTCTTAATTTTTTAATTAAGTAATCTACATGTAAATCCCAAATTAATTTAGATACTGTCAAAAATTATTCCCAAGTATTTAACACTGTTAGTCTTTAAAATTTGAATATCATTGTCTATTTTAATACTATCCACATTTGAGGTATTATTATTTTGATTTAGACTAAAATTAAGATAATTTGTTTTGTCAAAATTAATTGTTAATAAGTTATTATCAAACCAATTTTTAACTATTTTAAAATCTTTTTTAATTTTGTTATGCATGTTGTTCCAATTTGTATCACTATAAAAAATAACAGTATCGTCTCCAAAACTATGAATTTCTCCATCACAATTTATACTAAATAAATCATTAATATAAATATTAAAAAATAAAGGTCCTAAAATTGTTCCTTGGGGAACACCGTATTTAAATACTTTTGGATAACTTTCTTCTTTATCTATCATAACATGATTTGGCCTATCTCCCAGATAGTTTTTTATCAACTCTAATGGTATTCGTCTAAATCCAATATTTTCTAATTTTTTAATAAGTAAATCATGGCTAACAGTATCGAAAGCCTTTGCTAAATCCAGGAAAATAGCAATACAAGGTTTTTTATTATCGAATGCATCATATATTTTTTCTGTTAAATAGCAAATAGCATGTTGTGTTGATTTATTTTTTTGAAATCCTAATTGTTTTTCAGAAATAAAATTTAATTTTTTGAAATAATTATCAATTCTTATTTTTAACATTTTTTCAAAAACTTTAGCTAATAAAGATATTAATGTTATCGGTCTATAATTAGTAATTATACATGAATCTCCACTTTTAAAAATAGGTTTTATTACACCAGTTTTGAAAGCTTCTGGATATATACTTGTTTTAAAAATATTATTTATAAGAAAAGTAAGGGGTCTAGAAATACTAGTTTTAATACATTTTAAAATTTCCGAAGTTATGCCATTAGCACCATGTGATTTTTTTATTTTTAAACTATCAATCATATCTTCAACTTCTTGCCAATTAGTTTTTTCTAAATTAAATGAATTTATGTTGTTGATTTTTTTATCTAGAAATGAATTACTGTTATTTCCGTTTTTTATCAAGTTCGCTAATTTTTCTCCCACTTCAGAAAAATAATCAATAAAACTATTAGCCATAACCTTCTTATCGGTAATTGATTTGTTTTCAACCCTAATCTCATTTATATTTTTTTGTTTTTGATTTTTATTACATAATTTTTTAATGGTTTTCCAAAGATCTTTATTATTGTTTTCACATTTATCAATTTGAGATTTATAAAAATT
Source organism: Philopedon plagiatum (assembly GCA_963971165.1). Taxonomy (NCBI): domain Eukaryota; kingdom Metazoa; phylum Arthropoda; class Insecta; order Coleoptera; family Curculionidae; genus Philopedon; species Philopedon plagiatum. The sequence continues at coordinate 41,089,837 of OZ020194.1, forward strand.
AATTTTCGTCTCTTTTATTAGTTTATTTAATTTGTTTTTGTATATTTTATATTTATACAATAAAAATCGATCACTTTTATTTTTTTGTAATTTTTTGTAAAGTTCGATTTTTGTTTTAATGGAATTTAATAATCCATTAGTAATCGATTCTTTCCTTTTTTTAATTTGTATTTATTTACGTGAAAAGTGTAAGTAATTTTATAAAATAAAACTATGCCTAATAATTAAGATAATAGGTTTTACTTAGAGGCAAGAGACAAGCACGTCTTCGGGGGTTTTAGCAAGTTTATTTATAATATACATATGTGAAATCATGTTTAATTTGTAACTAATTTAAATAAACTTTATTATTATAATTATTATTTTTATTATTATTATTATTATTATTATTATTATTATTATTATTATTATTATTATTATTATTAAAATATATATCCACAGAGTCTTCCGAAAATATGTTATAAATAAGAATTTTGTTTGTTCCTATAATTTGTCAAATATTTCTTGCGGTGAATAACATCTGCATGTTTGCGACGGAAATATGTTTTTTAGGATAGTTCTTTTGGGTTTTTTTACACTTTAAATAGTAAATTATTAAAAATTATTGTATTTTTGTATTCTTTGATTTTTCAAATTTAAAAAATCTTAAAATGCCAAAAATTATTCTAAACAAGACAAAAATATCTAAATTTATGAAATTAGGTAAAACAAGAAATAATTAAAAAAAAATTGCCTTTTTTTCGCTCTGTTTGCCGTATTTTCTAGATTAAAGTCTGGTGATTCGTTACCGTGGAGATTTTTATCAATTGTTTGTCAAGGGGCGTCCATTAATTACGTGAGCTCAAAATGGGGGGGGGGGGAGGTGTCTGGCAAAATCTCACCAAAACGCATTTAAAGGGAGGGGGGGTCAATGATCAAACTATCCATAACAGATGCTGCAAGACGTGCGTCATCTACTTTGCTTCGCGTGTGAAGCTGCAGAAACACAGGTCGGCGCTGCATGCGACCCCGCGAGCGCCTGTGGTCAGGGTTCGACCAACGCGTATGGTCACCCGTCGGGCTGAGGAGCTGACATGGGCGTCATTACAATGGACGAAGCACAGGAATGCCCATGGAGTGAGTAAAGAATTAGGGAAGGTGGTGTCGCAGCCTATTTTTTACCAAATTTAATTTAATTCATTATAGTGCACCTTAAACGTAGTATCATTTTTCTCCTCTTATGTCACAGAAAAAATGCAGTACATAGAAGACATCAGTATTAACACTTAGGTATTTAGTAGTATGAAGCAAAATACATGAACATATCAAATATATTTAATTATTTTAAAATTTTATGGTAAATCTCATGTGAGGAGGGGGTCCCACCACATCTTACCAAATCTCACCAACGGGGACGGGGGGTCCAAATTTAAAAAAAAAACACCTTAAGTAATTAATGGACGCCCCCTCAGAGTAAACTTGTTTATTGAAGCGAATTTGTAAAAACATTAAACACATTTGACATTTATGACATGACACAATTCATTCTTTAAATTACCTTCATAATCACTTTCGTTAAAATGTCTAGAACAGATTCTAGCCTTTGTCACATTAAACTTATCTTTCCGGTTGCACAGACTCTTCTCAACACTTTGTGTTTCTTTGTTTTTCGGGGACCTAAAAACTTTAATACCTATCGGGCATAGAGCCCTTGCATTGATTGTCCACATGACAACCATGCACAACACACCCCACTTTCACTTTTAAACTCTTAAAAGTGATATAAAAACAGAAAAAAATAACTTTAAAACACAACGAGGTCTTAACAAAGACGTGTCTCGTTTACAAAATATGACGGAATTACTCACAGCATGACGTACGTGGCCACGCCTACCTGCGTGGTGTCATCTTCTTTTATTTGTATCGTGGTGCTTTATGAGATTCAGCAGTGCTTGTTTTCTTATCAGTATTGTGTAAATAACATACTTCTGAAAGAGGTGTTGGTGGTTAGGGATTTGAGAGTTTACTTGGACACTCAGTTAACCTTTACGAGCATTTTGATGCCATAACTTGTAAAGCCTAGAGAATACTTTTTTTAAGAGATCGTGCAGGAACTTTAGAAGTGCGTATGCCGTAACAACTTTATTTCGTTCATTTGTGAGATCTGTTCCAGAGTGTTTAAGTATGGTCGTCGCACTATCAATTTCATATAAATGCACTGGAATACAGATCTTAGTTACCGCAAAAAATATTTGACAAATTATAGGAACAAGCACAATTCTTATTTATAACATATTTTCGGAAGACTCTGTAGGTAAGTATACAGGGTGTCCGGGAAAATGTGAGAAATCTCCCGGATATGAAAAAAACACGTGAAAAGAATACTACAAGTTCATATAAACTTTTTTCGTATAGGCCTCCTCTTCGGAGATATTGGCTCCCAAAGTGCTCCAATGGAATCAAGTTTTTTACACAAACCACCAGGTACATTCCAATTTTTTTTAATATGATGTATACTAGGTAAGACCCTTCAAATTACTGCTTAAGAAAGTGTTGTGAAGTACTCACAGATGCAAGGATGGACTAGTTGTGACACTCATGACCCCATTTTTTTTACGTCCTGTATGATAAGAACTTTGGACGACGTTTTTTACATACCTTTAACTATTGACTAAAAATTAAGTACTCTTCATTCACCTCGTTAATCCTAACCGTTTTCGAAAAAAACGTCATTTTATTTACACTGTTAGTCCCCTAACTTCTGTCGGGTTGAATATGAAAAAGAGGAATTTTTCCCTGTCGCCAACATAGTTTCAATAAAAAGTTAAACTTTAACTGCTTAGTTAAAAACTTCGTAAGAGGATTCAACATCGGCTCCGTGAAGTCTGATACACTCGCGTACACGACGAATTGAGGACTGCTGTACCCGCCACAATAACCCAGCATTGTTCCTTATTTCATCACAATCAAACGTGATTCTCCGTAGAAGTTCCTCCCTACTATCGACCGGAGTAGAATACACCAAGGTTTTGAGTTGTCCCCACTGGTAAAAATCCAACGGCGTTAGGTCGGGAGATCGAAGAGGCCAGGCAATAGGTCCTCCTCTACCTATACAACGGTTTGTATAGACGTTATTCAGGACTGGCGTCTAGCCGGTACCGAGAATATCTGTCCCGAATTTTGCCGAACGATTGTTGATTTAATGAGTCGTTAGTGACCATTCATAAATTACGAAACATAATCAATCGCACTACCAAAACAATGCAATACAAAAAAGACTAAGTAAAAGTGGGTAAAACACTTTTTTTGCGATACATTTAAGTACCTAAAAGAATCACTGGAAAATGGAAATATTTGGAAAAAACTGAAAATTTAGATTTTTCCCGGTTTTAATTTTTTGTGGGGTCAAAATGGTTCAAATTAAAATCCCATATATGTCATCGGAAAGAGCTCGTCGAAGTATATAATAACCATACTATTTAGTTTATTCATTCTCTATAAGAAGGGAGCAATCGCCGATTAAATTTCGATTTTTTTAGTTTTTTGCCCTCGACATCGGTACATTTGAATCACTCTGTATTTTTTCCTATCTAATTTTTTCCCAATTTTTCAATACTATCTTATAAAGGGATAATCACACTTTAAAATGAATACTGAATGGGTCATCCCCAGGAGCGTATTTAAGGGGTAGAAATAGGATTTTCTTGATTTTTCCGACAAATCCTATTTTTAACCGACATTATTCCACACTGTTTACCTTATTTAGTGATTTGTTTTTGGGTTTATTTTATCCGTTAATTATTTAAGAATACCTCCCACTAATTTAAATCGCTCATTTTTTCATTAAAGTTATAAATAAATAGGTTTATTTGCATCGGGGACATCTAAAATTTGAAAATTTTCGAATTTTCGAAGATTGCCATGAAAACAAAGAAGTGCAGTTTATTTACTCGAAATTAGTAAGATTATATGTCAAAATTTCGCAGAAATACCAATTTTTGTTGCAAAATTGAAAGGTTCCTGGACCGATTTCGGCTTGAAGTATACATGAATAAGATTTTAGGAACCTTCTACTTTAACTGCAGGGATATTTCATTGGATGAGTTACATATTAAATGCCATTTTTAGTGAGTTTTCGACGACTCTACAACACTGGAATTCGCCATGTACTCATGATGAGTCATAAGTTCACTTTTGACGACACAGCCTATGAGATCACGTTTTACAAGTTTCGAAATTCGCGCGACAATTTGCAATATAAAGTCCTTTTTTTTGTTAATAAAAACCAAAACAAATGGATAACATCAACCGTTATAAACATTTAATCTATGTAGGGAATATAAAAAAATATTTCAGATTTATTTGGGTTATATGCACGTTCCCTATTATTATTTATATATTAATTTTTTTACTTATTTGTTTTTTATATTAAATATTATATTTTTCAGTATAATTTACCTCACGTGTGAAAAAAAATTAAAATAAAAACTTTTTTGGGGCGTTCCGCTATGGGCGTATGTATCAAATTTATATTTGGTTATTATTCAGTAGGAATATGCAAAGCAAACGTTCAAACGTATCAAAATTGTTTGATTTAGAATTTGTAAATTACAAACCAAAACTCAGAAATTGTTACAATAATTGTTAATACAAAATTTCCCACTTTTGTTTAAAAAAAACAGGAAATTTTCCCAGTTTCGTTAAAGAAATCCTAGAAAACGAGAAATTCCCCACGAGTTGGTAACACTGGGCCGTACAAAACTAAATCCTCGATTAGTGATTCCTCGTCAGCGAAGAATTACTAAACCGACGCATAGTGTAACGAAATCGAAAATTCGTGGACTTTGGTACTTTACTTCGCTGTTTTGCGAAAATTGTGGCGTATAAAAACAAAAATATTGGAGTTTGTTATTACTGTACTAAATTTAGACTTACGTGTAGTACCTTACTAGGTATCGGTCGCTCAAAAAATATAATTATTTTTCGACAAAATAAATAAAAAATACTGTTTTCGGTTTAAAGTACCTTGTTACGGTTTGTTTTGTCATACGAAATTAAAGTATTATTCTTATAGCAGTTGCAACAATTAGTTGAGTTTTAAGATTTCGACCTACCTTTTTGAATATATTCCCTTATTCCTTGAACGTTTTATTTTAATTTGTTTTCCATTTAGTCAAAATCTTTCCTAACCTCGAATTTAATTTTTACAAATTTTCCGTCACTAGTCTGTCTTGGATCCAGCCTTGTTTTCCCTCTTTCTGTATAGTTAATCCCTAAGGAAATATGTATGAATTTGGCCCTAAAAACTATAGTTGCCAATAAATATAAATTAGAATTTGTTTACCTTGACAAACGTGAAACGTCATTTTTGACATTTGAATCGGCCGTAATTATTTTCTGTCGAGCCTGTTGCATACATCTTAGTTTTCTGTCCTGAGCCGCCCTCTGTGACTGTTGTTGGAAAACGTCGAAGCCAGGAACGATGGGATCTGCGTTCTGAGTTCTAGGTCCCTTGATTTTAAAGGGTTCTTATGTTGATCCACGCCTACATGTATTCCTGGTTGACGAAAATCATAAGTTGTTTCCAATTATTGTACAAAGTATAATGAATTGTACAAACTATTAATGAATGTCGGTTTATGGATACGGAAAAATGTATTTGTTGGTTGGTATATTTCCGTTGTTCATTGGTTAAGTTAATTTTACTGGCAGAACATTGTGCCAATGGGGTAGAAGGGAATACCATCGAATCAAAGCTTTCAGAACTGTACATAATTGGGTACCAAAGTGTACCTCGAAACAACCCTGTGACGCCACTTGTGCAAGAAAATCGATATTGGAATTTTTGACAAGGATTGGGTGTGGCACCGGGGAAGAGGTTCTTTTCACAAACTGATCGCGTCGTCGACTGTATCGTATTCTAAAGTCTTTAGAAAGACACCCAAAATTGGGATCCGTGAATGCGGTACAACTAATTTCTTTTACGTTGTTTTGTTGTTTGCCATTTTGGCGTTACGTTGTTGGTCCAGTGAGGCCGTTTTAGTTGTTTTTGTAGAAGAAATTCGACATCTCTTCGTCGGTTTTTACGACGACAGCGGACATGTGGACTTAGACCCGACCCGAGATCGACAGGTATGCCTTTTTGCCACTATTAAACCCTTAAAAATACAGAATCCCGCGATTAAACTGCTATTTTAATTAATTTTCGTTGATTTCCTTTTTGATTCTATTTTTTTTTTACGACGTCCACGTTTTTAATTAGTTTTTCTGTAGTTAAAACTTCTCTAAATACAAGTAGATCGCTACATTTCGTGGTAGGAAAATTATGTACAGATGGTTCTTTTTTATTAAAAATTAAATGGGGTTTATGTGACCTTCACAGGTTTGTAGGTCAAATTCTTATCGATACCTAATTTTTTTTTGTCAGCTATGCTAGCTTGATTTACTACATTCTTTGATAATGTTGGTCAGAACTCTACCGGGTGACCCAAGGTTAAATTTTATTTTGTTATTTCGTATTCATAGTCATAGTGAATCAGTCATTGGTGTATGCCCGTGAATTGGAACCTAATGATGTTTCTTTTTATCAACTAATTATGCTAATAAGCGATAGCCAGGTCATTAAAAATTCAGATCTTGTGTTCTGGAATGTCAGCTGACAGCGTTAGAGACCGGCAATTTAAAACTATAGTAATTTGGGTAAATATTTTAAATGTCTGACAGTCAGAAGTGTTGACTTTCGTATTTCACTTATTCTTTTTCTGCTGCTAATTAGCTTTTAATTAATATTGGGTATAACATAGACAGGGCTGATTCTTAATTATTAGGTTTGGTTACAAAATTTCAGGGTGGGTGTAATATAGTACCGTTAACAATTCACTATGGCCTATGGTATTTGTTCATTCTTGGGTTACGCTTACAGATACGGTATGGTTATTCTATATTCATAAATATTAAGCTACATTTACTATATTTGGATGTATATGTTTAGTAATAGTAATACTGAATTTCTCTTTTGATTATACTTAACGTGCTAAATTTTATCACATTGTATTTTGCGGCTAAACTTGTCTTTTGTGTAATTAAGCGATTACCTAACAATTTTGGTTATTTTGTCACCAGTGTATGATCTAATTGTTTAAGATTTTTGTAGCTGCATTACTTATGTAAATATAATTATTTTATAATGAATATTTGTCTGTGTACAGTAGCGTACAATGGCTACTTTTATGTAAATTTTAACTTAACTTTGATTTGTTAATTAATTGGCTTCGATATTGCCTGTTTATTTTTTTTTGACCTGATGTCTATTTAATTCAAAATATTTCCTTCGGTTTTATTTTCTTGATACCAGTGAATAATTGTATAAGGCCTTCAGCCACTAAAAGTTTTTTTTTGTGATTTAAATTTAATATTTCTTCTAAATTATATTTGCATAGTATCTGAATTTTACCTTGCCTTGACGCATACCTTTTGTTTTATCAGGATCTTTCTGCTGGGAGACAGCACTTCTTTCTGCTTACTGAGAGACAGACACCCACAGTCTTTCTTTTTGCTGGGAGACAGCACAACCTCTTTTTGCTGGGAGACAGCACAATCTCTTTTGTGGCTGGGAGACATCTCCAGTCTTTCATCGTGCTGTGAGTCAGCTAAGCTGCCTAGGCCAGTTCAGCATTGACCTAGGACACCGTCAACAGGGGATGAACCCCTTCAGGCAACTTTTCCTTTATTTTATAATTAGTGTTACCTTTCTTTTACGATAACAACTTTATTCGATTTTGGCTCTAACCATGGTTAGCATTATTAATTTAAAGCGGATTACTACCTTACCTTTTTGACTTTATTTCCCCCTCAGGGTTTGAATTTAGTTACTGCAAAACCGGTCATACGACCTGCGAATGGTTATTATAATAATAATAATAAGTTTATTTAATAATACTTAATAATTCCTAATAATGTTATTTTATCAAATTTCACAAAAGGACAAAATCCACTGATGTGTAATTAGAAATTTTGCCCTAACGAATCTGTAATATATTAGTAAATTTGTTTTTAAAGGTAGTGTTTTATTTGCCTCACCAGACAGCGCAGTTTATTGTATTTTTTTTTTTTTGGATAATATGGTAACTATATGTGAGTGAGTGAGCTGAAAGCGAGATCCCAATACTATCTAGGAGGGTTTCTGTTTTTCACTCGGCATTAAAAACAGTGGCGCCCTTATTAAACCCCCCCTCTCTCCGGCATTGGAGCTAGGGCATATTTTTTTTGGCACGCATGCGCAAGCCTCTCGCATTCAACTCAACTCTTTACGTGAGTTAATTTTGTAAATTCTCAATATTTTTTTTTTCATTTTTACCGAACTTTGAATTTTTATTTATGAAGGGTAAGTAGAAGTAAAATTCTTCTTCTGTGCGGAAAAGAGCGTGGCAAATTTTGGCGCCCAACGTGGGGCATTCAAGCAAAAAGAAACTGCGTTTGGTGAGACCAGATAGAGCACTTTGGTACTAACATTATCAAAATTTTTTTTTTAATTTTTCATTTATCGATTTTTGCGCTTCTGATATGTTGTCTTACCTCTGATGAGATTTTTTGCTGATAATGCAATATTTTTTTTTGCGGCCTACCTATTGTTTTGTAGTAGCCATCAGAACTTCGCTGTTCTGACGGGTTTTCGTTATTCTTTCTGTTAGGACATCGCTGTCCTAACCGGTTTATTTTATTTTTAAATCTTTTTGGTGAAGTTTAATTAGTGAAAATTATCTGAAAATTTAGTTGTGCAAATTATTTGCAGTTTACAGTGTCAAGTGCAATCAGTGTTAATATTTTATTGATTTTTCTTTAAATTTATTTTTGTTTGTGTATTATTTGACTCGTAATAACTTACGATGGATTACAGTATGAGAGTGCATTACCTTAGAAAGGACATGCTCATTTATGAGTTGCAAGTTCGTGGCATTCCAGCTGATGAAACGAAAACTGTCGAAAGCCTTCGTGCATCTTTACGCCCATTGTTGCAGATGGAGAGAGTTAGTAAGTCTATAAGTCACCCTCCCTATAATATGGATTTTGCTGAAGAAAGAGCTTATGTGGCGACTAACTTGAGGAAGACTAAATTGGCGATTAAGTCCGTTGCTGGAGAAAAAGCCAAGACCAAATTTGAACGTCTACAGACACACTTGGTCCATCTTCTCAACCGAATTGATCGCGTACCAGTTAACCAACTGTCGTCAGAGGATGCCGACGCACGAGCAATATTAATTGCAGAAACCTTATCTGCTCTTGACGAGCTAGAGCAAGTATCCAGACGAGATCCTAACTTGAGTGTCTTATTGGATGCAGCACGCTCGGGATGTTCTGATTCTGATGATTCGTCAGAAGATGAAGTGCCTAGACCAACTCAATGTGGTTCAACCCCAAATAGACAGCCAGTGTCGAACTTCAAGGCACTACGTATTGAAAAATGGGGCCTTAAATTTACAGGAGATCCCAAGGGTATGTCAGTCCATGGATTCTTGGAGAGAGTAAACGAGCTGAGATTGGCTCGTAATGTATCAGAAAGAGAACTGTTTGAGTCTGCCATAGATTTATTTGAAGGCAAGGCATTGAATTGGTTTAGAGCGAACCGTTCCCGGTTTAACAACTGGAGAGAACTAGCTGAACTGCTTTGCAGACACTTTGAACCACCAGATTATCGTGCTCGACTCTTTAAAGAAATGCTCGAGAGGACTCAAGATCCATCAGAAAGCATAGTGGACTATCTTTCAAGCATGCAGGCTCTGTTTCGGCGTTATGGTTCCCTCAGTGAGGATGCAAATTTGGACATGATAACTAGGAATTTAGCTCCATTTTACACCACTCATTTACCCATAGTGAACTCATTGGAAGAATTAGAGGAGCAGTGCCTGGTTTTGGAAGCCAAGAAATACCGTGCAGAACATTATGTACCGCCATCTCGGAAGCGACAAGGATTTGTAGAACCTGATTTCGCCTTCGTCTCAGATATGCAAGAAGCCTTACTTCCAACTAAGGTCAATGAAGTGAGACATGTCAACCCTCCTACTACCAGTAGAGGTCCTAGAGAAGTAGTATGTTGGAATTGTCAACAAACGGGACATTTTAATCGAGATTGTCAAAGCCCTAGAAAAACACACTGTTATCGTTGTGGAACACCTAATGTCACTGTAAGATCTTGCCCAAAATGTGCTAATTCGGGAAACGCTTCCCGGGGGAATCAATAGGTCGTACGATTTCTCCCAATACCAAGCGTGTAACGACCAATGATTTCGATTTTTCATCCAAAATTCTTCTAGATTTCATCATTAGTCACGCACGAGGAGATCAACGTCCATATTTGGAAGTTTCTGTCATAGGCACACCTATACGAGGTTTGCTGGATTCTGGTGCCACTCGAACACTTGTTGGCCTTCCTGGATATGAGTTGCTACGGAGTTTGGGACTACAACTTTTAGGCAAAGAGACAAGATGTACAGTCGCTAATGGAGAGAGCTGTTCTGCTATTGGTTACATGCAAGTACCGTTTAGTTTAATGGGAAAAACCCGCATGATAGATGTGTTAGTCCTGCCTGCACTGGCTCATACCTTAATTTTGGGAGTCGATTTCTGGAAGAGCATGGGGATCGTACCAGATTTGAATCATGATGTTTGGCATTTCGCAGACGAAACGAATTCCACTCAAGTACTTAGCATACGGGATGAGAGTACCCTTACTATTGCTCAGCGAATGACTCTTGATAAATTAGTCCAAGAAAAACTTGCTTTAATGGGTACAGGCCTGGGATGTTGTAAGGTGGCTGAACATGTTATTGAAGTGGAGCCAGGTACGAAACCTGTCAAACAAAGATATTACCCGGTGTCTCCATTTAAGCAGAAAATTATCGATGAAGAACTTAAACAAATGTTGGAGGATGGAGTCATCGAACCTTCGAAGAGTGCTTGGTCCAGTCCGATATGTTTAGTGCTCAAGAAGGATGATTCCTACAGATTTTGTGTAGATTACAGAATTTTGAACAGTTTGAGCAAGAAAGACGCATATCCCTTGCCCTACATTTCTGCCATTTTGGACCGCCTGAGAGATGCAACTTACCTCAGTTCCATCGATATCAAATCCGCATTTTGGACAGTTCCCTTAAGTGAATCTTCGCGTGAATATACTGCATTTACCGTCCCTGGAAGAGGACTATTTCAGTTCCGTCGCATGCCTTTTGGTTTAACCAATTCACCAGCAACCTGGCAGCGCATAGTAGATACCGTCCTTGGAGCAGACCTTCAACCAGCGGTCATGGTATATCTGGATGATATAATTCTCATATCTCAGGACTTCGATGAACACCTACGTCTGTTGGGCTTAGTTTTCGACCGACTACATGAAGCGGGGCTCATAGTTTCACTAGAAAAATGTCAGTTTTGCCTGCCAGAATTGAAGTACTTAGGATATGTTGTGGACCGTCAGGGACTCCGACCAGATCCATTAAAAGTGGAGGCAATTGTAAACATTATACCACCAAAGAATGTCACCGAAATTCGCCGATTTATTGGTACAGCATCTTGGTACCGTCGCTTTGTTCCGAATTTTTCATCCACCATAGCTCCGCTAACTAACTTGACTAAGAAAAATGTCAGATGGTCATGGACAACCGACTGTGATAGAGCCTTTAAAGCGATCAAGGAAGCTTTGGTTACAGCACCGATACTTACCTGTCCTGATTTTAACCGTCCTTTTGTCCTGCAAACCGATGCAAGCGCATATGGCCTTGGTGCAGTTTTAACACAGACTTTTGATGATGGTGAGAAAGTAATATGCTTCCTATCACGTTCACTGACTAAACAAGAAATGAAATATACAGTCACCGAAAAAGAATGTTTGGCAGTGATTTGGAGTGTGGAGAAATTAAGACATTATTTGGAAGGGGTACACTTCACGGTAGTAACTGACCACCATTCGTTACTATGGCTGCACAGACTAAAAGACCCTCAAGGTCGTTTAGCGCGATGGGCGCTTCGTCTGCAACCCTATGATTTTACCTTAATCCATCGCCCTGGTAAAGAGCACATTGTTGCCGATTTTCTGTCCAGATCCGTTCCTGTTTCCGCTGAAGCTATTGACACCGACGATAGTGATGTTCCGATGTCTTCCACCACTGATGGATGGTATAAAAATATGTTTGTAAGGCTTGAACAACAACCAGACAAATTTTCTGCTTGGCGTGTAGAAAACAACATGTTGTACAAATATGCTAGAACCAATCCTCCGGACCTTGGTACTCCATCCAGCTCATGGAAAATTGTCGTTCCTAAGGATAAAAGGCGCCAGATACTCGCCCGTTGCCATGATATACCTGCTTCGGGTCACGTAGGCGTATTCAAGACCTACTGGAAAGTATGCCAACGCTATTATTGGCCTAAGATGAGGAGTGACGTCACGAGTTATGTGAAAGCTTGTCGAGTTTGTGCCCAGCACAAAGTAGAACAAAAACCTCCTGCAGGATTAATGGGTGACCGTCCAGTGATAAATCAACCTTGGCAGTGTATCAGCCTGGATTATCTTGGACCGTTTCCTCGTTCGAGGTCAGGTAACACTTACGTTCTTGTGGTTACCGATTATTTCACCAAATTCTCCGTTTTATTTCCTTCTCGTTCAGCGACAGCTAAATCTCTCACCAAACAGGTTGAAGAAGGTATTTTCCTAATGTTTGGATCACCACAGTTCCTAATGTGTGATAATGGAGTACAAATGAAGTCCAAGGAATTCCAGAACCTATGTCAACGCTATAAAACCAAGCTATTCTACACAGCATCTTATCATCCACAAGCCGATCCGACCGAACGTGTCAACAGAGTCATAAAGACCATGATGCGATCTTACATCAAGAACAATAACCACCGTACCTGGGACGAGAACCTAGCTTCTATAGGCTGTGCTTTGCGAACATCAAGACATGAGACCACTGGATTTACTCCGCATTTTCTTAATTTTGGGAGAGAACATAAATTGTACGGACAAGACTTTGCAGAAGAGACTGCTAACACCAATGCAGACCTTCAAGATTATGTCAGGAAAAGACAAGCCGCCTTTGTGAAATTATATCGCGAAGTTCAGGATAAAATTAAAACATCTCATGTTAGAAATCAACGTAGATACAACTTACGTAGACGACCCGTTGAGTATGCACCTGGACAAGAGGTGTGGCGTAAAAACAAAAGTCTTTCCGATGCCGCGAACTATTATAGTGCCAAACTGGCTCCGGCTTATGTGGGCCCGTTCATTATTAAGACGAAAACAGGGTCCTGCACCTACGAACTTCAAGATCGAGCAGGACAAAGTAAAGGTGTTTGGCACGTAAAAGATCTCAAACTGTATAATCCATCGACCGCAAATGAGAGTTCAGATAATGATTGGTTTTACCTTTAAATATTTTTCTTTAACGTTACCTTTTTCCGTTTTCTTTTAATACCTTTTTTTTAATGCCCTGCAGTATGGGCGTGATTGTGTCTGGATCCATCTGGGTGCGAAACTTGATGGATTTGGACACTGTCGCTTAGAATTGTGCTGCACTGGTGAACTAGTGGAGGTAGGAGCCCTCCGAAAGCCGTGGCAAGCTAGGCCTTCAGTCAACTTGCTGCTATTGCGCGTAATAAGTCTGCCTTCAGCATTTTTACTACTTTTACTTGCTATCATCGCTTTACGTCTTTTCTTATGGTATCATCTATCTTTACCTTATATAAATTTCTTTAACTTTTGTGGCTTTAGTAACATTAACTTAGAGTTTTTTTCTTTTGGCGGTGTCTTGCAGACACCCATCTTGGCGCGAGACAGGATGGGAGTAGACGTGACACATGGTCATTAGTTTGTTTTTCTCTTAAGGCGATGATTTATTTTGTTAGCTCAACTACCTGAAATTTAGCATATTTTTATTTGAGTCATAAATTCATTAATCTTTTAGTAACTATAAATTTACCTTATCTGAACTTACCTTAAATTACCTTATTTTAATTTACCTTAGACTTACCTATTTTGAATTTCGTAATACACTGATTGCAATTGTACTTGACAATTTGTTTTGGATAATTTAATTTACCTTAACTTGATTTGACTTATGACACTAATCCGTATCTTGCTGAGTGATTTCGTTATCCTAGCTCGATCTGATTTAGTGTCCTTATTGCGATTTTCTTATCTTACCTTGCGTTACCTTGATTATCTTACTTTACCTTTATTATCTTACCTTACCTTGATTATCTTATCTTACCTTACCTTTATTACTTTATTTTATTTTGGGTTTAATTATTCAGTTAATTTTACCTTCATATCTTCCAAGCCTTATTTAAGTCATTGGCTTGGTTACTTTATCTTACCTTGGGTTTAATTATTCGGTTAATTTTACCTTCATATCTTCCAAGTCTTATTTAAGTATTTGACTTGGTGTTTCTTACCTTACCTTGATTTACCTTATCTTTTCTTGTGTTTAATTATTAATTTAATTTTACCTTGATATTTCTTTATAGTCTTATTTGACTTGCTATTTTTGTTATCCTGGATTTGACTTTGGCCTAGGTCTTGGTACCTAGACCCCTATTTTGGCGTTCTATATTTGGGCTATAGTTTAACTAGCCAAAATAGAACCTTCCCGATTCTGACTTATTTGTCCCTATCTCCTTGTTTAGGCTGCGCGGTGTTGGGTGCTACCGAATGTCGCTTCGACGTTCTTTGTTGGAACTATTGATCCTTCGGAGAGCAGACCGACTGGAAGGGCTGTTCAGGGGGGGCGGAAGTCTGACCCCTGGGGTAACATTTTGCCCATCGAACTTGTTCGGCGGGCCAGGGGAGGGCCAAGCTACTTTGTTCGGCCTGAGCTCAAGTCGGCCTATTAGGTTGCGACAGGCCGGTGGCAGTGCCACCTTTCAGAGTACCCTACCTAATTTATTTTGTTTTATACAGGGACTGATGTACTACCCATTCGGTGCATCTTTTAGTTTAGTGTCTACTATAATTCACTTCCTTATGCTCGGTGGAACATATGGGCTATCCCTTTCTCTTCTTAAATTACCTTGGTTGTATATTAGTTATCTTTTCTTTTTAGTTTTTCCACCCTTTGGTTGACTCGACGCGTGACAGTTGGTTATCTGTTTTGGGACGCTCTGGAGTGAGGCTAGTACACGAGGTACCTCACGCTTTCTTCGAGTGTTACGCAATGCTAGCGCCCTTACCATCTTTGGGTTAGTGTTACCAGGCTGTGCTTCCTGCACCCTGAAGTTTTATTCCACCCCGGATACTCCTGGAGGGGTCGCTGGTTGTCTAGCGGCAAGGGGTCCAAAGTTAATTTTTATTTTGAATTATTTTGGTTATTGTACTATTTTGGGTTGTCGATTACCTGAGTTAGTGGGTTTAGTAATCCACTAAGCTGCGGGTATTATTTTTAGTAGGTGTCTTTATAGGCAGTTTGAGAAATTACCTCATTATGCCTTTGGGTTGTTTTCGTCTGTATTGGAACCACACTGGTTCCTGAATTTTCATTTTATTTCTTTTCTTGGTTAATTTTGGTTGGCTAGGGTTGTCGGCCATGGTGATGCTTGGCCCAGCGGAAATTTCGGTTCTCGGGTGTCAAATCCGGACCGATCTACGTGGCCCTACACTATAAAAAGCACATTTGGTTTTCTTGGTGCTGAAGTGTTTGGCTGCCGTCAAGCGTGCCACGATCTACGAACCCGGTTTGGCTTTTCTCTGTCTTACTTTTCTTTGAAAACTTAATCTTTTTAACTTAATATGTTTTTGCCAAACCCAGACCATACCTTTAGTAACTTATTTCTTTATTTTCTTTTATTGGAGGCTGATAGGATGAGTACGGGTGTCTTATGACCTTGGTGGAAATTCCGGAGCTGGGGACACATCTTCTCAGTGTTGGTCTATGTGGCCACTATACCATTGAGGCACAGTTGACTTTTCGGTGCGGAGATGGTGGCTGCCGTCAGAAACACTCGGACCAGTCATGTCATGTCAGAGTTTCTTTTTGGTTTAGTTTTTCTTATGGTTGTGTGAGTATATATTTTGTTAGTAGCGATCCACTAGTATCTTTCACTTTCGTCCGTTGCTTCCTAGGGGAATACCCCCGGAGCTCCGGAGTTAATTTTTGCCTTACCTTGTAAATACTGTAGATTTTTGGAGTACTTATCGTCGGTTAATTTTCTTGAGAAAATTTCCCTCCTTTCGTAGGAGAGGGGGAGTTGTTACGGTTTGTTTTGTCATACGAAATTAAAGTATTATTATTATAGCAGTTGCAACAATTAGTTGAGTTTTAAGATTTCGACCTACCTTTTTGAATATATTCCCTTATTCCTTGAACGTTTTATTTTGATTTGTTTTCCATTTAGTCAAAATCTTTCCTAACCTCGAATTTAATTTTTACAAATTTTCCGTCACTAGTCTGTCTTGGATCCAGCCTTGTTTTCCCTCTTTCTGTATAGTTAATCCCTAAGGAAATATGTATGAATTTGGCCCTAAAAACTATAGTTGCCAATAAATATAAATTAGAATTTGTTTACCTTGACAAACGTGAAACGTCATTTTTGACATTTGAATCGGCCGTAATTATTTTCTGTCGAGCCTGTTGCATACATCTTAGTTTTCTGTCCTGAGCCGCCCTCTGTGACTGTTGTTGGAAAACGTCGAAGCCAGGAACGATGGAATCTGCGTTCTGAGTTCTAGGTCCCTTGATTTTAAAGGGTTCTAATGTTGATCCACGCCTACATGTATTCCTGGTTGACGAAAATCATAAGTTGTTTCCAATAATTGTACAAAGTATAATGAATTGTACAAACTATTAATGAATGTCGGTTTATGGATACGGAAAAATGTATTTGTTGGTTGGTATATTTCCGTTGTTCATTGGTTAAGTTAATTTTACTGGCAGAACATTGTGCCAATGGGGTAGAAGGGAATACCATCGAATCAAAGCTTTCAGAACTGTACATAATTGGGTACCAAAGTGTACCTCGAAACAACCCTGTGACGCCACTTGTGCAAGAAAATCGATATTGGAATTTTTGACAAGGATTGGGTGTGGCACCGGGGAAGAGGTTCTTTTCACAAACTGATCGCGTCGTCGACTGTATCGTATTCTAAAGTCTTTAGAAAGACACCCAAAATTGGGATCCGTGAATGCGGTACAACTAATTTCTTTTACGTTGTTTTGTTGTTTGCCATTTTGGCGTTACGTTGTTGGTCCAGTGAGGCCGTTTTAGTTGTTTTTGTAGAAGAAATTCGACATCTCTTCGTCGGTTTTTACGACGACAGCGGACATGTGGACTTAGACCCGACCCGAGATCGACAGGTATGCCTTTTTGCCACTATTAAACCCTTAAAAATACAGAATCCCGCGATTAAACTGCTATTTTAATTAATTTTCGTTGATTTCCTTTTTGATTCTATTTTTTTTTTACGACGTCCACGTTTTTAATTAGTTTTTCTGTAGTTAAAACTTCTCTAAATACAAGTAGATCGCTACATTTCGTGGTAGGAAAATTATGTACAGATGGTTCTTTTTTATTAAAAATTAAATGGGGTTTATGTGACCTTCACAGGTTTGTAGGTCAAATTCTTATCGATACCTAATTTTTTTTTGTCAGCTATGCTAGCTTGATTTACTACATTCTTTGATAATGTTGGTCAGAACTCTACCGGGTGACCCAAGGTTAAATTTTATTTTGTTATTTCGTATTCATAGTCATAGTGAATCAGTCATTGGTGTATGCCCGTGAATTGGAACCTAATGATGTTTCTTTTTATCAACTAATTATGCTAATAAGCGATAGCCAGGTCATTAAAAATTCAGATCTTGTGTTCTGGAATGTCAGCTGACAGCGTTAGAGACCGGCAATTTAAAACTATAGTAATTTGGGTAAATATTTTAAATGTCTGACAGTCAGAAGTGTTGACTTTCGTATTTCACTTATTCTTTTTCTGCTGCTAATTAGCTTTTAATTAATATTGGGTATAACATAGACAGGACTGATTCTTAATTATTAGGTTTGGTTACAAAATTTCAGGGTGGGTGTAATATAGTACCGTTAACAATTCACTATGGCCTATGGTATTTGTACATTCTTGGGTTACGCTTACAGATACGGTATGGTTATTCTATATTCATAAATATTAAGCTACATTTACTATATTTGGATGTATATGTTTAGTAATAGTAATACTGAATTTCTCTTTTGATTATACTTAACGTGCTAAATTTTATCACATTGTATTTTGCGGCTAAACTTGTCTTTTGTGTAATTAAGCGATTACCTAACAATTTTGGTTATTTTGTCACCAGTGTATGATCTAATTGTTTAAGATTTTTGTAGCTGCATTACTTATGTAAATATAATTATTTTATAATGAATATTTGTCTGTGTACAGTAGCGTACAATGGCTACTTTTATGTAAATTTTAACTTAACTTTGATTTGTTAATTAATTGGCTTCGATATTGCCTGTTTATTTTTTTTTGACCTGATGTCTATTTAATTCAAAATATTTCCTTCGGTTTTATTTTCTTGATACCAGTGAATAATTGTATAAGGCCTTCAGCCACTAAAAGTTTTTTTTTGTGATTTAAATTTAATATTTCTTCTAAATTATATTTGCATAGTACCTGAATTTTACCTTGCCTTGACGCATACCTTTTGTTTTATCAGGGTCTTTCTGCTGGGAGACAGCACTTCTTTCTGCTTACTGAGAGACAGTCACCCACAGTCTTTCTTTTTGCTGGGAGACAGCACAACCTCTTTTTGCTGGGAGACAGCACAATCTCTTTTGTGGCTGGGAGACATCTCCAGTCTTTCATCGTGCTGTGAGTCAGCTAAGCTGCCTAGGCCAGTTCAGCATTGACCTAGGACACCGTCAACAGGGGATGAACCCCTTCAGGCAACTTTTCCTTTATTTTATAATTAGTGTTACCTTTCTTTTACGATAACAACTTTATTCGATTTTGGCTCTAACCATGGTTAGCATTATTAATTTAAAGCGGATTACTACCTTACCTTTTTGACTTTATTTCCCCCTAAGGGTTTGAATTTAGTTACTGCAAAACCGGTCATACGACCTGCGAATGGTTATTATAATAATAATAATAAGTTTATTTAATAATACTTAATAATTCCTAATAATGTTATTTTATCAAATTTCACAAAAGGACAAAATCCACTGATGTGTAATTAGAAATTTTGCCCTAACGAATCTGTAATATATTAGTAAATTTGTTTTTAAAGGTAGTGTTTTATTTGCCTCACCAGACAGCGCAGTTTCTTGTATTTTTTTTTTTTTTGGATAATATGGTAACTATATGTGAGTGAGTGAGCTGAAAGCGAGATCCCAATACTATCTAGGAGGGTTTCTGTTTTTCACTCGGCATTAAAAACAGTGGCGCCCTTATTAAACCCCCCCTCTCTCCGGCATTGGAGCTAGGGCATATTTTTTTGGCACGCATGCGCAAGCCTCTCGCATTCAACTCTACTCTTTACGTGAGTTAATTTTGTAAATTCTCAATATTTTTTTTTTCATTTTTACCGAACTTTGAATTTTTATTTATGAAGGGTAAGTAGAAGTAAAATTCTTCTTCTGTGCGGAAAAGAGCGTGGCAACCTAACTAAGTTAAATAGACTTAAATATTAATTATATAAAACATACTTTAATTAACCTAATTTTCACCATCTGAGCTGCAGACTAATCTATCAGAATTGTCTTCCTCAACGTTAGCTACTTTAAAAAGTATTTCAGTTTCTGAGAACAGATAATTTTTTTCGCAGTTTATTTCGGTCTAATAAAGGAAATAAGGATATTTAAAGAAATTAACAAGTTGTGCATTACACTGAGAAAATGAGTTTGCTAAATCGTCATGCTGGAAAAATTTAGCACCTATAGCTAAAAAATCCGCTATCAGTACTAAAAGTTTTGCAAGGAGTACTGGATCGCTTTGCAATCATTGCTAATTAGATTTTGCTGGGGTTTGCCGGTTGTCTATTGCTATTATAACAACATATTTATCAGCTATTACTGTTAAATTTTGCTAAACCTGCTAAATACTTTTGCAACCAAAATATATAGCTAATCATTTAGCAGTAATAGAACTGTATTTTGCAACGCCTGCATGACATGAAGTTAGCTGGTAACTTAGCAATAACAGCTAGGTAGCGATGCTACTACAGCGAAATTATACTGCAATATATGCCGTATGTGTGCAGAGGGGGTATATTCGTTACAATCTAAGCCAATCACAAAACAGCATTAGAAGTTATTCCACTCATTTGGTTTTGCCTCTCAACGGTTCGCTTTGTGCATCATCTTACTTTACTAACTTTACTTTCTGCTGTTCCGACCGTTGTGCGTGTCACTAGTATCGAATATCGTGGTTGTGAAGTTTATGCGGGGTTTATTTATTTAATGAAAGTTATTTGCATAATATAAACATTTTTCTATGGTTATGAGCTTTTCATAATGTGGAAGAATACCCTGTTTGATTGGGGCCTTAGTGCCTATGAAGAAGCATTTGAAGGTACGTATTTTACTTTGTTACATTTATACTGTTGTTGGAAGGTTGCGAATATTAAACACTTTAACGCATGGCGTAAGTGTACGCAAAAATGATATTTAACAAGAGTCTTTTGTAATGATTTATAACGAAAAAATAGCGGATTATCTTATTTTTTGCAAGTTTACTATAGTTTTACCATTGCAAAATAGGTGTTATTTTTCGTGGCGTATGATATGCGTCAGTGTTGTGTTCGAAAACTACGCCGTGCGACGCACCTGTGTGACTATCATGTGACTCGGTATTTAAATTGTTCATTTATAGTCATGTGATGATTACACTGGGGCGTTGTACGCTGAAGTTTTGGAACACGACCCTGGTCAGGGAACCTGTCCTTGCATTTGATTGGTCAGGAATTCCCTGGAACTTTCGGACTGCTCGGCGCTATAGTGTGTTTTATTTATTTCGTTTTATGTTAAATTCTTTTTATTACCTTGTAACGGCAATGAAAGGCACCGATAGTGCTATTAAGCTGATAAGAAGAATATATATTAGCCCTGTTCGCACAAGAGTCACTAACCAGTCAGAGCCAATGATATTACTGGAAACCAGTCGGCAAACTGTCACGTTACCAAATAGCTAAAATTTGATTGGCGCTGATCGGTTTGTGATTCATCTACGAACAGAGCTATTAATAGCTCTGTTCGTACACGAAAATTTAAATCATATTTCGGTTGAAAAAAATTCAAATGACTACAACTTTCTACTGTCACATTTTTTTCTCTTAAAATTTAAAAATTATCGATAAAATGATGTAAAATTTGTTTTAAAAAAATAATAAATAAGATACATAAACGTGTTCATTTTTTTTCTGGGGGGGGGGGGGTGTGGACCAAAATTTCAACTTTTTTTCGCAAATTACAAAATATTTTTTTTCTTTACCAAAATATTCCTAGTAGGCTTACTATTAAAACCCCTAAGCTTGGCATGGGTCCCGTAAGTAGCAACAGAGATATACAACTTTAAAACAAGTTTAACATTTCTAGTTACTCCGATGGGTATTTTACTAAAACTTTAACGGATTTTAGCCAAACAAAAAATACTTTGTGTGTATTTGTCAATTTTGTACTCGGAAAGTACAACTTTGTCAGTCAATTAAAGATATATCCTATTTAGGGACACAAAAGTCGCAAATCCCTCCCTTTCTGTGCTTCATTTCCATAAAAAATACCTATTAAGGTTGTCAAAAATTTTATTTTCAAAATATAAAACTCCTGTATGTCCAAAATTTGTCCTACTTACTTGTTAAGTAATTTACGAAAACTTTAACAGCGGGTTGCACAAAACTTTAATCAAGCGTTAAATCCTAATTCTTAATTAAAAACAAATGATTCTCAGTTTAACAGAGCGTTAAATTTTTTTTCTTTCTGCAACAGCAAACATTTTTGGCTAATCAATGATTAAACTGACAAAAGCCACTAAAAAACCAAGGTGTTGTTTACTTTTTCATTTGTTTTTAATGAAGAGAGCACTTAACGATGAATTAAACTAATTACACGATATGCTGTGATTAAAGTCATGTTTTTGCTCACATTTTTCATAAAATATTGGTTACTTTGGCAAAATTTTATGTTCCAATACAAGAGATTGAAAGAAAACTCCTTCCTTCAATATTTTAAAATAAAACTCTATACACTTTTATTGCAGATGGGCATCTTATTTAACATAATGCTTAAATAAGCATGTACCTACCTTTACAAACACATAAAAAATGTAGGAAAAATAAAGTTCACCATTTAGGTATAAATAACGTGGATTTTACCAAAAAATGTAGGTACCTTTCATCTTCAATACCATAACAAAATTACTCTTTAAATATTATTTTGTTGTTGGACTTATGCAAACATAATATTCTATTGCTCAAATTCTTGTTAGTTATAAACTAAGATGAAATTATTGTAGGCCTATGGTTATAAACAATTCTTTTTATGGCATTATATTAAAACAGTTTTCCTACAGTCTTCTATAAAAATATAGATATTCTGCTAAATTTCCTTTTGCTTACTTTTCTTCAATCACACAGTTTTCTGTAACACCTCACATCTCTCTTAGTTTAAATAGCAAACCCTTTTGTGGGTATAAAAATAATAACTATAACAACTTGTAGAGGTTGTTATTTTCTGAATTACTTTCGTCCTAACGTCGAAAATTATCTTATTTACAGCAAAACACTGGAATGCAAGCAAGTTTGTATTAATTATTTCTTTTATGTTAGTCGGGCTCTCTCGATAACAGAAAAACAAAGGGCTTGTACGTAAACAAAATAAATCCTAAAAACAAAAGACTGACGTTATAACCTAACCTCAAATTTTTGAAGTATATCACCCTCCGGACTAGGGATGTCAACGATACATCGATGTTTTGAAAACATCGATATATCGAACTTAAAATTCGATGTTTTAAATATCGATGTTTCGTTGCATCGATGTAACAACTGGAACATCGAACAAACATCGAACTCCATTCAACACGTGTTCGTGTGAATGTGCGACGATTATAAAACTGATGGCGTTTTCCATTGGTAGAACCAGCGCGAACTGAGTGTACGTGCGTTTGTGTCCTTTTCTACCTATATACAAAGAAGAATGATAGAAATACATTTGACGTGTCCTAAATTTATCAATGGAAAACGCTATGAATGGCCCGAATGGGAGTCAACGCTGGGTTGCCACAATAATTTACGATCCCGGCGCAGTAGAAAATAAATGTTATTTTAGTTTGAATGATTCTTTGTTTTATTTATTATTTTGATATTATATATTATGCGAGAATACATCGAAACATCGATGTTTTTCTTTCGATATATTGGATCCATCGATGTGACTTCCAACGATGTCGATACATCGAAGTTTTTCTTTCGATGTTTTGAACCCATCGATGTGACGTCCACCGATGTCTAACGATGTCGATAGATCGATGTTTTTTTAAAAATTGCCATCCGGACTCCGGATCTGAGGCGTGTTGACAAATGCATCGATCCGGATCAGTTTACGAGCTTTAAGCGAATAGCGAATATACAATAAATTTAAAATGAGGCGTCAGATAACAACAAAGCCATTTTTAAATCAGTGACCAAATCATTACCCAGTCAGACCATTGGGCAACACTGTTTCATTTAATCTTAATACTTTGATTTTTTAGGTTAAACATTGACTATGACACGACGTTGCCAAATAAGGTAACGTAGCCATGACTAGCAGTGGTACTCTGTAAGAAAAATAGCGATAGCGACCGGCGTCTCTTTGCAAATTCTTCCTATGTATCACCGTTCGGTATGTTTCGAAGAGACCACGGTCGCTATCGCTATTTTTCTTACAGAGTGCCACTGTAGGTCACCGATTTAAAATCGCCTCAAATAACATTGAGGTATCGTGAAGTGGTCCCGAGAAACCGTGGTCCCGAGTAATCTAATTTTCGTCAATAAAATACGGCTAAGTTCATGCACTTGAAAAAATGCGAATTTGTTTCGAGTGCATATTCAACTTTCTTAAATTTAAAAATAACATTAATGCTACAGATCAAACTTAAAAAAAAGCATTTCTATTATTTTTAAAAAATAATAGTTTTTATTATGGAATCTTTATCTAGTTTCACAAATTTTCAGGGAATAATGAACAAAGATATAAAGTAACTGATGTAAATTTATGTTCTGAAAAATCACAAAACACATTTTATTTATGTAAATAACAAATTTTTATTTAAAAACTATTTTAGCATTGATTTGATTTGATGTCACCAGTAGGTACTTGTTAAGCCTATATTCACATTAAAATATCTGCAAGGTTTTTTCTTGTGACTTATCTGGTACCTGTAACAAAAAAAACAAAGCAAATAAAGTAAAAAATTACACAATTACATAATAATTTTAATAAAAGCACAATGTTCTACTGTCTACAGCCCAAGTAAATAACTTGTTTATAGATATCTTATTCTAAATACTAACAAGTGTATGGGGATATGGGTTTTATATTCACATGAGAAAAATGGTCGTTAAGTAAACGTGCCACAAAAAAAATTAGAGTTAATGAATCTTGAGCAAAGAGTTTATTAAAGGAGAAAGAGCAAAATTTTACTTAAACGAAGTTGAGGTGGATTAAATAAATACTCTAGTTTGCTCGAGTTCAAGCGTGACACATGGTTAATAAAATTATAATCGTTATACTACCAGCAATTAGGTTTACAAATTGACCAGTATATCCACCCAGACAAAAATGTTTTGTTAGCTTAACTGGACAAAAGTTATATAGTATGTTATTACGGGTATAAACACAGAACTTGAGGTTAAAATAAGAAACAAAATTGTACTCAAAAATTTTGTAACGTAGGTAGTGATAGCTACATATTTAACTAAGATATTAATGGCAATATTTTACCTTAACAACAATGGTTTTGTTTCCAAATTTTTTTCTTGGCAGTAAGGTATTTCGCCGAATATTGATTGTGTCTAGGATAATCTGTCAAATAACATTCATTTAGAACTCCATGTAGGTTTATCAGGAAGTATGTTTTTGTGCTTTATCTTCCATCAAAAGTTCGATTTTTAGGGTTAGGAATTCTCATTCTTGAGAAATATTAAAATCTTTTGAATGCACCTAAAACAAACATATAAATGGATAATAATGACAAGAGGATTGTAGTTAAGGAAGCTGAAAAGCAGCAAATTTTTTATGTAAAGCATTTTTAACGCAAATTTTAAAAATCAACAGAAAAATTATACAAATTTGGCTGGTATCTGTACGGTATTTTATGGTTCAATGGTTTCATACAACTTACCTTAGAAATACATATACATATGTTCACAAGTTTATTTTCTTCTATATTTGTGTAATTTTTCTATTCGCTTTGCTTATTTTCCCAAAAATATTTGTTTTGATTCAATATAACTTCGCTTTACAAGAAATAAGAAATACAAAACGCTTTGTTGATTGTTGACATTAAAATCTGACGTTTATCGTTCGAGTTTTCCCGAAACTGCGACCTTTGGAAGCGATGTTGCGCGATTGCTGTTTCGAGTAGGCCTGGGCCGGCTTTGATTAAATCTTGGGTAACTTGACTAAAATTTAACAACGCAAATTTAACACGTTGTTAGCTAATCATCCTTTCTGCAACCCGCCGTAAATGTTTTAAATAACTTTTTTAGGTGCCCACTTTTATCTTTTACTTTACTTATTTTATTGTTGCAGAATATTGATGAGTATTTATCAGTAGCATCGACAATGTTGTCTCGAGTAATTCTGAAGTCTCGAATAGGACTGTGGTCTCTCCTACATTCACCTTTGAACCAGACGAGGAATTAACGGCGGTTATATGTGGCAATCTGGATGGTTTGGAATCAAGTGAATCAACTCCAAAACGATTAAAATTTGACAGTTTATTTCAAGAGGTAACACGTGTTTGCTCTTTTTAAGCTTGATGAGTTTTATTTTTTTCCACTAAACAATAATGTGATTTTTGCAATGTGTACTTTCAAAATACCCCGTATGAAAATACTCTTACTAAAAGCAGTTTGTGAAACTAAGGACTACAAGTTTGTGTATATTGTGTACAGCGGCGACGAAATTTAGTACATAAACGTCGTTGGGACTCCATCTATAGGTTTTCCATAATTTATTTGATATGTATTCGTGTTATGTATATTTTTCAAGTAACTATTAATAATAAGTTGTTTGTGGTAGTTAAGTTATAGTTTCTTATTTTTTCGAGAAAGAAAAAACCGGTTTCAAATATTATGCTGAAAAGAAAAAAAGGTTGTTAATTTGACAGTTTTCTATGTATGTGTGTATGTATGTAACTTTTACATATATGTCCTATGTCCTATATTTAACTTGTTAAAAATAATAACAATAAACGACTGTTCTATAAATAATTTTGTATTTCATTTGGATTTCTCATACATTGTTTGTTTAGCAGCTTATATATAGGGTTCTATAATTTCTGGATACGGAAAACAAATTAGTAATAAATCAATTTTTAGAAAATATTTTTGGAGTTAAAAGAAATTTTTGGAAATTTTTATTTTAATGTTATTGCAGATCGTATTATCCAGTATTTTCCTCATTTAACCACTTTTGTACCTGCTTTACAGCTGCCGAATTAAAGTAGTCGCCCAGTTATTACTAAATGATTATATAATAATTAAACCAAAATCATGCAGGACTTACCAGATAATCAGGCGAATGGCAGTTGGTTGAATTTCGAGAGTGTAATATCTCAGTTCCGAAGCATGGGACCCACATCAAATTAAAATTAGTTTTTGTTGGGCTTACTAGAAACCTTTTACCAAAAAAAAATCATTTTACGTTTCGCGAAAAAAGTTTGTTTCTGGAGTTGAATCCTTGGCGAAAAAAAAAGATTTTTAACAAAGTTCAAATTTTGTTTTTTTTAATTATACAAAATTCTATCTAGAAATATCAAATTTTGTTGGAAAATTTGCAATTGTTGGATAACCAGAGCTGTCTGTATTTTTTTAAACAAAATTAGGTTTAAAGAATGTCAGACAGCTACAGTTTTCCAACAACTAAAAATTATCTAACAAAATTTTAAATTTTCCGATAGAATATCGTATAATTAACAACAAATTTAAAGTTTAAACTTTCTTAGAGTTTTTTTAGCCAGAGGGTTCAATTCCAGAAGTGAACTTCTTTTCGCAAATCCTAAAACGATTTTTTTTTCGGTAAAGGTTTTTTAGTGGGCCGAATAAAAACCACTTTTAGTTTGGCGTGGGTCCCATGCGACAAAACTGGTCATGTAGGACCTGCTAAGCCAATGATGCTGTAGTTACTAAATATCATGCAGTAATTACCAAACCATCGTGCAGGAACTGCTAAGCCAATGATGCTGTTGTTACTAAATATCATGCAGTACTTACTACACCATCGTGCAGGAACTGCTACGCCAATGATGCTGTCGTTACTAAATATATTGCAGCAATTACTAAATAATCATATAGAGATTGCTAAGCCCGTTATGCTATCGGAACTAAATATCGGGCAGTAATTACTCAACGGTCATACAGGGATTGCCAAGCATTGATGCTATCGTTACTAAATAGCATGCAATAATTACTAAATTATCGTTCACTGATAGCACAGCGATCATGCGGCGGTTGCTAAAAACTTTGCAATAATTAGTAAATTAGTTTGCAACAGCATCACATTAAAAGGGCAATAAGTACTGAATATTCAGTAACTATTACTAACAAAAACGCTGTGGCTGTCATTTAGTCATACTAACTCAGCCAAGTTTTCTAGTAATAGATGCTATATATTTAGAAATAACTGCTAGTAGCATTTGTAACAGTAGCAAGTTCCCGTTGATCTTGTTAGCAAAATATTTCGCAATGATTACTAAACCAAGTCTGCTAAATACATTTAGCAGCGACAGCATGGCGGTAACGCTGGAGCTATATTTGCGGCATAATTTAGTTATGGCAGCTTGATATACAGCTATGATAGCCAAATCATTTTCTCAGTGTATGTCCTCAATATTCTCGACCCGTCCTCGCTTTCGCGCGTAATGTTCTCGGAATTTACGAAACTCTTTATTTCTAGCTTCTGATGCCTCTTCAGATAAATGTCCAATTGGAATATAGGAAATGTTTTAATAACATGTGAACACTTGATGGCATATAGTACCAAATATATAATGACACGTACAGCTTTACAGTCAAATATTCTCGAAAAGTATCAACATTTAAGTTTCGACCCGAAGAAAGGGCTTAAAAATTTTTGTTCAATTCAGTGATTGCTGCTGATTTTTCGTAATGTCGAAAAAAAGTACTAGCAGTATTGCCGTCGTTTGTAGTGCCCTCACTCTGTTTACAACGTCTATTTTAATTAGTATCGCAAGTTCATGTTGTATTTTCTTTTTTCTTTGCTCTTTTATTACTTTCTTTTCACCTGTAGTGGCATCCGTAATTAAATTACAAAGCGTACTTAACTTATTACCTACTTCTTAGAATAAAATAATGTTTAATAAAATAAGATTTTCGAATGGGGTGTAATAAGGTATTTTTAAAACTATGTAGGTAGGTACTTAGATTCATGAATATTTTATTTAATATTATTCTAGCCACTTTTCTTAGTAAAAGTTAAATTAGTTAAAATTTACTTGTAACTTCTTAGAAAACTTAATATGATTAATAACATACCTGGAAAATTTTCAAAGCGGCATTAAAAAGCAACTTTGGATTCCTGCATGAGCGACATTACTAAAAAAATATTCTTTTTTTCTATAATCGGACGAAGTTGGATGAGATGTTTGGATATTCCTATTGTATAATAGTTGTGTAATTTTATGTATGTGACAACTACCCATATTTGGGCATTTTTTTAAAAACCACACCAAACTTTTTTCTTCGACTAAGACCACGGTTCTTTAAAATTCCATAATATGAAATTATGTAAGTAAACTTCACAAGTATTTCCTCTAAAATTTGGAATTTTAGAGGAATTTTTTATAGAACATAACATTAACCTTTTAAAGTTGGACTTATTTTCGCATCTTTTTTATTTCTCTCAGAAAAGTCAAGTTTTCGTTTAAAAAGGAAGTACTTTACGGTGATACATTTGAAAAAAACTAGTAAACGACTAAACTCCAGATATTTTGCGAATAATCTAGAGACAAAACAAATTAAAATTCGATAGTTGCTGTTTTGCCCTATGTCCACGAAATATCAAATCCGTTACACTGTGCGACGCAATCGCTTTCAGTGCTGCCCATGCAATCATCCAACTTTCCCCACTTCGAGTGTCCAAAATACCCGCACTGGCCTTAAATTACCCGCGACACTGAAAAACCTAAATATTTGTTAAAAGGATTTTTGAAAAAAATGATATTTTAGGTTCGGATATTAGGATATAAATTTATAAGTCGAAACTGTAGGTAGAAGGTAGAACATTGTTCCACATTTGACAATTCGTTGTGCGGCAAAACCGTGTTTTTTTAAATAAAGTCAAGCGCAAGATGTAATAGATTTTATAGTCGAAAAAAGTGATCACATTTTATTTTTACTGTAAGGCTAACAGAGCATTCTTTTATTTTTGGGGTTTCTGTTTTGTATATCGTTTTGTTTGTAAATCATAGGAATATATTTATGTTCAACAGAATATTTACTTAAAATTAAACATCTTGAATTCGTTTGCATTGTATTTGCCTCCCAAGAGTCCCAAGGATGCCGGTCTGGACTCAGCTCGGTAAAAAAAAATCTGCCAATCCGGCCCTGCATTCATCGACAGATGAACACTTTCCGTTCGCATTTACACGATATGTATGTCGAACTTAAAAATAAGGTAGCGCTATCACACGCCGACGGTAAGCGATATCTTATTCCCGGCGACTTGGAGAACACGCTTGCTTGGGGTCATCGAGATATTAAAAAGTATAAGGAATCATCGGAAATTCCATAAGCTAAGACTGATCACGGACAGCTAACTTTATTTTAATCACCTTTGGTAGCTAAATGTATGACTTTAGGGGCTGTGATATTAGATTAGGCATATATCTTATTTATTTTATTATTTATTTTCTTATTTGCTGTATTCATTTATTTCACTCGAGTCTATCCTATGTATTATATTAATGTATTTCACCCTAGTCTACTCTATTTATTGTATTCATTTATTTACTTTATGTATATTTTACCTAAGTTTACCCTAGTTTTTTACGTTTCTATTATTTGTTTATATGGATATTTTACCCAAGTTTACCCTATTTTTTTGATTTTTATATTGTTTGTTTATTTTACTCTATTTACAGACCACTGTTTGGTTACTTTTTGTGTTTTTTGAACTTTTTTTTACACGTTAATAAATGCCTGTTTTTGTGTTTATATTGGTGTCTTATTTCCTTACTCAGAACAAAGAAAAAAAACAAATTGGCGTTAGACTGTTTATTTCGTAACAGTATAATATTCCATAGTAAGTTTATACAATTCATAAACATGTTTTGCAAATAGGTGTATTAGCTTCTCACTCCATCGAAATAGATACTTGTCTGTTGTGGCATCTTCAAACTTGAGACTTCTCTTATCACCATTGCGATGAAACACTAGCGTGTACTGTCCAATTATCATAAATATATCTACCCAATGGGTATTGAAACAGTCAAAAGTGCTTAAAAATTCTTCAAATTCATCACTAGAGAAAGAAATTTTGCCATAACCAATAGTATCCAAAACTACTTGTTTGCGTTCCTCTTCGGACGTAGTAAAAATGACAGTTATAAAATCGTCAATCTCGTAAACTCGGTTAGGCTTAGTCCTCGGAACTATCGCTGGAACATCAGGACATCTAGAGGAAGATTCAACAAACACCTTATCCCAGCTGGAAGAGGAGGAGGAGGTAGCCATTGGTAAGTTTAAATGGTGAGTTTCAAAAACAGTCTAACCACGGATTTATATTCTTGGTAAAACTTAATGTCTCTTTTCAGCTTGCGTATTTTTTTCAAATGCTCGTCTAATTTAACTGACAAGTCGACTGTCTTTGTCATAAGCTCGAGACTAAATGATCAAATTTCTCAAGGGGGTCTAATAATATAGGATAAAATTAAACATGTAATACAGTTTAACTTCTTCATTTAGGTAAAAAATCATAAATATATTCATACAAGATTTTTGAATTCTTAGCACTACAAATACAATATTCTAAACCATGATAAGAACGAGTGGTTTTACTTAGAGATAATTTCGGTACAGCAACACTGTCCCTAGTAAATTCTAAATTAACAATATCGGGTACATGCTTAAGATATTTCATCGTGGAAAAAGTTTCCAGTAAGAAGGTCTTCTTTACATGTCCCTTCACATAGATAACATCAACATCCCGTAGATCGTTGTAGATAATGCGGTGAAGTTCATCGTAATCGGTTTCACCGGAATTGTAGTATAAACCATGTCGGTTCCCATGAGAAACATTGCTTGCTTCTGGCAATCATAGGACAGCTCATAAAACGGCTGAACGGGTTTAAAAAGATAGTTTTTTAGTTGCTTTCCATCGTAAATAGCCAGTTCTTTAGCTTGAAATTCTGGAACGCTGAATCCTTGAACGTCAACCACAACAAACTTCATCGTGCTGAGAGGGTTGAATAGTAACTGACTACAACAGATCACGTACTTGACCGGTTAAAGCCTGATACTCAAGCACTCGATCATGAATAATTATACAAAAGGCCCGTGACCCAGCCGAGAAGTTTTCGGAACTTTGAAACTCCAACTTAAAGTCAATAGTGTTACTCTTGAAGGCTTCATTTTGTTTGGAACAGTCAATAACAAAGAGGGCTCTGTCAGCGAAAGCGAGAAAATCCAAGAGCGGCTCACACCGTTGTTTCCCCAAATAGGTTTTTTGAAAGTCCGTATACATCTGATAGGCTTCTGCAAACTGTCTATTGGCAAAGTTTAGGTTTAACGACTCATAGGGGTAAACTTCAGAATTTAAATGCAACTCAACGCGTCGGTGATGTCTAAATTATCAAAGTAGGTACAATCAGCTTCAAAGTTATCTTTTCGCTTCTTCATAAAAAATACAATGACGTATTGGGCTCTCTCAGACATGGTCTTAACGGTCCAAATATCACGCTTTGTTGTTCTCAAAGCAGGCAGTTCATGTAGTTCCCAGTTTCGAAACGGAATATAGATCGGTTTGTTCTTGACAATTTCGTCCAAAAGCCTAATTTCACTGCATCACTTGGGTAAATATGTCTCACTTTCAACTCAACCGTTTTTAAGGTTATTGTTGCCTTCTTAGTACCCGAGGACTTGTAGCAGTTGTCGTCATGACGAGCACGAACTAGTTTAATTTTCTGTTTACCCATTAATACTTTGTGGTAATCGGCAAACCCGCCAAACAATATGGAAAGTGGGATGCGGAAATTAAAGTATTTAGAAGTTTCGTCCAAGGTCTTGACAGTTCCACTTGGTCAATTCCATCAGGCTATGTCTAGAGCACGGCTTTCCTGCTCATTTAAACAGAGCATATTTTTAACTGTGCTAACAATACCAGGATCTCGAATCTTTTCAATCCCCTTACCATTAACTTCATAGGAAATGTTGTCAAAGAGAAAGGCTCCAGCATTATTGGTGAGATCGCAAGTACCGGTCTTACCAGTGGCATCTGCTTCCACCTTAAACGTACCCTCGATGTAGAGTTGAGCTTCACTCATATCCAAAAAGACATCTTGCTGATTGATAACAATCTCGATTTCGTCATTGTTATTAAAGGAGTTGGTAAAGGGATGATAAGTGTGCCATTCTTCGCGAATGACCGACTCATCGCTCTTGATCTGATTGAAGATTTGAAGTTTTTCTGACATGGTAGCCGTAAGGACTGCTTATCGACTGCAAATATATTATATTTGAAAACGTGAGTGACCCCTTCGACTTCTGATCACCGAATGACCTGTTAGCTGAGGTGTTAGTGTTTAAATACCGTTTAAATACTAGAACCATTTCGTCTAAGTTCTAATCGAATTACTACTTCTTCACCTCGAAAATTAAGAGGTCTAGAATCCTGGTATACTAGCGTGAGAGTGATGTTATAGATGCTTTTTTGGTTCACAGGTAAATAGATTAGATTCCTTGGCTCGATATTTATACTGTAGCCGGGATCAACAGTTGGTGAAAATTCGTACATAGTATGTGAGGGATTATTTGTGTAATACGAGCCGGAAACGATGTTACACTCTACTCTAATAGTAACAACTGAAGGGTGAAGGGAAAGAACAAGGAATGTCACATTTTTTAATAAATCGAGATAATAACGTCATCTAGTAGACATATATGAACTAAATATTTATAGCCGGGGTGGTAGTTAAAACCTAGAATAGTCCGAGAACTACGCGTATGTAAAATATTAGCGCGAAGGTTAAAAACAAGAAATGTCCACGCGCCAACCGATAAAAAGAAGGAAGGTCCAGTGTAGCATCGCAAGCAGGACGCAAAAAATCGTTATTAATCTTTTGACTTGGTTGGCGTTACACGTGTTTTGCTTAAGTTTTAACAAGTTATATCTTTTTTACTTCATAACGAATAAGTTTAGCCATATAGTAGTTGTAATTACTGCGAACGATGTCTTCTCATGATACAAATAAAAGGAGATATGATACCGCGCAGGTAGGCGTGGCTATTTACGTCACGCCGTGACCAATTCCGCGATATTTTGTAAACGAAACACGTCTTTTTTAAGATCGCGTTGTGTTTTCAACTATTTTTTGGTGTTTGTATATTACTTTTAGGAGTTTATAAGTAAAAATGAGATGTGCTGTGTACGGTTGTGATGTGGACAATCAATCAATCAATGTAATCAATGTATGTATTTACCCCTTTATTTATATGATTATTTTAAATCATATACTATAAAATTTGTATTATAAGCAGGAGGCAAAGTATATTGCCAATAGAATTTATATAAAATCGCCTATAACTAACGTAACCTCTATATTGCGCGTTATAAATTTCAAAAATAGGACACAGCGTGACGTCATGCGCGAACCCGGACGAATTTGACACGATTTGGTATCATACCTTCTTTTATTTGTATCGTGATGTCTGCTGATAGTGACCCCCGCAACGCAAATGATAATAAAACGAGAAGGAGAAAGAAAACTGAAAGAGTGGTTGATGTAATGAAAATAATGCGTTTACACTCCCACGAAGAAGGGCCGCCATGCAACTGCGAAAGATTAAAATGCTTTGAAAGTATTACTGCTACTGAAAGAAAAGAAGTACCTATTACAATATTTTAATAGTTTGCAAAATGGTTCTGTAGTCAGAATACTCAAGCTTATTATGCTGATCTACCCTACCAGTAGTTTTGAACCCTAATGTTACGAACGTGAAGGTAAACATATTTGCTTAAATTAGTTGATGGTTATTAACAGCAATATTTTTTTCAGAGTTCTTGCCAGTTCTTGCAGCCAGCTATAATGTGACATTCCTTGTTTTTTACGATATTTGCTTGTACATACGTTAGAATTGTTATGTTTTTTTTCTGTTTTTAACAGTTGATCTTAATTTTCGTTTATAATTAGTAGATCATTATATAGTGTTGCCAAATAAAAAGATGTTTCATTTTCTTGTAGCCTTGGTTTGAAGTAATTATATCTTAAATACTAAAATTTCAATTATCTCAAAACAAAAATACTGTGACGTTCCTTGTTCTTTCCCTTCACCCTTCAACTGTATAATATACACAGGTTGATCTGATTCGTGGAATTTACCAGACTTTAACAGTTGAGGCGAAAATCCCAACAACTTTGCAACACTGTCTTTTGGCTTAAAGTTTATGTCGTAGACACTGGTTAACTCATACTTTAACGTGTTGTTATTGTGTTTAAGCGATAAGATGCGATTCCGTTCGTCTGCGGAAGCTCTGGGATCCAGGAGATTACGTTGTAGAAACTGTTCGATATCTTCCAACTCGTAGGACCCGGTTGGTATTTCCAATACTCGCTCCTCCTGATTATTGACAATGTAATAAAACTTGTTTCGTCCCTCTTCTATATTGGGAATCGCGTTCCAAGTGTTTAGCGAAATTAATGCTAACAAGTAATCAAACCTGGAATCGAGCTCGAGGTACAAAGTATGCTTCAAGTCGGTGAGAGCGACCTTTTAACGTGAATATCTGTGACATGACTGCTAGCAATAAGCATCAATACCTGCACTTATAAAGTTTCATTGTAGAGAAATGCTAGAGCAAGATGTCCACAATTTGCCATTCCATAATCCTGATACTGTTCGGAATTAAAATAGATTTTAACATTTTTCATGTACTTGACAAATTCCTTGGGCGGTTTCACGTTGCCGAAACTATCGAAATAAACAACTCGATTACCGCGTTTCTTGTAAGCTACCCAATGTGTTCCGAATCCTGTAAAAACAACCCATAGCCAGTTTTGTGTTTCTTTAAATACATGTTGCTACCCTTTTTTCCCAATGCAATCGCTTCCATTGTTTCGTTGTGTCGTTGCGATTCTTTTAACTTCTCCTTGGCACTTTGAGCGTCATTAACGGCCTTCGCTATCCCCGCGGCGCCCCCGCTTAGTGCTCCCAGGGCACTAAGTCCTGCAAATATTGGAATAAGTGGTAGAAACCCGATCTGTTTCGGTAAGGGTATTATTCGTGGTACGTTGATCCTCTTACGCCCTCCCACCTTCTTGACCGTTACTCGTGCAGCTTTTAGGTTCAATCAAACTGAGAGTCCTTTTCTTACTAACATCACCAGCACCCGTATGTTTAAGTTGTTTCTTAAGCAGAGTGACCACCGATGATAGGGGTTTCATCTTCTTCTTGACAGCACCCAACTTGCGTTTTACCTTCATAGCGTTAGTTACTAACCACGCTGAAGCTTTTTTACCAAAACTGGGATCGTTTGCCTTTACTCGTTCCCAAGCTCGGTTCTCCAACACTCGATCGGCTCGATGTCTTTGTTCCAACTCTTTCGACTTTGCGTATTCGATATCGTGATCGCGACAAGCACTATCCAATTTGTTCTTTGGTCGATCGCCTCGAGCCAGCCGCTCTTGAAGTTTCGTTCCAGGTCCGCAATAGGAATAACCAGGCAAATGAAGCTAGAACGGGAGCTTGTTGATAGCTGTATTTAACACACCTGCACCCTGCAAAGTCTTCATTCGTAATGAAGTCCTGAGAGGGTGTAGAGTAGTATTTATAGAGATGCGTCAAGAGAAGCAGAAACTCAAAATCCAAGTTTATAATTGCGATATGAAAACAGACAAGTCCCAAAGTAGCAAACATGGTCAACTTTTGCCTTCTACAATTCGAGCGTTAATCTGTGGTCCGAGTAATTGTGACAAAACAAATGTAATGATTAGTCTTTTGATTGATGAAAATGGTTTAAAATTCGAGAATGTGTACGTGTGTTCCAAATCTCTGCAGCAAGACAAGTACGACTTTCTTCAACAGGCTATGAAACATTCCCGTTTAGGCTATTTCGGCTACAGTGATAATGTTGAAGTTTTAGATCCTGTCAGTGCCCGACCTCACTCTGTATTCATATTTGATGACGTAGCATGTGAGAAGCAGGATAAAATACGTAATTACTTTTGTATGGGCCGACATCATGCAATTGATTCATTCTATTTATCGCAAACTTACTCAAAAATACCTACACGGCTGGTTCGTGATAATGCTAATGTATTAATTTTATTTAAGCAGGACGACTTAAACTTGAAACATATCTACGATGATCACGTTAATACCGACATGCCATTCGATGCATTTAAACATATTTGTTCCGAATGTTGGAAGGATCGGTATGGGTTCTTAGTCTGTTTTTAGCTGTTTTTCCCGAACAGGGTCTGTTTTTAAGCTGTTTTTCCAGAACAGGGTCTGTTTTTTAGCTGTTTTTCCCGAACAGGGTATGTTTTTTAGCTGTTTTTCCCGAATTTTTTAGCTGTTTTTCCAGAACAGGGTCTGTTTTTTAGCTGTTTTTCCGGAACAGGGTCTGTTTTTTAGCTGTTCTTCCCCGAACAGGATCTGTTTGTAGTATGTCTACCCCCATTAGCCAGCTCGATAAAGACGTTCAACGTAGGTACGTAGGATTATCCAAGCTGCACGAACAATAAGAAAGAAGTATTTAGCGTTAAAGTTGGAGCGAGGCGAAGAAGATGAAGCTCTTAATAAATTCTTAATGCCTATTACCGATCCTCTGAATAAGCTTGTGAGTGCTTCCACCACCACTGCAAAATCTAAGAAACGCAAGATTAAAGTGGAAGACAGTGTTGGTGTAAAACCCAAATTTAAACCACTCATAGTAACTCGAGAAGTGAAACCTCCGGTAAAATTTTTAACCGAGGAAACTCACTACGGAGATGCTGCTGATGATAATGTGTTTGAAGAACCAGCTCAGGATCCTGCAGAACAATCAGTGCAACACATAAGAAAGAGTTTTGAAGATTCTCTTCAAAAATCTGAGGTGTTTCAGACTTTTCTCGATCAGTATCCGAAGATTGCTCAAGAATATCTGAAACAATATTGGACGGGCTCTAGCGAAATAGATGCTAACAGCATGAAATATAATATAGCGACTGATTCTTGGTGATTAGGTTCAGAACCGGTTAATTTCTTAAAGAATGGTGATATTCAAGTAGGCCCCAGTACGTACAAAGGAACTCTGGGACTATACGATTTATTGTTTCTCAAGACTCCTAAATTTCGGACTGCTGCCGATGAAGAACAATATAGAGATATTCTAAAGCGAACAGATTTATACTTGAAAGACAATGGTCAGTTGAAAGGTAATAGATCTCACAAATATAATGCCATTGTGAAACCAATAATTTCTAAAGGTTCTACCAGTAAATTTCCTTCGCCCGGGGGTATAATAATGACGAGATCGAAGTCTGAGAAATCCGGATCTGTGAAATCTGGATCTGCTTTAATGGAATACAACGAAAACCCCAAAGAATTTGTGTACTATGATGACGTCAACGAGTTGGTTGACAGGTTAAAAAAGCTAGACGCTTCCAATCAGGTTGACAACAATAATAACATGAACGAGATTTGGAGCATTTTGCACGAATTGGAACACCTTGGAGTAATTGAATTCTATAAATAAGTTTGTTTAAAGCTGTTATGTCTTAGTACCGTAGTAATCATGAATAAGTTTGGACGTTCCTTGCCCTCTTCATCTAATCAGAAAAGAGTGAGAGTGTTGCAAACACCCAACTTGATAACTCTTACAAAAGATGGCGATTACAATATTCAAGATCATCGGCTTTGTAACGTCAAATC
Source organism: Philopedon plagiatum (assembly GCA_963971165.1). Classification (NCBI taxonomy): domain Eukaryota; kingdom Metazoa; phylum Arthropoda; class Insecta; order Coleoptera; family Curculionidae; genus Philopedon; species Philopedon plagiatum. The sequence goes on from OZ020194.1 coordinate 41,128,149, forward strand.
ACCAGCAGATATCGCTGATGCCGTAAACAAAAAGTTTGTCGAGAGTAGGCTAACTACACTTTCTACTACCATTGATAGATCGCTGAATGATAAAATACAAGTATCCCACTTGGAGATGTTGAGACAAGTAAATGTGTTGGAACAAAAAGTAAACAACTCTATCGGTAGTATTGTAAAGCAAATGGAGGCCTTTACAAAAACTAATAAGGATTATGTAGACTCCGTATCCGACCAACTTAAGCTACTTGACAGGAAATTCAAGAGCGAGACTTTAATTTTGGATTCAAACCTGGATCGTCTATCTACCCAATTCAAGGATCTCGAAAAACTCCTAAAAGTTTACACCAATATGGCTATTCCAAATGCTCTCAAACCAGTCAGTGCGGATATGGAAAAGATTCGTGAAGAACTATCAAAATTATTACAAACAGTTGATTTGCTAAAGAAAGGATCTTCCCATCCACCAACTATCTAAAATGTAGACGTATATAATTCGATATCTTGCTGTATAACCTCATTATTTGGGAAATAATGGCCAAGGGAATTTCGAAGGCGAGAGAATAAGTTGTTAAGGAACTACATAAACCCGCTAGAATCAAATTTAAACGCCGCAGATTTATCTAGCATGGTTTAGATGATACGTTTGCCTCCGATCTTGCTCAACTCGATCAGTACGCTCGTGAAAACAAGGGATTTAAACACATCTTGGTTGTTATTGATTGTTTTTCAAAATTTCTCTGGACCAGGCCTCTAAAGTCAAAAAATGCTCAGGATGTGACTAATGCAATGGATCATATACTCAAATAGTGTCGGAGGATTCCGAAAAAGCTGGTGACAGATAATGAGAAAGAGTATTACAACGCTAGCTTTCAAAGTCTTATGAAGAAGCATGGGATACATCATTACAACACCTTTAGTATTTTAAAGGCTTATATTGCTGAACGAGTAATTCGAACGCTCAAAGAACACCTGTTTAGGTTGTTTACCTTGAATGGTAATCATAAATGGATCGACTTGTTGGAACAAGTTACACATAATTACAATAACACCAAACATCGTACAATCCGCATGAAACCGAAGGATGTTCACAAGAGTAATGAGAAGAAAATATTGGACTCTGTTTATAGTCGTTTAAAGGTTGTGGGAAAGCAAAAATTCAAAGTTGGCGACATTGTTCGCATCAGTAAGGCTAAGCACGTGTTTGAAAAGGGCTATGTGCCTAAATGGACCACTGAGTTGTTTAAAGTATCCCAGGTGAAGATTACCAATCCTACGACTTATTTGCTAGAGGATACGAGCGGTCAACCCATTAGTGGCGGATTCTATGAAGAGGAATTGCAAAACACCAAACAATCTGGCGTATTTCTTATTGAACAAGTTTTGCGTAAAAAGGGCAAAAAGATGTATGTAAAATGGCTTGGGTTTGATAAGTCTCATAACAGTTGGATAGATATAGTTAAGGATGTGGTTTAAACGCTCGTTCTTTGTATAAATAGACAGCATTTTCCAGCTTTTGCCCAGTTAAAACTATGCCGTATTGCAAAGAGTGTGATACGGAAATTTTATCTCGTAGTGCAGCAATGTAGTGAGAACTTGTACTCTCAGGTAAAATTAGTTCGAACTGCTTTTAAACAACGGATACTAACTTACCATCTGACAAGTGACTTACATTCGACTGATGTTAAGCAATATTTAGAATATTACTCACTGATCCTTTAAAGACTTATCCCCAGCTTAAAGTTAATATGGAGCTCTATGGTCGTTATCTGTTGGCATCAACCCAAGAACAAGGTATAAAATCTTTTAATACAAAATTTCGCGTTATTTCTCCCAACACTAATTTGGAGGACTTTTACAGCGAATATCAGATCTCCCTAGTGAAAAAAGCTTCCGAATTTACCGAGATGGGAAACGGATGGGCGTTATCCAAACTGCTGTTTCTCGAACTTAACATCAATAAATGTGGAGTGGGGGTATAGTTTCCTCTATACTAATACTAATCCTAATACATTGGTAGATGTCAGTATTTTAGTGCGAACCATGGCTAGTAAACGTTGTACCGCTGCTGCTGCTGCTGCTGCTGCTCCTGCTGTTCTTTTGAACGATAGATTATTTAGACTCAGGATTAATGATGATGTAACTTTCACGTTTTCTTCCAATGATATAAATTCTATTGTTAGCATAAGGCATTTAATTAACTATAGATTAAAGTTAGTTGAACGTTTACAATTTAGAAGCTATTATGACGATACCTTGCAGTATGCAAAATGTTTTGTTAATATTAAGGAAAACTTCTTTCAAATTGTAACCAATCTGTGTAATTTAAACCCGTCTGAACAAAGTTATTACATGTTGGAATTATTGCATTACAACCTGCAAAAATTGTTAGATGACTTTGATAAACTGTATATGTATTCTGATGACTCCTAATGATAAATATTTTACAGCTCAAGGTTCCTTTATTTTCCCCCCTTTCCCCCTCACCTTTATCCTGCTGTTGCTGCTGCTGCGCTTACTCATAAAAGCACTCGATTTCCAGCAGAGTTTTCATAGTTGTTCATACGTTCATTGCAGTCAGTTGTAGCTTGTCTAGACCTGTCGTGACTTGTTTCCTAACCTTAAAATACACGTCTTTGAGTCTCGTAAGTGTGTGTGCAAGATGTCAAAAGAACGTCAGGAAGTTTGCATCGATCTTCAAGGTTACCCCTTAGCCAGTGGGTTTATACCGAAGGAGTTGGCTGTGTATGATGGCGTACAATTCTGCAGCTTTCTCTTCAAACCTCCGTATGGCAGGAAATTTTTAAAGCCTGAAGATTTTTTTATCTATGACATCCCACGTAGACTTCAAGCCTAAGTACTAACGTACCGTGGGTGTATGAAGAGAAGGGAAATGTAGTCCATTGACACGAGATTTGAAGGATTGGAGTTTGGGACGGGAAGGGAAAACATCTGCAGGCAATTTGTTTCATAATCTGGAGATTCTAGGTAAGAATGAGCGAGAGAAGTGGTCTGTTCTAGGCTTTTGTAGCTGGACAGTAAAGGGATGCATACGTAACGCGACTCTTGTTGTTCTGTTAGGGACATTCAAGGGGGGCATAATACCGGCTAGTTCTTCAGAGCAAAATCCGTGGAAGTAGCGGTAGAAAAGGGATAAATCCCCTACAGCGCGGCGATGGGCGAGAGAAGGGAGTTTTCTCGTTAGGGCTGGGTCATTGATAAGTCGGATGGCTCTCTTTTGGATAGAATTAAGGATCTTAAGTGTCGAAGGTGATGCCGCTCCCCAGATGTGGGAGCAGTACTCTAGGTTAGGTTTTATTTGGGAAACATAGAGAGTGTATAAGTTGGAAGGGGAGAAGTATTTTCTGGCACGAAAGAGAAAACCAAGCTTTTTAGCTGCCGATGTGGCTACCGAAGTAATGTGTTTGTGCCAGCTGAGATCATGTTCGAAAGCGACGCCGACGAGATCGAAGGTTTCGTTGTTTTGTAGGGCTTGGCCATTCATGTGGATGGGGTAAGCGTTGCCAGATTTTTTGCGTGAGAGGGAGCAAGACCGGGTTTTGGAGGCGTTGAACTAAACAAGGTTCTTGGCACCCCAATCTAAGATTAATTGAAGTTCTTGGGAAAGGGATAGGTACATAGATCTGCGTCCATTATCCAACTCCTGATTCGAAACTTGTCTGGAAAAATGAATATTGGAGTGAAGAGTACTGTCGTCAGCATAACTGTGGATGGGATTAGTAGTTGACGAGAGCAGGTCATTAATGTGAAGAAGAAACAGGGTTGGTGCCAGGACTGAACCTTGGGGGACACCAGCATTGATAGGATGGAAGTTAGATGAGTGACCGTCAACCACAACAGATATGCGCCGATTAGATAGGAAGCTGCCGATCCAGGTACATTGTTGGGTAGGAAGACCGTAAGAAGGTAGTTTGTTGAGGAGTGCGGCATGCCATACTTGGTCAAAGGTCTTGGAAATATCGAGAGCAACAATCTGAGATTCGCCATTAAATTCAAGAGACTTGTTCCAGTTATGTGTGACAAAGCTAAGGAGATCAGCTGTGGATCTTTGGTGACGAAATCCATACTGTCTGTCATGGATGATTTTGTGTTTTTCTAGATATTTTAGAATTTGCAAGTTGATTACTTTCTCCATAACTTTGCTGACAACGGAGAGAAGAGATATAGGTCTATAATTAGATGGAAGGGACTTGGAACCTTTCTTCGGGACAGGCTGCACACGAGCAGTCTTCCAGCCATCTGGGAAGATACCCCTGTCATAAGAGATCTGGAAAAGACGAGTTAAGATGGGTGCAAGTTCTGGGTGCAAATTCTGGAGCGCAAGATCTCAAGATAGTAGAACATTTGGAGGAAAACTACCATGGACTAATGTGGGGGTCTGGCTGTTTGGACTTGAACCAATTTGAAAGTGTTTTACGTGACATATGGTTTCAGTATGACTCTCCGAAATTTCTGGTTAAGGGCGATTTAAAGGCGACTTGTTTAAAGCAGATTTTTGATTCTTTCCTTATATTTAGTATTCCTTTAAAGACCGAATCTAAATTAAGTAAATATAAGAAAGTTTTGGAGTGTTTTCACCATAAGGACTTTAATGTTTGGCATTGTGCCTGTAATAATGCTAACTTACTGTATAATTTCCGACATTGTTTTTTAAATGATATGGAATAAAAGTATATAACATATTTTGTTTGTTTTATTGCTTAGTATAGCTAAGTAGGTATTCCGTTACTTTGGACCACCCCCACTCCTCTACCTCTGACGTCACAAGCTCCGCCCCCTGACGTCATCGCTCGTACGTCAGCTGTCAAGTGGTTCTAAACAGGGTTGTTTAGAACAGGGGTGGTTTTGAACAGGGTTGTTCAGAACAGGGGTGGTTTTGAACAGGGTTGTTTAGAACCAACCCTGTTCTGAACAACCCTGTTCAAAACCACCCCTGTTCTAAACAACCCTGTTTAGAACCACTTGACATCTGACGTACGACCGATGACGTCAGGGGGCGGAGCTTGTGACGTCAGAGATAGAGGAGTGGGGGTGGTCCAAAGTAACGGAATGCCTACTTAGCTAGATTAGTCGAAGTACAAAGCCGTCGTAAAAAGGCAAGCCGCAGTGTAGATTGTACTGATTGCTTAGACGATGGTCTCGGCTTTATTCGTACTTTTGAAGAACGACTGATCACGGTTGCAAATTGGACCAATAAAGTTAGTCCTAAAGACCTAGCATAGGCTGGTTTTTATTACACCCAGCGATTGGATATCGTTCAATGTGTCTTTTGTCACTGTGAGTTTACTGATTGGAAAGAGGGAGATGATCCGCTAGCTGACCAATACAAGTACTCTCAACATTGCCCGTTAGCTAAAGTATTGTGGAAGTGTCGTCAACTGAAAAAGGTAGTTCCACCCTTATCATCATCACCCCAAAGCTTGAAGAAGAAGACGAAGATACAACAGCAGGAACCGCTCAGATCTCTCCATGTTAGTTCTCTGTTCTTAATACCGCTTTTGGTGCTATCATACAGCGGAATTATACACATATACGACCTTATAAATCTCTATCATTCTACGTTTTAAATCATTTTGTCGTCAGTCATGGCAGCGTTAAGTTTGACGTACATTCTGCTCGTTGCATTAGTGCAGAACGTATTCTACGTATACATGCCAAATAATGTTAAGGATGCCGCCATCATGATTGAAACCGAGGATTTTCCCTCCAATAATACATGGTTAAAGATGGTTTACGAAAGAATAGACCATCAGCAAACGCCTGTTTTCTCTCTGAAGATTCCTACAGCAGCAGCAGTAGCATCAAGCAGCCTTCTTCGTTACAAAGTAAAGGTCGTCTTTCGAGATAGCATCGTTGGCGAAACCGATTGGAACACAATAATTCGTGGGGATACATTAACTAGCACACCATCATCATTATCAAACTCAGTTTTTAATTTACTTATATTTATAACTATATCTTGCTCATTATTGTTAACTAATCTAATATTTAATATTTGTAAGACAATTAGACAACATTATTAATTAAAAACGATTTTGTTCTACATTGCATTTCATTTATCTACATCCGCTACCTACGATGCAGTTACCATACATAAGTTACAACAAGTGATAACCTTATCGACCGGAAATGGAAACCACAAAGCTAGCCTTATCGACCGGAAATGCTGACCGCAACTTCCTAAGTTTCGCAGTACTAATACATATTTTTGCTGTTATTATTCCATAAAATTAAATCAAATAATATTCATAGTTTCTATAATTAAATTACAAATTTCTTATGCAGAGTGAAGTGGAAATTTTTAAATCTTATTTTTTACTAGTTCAGAAGAACTAATGCATATTTTTCTGTTATTAAATCCCCTAATATTCATAATTTATATAATTAATCCATCATCCTCAAAATTGCTACTTTGTTGGCACTCATGTTTGAGGTTATGTTATGTTGTTATTACACAAACGACTGCGCTTCTAGACTCAAAACTAGTCTCTCTACGACTGAATGCCGGCGTGAAATATTAAACATGTCTAATGTCAGTCGTGGCGTGACGTGGGCTGATCGTGGACCAATCGTTTTTCACGATAATGTGTTTACATTAATCGTGGAACCTCGAAAGCGTGGACCACGTTCGTTATTCACGACCAGTGTAAACTCACCTTTAATCATTTTCTTCATCCCTTGGTGATTCATGGTTTCGACTTGTTCTTGTTTACCTTATAATTCGGCACATATAGGTTGGTACAGTATTGTAACTCTCGAATAATATCTGACCACATTTCTGATAATGAGGTGCTACCCAGACACGGAAAGTTTCGTAGATGACCGTTAATTTTATTTAAGGACAAGTCGCTATTTTGTAATTTTTTATATTTTTCGCTGTGTATTGCATAATATTCATAGGAAATTGAGATTTTACAATAATGACTAGGTGGTCGCTTGACCACCAACCAACCGGAGGTTCAAATTCAGTGGGTGAAATAAGGTCTCGTTCTGAAGTTAATAAAAGGTCTAAAAGAGAAGGTCTGTTGCTACTCCTAGATCTAGTGGGCTCTTTTATATACCTGTTGCCAGAAAAGCATTTATAAATGCACCCGTCGCACAGTGCGGAAAAACAGTGAATTTTGTGACAAAAATCAATACTCACACGGATTTTCGAAATTGTTGTTAATATCATATCCAGAAGGACAAAGAGTACTAAAGTGAAGGTTTCTGCAATATCGGATATTACTTAAGTGGTAAAGATCTCCATATTAATTGTAAAAGTGGACAAATAAGTACGAAAAATATTTTATTTATTTTTTATTTATACTATAATATTTATATTACAACATTATATAATACAATAATCATGAAATAGTATTACAAATTGTTACAAATAACAATTTAGCAGTCTACCTCTCACTATACGAAAAGAAAAACAGAAGTGCGTTTAAACACTATCTTCTGATTCTGTGTCACTAATATCGAGATCATAGTCCGTCAAGATGTCTGATTCATTATGTAGGTTATCACTAAGATCCAAGTACTGTTCAATACCAGCAAAAGCGTTACTTTTCCTTTTTGCAGAAGTTTTTCTATGACATGATATGAGTGGGTCCGAACTAAGTAAAAGAACATTAAAAAGGTCCCTATTGGTGTCACATCTGCTTGTTGTACGGTGATTCAGTCGATTTTTCCGGATTTCCTTATGTGTAGTCCTTATGCAGACTAATGGGCATATAAAACCGACTGTATAAGTCTAAATATGCTTGGAGCGTATTTTTTTTATAAGTAAATCAATTTTTTCTTGATGAATCTTCCTACCACAAGATAGAACTCTTAGAATGATATAAAGTTTCTCTGTTAGATCTTTATCTATACCTGTTCTTTGGGTAGTAATTTCTGAGTTACTGAAAAATCTTCTGGCAGTGTTACCATCATTGGTCGTTCCAAGCCTGGTTTTGGCTTGTCTACAGTTAGCCCTAGCTGTGATTTGAACGCTTCTTGAATTTTCTTTTTGATATTTTCAAATATGGCTTTATGCTCTTTTGATCTTACTTGCCATTTTTTAAACGGTACGAAATGTGCAGAAGGCATTCAAAAACCGGATCCAGCAGTGTAAAGTAGACAAACCAAAACGAGTGTTCACTGTTTGAAGGTTTTTCAGTAACTTGTTTTAAGTTCATTTCACTAGGAGTCGCCCCACATAATATGTAACATTTTGAAGTAGAGTTGGTCTTAGATAAAATGTTACTTACGCTACCATCTAACAGTAAAAAGTAATTTAAAATAAACTTGAATTTTTCTATTGTTTAAATGCTTTGTATGAGGACTACCTGGGCATTTTTTTCATAAAAATAAATTTTATAGGGCGACTAAAAAATGTAGGTCTAGTATTTACCCACACTTCCTTGTTATTGGGATATGTAACAACTTGTAACGGCACCAAGGCAATAACAAACAAGAACTCAGCCGTTGGGAATAAATTTTGCGTAAATCTTCGCTTGTAAATATAGGCCAAGCAATAGAGCGATTTGTCGTGACATTAATCTTATTAGAAAACCGCCTGTGCCATCATCTGAAAGACGATCCGTAGATGATTCCTGTTATATTTCCAACTCTGAAATTTTTTCCTTTAATTTGTTATAAACATTTTTAAGCGAAAAAACGCGATTTTTTTAGTTTTTTGCTTATAAAATGGAAAGTAATAAAGAAATCTTAATAGTATAAATGGGCGATTTGTAAAGAATAAAAATACGAACAAAATGAGAGGTCGAACGTCCCGATACGATAAGTAGCAACGGAGAAAATCTGGAAAAACCGGAAAATTCAGAGTTTTTTTTTAAATTCATATATCGGCCATTTTTAAACGTAGAGGGCCAAACTTTGAGAAAAAGTAGTGATTTATAGCTACTTTATGCGTGCAAAACCCCGACGCTGTCCGACGATTAGTTTTGCCACAATCGTCATTTTAATTTTTCAACACACTATTTGCAATAGGTCTGGATGCTCCATGGATCGTCCAATTTTAATTACTGAAACGGATTTGATAAGTAAAAGTTTAATTGAACAATATGTATATCTTAGTTTTTCCATAAAATGCTACGAAGCCGGTTGAAAATGCACGTAAAGATGCGTGAAAATGGCCGAAAGCGCGAATACTGGCTCCCCTTCGCTCCGCTGCTCTCCCGCTACGCGACATCTTTCGCGCGCTCGGCCATTTTCACGCATCTTTACGTGCATTTTCAACCGGTTTCGTACCATTTTATGGAAAAATTAAAATATACATATTGTTCAATTAAACTTGTACTTTTCAAATCCGTTTCAATAATTAAAATCTGACGATCCATAGAGCATCCAGACCTGTTGCAAAATAGTGTGTTGAAAAATTAAAATGACGATTGTGGCAAAACTAACCATCGGACAGCGTCGGGGTTTTGCACACATAAAGTAGCTATAAGTTACTACTTTTTCCCAAAGTTTGAGCCCTCTACGTTTAAAAATGGCCGATTTATGAATTTAAAAAAACTCTTAATTTTCCGATTTTTCCAGATTTTCTCCGTTGCTACTTATCCTATCGGGACGTTCGACCTCTCATTTTGTTCGTATTTTTATTCTCTACAAATCGTCCATTTACACCATTAAGATTGCTTCATTACGTTTTTTTGCTTAAAAATGTTTATAACAAATTAAAGGAAAAAATTTCAGAGTTGGAAATATAACAGGAATCATCAACGGATCGTCTTTCAGATGATGGCATAGGCGGTTTTCTAATAAGATTAATGTCACAAAATCGCTGATATTTTGCTCTGTTGCTTGGCCTAATACTATGTCCTGAGCTGCCGTCGAATCCCAATTTACAAATTAGAGTAAATTCACTGGAGTAGCAAATGTCTACCATACAAAACCATATAAAATACTATCAGCTATTGTATTCAACAAGTTTTGCAATCGAACATCGGCAGAAGTTTCAGTTTCCTGTATGTCTCATCAAGCATAATACTCAAATACCTGACAAGTTTCGACAAGAATTAGGACTTGTACTGTCCAATGTGTTATTGTACAAATAATTCGGATATTTTTAATCTATTTGCGCGGCTCCCGCTTAAAACATACCATGTCGCCCATTAGATTTTTGTCACAGGTATTCCTCACTGTGCGTCGCGACATTGAGCTATTTTGCGTTGGTGCTGGATATTATTTTTAATTATTTTGAATTATTTTAGACTGAAATTCGAAAATTTTTCGGAATAACCAGTACTAATCAACCTAAAACTTAGGTATCATTTGTATTTTATTTGTATTTGTATTTCTTTTTAAATTAATATTGATTAACATTTCACTTGCAAAGATCATTACTTTTTTAGCTAATGCTCAAAATGTCCGCCATTATTGTCAATGCAACTTTGAAGTCTTCGCCGTGTTCCATTAACAGCAGAAGTCATCATAAGGTAAGTAACGAAAATGCAATAAAAGTCTAACAGGAAATGTTTATTAATAATAAGTAAGCCGTGGGAAACGAAAGAATGAAATTGACAATATTTAGCTGTCATCAATTTTCGCCTTTAATAAGTTATTCGTTATTTTGAAGTCGAATCTTGTGCTTTTGTATTAAAAACAGTTTAATCTGTTCGAAAATACTTTTCGACAGAAGACATACTGTCTTATACTATTGCTGAAGCATGCTGCCAGTGTATTTTCAATAGTTTGAAAATGCAGTTATTGGCTCGCGGGAGTACGCTATAAGATATCCTAAGAGACGACATTTTTCGCGGAAAGTTTTTAGACGTTTAGCAAAACGTTTGCAAGAAAGTGGACAAGTGCTGCCGATACAAGCCAAAAACAGGATTCGCAGAATAAATGATTGAAAGAAATATTCTTGGTTACATTGAAGCTTATCCTCAACGGAGTATTGGGGATATAGAAAGAGATCTGGTAATTCATCAATCATCAAAATCAATTTAGCGTAAATGTCTGATGCGGCATTCTTGATGGTAAAATTATTATTTTTATGTTTGAAGAGACGCTTAATGGAGCAAGGTATTTAGAGTTTTTAAGAAACCATTTGCCAATTCTTTTGGAAGAAGTGACTTTAGAAATTCGTGTCAATATGTGGTTTCAACACGACGATGGTCCTGCTCATTATGCTCTCAACGTGAGAGAATATTTGAATATCCAGTTGCCCACTAGATGGATAGGCAGGGGTAGTTTATTTCATTGGACACCCAGGGCTCCTGATTTAACCGTTTTGGACTTTTATTTATGGGGAAGGCTTAAAGATATTGTCTACCAGACCCGGCCAACCACACGAGAAGACATAATTCCTAGAATCCGAAATGCGATAGCGTCTATTTCTGTTGCAGAAATCGAAACTGCTGTTAATGGAACACGGCGAAGACTTCAAAGTTGCATTGACAATAATGGCGGACATTTTGAGAATTTGCTAAAAAAAGTAATGAACTTTGGAAGTGAAATGTTAATTAATATTAATTTAAAAAGAAATACAGTACAAACATAAATAAAATACAAATGAGAAAAGTATCAATCCATTTTTTTACAGAACCTCAGATCAACAAGTGTTACTACCTTATTATGACAATATTTTTTCAAAAGCTTGTAAGTTTTAGGTCGATTAGTACTGGTTATAGTGAAAAATTTTCGAATTTCAATACGAAATTTAAACAATATTTCCTAAAAAACTTTCGCTCATAACTTAAGTTTGAAAAATGATAGCGACTTCCGGTTTCTGCCATTTTTTAGGTAATTTTAAAAGTAATAAGAAAGTAAGATAAAAAATATAGCCTTTCATTTACCTCAACAACTCTCAAGTAGCAGTTCAAAGACAAATTACCGCAGCAATCCTCTTCAACTTTGCTAACTAGCTACCGCAGTAGCCATTACAACAATCGACGTCAAAGGTGTTCGCAGACACCACAACTGACAGCTACCGCAGCAGCCCCAAGAACAGGTTACCGTAGCGATATTTTTCACAGCAACACTAAGATTATTGTGTTCGCAAACACAATGGCACAAGCTACCACAGCAGCTTCTAGGACAGATTACCGCAGCAATCTTCCCAACAGCTATTTTATGTCATATGACAACATGATATAAACTCAAAACACATTAACAACAGTTCAAATTTTACATTTAACAAAAATAACCATAAATAAAGATGTTTTCCTCGTAACCTACTTGCCGACACTGGTCATTCTGAATTACTTTCGATATTTTCTTCAAAATCGAACATTTCTTGCTCTTGACCAGTCTGCACTGCTCTTAACTAATCGTGGACGAATTTACTAACACCCGCTTTTTCCGTTATCGTTTGTACTTCATATCTGTCACTGTCATTTGGTAAAATTTTAATTATTTCATATGGCCCTCTAAATTTAGGATCTAATTTTGATAATATTCTTTCGTTGCTTTTAGCATAAACAAAATCACCTACATTAAATGGCTTAATTTTGGCCTTGACGAGATTAAATCGGTCTCTATTGTATTCTGCACCATTAGCTAGGTTTTCGCTAGCCTCTTCTCTGATATCAGACAAAGATACATTATTGTCTCCGGCCAAAACTAGTTGATGAACTATTGAGTTTAACTGTAAGGATTGAATTTTTGTTCCAAATACTTAACAATTCAAAAGGGCTAAATCCAGTAGTTTTATGTTTAGTGCTATTTAAAGCTAACTGAACCTCCCCTAAACTTTCTTGTCATGTTTTATTACCCTCAATCCAATAACCGTAAAAACATTTTTTAAGACTAGCATAACGCGTTCGACTTGGCCATTGGCTCGACTTGCACTGTGCGCGATGAAATGAAGTTCAATATTGTTATCAGTAGAAAACTTTTTAAATTCCGAGCTTGTAAAACATTTTCCTTGATCAGAATGTATTCGAGACAGAGCGGAACACCAAACACGTGCGTGAAATTTCGCAATGATTCAACTGTTTGTTTACCAGTTAGCGTGGTAATATGATACAACAAAACAAATTTAGTGAATGCATCAATGATAATAAAATCATATTCCTTTTTATCACTCGTGCCACTTACCGTCCCAGAGATATCGATATGAATAGTGTGCCACGGTCTGGAGATTTTGGGAATAGGGTGCAACTGGACTTGAGACTTAACCAGATTTACTTTTAGAAGCTTTACAGATTACCCAATTGTCAACATATTTTTTAACATTCTTTGACATATTTGGAAACCAAACAATTCATACAATTTATCCAAAGTATTTTCCTATTCCAGATGTTTTAAATCGACATGAATATGATTAATTACTGACTAAGCCATAGAACGGGGAACAATTGGTAGCCATCTTGATTTACTGTCTCTTTCTGTTTTGCGAGACAAGACATTGTTTCTTATGTCTTAAATCTTTATCAAATCAGGTGAGAGTTGCTGAGAATTCCAGTTTGTAATAAGTTTATTAATTTCATCGCCTCGATGTTGCTCAACCTGGAACCAATCCTTTTGTAAGTCTAACAATTCGACAATTTTTTTACACAAGATGATTTGGCAAAATTATTTACATCAGACAAGGGATGGCGTGAAAAAAAAAATCGGCATGATTCATGCGAACACCGGCGCGATATTGAATGTCAAAATCAAAGCTTTGTAAGGATGCCCATCATCGATGAACTCGAGGCGTTAAATCAATTTTATTTTGAGAAGCATTTAAAGAGTTACAATCTGTCACAACGGTGAAGTGTCTTCCATATAAAAAGTGTCTAAAATGTTTAACGTCATTGACGACTGGCAGTGTCTCTAACTCATATGAGTGATATCTTGACTCGACTTCCGTGGTGCGTTTACTATAGTATGCCACCGCATGCCACTTAGAATCCTTTTTTTAAAGTCCGCTCCGTACCCTACAGAGCTGGCATTTGTGTGTAATTCGATAGGCAAGCATAAATGGAAAGTACCGGTTCAGAGGTAAGGGCGCTAATAAGAATTTCACGTGCTTCCTGATATTTTGGCAACCATTTAATTGTTTTTACATTGTCTTTTGTGAGCTGATACAACGGTGTTGCTACTTTAGAAAAGTTTTGAATAAACTGTCTAAAATATGATGCTAAAACCAAGAAATTGCCGACCTTGAGTTGAAGTTTTCCGAATTGGTTAATTACTAAGGATTAAAACTTTATGAGGGTTTGGATACAATTGACCGCCACGAAAAACATACCCAAGATACTGGACCTCAAGTTTTAAAACTTTGCATTTCTTTAGATTAAATGAAAAACCTGCCTTGACTAGTGTGTTAATAACGCGGTTTAACCGATCAATTCCCTCTGAAACGGAAACGGATGGTATGTAACAACAGCAATTGTATTACGCAAATCACCAAGTGCCTTCAGAAGACCAAAAGGCATAGCCAGAAACTCATACTGACCATCCGGTGTCACAAATGCAGTTTTTTCAATACTATTTGGATTAACAGGGATCTGATAAAATCCGGATGCCATATCTACAGACCTATACAGAAGTACGCACCATGTAAACGATTAATAAGGTCACTTATCAAAGGTAAGGGGTATTTATCAGAGACTGTATTGCTGTTTATTTAACGGTAATCGCAACACACTCAGTCTGTTCCGTCCTTTTCTTTACTAATGTGATAGTACTCGCAAACGGCGAGCAACTAGGTTGGATAATATTGACCTCCAAGAACTCAGAATTTTAGGACCGGACGATCTCAATAAGGAATACACACATATTTTTTTATTGCATAAATCGTTTAAGGAAGTCATTAATTACAAACCCAAAAAAAATATTTTGAAGAAACTTACTAGGATAATTTAGCTACAAAAAATGTTTACTTTTCGGTATAATTTATTACAATTTAAAAAGCAGCCATTTGTCCTTAATGAAAAATGACGTCAGGAGATCAGCAAAAATAAGTGTCAATCTACATGTTAACGTAAAGCTTAACCTATAGTCGAACAGGTTTGTTTTTCTCGGAACAGTCAGAGGGAGCTATTAAACGTCAAAGTCGAAATTTCCGCGATTTCCGTTGAAATCGGGTACAGGTCGCAAAAGTGAATTAAATCGATGTCAATTTTCGGAGGTTGTAGGGGACCCGGAGCTTCAGAACTCTACTGAAACTGGTGAGGATCAGAAAATGGCAAGTAATTCTTTTGAATATTTGTAAGTCGAAAAATGCCATTTGCAGACCCCTCTTTGGTTCCTAATAACTCGAAAACAAACCTTCAGATCGAAAAACGGATTCATAAGTGAAACTTTAAAATCTCGAATACTTTTTTTGCAGTACATTTACCTAAACCTAAATCACTGAATATGGATATATTTCCAAAAAACTAGAAATTTTTTGACCCAAGTATTAATATCCATACTTTTAGTTTCTTCATTCTCTATAGGAAGGGAGCAATCGCCGATTAAATTTCGATCTTATTCGATCGGTATATTTGAATCACTCTGTATATATATTTGAATCACTCTAATTTTTTCCCAATTTATCAACACTATCTTATCAAGGGATAATCACACTTTAAAATGAATCCCACCCAGGAGAGTATTTAGGGGTAAAAATCGGATTTTCTTGATTTTTTCCGACAAATCCCATTTTTAGCCGACATTATTCCACACTATTTACCTTATTTAGTGGTTCTTCTTGGGTTTATTTTATCCGTTGTATCTAAAAATACCTCCCACTAATTTAAGTCGCCTATTTTTTCGTTAAAGTTATAAATAAATAGTGAAATGAATGAAGTCTACTTGTCAGGGGTACATATAAATACGTAAAATTGAGAATAAGTTCTCTAAACCACCTGAAAATTCCTTATACAATAAGGATTTAAACAAATCATGGTAAAACAGCTATTCTCCGGGCTATATGCCCCTCCGAGCGCTGGATTACATACCAAAATTTGCCGTATTTTGACCAACACTGTTAGACAACAAAATACTTGGTTTGACTGCAAGAAACTACCAGAAAGAAGCTTTTTCTTTAGTTAGGATGTCGTTACCTGCATACCGGTTTCGAACTCTTTAGTTCTCGTCAGTACAGGATAAACGAACATACTTACCTCACGGTAAATTCTACTCCGACTGCTTGAAACTGCTAATGGATGGCGCTGCCTGTGTTATACCGCTTATGCAGTTCGACATGGTTAGCTTTAAGGATATGCTGTTTCGGAAGCAGTGTTACCAGGTCTACTGTTTTTGCAGTAGATCTACTGTTTTGGGCCTTTAGCTACTGTTCTACTTCCTGAAGGGTAAATTCTACTGTTATATTTAATTTGAGAGAAAGAGACGAAAGAGTGAAGAAAATAGCCCAAAATTTACTCAAAAATATAAATCTAAAAAAAATAAATAATAAAAACGTTTGGCATTATGCAGTTTGTGGCGTTTAGTGTTTAAGGAAATTCTAAAAGATGGCACCACGAGTTCAGAGTGTATTCTAATCACACTGTGTACGGGGTTTAAGGCTCGTTTTTTGGATTTCCAGAGAAACAAGCTTGCAACAGCAAGTATTTCAGGTACTCTACACATAGAAAACTTTATTTCTTCACAAGGCAAAAATTGTTTCTCTGTAGAGTTTAATACAAATATATTGGCTTTACATAATGTACGAGAAGTCATCAGAATTATCTGACTCCGAATAGAATTAGTAAAGTATTTTTTTTCTAATTTTCTTGTCACTTTTGTTTATTTGATTTAATAAATTATAGTTTGAAAAGCGAGAACTGACACCCGAAAGGAAAGGAAAAAAATCCTGTGACGCCGTTGTTAACTCTTAAAAATTCGGAATACTAAAAAACTATAGGCTTACACGTACTACATAGTTTTTTAATATTCCGAATTTTTAAAAGTAACTACGGCATCATAGGGATTTTTTTTCTTTCTTTTCGAGTATCAATTATCGCTGGGCAAACTATACTTACTTACGTTTATAAAAAATATTCATAAGAATAAAAGTAAATATTAAAAACTACATTTTTTACTTTTTAATTAATACCTATTATTATTTTGTTATTCTACTTTTTTTTTCTACGAAAATTACTTCCAGGCCGTGAAACTGATCTGGCAACACTGCACACAGTTCAATATCAGAATTAACTGACTCTGACTCTGATGCATAATGCATATTTTACACAAACACAAATCTACTGTTTTTGTTTGTGAATCTACTGTTTTTAAATGTATAATCTACTGTTGAAGAAAATTTTCACCTGGCAACACTGTTCGGAAGGTAGGTATGTTCGTTTATCCTGTACTGACGAGAACTAAAGAGTTCGAAACCGGTATGCAGTTAACGACATCCTAACTAAAGAAAAAGCTTCCTTCTTCCTGGTAGTTTCTTGCAGTCAAACCAAGTATTTTGTTGCCTAACAGTGTTAGTCAAAATACGGCAAATTTTGGTGTAATCCAGCGCCCGGAGGGGCATATAGCCCGGAGAATAGCTGTTTTACCATGATTTGTTTAAATCCTTATTGTATAAGGAATTTTTCAGTTGGTTTAGAGAACTTATTCTCAATTTTAGGTATTTATATAATAATAATAATAATAATAATAATAATAATAATAAATGTCTTTATTTATAATTTTCAACAAAGTATTACATACAATAGTTAAATGGGTGGCGGTATCCAACTACTGCTGCTCATACAACCACCCTAATATAAAAATAAGCTTAAAAAATATTCGAAATGAAGAAATGTGAAAATAAACCTTTAAAGAAAATCAGAAATCAATATTATATAGATTTTTTTAAATAATGATAGTAATAATAATAATTAGTTTCCGGGAAGAAAAAAACAGAAACAAATTATTAAGAAAGGTTGTTGCTGTAAAAAACACATGAAAAAACACATAAAGGGGAAAGTAAGGTTGGAGTTATAGCTAGATACATTATCCTCAGTGCGGGCCGCGACCAGATAACAAAAGTTCTTTAACACGTTTACAAAACGCGCCAGAGCTTGAGGCCCTTCCAATATCGTCGGGCAACGAGTTAAATGTGGTAACTGCCACATAGCTAAAAGAGCGCTGGAAAAGAGCGTGCGTGTGCCTGGGAACACTATACAAATCACGATGTCTTGTTTGGACACTATGAACATCAGAGCCCTTAACCAGTCTATCAAGCAAATATTTGGGAGTTTGGTTAGTTCTAATTTTATATATCAAATGCAAAAGATGGAGTTTAAACCTTTCTTCCAGCGTAAGCCAACCTGATTCATTTAGACATGGAGTAATGTGGTCAAATTTCCGAACATTGTAACAGAATCTTAGGCAGGCGTTTTGAAGTTTCTGGAGGGTGTTCTTGTCTTTCTGTAAGAGAGTAGGCCAGTAAACAACATCACAATAACCCAAATGTGATAAGACAAGAGAATCAGATAAGCGCAATCTGGTAGCCGTGTCAAAAATGTCCCTATGCATATATAAAAGTTTTAATTTAAAAAATGTTTTTTGAATTAAGCACTTGACGCGATCAGAAAATCTCAATTCAGAATCCATTGTCAGTCCAAGATTCTTACACTTATCAGTGGGCCTTAACACAGTTCCATTAATAGAAATTTGAAATAGTGGATCTTCAACTATATTTGCTTTGGACTTGCCAAAAACCACCAATTGTGTTTTCTTTTCATTTAAGACCAATCTATGTGCCTTGGAGATGTTAGAGACGATCTCAAGGTCATGATTAATTTTTTGAACCGAAGAAGCTAAATCAGAGGGGAAAAAGGAGAGGCGCATTTGAGTATCATCAGCGTATTGATGAGACTCAAGGTATTCAAGAAATTTAGAGAAATCGGATGTATAAATAGAAAAAATTAAGGGCCCCAAAATACTTCCCTGCGCGACACCTCTTTTAATAGCAATAGATTTTGAAGAGCTGTTACCAATTACCACCCTCTGAGATCTGTCGGAAAAGTAACTTTTAAAAAAATTTAGCGCCACATCCCCAAGGCCAAAATGTTTGAGTTTAATATGTAGTATCTCATGATCTATTGTATCGAATGCCTTACTGTAATCAAGCAGTACCAAACAGCTGCACTGACCGTTGTCCCAACCCATAAAGAGATCGTCAGTAACGTCAAGCAAGGCAGTTGTTGTGCTATGGTTTTTTCGAAATCCCGATTGAGTGGCGGGAAGAATATTGTGAATATTTAAAAAAATGGTTATTTGATTCGCAACCACCCTTTCAAGGATTTTCGACAAAGTAGGTAAAATACTTATTGGTCTAAAATCAGAGAGCTGAACAGGGTTAGACACCTTAGGGATCGGCACGATGTTAGCTGACTTCCAACAACTCGGAAAATAGCCAGACAAAAGACACTGGTTAATTATGTAGGTAATAAACTCAGTCAAGTGTGGGGTAATATAAAGCAGCATCTTCAGGCCGATGCCATCGGCTCCAACTGCATTGGTCTTTAAGCTATTTATCAGTTTCTGAACGTCATCACTTGTTACCTGATTAAATTTAAAACGATCATTTTGATTAAACAAATCATTACTATAGTTTTGATCGATGAAATCCCTTGCCAACGCTAGGAAGTGAGTTAATAAAAAAATTGTTAAAATCATCACCACTGCCTATGACCGACAGGGATTCAGACGACTCAGAGCTGGAACTGAGATTCAAATATTTAATCATACGCCAAAAATTTTTAGGATCCCTTTTAAACGTAAATTGGAGAAAAGCTTTTTTTTCAGCCCTGACAGCAATGTTAACCTGGTTACGCAAAGCCTTGTAGTCGGTCCGTGCAGCGTCACTTTTAGTTTTTTTAAACCTACTTAAAGCCCCATCTCTAAGCTTCATCATAAACTTCAAATTATCCGTTAACCAAGGGGCAGGAGGCTTGGTAATCTTAGAGGTTTTAAACGGTGCGTGAGTATTAAAAAGATTTATTATATTATTATTAAAATAGTTCACCATTTCGTCAACATTTGTTAAAGAGTAAATATGAGCCCAATTAACCATAAACAGATCCTGCAAAAAAGCGTTATAGTCAAAGTGAGAAAAATCACGATAAGTCTTAAAAGTAGGCTTGGACTTGGGTTTGATTGTTTGGATCGAGAAGTTGTACCCCTGACAAGTAGACTTCATTCATTTCATTGTTGAAATATTTTACCTCACGGTAAATTCTACTCCGACTGCTTGAAACTGCTAATGGATGGCGCTGCCTGTGTTATACTGCTTATGCAGTTCGACATGGTTAGCTTTAAGGATATGCTGCTTCGGAAGGTAGGTATGTTCGTTTATCCTGTACCTGTACTGACGAGAACTAAAGAGTTCGAAACCGGTATGCAGGTAACGCCATCCTAACTAAAGAAAAAGCTTCCTTCTTCCTGGTAGTTTCTTGCAGTCAAACCAAGTATTTTGTTGTCCAACAGTGTTAGTCAAAATACGGCAAATTTTGGTATGCAAT